>CAJHZI010000252.1:1000000-1618106 GCA_905160935.1 Enchytraeus crypticus | reverse complement strand
TTCAACGTAGTACTTTTTCCCATTAATACAAGCATTATCTTTATATATGTATTTACTACATATATTTTATACGCAGTTTTAAACAAATGCCCTTCTATCTTCTCTGTTAATAGGCTTTTCTAAATTTTATTGAGTTCAAAATCTTATTATGGTGAAATTTATGCATTAATTTTTTTACCTCAGATCATCTCTAGAAAAATTGTGTACGAACATCATCAATCAAACTCAATGATAATCCTCAATCTCGTGTTTACTCCAAGCTAGTATTGTAAAAAGATTGCTTTAAATTGCAATATTTGGTATCACGTATAATGCTTTGGTAGCCAACGTCCTTATCAAAGCTTTTTTAGATTAAGATGCATCACACGAGTACATTTTACTTTATCTCATTCA
The DNA here is from genome assembly GCA_905160935.1 of Enchytraeus crypticus. Taxonomy (NCBI): domain Eukaryota; kingdom Metazoa; phylum Annelida; class Clitellata; order Enchytraeida; family Enchytraeidae; genus Enchytraeus; species Enchytraeus crypticus. The sequence goes on along the minus strand of CAJHZI010000252.1, from coordinate 1,617,713 downwards.
GAATGTTATCTTTCTAAGCTAACATACACATCCCCATTCACAATCTGCTTTCGCGTTCTCTACGTTTTATTCTTTAATTTTTCTTCGTAACATAATCAATTATCGTGCTTTAATGTAACGTAACCAAATATTGCAAACCAATTAAATGAGATGACAAGAGTGCAAGGAAAAAGTTGAAATTTCAATGAATTAGTCGCTCATTTCTAATGATGGCTGCTGCAGACCGCTCGAGTTAAAATTGAACACTATGCTGAAGATCGAGTAAACTTGCAGATGTAATTGAATTCTTCTTTGTGTAGACTAGTTTTAGACTATTCCATGATATTGACTAGTTTTAGACTAGTTCTTGGTGTACACTAGTTTTAGACTAGTTCTTGATATAGACTAGTTTTAGATTAGTTCATTTGTTTAGACTAGTTCTTGATAAAGACTAGATTTACTAAAACTCTCTACTCAATTGTAATATCAGAAATATTAGTCACTCTCTCATGAAGCAGTGTACGTAGGGTCAACATAAGTATGTATATACTATAGAAGAAACTAGAATAAACTATGTTTTACAGGAATCGATAACAAATGATACAGAGTTCAGAAAAAACGTGAAAACCATCATAAACCAAGAATCACTCGTACATGCCGAAACATAAACAACAAAAACAGTTATATATATATATATATATATATATATATATATATATATATATATATATATATATATATACATACATGTACAGTATATAATGTGAGAAAAAAATATTCAGTATGATTGCAAAAACAAAAAAACAAAAAGAGGCCTTAGGCAAAGAAAAGTCAAAAGAGAGATACAAAGGTAAAGATAGCAAAAACCTTGGTATGGTCCACGCTATTATTTAGATATAAATAATGGACCTTAATTAAGGAAGTAAGATATCAGGAAACTAGAGCAATTGCAAATGTGGATATGGAGAAGAATGGAAAGGATTATCTGGACTCTAAAAGTTACAAATGAGGAAGTTCTGGAGAGAGTTGGTACAGAGACTTTTGATAAATGCATCAAAAAATAGGAAGAAGAATATAGAGAGAGAATTTAAGTTTATTTCAGAATCACACGCCACTACAGTATTGCACACTAGTTATAAAAAGTCCAAAGTAATATACAGCAATAATTCATATCAGAATAAATATTTCAGTCAAAAACATAACCAGCACATAATTAATTGTCTATTCTATCAGTAGTAGTAGTTCTATGTATTTGATCAGAAATAGAGGCTACCAAAACAGCGACTAGCGCCATCTAGTTGGTTACCTCAAAAGTACAAATGAAAACTTACAAATTAAATTTTAAAACTAGTGCAAGTCAACAGAAAAATAACATAAAAACATAAACTTGTGGAATAAAGCAAAAACAAGAAATCAGCTATGTCATATTCACAACGTGTTTCTTAGTTTTCCTTAAATAAATATTGGTGGAACTGATTGACTGTATGTTTTGAGGGAGCATATTCCACAAATGGGAACATATGTAACTGGTAGTTCTTTTTCCATAGTTAGTATTTGTATAAGGTTTGTATAAACTCAACGGTTTCCTCATATTATAATGGGAAAGAGAATTGGCGAAACTAATCTTGTCTGTGAACATTTTTGGTACTTTTTCCGGGCTATGAATACATAGATGAGCAAGTTTCAATAGCTTAAAATTACACAGTTGGCGTAGAGGAAGTGAATTTACTATTTCATATAATTCAGAAGTTTTAGTTGTTAATTTTTTCTTAAATAGAATTCTTAGTATAGAATTATTCATGTTATCAAATTACTAAGTGAGTGGAGTAGGTATTTCCATAAATTTCAATGCAATACTGAATCTGACTATGAATAAAAGAGTAGTAAATTTTTTGAGGCAGTGTTTTGGTAAGAAATCATGAACATTATATAAAATACTGATAAGTCCTTTTAGTCTACTACATACCATATCAATGTGAAGTTTCCAAGTAAGGTTTTCATCGAGTATAACACCTAAATATTTAACTTTAGATGTTCTAGAGATCAGGACATTATCTAAAAAGACTTCAAGCTTTTGCGGTATACTATACCTTTGGTTTGCTTTGTGAATAATCATATAGGATGTTTTATCTAAATTTATGCAAACTTTGTTAGCATCGCACCATACTTTAAGTTTTTTAAGACATATATTCGCATACTTTTCGAACTCATTTACACTTTTGCCGGCAATAAAGATATTAACATCGTCTGCAGATAACTTAGGCTTATAGTCCCATAGAGCATTTGCCATGTCATTAATGTAAATAAGAAATAATAGTGGACCTAAAATGCTACCTTGTGGAACCCCACAATTGCTAAATTGCATCTCAGAGCTGGTGTTATTTACATATACATATTGAGGACGATTTTTTAAATAGTTCATTATCCATTTGTTCATTTGACCTCTTATTCCATAGTGATGCAGTTTATCGATTAGTGTATCGAATGGTTTGATACAGTGTATCGAATGGTTTACCGTGTCAAATGCCTTCTGAAAATCGATGAATACCCCTAGCACAAGGTTTCCAGAATCTAGGTTTTCATAACAGAAATCTATCGAGTTCAGAACCGCAAGCATAGTGGAATGATTATGTCTAAATCCAAATTGATTTTCATAGAATACATTATACTTATTGAAAAAATTATTTAGTCGTCTAAAGACTAGTTTTTCAAGAATTTTATTAAATACACTTAAGAGAGAAATTGGTCGATAATTGGATGGATCGGTTATTTGTCCCTTTTTAAACACTGGAATTACTTTTGCTATTTTAAATAGTTCGGGTACCACACCACTAGATAATGATAAGTTATAGATGTAAAGTAGAGGCTCAATTAATATATATCTAACTTCCTTTATCAGTATAGCATTGAAACCATCATGACCATTGGCTTTTTTATCATCTAATTTCTCTATGCCTTCGAGAAGTTCATCGTAAGTTATTTCTTCTACGAATATTGATGTTTTTAGAGAATTTTTTAGAAACTCTTTATGATGTGTGGTTGAGCTTTTAATTTTACTTGCTGTCTTTTCACCTACAGTACAGAAATGATTGTTTAACGCATTTGCAATGGCCGAGTTATTTTTGATAAGAGAACCTTCATAAAAAAAGTTTATTAATTGAGGATTTGTTTGTTTCGTTTCTGTTAATGCTTAATAACGAATTGATATTTTTCCAAATACTTTTTATATTTACTGATTTCTGGTCAAGCATATTACTATAGTAATTTATTTTAGCTTGTCTAATTGCTTCTTTATATTTTTGCTTTATTTTTAAAATTTATTCAAGTCAAGCTCAGTACGATTTTGAATCCATTTTTATGTAGTTAATTTTTTTCATCACATAGCTTCTTTAATTGGTATGAAAACCATTTTTTTATCTTTGTATGTTCTTCGGGAGACTTTAGTTTGTGGGTAAGATTCATTATAAATATCATAAATTGTCTCATTGAACTTGTTGTAGCAAAGGTTTGGATCATTCTGAGGCTCTGACTTGAACATGACCATTAACAACAATTTCCTTCCATGGACTACACTTCCTAATACAGGTCTGTATTAAGAAGTGTAGTCCAATTAATTTGGCTTAGTTTCTCTTTAAATGCATGTTTATTCTTGTTAGTCAATAAACGCACCATTGGTCTTTGCTCGTATTTTACTTTTTCAGATGTTATTTTGAGGAGTAAATAATTCGGTAAATGATCAGATATTTGATGTAGCAAATTACCACAGTACATTTTATGTTTATCACTAGGACAATTATAAAAATATATATTATCTATTAGCGTGATACTAGTACTAGTTATTCTGGTCGGAGTAAGTATGGATGGAAGGAAATTGTTGTTAATGGTCATGTTCAAGTTAGATTCAATATGTGGATTAAATTCATATTTCATCAAGTCTATATTAAAGTCTCCAGCAACGAAGCAGTAACTTTTCTTTTTTGAAGTTATACTCAAAGTTTTTTCTAGTGATTCATTTAAGGTAGATATTGCTGGATTGGGATGCCTGTAGACACCTCCCACAATGAATTTCTTGTTGTTTTTTAAAATTTCAAAGAAAATCGATTCTACTTTACACTTTTCATTATCATCTAATTCAAGATCATATCATCTTGTGATATTTAACTTTTTTGTAATAAACATTCCTACCCCACCTACTATACTGGGTAAATTAAAATAAAAATCATAACCAGTTAGTATTTTGTTAAAGAAATTTACGTTAGTAACCCAAATTTCCGTTATTACAATAACATCAAAATTAATTTCAAGATTTGCGACTAAATCAACAATTTCAGTAACCTTGGCATTAAGGCTTTGGATATTTAAATGAATAATTTCGAAATCAAAATTACAACTGAAGTTATAGATGTTACTCATGAAGAGTAAATCATGGTAGTTATCTAAATAATGTGGAGAATGATTAATTATATCATTAATATTCATCGTATGTGCATAGTTATGGTTATTAGATGAATCGATAGCCGCCATTTAGAAATGTGTCAGCTTCGGACGCACATTTCTTGACTTGTCGCTGAAGACCCATTCTCGAATACTGCTGCCAGCTGGCCACGAATTGTCGTTGTAGATAATGTTCTCATATTTTGCGTCAAATGTCAGCATGAAGGCTGCCGAGCTGAATTTCCTCCCATTTTTAGTTTTGTTGAAGAGTTTTCTGCTATTGATGATCTCTGCTACGGCATCTTTCACGTATTTGGTTACATTTTCAGTAGTCGTTTCCTTTGTTAGTCTCCCCAAAAATACCGTCATCCTTTGAGGTGCAACTTGTAGGTCAGTTTTCGTATTTTTTTCCAATGATAGTCCTCCTAGGTTTTTTCTTGATTACTTGGAAGAACTCTTCAGATGAGATGGGATGAGCACTTTGCTGTTCTGAAGTTTTACATCTACTGTTTGTCCCATCGGATTGAGTGGTTGATACCACCCTAGACTAGCTTCTTGGCTCTAAGATAGATAGAATATAATGGGACACATTCTAAGGGGAAAAGTAAAAAGAGCTAACAAGCTAATGATAATGTCAGTATCCTAAGTCGACAGCGACGTCAGTGACGGGAGAGCCCAGGATTTGAACACATACTGATCCGCGGTTGAATATCTTACCGACATCGCTACTGTCTCCAGCCAGTGGTGATGAAGGTAAAATATTCGACCTCGTCTAAAGGTCTAAAAGAGTTCATAGAAGGCAGAATGAAAGGAAATAGAGACAGAGGAAGGCCGTGCTTAGAAAGGTTTGGTGTTTTAAAGACCCACTCATATGTGAACGCGAAGAGGAAAGCGGAAGACATAGAAGAGCGGAGGCGTTATATACCATGGACCTGCCAGTAGGCAGTACATTGAGAGAAAGATAAATAAAAGAAGTAAAGCTAGATAGATAAATAGATAGATAGATAGATAGATAGATAGATAGATAGATAGATAGATAGATAGATAGATAGATAGATAGATAGATAGATAGATAGATAGATAGATAGATAATTTAGGAGAGAATTTGTTTTTTTTCAAAAAATAGGATAGATAATAGATTAGATCGATAGATAATAGAATTATGATAGATAGATAGATAGATACGATGAGATAAATGATGATAGATAGATATATATTATATAATCGATAGATAGATAGATAATACATAATAGATGATGTAGATAGATAATTATAGAGACATAATAGATCAATAGATCGATAATAGATAGATAGATAGATAGATAGATAGATAGATAGATAGATAGTAGATCGATCTATCTATCTATCTATCTCTCTTCTATCTACTATCTATCTATCATCTATCTATATATCTATATATCTATCTATCTATCTATCTATCTATCTATCTATCTATCTATCTATCTATCTATCTATCTATCTATCTATCTATCTATCTATCTATCTATCTATCCATCTATCTATCTATCTATCTATCTATCTATCTATCTATCTATCTATCTATCTATCTATCTATCTATCTATCTATCTATCTATCTACTATCTACTATCTATCTATCTATCTATCTATCTATCTATCTATCTATCTATCTATCTATCTATCTATCTATCTATCTATCTATCTATTATCTATCTATCTATCTATCTATCTATCTATCTATCTATCTATCTATCTATCTATCTATCTATCTATCTATCTATCTATCTATCTATCTATCTATCTATCTATCTATCTATCTATCTATCTATCTATCTATCTATCTATTTATCTATCTAGCTTTACTTCTTTTATTTATCTTTCTCTCAATGTACTGCCTACTGGCAGGTCCATGGTATATAACGCCTCCGCTCTTCTATGTCTTCCGCTTTCCTCTTCGCGTTCACATATGAGTGGGTCTTTAAAACACCAAACCTTTCTAAGCACGGCCTTCCTCTGTCTCTATTTCCTTTCATTCTGCCTTCTATGAACTCTTTTAGACCTTTAGACGAGGTCGAATATTTTACCTTCATCACCACTGGCTGGAGACAGTAGCGATGTCGGTAAGATATTCAACCGCGGATCAGTATGTGTTCAAATCCTGGGCTCTCCCGTCACTGACGTCGCTGTCGACTTAGGATACTGACATTATCATTAGCTTGTTAGCTCTTTTTACTTTTCCCCTTAGAATGTGTCCCATTATATTCTATCTATCTTAGAGCCAAGAAGCTAGTCTAGGGTGGTATCAACCACTCAATCCGATGGGACAAACAGTAGATGTAAAACTTCAGAACAGCAAAGTGCTCATCCCATCTCATCTGAAGAGTTCTTCCAAGTAATCAAGAAAAAACCTAGGAGGACTATCATTGGAAAAAAATACGAAAACTGACCTACAAGTTGCACCTCAAAGGATGACGGTATTTTTGGGGAGACTAACAAAGGAAACGACTACTGAAAATGTAACCAAATACGTGAAAGATGCCGTAGCAGAGATCATCAATAGCAGAAAACTCTTCAACAAAACTAAAAATGGGAGGAAATTCAGCTCGGCAGCCTTCATGCTGACATTTGACGCAAAATATGAGAACATTATCTACAACGACAATTCGTGGCCAGCTGGCAGCAGTATTCGAGAATGGGTCTTCAGCGACAAGTCAAGAAATGTGCGTCCGAAGCTGACACATTTCTAAATGGCGGCTATCGATTCATCTAATAACCATAACTATGCACATACGATGAATATTAATGATATAATTAATCATTCTCCACATTATTTAGATAACTACCATGATTTACTCTTCATGAGTAACATCTATAACTTCAGTTGTAATTTTGATTTCGAAATTATTCATTTAAATATCCAAAGCCTTAATGCCAAGGTTACTGAAATTGTTGATTTAGTCGCAAATCTTGAAATTAATTTTGATGTTATTGTAATAACGGAAATTTGGGTTACTAACGTAAATTTCTTTAACAAAATACTAACTGGTTATGATTTTTATTTTAATTTACCCAGTATAGTAGGTGGGGTAGGAATGTTTATTACAAAAAAGTTAAATATCACAAGATGATATGATCTTGAATTAGATGATAATGAAAAGTGTAAAGTAGAATCGATTTTCTTTGAAATTTTAAAAAACAACAAGAAATTCATTGTGGGAGGTGTCTACAGGCATCCCAATCCAGCAATATCTACCTTAAATGAATCACTAGAAAAAACTTTGAGTATAACTTCAAAAAAGAAAAGTTACTGCTTCGTTGCTGGAGACTTTAATATAGACTTGATGAAATATGAATTTAATCCACATATTGAATCTAACTTGAACATGACCATTAACAACAATTTCCTTCCATCCATACTTACTCCGACCAGAATAACTAGTACTAGTATCACGCTAATAGATAATATATATTTTTATAATTGTCCTAGTGATAAACATAAAATGTACTGTGGTAATTTGCTACATCAAATATCTGATCATTTACCGAATTATTTACTCCTCAAAATAACATCTGAAAAAGTAAAATACGAGCAAAGACCAATGGTGCGTTTATTGACTAACAAGAATAAACATGCATTTAAAGAGAAACTAAGCCAAATTAATTGGACTACACTTCTTAATACAGACCTGTATTAGGAAGTGTAGTCCATGGAAGGAAATTGTTGTTAATGGTCATGTTCAAGTCAGAGCCTCAGAATGATCCAAACCTTTGCTACAACAAGTTCAATGAGACAATTTATGATATTTATAATGAATCTTACCCACAAACTAAAGTCTCCCGAAGAACATACAAAGATAAAAAAATGGTTTTCATACCAATTAAAGAAGCTATGTGATGAAAAAAATTAACTACATAAAAATGGATTCAAAATCGTACTGAGCTTGACTTGAATAAATTTTAAAAATAAAGCAAAAATATAAAGAAGCAATTAGACAAGCTAAAATAAATTACTATAGTAATATGCTTGACCAGAAATCAGTAAATATAAAAAGTATTTGGAAAAATATCAATTCGTTATTAAGCATTAACAGAAACGAAACAAACAAATCCTCAATTAATAAACTTTTTTATAAAGGTTCTCTTATCAAAAATAACTCGGCCATTGCAAATGCGTTAAACAATCATTTCTGTACTGTAGGTGAAAAGACAGCAAGTAAAATTAAAAGCTCAACCACACATCATAAAGAGTTTCTAAAAAATTCTCTAAATCATCAATATTCGTAGAAGAAATAACTTACGATGAACTTCTCGAAGGCATAGAGAAATTAGATGATAAAAAAGCTAATGGTCATGATGGTTTCAGTGCTATACTGATAAAGGAAGTTAGATATATATTAATTGAGCCTCTACTCTATATCTATAACTTATCATTATCTAATGGTGTGGTACCCGAACTATTTAAAATTGCAAAAGTAATTCCAGTGTTTAAAAAGGGACAAATAACCGATCCATCCAATTATCGACCAATTTCTCTCTTAAGTGTATTTAATAAAATTCTTGAAAAACTAGTCCTTAGACGACTAAATAATTTTTTCAATAAGTATAATGTATTCTATGAAAATCAATTTGGATTTAGACATAATCATTCCACTATGCTTGCGGTTCTGAACTCGATAGATTTCTGTTATGAAAACCTAGATTCTGGAAACCTTGTGCTAGGGGTATTCATCGATTTTCAGAAGGCATTTGACACGGTAAACCATTCGATACACTGTATCAAACCATTCGATACACTAATCGATAAACTGCATCACTATGGAATAAGAGGTCAAATGAACAAATGGATAATGAACTATTTAAAAAATCGTCCTCAATATGTATATGTAAATAACACCAGCTCTGAGATGCAATTTAGCAATTGTGGGGTTCCACAAGGTAGCATTTTAGGTCCACTATTATTTCTTATTTACATTAATGACATGGCAAATGCTCTATGGGACTATAAGCCTAAGTTATCTGCAGACGATGTTAATATCTTTATTGCCGGCAAAAGTGTAAATGAGTTCGAAAAGTATGCGAATATATGTCTTAAAAAACTTAAAGTATGGTGCGATGCTAACAAAGTTTGCATAAATTTAGATAAAACATCCTATATGATTATTCACAAAGCAAACCAAAGGTATAGTATACCGCAAAAGCTTGAAGTCTTTTTAGATAATGTCCTGATCTCTAGAACATCTAAAGTTAAATATTTAGGTGTTATACTCGATGAAAACCTTACTTGGAAACTTCACATTGATATGGTATGTAGTAGACTAAAAGGACTTATCAGTATTTTATATAATGTTCATGATTTCTTACCAAAACACTGCCTCAAAAAATTTACTACTCTTTTATTCATAGTCAGATTCAGTATTGCATTGAAATTTATGGAAATACCTACTCCACTCACTTAGTAATTTGATAACATGAATAATTCTATACTAAGAATTCTATTTAAGAAAAAATTAACAACTAAAACTTCTGAATTATATGAAATAGTAAATTCACTTCCTCTACGCCAACTGTGTAATTTTAAGCATTGAAACTTGCTCATCTATGTATTCATAGCCCGGAAAAAGTACCAAAAATGTTCACAGACAAGATTAGTTTCGCCAATTCTCTTTCCCATTATAATATGAGGAAACCGTTGAGTTTATACAAACCTTATACAAATACTAACTATGGAAAAAGAACTACCAGTTACATATGTTCCCATTTGTGGAATATGCTCCCTCAAAACATACAGTCAATCAGTTCCACCAATATTTATTTAAGGAAAACTAAGAAACACGTTGTGAATATGACATAGCTGATTTCTTGTTTTTGCTTTATTCCACAAGTTTATGTTTTTATGTTATTTTTCTGTTGACTTGCACTAGTTTTAAAATTTAATTTGTAAGTTTTCATTTGTACTTTTGAGGTAACCAACTAGATGGCGCTAGTCGCTGTTTTGGTAGCCTCTATTTCTGATCAAATACATAGAACTACTACTACTGATAGAATAGACAATTAATTATGTGCTGGTTATGTTTTTGACTGAAATATTTATTCTGATATGAATTATTGCTGTATATTACTTTGGACTTTTTATAACTAGTGTGCAATACTGTAGTGGCGTGTGATTCTGAAATAAACTTAAATTCTCTCTCTATATTCTTCTTCCTATTTTTTGATGCATTTATCAAAAGTCTCTGTACCAACTCTCTCCAGAACTTCCTCATTTGTAACTTTTAGAGTCCAGATAATCCTTTCCATTCTTCTCCATATCCACATTTGCAATTGCTCTAGTTTCCTGATATCTTACTTCCTTAATTAAGGTCCATTATTTATATCTAAATAATAGCGTGGACCATACCAAGGTTTTTGCTATCTTTACCTTTGTATCTCTCTTTTGACTTTTCTTTGCCTAAGGCCTCTTTTTGTTTTTTTGTTTTTGCAATCATACTGAATATTTTTTTCTCACATTATATACTGTACATGTATGTATATATATATATATATATATATATATATATATATATATATATATATATATATATATATAACTGTTTTTGTTGTTTATGTTTCGGCATGTACGAGTGATTCTTGGTTTATGATGGTTTTCACGTTTTTTCTGAACTCTGTATCATTTGTTATCGATTCCTGTAAAACATAGTTTATTCTAGTTTCTTCTATAGTATATACATACTTATGTTGACCCTACGTACACTGCTTCATGAGAGAGTGACTAATATTTCTGATATTACAATTGAGTAGAGAGTTTTAGTAAATCTAGTCTTTATCAAGAACTAGTCTAAACAAATGAACTAATCTAAAACTAGTCTATATCAAGAACTAGTCTAAAACTAGTGTACACCAAGAACTAGTCTAAAACTAGTCAATATCATGGAATAGTCTAAAACTAGTCTACACAAAGAAGAATTCAATTACATCTGCAAGTTTACTCGATCTTCAGCATAGTGTTCAATTTTAACTCGAGCGGTCTGCAGCAGCCATCATTAGAAATGAGCGACTAATTCATTGAAATTTCAACTTTTTCCTTGCACTCTTGTCATCTCATTTAATTGGTTTGCAATATTTGGTTACGTTACATTAAAGCACGATAATTGATTATGTTACGAAGAAAAATTAAAGAATAAAACGTAGAGAACGCGAAAGCAGATTGTGAATGGGGATGTGTATGTTAGCTTAGAAAGATAACATTCTGAATGAGATAAAGTAAAATGTACTCGTGTGATGCATCTTAATCTAAAAAAGCTTTGATAAGGACGTTGGCTACCAAAGCATTATACGTGATACCAAATATTGCAATTTAAAGCAATCTTTTTACAATACTAGCTTGGAGTAAACACGAGATTGAGGATTATCATTGAGTTTGATTGATGATGTTCGTACACAATTTTTCTAGAGATGATCTGAGGTAAAAAAATTAATGCATAAATTTCACCATAATAAGATTTTGAACTCAATAAAATTTAGAAAAGCCTATTAACAGAGAAGATAGAAGGGCATTTGTTTAAAACTGCGTATAAAATATATGTAGTAAATACATATATAAAGATAATGCTTGTATTAATGGGAAAAAGTACTACGTTGAAATGAATGTAAATACTCGAAAACATACGTTTTAGCGAAAAATTACTCTAATATTGAAATAAATAAATTAAGGTGACTAAAGTATGCAGCCTATAAAGTTGAGATATAGACAATCCTAGACATTGATATGTATTTCAGGCTTTTCTAGTCAAACAATGATACGAAACTGCAGATAAGCCGTGAGTCTGACCTAAGTCTGCTATAATTCCATCATGGTAGTTATATGCAATCTACAAGAAAGTCCGAATATTCTTTCCACATCCGCAAAAAATTGTAACAGCAACAGCTGCACACTAGATATGCTTTTGTTAGCTCATTCATTATCCATATCCCCGCTATACCTTCTTACTGCGATCTAAAGTAGATGATTAATTTATTATTCAGTGTCTGAGTTTATGTGCTGCACAAGCTTTTTGCATTGCACAATGTTGCATACGGCAGGTGAAAACTCCGCAAATAGCTCTGCAGAAACGATTCAAGCATCTATGGAATCTCAATTTGTCATTTGCGTATGAAACGTAACAGCAGTTAGTTAGTTAGGTAGTTAATTTGTTAGTTAATTAATTAGTTAGTTAGTCAGTCAGTCAGTCAGCTAACTAGCTAGCTAGGAAGTTAGTTAGTTAGATAGTTAGGTAGTTAGTTAATTAGTTAGTTAATTAATTAGTTAGTTAGTCAGTCAGTCAGTCAGTCAGCTAGCTAGCTAGCTAGTTAGTTAGTTAGTTAGCTAGCTATATAGCATAGGTAGTTAGTTAGTTAGTTAATAATAACAATAATAATAATAATAATAATAAGCTCAGGTAGAATGTCTCGCCATCATAATTTAAATGACATAATATGGCGAGCACTTTCGAGAGCAGGCATCCCTTCCTCTAAGGAACCAAGTGGGTTGTCCAGATCAGACGGCAAGCGGCCGGACGGCATGACTTTAGTGCCCTGGTGCAACGGTAAATGTGCCGTTTGGGACGTCACGGTCATTGACACTATGGCAAACTCCTACCTGAATACGACTTCAGTCACAGCCGGTGGTGCTGCTGTTCATGCCGCCTCTAGGAAGTTGGATAAATAACGTGATCTGTCCTTAAGATATGAAGTTGTTCCGGTGGCTATTGAAACCATGGGCCCGATGAATCCCGAAGGAGTTGACTTTATTAATGGCATAGGCAGACTTATTGCAGAGCAAACCGGCGATAAGCGAGAGACATCTTTTCTTTTGCAAAGGCTTTCCATGACTTTGCAAAGATTTAATGCAGTCTGCTTCAACAATTCTTTTAAGCCGATTGATGACCTCGAGTAGCCGGGCGGCGATTCAGCACGTATTGCTCGAATCGTTTTTATCAAACCCCAGGTTCTTTACACCGGGGTAAAAAAAAAAAAAAAAAAAAAAAAATAATAATAATAATAAAACAATTATAATATTATATTAATAGAAGAAGAATAATAGCAATAGCTTATACTAATAAAGGTTTATTTCTACGCAGGTATCCTACGTCAAGGCCATTGACGTCTGGATGACGACCTGCCTCATCTTCGCCTTCGCTTCTCTCATCGAGTTCGCCACAGTGAACGTCTGGTCGAGGGCCCAGGCCCGCCAGGCCACCCAGCCCCTACCCTCCGTCTCTCACCCTTCGGTCCCCCCAGCCCCCCAACCACCCCCTGCCCCTTCATTATCCCATCGCACCACTCACAGGAAGAACAATGATATTCCACTGCAGGGACACGATCAGTCCAGATCTCTGCTGGCTCCACCCGGATCATCAGAGGTTAGGACTTCCGGCCTCAATCGAGCGCCCAGTATCAGGCGATTAGCTTCATTCGTTCCTAACAGCTCAGCCTTCGCAGAGCTGACGGCGAAACAACATCGAGCGAAGGCTCTCGATCGGTTGTCTAGAAAAATCTTTCCAACTTCCTTCCTCATCTTCAACGTTATTTACTGGATGGCGTACGCTCTATAGGGATTAGAGAGCATAGGTTCATTTTGTCGATAGTTTCTTCGTTTTATTATTTTACTAAATTGGTAATATTAATGGAATTAAAATTCTTGAATGGCGAACTAAAAATCGCTTGGACATTCTAGAAATAGTCTTTTCTCAGAACATTTGTGAGGTCAAAGTGTAGCTTCCTGCGCAAGGGAAAATTATGAAATATTTTGGCAGGTTCTTTAGGATACATTCAAATAATTGAAGCCCTCTGGGAAGAATTATGGTGATTCCCCCTCCTCACAGACATTTCGCTGGTCTGCATGAAACAGCGACACTAAAGGCATTTCCGCAGTGCTCTATACTCAGCAGACTATTGTAGTTACATAAATATAATAAAAAGTTTAACGTCCGTTTTCTCATCCAAGGAAGATATCAGACACATCGCTATCCAATGGCATGGAGCCATCCAATGGCATTGAGCCCAGAGATAGCGTAAAACCATTAGATAGCATTGAGACATTAGATAGCATTGAGACATTAGATAGCATTGAGACATTGTCATCCTCTTTAATGAGAGATGCAGAAACTTTTATAACGACTTTAATTAGAAACTTTGCTTTAAAGTTATAATTCATAAAATTTAATAAGATTTAAAATAAATTCTCTTGTGTCTGTAGTTTAAAGTCTAGCCTATGCAAACATTTACTAAGACTATAGTAATGTTTTTGCAATTAGTTGCAAAATATATGGTACCATCTAGGTTTGATCTAGGAAATACTTCTATAGGAAGTTTAATTTTAAAACTTCATAAACTTCATTGAGCCTCTATAGAAGTCTGTGTGTTCAAACTGGAATAAAGTTACGGAAGCTGACGCTGTTCAATGATCAGAAGGATGATCAGAGGTTTTTGTGATATAAGAAAATGTTCTGCTTTGTTGTTAGACCGTAAAACTATAGGAAGCTTTCAGTTAAGTGCACATCAGTCAATCCATCAATCATACCGCCCATGAGGATTAGGAATATTAGTTCAGTTCAAATAATCTTCTGCAATTCAACTCTAAGCTTCTTTAATTTCTGGTTATACAGAACATGGTCTAAGTAGCCTAGCGGTTTAAATATGTGGTAATAAATATCGACATAGTTAATCATTTCACTATAATTCGTGTTTACTTTTTTGCTTTACTATAAGCAACTCAATCGTCGCATTGCACACTACATGGCAACTCTCTCTCTCTCTCTCTCTCTCTCTCTCTCTCTCTCTCTCTCTCTCTCTGTTACTCTAACAGACATTAAATTCAAAGAATATATTCATACACGTTGCATGCTTCAACTTTCGACCGAGTGAGTGGTCAAAAAGCAATATTAATATTAGATAGTAGAGTAATATTACACAAAGATATTATTACTAGATAACGTAGGGGACAAATGTTTAGAAATTTTAAATTTTTCTGATATATATTGATGATGGTTACAGATTTTTCATGACGAATACAATCATGATAACAGAAAATATTCATCACATAGAGTTTTTAAGAAAATCTAAATGTAATATGCGAAAGAAAATATAATTTAACATTTTCAAAAATGTTTTAGTTCACTTTGGCCTTTCTTGAAGCGTTTGCGACTCCACTGTTATTTTTACAGATCGTCAAAAGTATGACTAGTTATTGACTAGTTTCTTTGACTCCCTTTACTTTGGACTGAATTTCCGGATTTTGGAATTTGCACCGTTTTTGGACCTTCATTTTGCTCACCGGCTTGATTTTGTCTCAATAGTGCTCGATGTTGTCATTGATGACTGTAGCACTCTAATTGTTGTTATGTTATTATTGACCAATAGTAATCGGAATAGTTGTGTTCCACTTTCTCTGATATCCCATATATAATAAGTAGGTTCTATGTTTTGAAATCCCATCTCTATAATAGGTAGGTTCTATGTTTTGCTATCCCATCTCTATAATAGGTAGGTTCTATGTTTTGATATCCCATCTCTATAATAGGTAGGTTCTATGTTTTGATATCCCATCTTTATAATAGGTAGCTTCTATGTTTTGATATCCCATCTCTATAATAGGTAGGTTCTATGTTTTGATATCACATCTCTATAATAGGTAGGTTCTATGTTTTGATATCATATCTCTATCTTGACTGTCTTGATATCCCATCTCTGTTGTGACTATGTCTTGATGAAATTATAATGAAGTGTTCAATGAAGTTAACTTGAGAATTTCTTCCTTTGTAATTGTGGCATCTCATATACACACATATTTACAGAGCCTCTTAGCTATTTAAAGCTGACGTTAAAGTCCCTTTCCTCACTGGAAAGCTATGTCAGTGACGGGTGAGCCCAGGATTTGAATCCCGCACATACTGATCCGCGGTACTGATTCGAATAACTTACCGACATCGCCACTGGCGCCAGCCAAAACATTCACATCGCCCACCAAGTGAAATTAAAAGACTTTCTTACGCATACAGCGAACTCTAAACAAGTCAAACTTTGAAAGTAATATTTTGAGGCACGCGCTCAACCTCGTATCCTGTTCCCGACCTCGATTCGCATTCCGTATCTCTGGTAGATTGCACGACGGCGATGAGTGATTGAAGACTACGTGAGACATGAAACGTATCAGCATTGAGTCCGACTTAGTGATTCTTCTTTAACGTAGAAATGTGATACATCGTGGATTATACACATAGTCAATGAAACAGTTTATTGTGGTGGTCTTGTTCCCATGTTGTTTCCGGGTTGTTTGAAAAATTGACCAACCGGTGACTGCACGTGTCGTAGAAGGCGACTAAAGCACTAAGATCCACACCAACGCCAGAAAGAGCATTCGGTTGGTGAGCGCCCATATTCCAGAAATTGCTACAAACATTTCGACGAATGAAAAAGTCTCAAATAGGGCTGGTAGTATGGTGTAGGACAGAAAGGATTTGAGACAGTCTATTTGTATCCCGACCCTGGTTAAACTGGGATTCAAGGGAGGATGATGATGATGATTGCGGTGGTCTTGTGCCGGAACTAATTGGAATGAAAAAAGAAGCAGAGGGTTTGGTTTTGTTACTTTTGTCCAGCACTTTTGAAATTACTATCGATTTAAACTGCAGGCTATAAATGTCGCGTAAAGACTGATGCCAAGCATTTGACTTCAGAGAGAAGTTAAGACATGTTAAAACGGTTTTTGATTTCATTATAAATTTATTGGATCTTTATGAACATACTTGTTTTGTTGTATGTATAACAAATGTTGAACAGAAGTAGCATGCCCAATAATTTTATTTTAAATATCTGATATTAAAAGCAATTAAAATAGAATTTTAGAAGCTATAGTTACTATAATTTCAATTATTAACTCCATGGGATCAATTTTTAAAGTAACATTGAAGCATGACGGTTAATTTGAAAACATTATATGTCCTTCTCACCGACATCGTAGTCTTCATCATCATCACTAGCATCTTCCACCAAATTAGCAATGTCTGGAGTCTTTGCGTTCACCAAATGAGGGCCGTTTTTAACGTTTGTTTGGATCTTAGTGCTTTGTCGCCTATTCGTGCAGTCCACTATTGGTCTATTCTTCAGCTACCCGGAAACAACACGGGTAACTAAATTATATTTCATCTTATGCTCAAACTCTCTCTCTCTCTCTCTCTCTCTCTCTCTCTCTTAGTGCACTGCCTACTGGCAGGTCCATGGTATATAAATCCTCCACTTTTCTCTCTCTTCCGCTTTCCTCTTCATTTCCACATTTGAGTGGGTCTTTAAATTATCTAAAATACCTAATCTCGGCCTGCCCCTGCCTCTTTTTTCTTCCATTCTACTTCCTTCCATGCTCAAACTTTATTTCAATTTATGCTTACATTATACGTTAAAACAAATAAAACAAATAAAAGCCCAGGATCTGATGAAATTACAGCAGAAGAACTAAAAAGCTGTCCAGAAAAATCTACAATGAAATTGCATAAATATTCAATAAAATGGCTGAAACAGGAATATATCCAGAAGAGATTAAACTAGGAATATTAATACCCCTACAAAAACCAGGAAAAGTAAAAGGCACATGCAGCAATTTAAGACCCATAATTTTATTAAATCTTATCGGAAAGACACTGTCAATTGTAATGATAAATAGAATATACAATAAAATTGACAAAATAATACCAGTCACTCAAGCCGCCTACAGACCAGGCAGAAGTACCACGGAACACGTCCAAACATTAAAACTTCTTATCGAAAAAGCAATAACAAACAAAAACTCAGAAATGGAAATCCTGCTTTTAGCAATGAGTAAGGCGTTTGATACTGTCAAGAGAAATAAATTATTAGAGTATTTAAGTAAAATAATTGATCAGGACGAACTGCATATAATAAAACTTATCACTGATGATGTAATTTTAAGAGTTAAAAATGGAGATGTAACTGGAAATGAGTTTGAAACTAATATTGGAATAACACAAGGAGATTGCTTAAGCCCGGTACTTTTCACATTTTACCTTGCAATAGCTTAAACAAACATGAGAACCAAATTCAAATAGCAAACCAAATTGAAGAGCACTCATATTCCAAAGAAAATATACCATATGAAGAATTAATTCCTAATCATATTATAGAACATAACTATAGCATAAAGCGAGAAATGGGTATAAATATTGATCAGCAGTTTGCAGATGACAAACTGAATAAGAGAGATTTAAAACTAAACACAGATAAAACAGAAAAATATACCATTGGAAACAAAAATGATCAGGAATAGAAGAAATGCAAATATTTAGGTTCTTATTTGGATAGTGAAAGAGACAAGATCCATAGAAAGCAATTGTGTATGGCTATATGTAATAAATACAAGATGAAACTAACAAATAGCAAAATAACAATGAAAACAAGAATAAGTATATTCAATGCTTATATTATGCCAGTTTACTTATATAATAGTGAGCTATGGATATTAACTTCAAAAAAGGAACACGAAATTGACATATTTCATAGAAGTCTATTAAGAAAAATACTTAAAATATATTACCCTCATATTATAAGCAACGACAACTTATACATCAGAACAAATGAAAAAAATGGAGTCTTGCAATTAAAACACGAAGACTAAAATGGATAGGTCACTTACTTAGGTTACCGAACAATACACCTGTAAACTTGCTTTAAATGAGAATAAAAAATCTCAGACAAAACAAAGAGGTTGTCAAAATAAATAAACATGGATCAAATTAGTAAATAAAGATCTCAAAGATGTAAATCAGAATTTGAACATATTAGATGAGAGCGTCTGTGATCTGGCTGAGGATAGAGCGAAGTGGAGTCAATTAACCTTGGAGCCTACTGCAGGGTCCAAATAGGACGTAGCGCAGTCTCAGTAGTTATATACGTTAGGCTATTCTAGTTTCTTTGGACAAGAGGCATCTTTTCTCAAATTCCCTCATGAGACAAGCACTTTGCTTGGACAGATCGAGCCATTTAAGACAAATTGTATTTCTGCACAATCGTCAACCGAATGAAACAGTCTAAGTTTTTTCCACGAGAAACTGAGAATTGATTTCCTAAAATAAATCTGCCCCTCTAGAGTCGACTAACGATATTGATGAGAACGATTATAAAATAACATTTTTAGTGTAATATATTTATTTCTAAGCTACGAAAGTATTTTGTTAATTAAAAGACGCTTTCTCTTGGAACGTTGAAATGTTATGCATAGTGATATATAGCGTTAAGTAAGAATACGCTACCTGAACCTGTCAGTTTATAAACCTTTAGAAGTTGGAAAGATTAACTACGATTTCAAAATATTACTGCATTTTAGATCCTATAAAGAGCATAACATAAACGCTAATAATGATTCTGTGACTGGGACCTGTAATTCTGCTCAAAAGCAGGGAACATTTATTTTCTAAGGAGTATTTAGAATATAATTTCGCAATATTTATCGGCAATCATGCATAAGTTTTCCTCGCTTCAGATCTGTTTATTATGTGAGATCCCGTTACGTTATAGCAACAGCTGTGTATCGCGGATCCACTGTCACGATCGCGTGTTTACGCTTCGTTTCAATCGGGAAATTCTTAGTTTTTTCAACCCCTTGCACGAAAAATTTCTTAAGCAAGATTTTAAAGGCTACAACCTCTTACACGAAACTTTCTTCAGCAAATTTTTAAAGGCTATTTTATTTCTCATTAAATAGATATTAATTTCTCAAGTCAGGTACAGTAACTGGTTTCGGATGATTGGCTAGAGAGTTGAATCTCGGTGCAGCTGAAATCAGGATCTAATGCTCTAAGTATATAGCCACTACATCGATATAAATCAAATCTGATTATTTAAATAATCTTTATTAACATAACAGGTTCATTTTAAACTTTACCTTCAGAATAACAGGTGTAGGCCTATTCATGGAAAACATAAATTTGAACAAAAATTAAAAGGAGATTCTCAAATAGCCTAGTAGTGAAAAGCCACAATCATCTTGTCAGCCTAGACTCCAGTAAAGCTGTAGTATTATCGATCATATCACCTCTACTAATATATCACTGTTTATATCTCTACAAATCAGTTTTCACAGTCAAGTCTCGCTGCCTGCCCGTGTAGAAACACCTGGTGAATTCCACGGCGCGGTGTTTATAGGCGTACAGATTTTGAAGAATAAACAGAAGGTCTCTTCGGTTCATCCTTAGCCCCCTACCGGGCCCATTGTTCTGTCGAAATATGAAATATGAAGGATTCCCGTCTAGCGTCTCGCAGTGACGCCTGCTTCTGGAATTCCGCTCTGTGTTTACTAAAGAACAACATCAATAGAGAACGTTTCCAGTGTAAACCAGATATTAAATATTAAATAGGTGAATTTATTATATTTAAATATTTGTTATGTAAATTTAATAGTTAATACTTATTTCTAGTTGTATTTTTAAAAATTAGTATTTACTTGTAGCGCAGAATAAATATTATTAATAAAAATGAATTATAAAAGCTAAGCTAAAAGCTAAGGTTAACGTCAGTTTCTTCACTCGAAAGCGATGTCAGTGACGGGCGAGCCCAGGATTTGAACCCCGCACATACTGATCCACGGTCGAGTATCTTACCGACTTCGCCGCTAGCTCCAGCCAACTATCAATAACTATAAATATAATATTTTACATATTTTATTAATGAAATACTATAGTTATTTTATTCTTATTTTTATCATGACCGCCACAATTATATTATAACAGTAATAATTTAAAGTTATAATAAAAGAAATACTAACAATTGAAATTTAAAAATAAATTAGGAAAATAATTGTATAACAATAACATAATATTATTTCTAATAATATTTAATACAATAATAAAAACAATAATAATAATATAAAAAATACTGTAAAATAGAATGATAATAAATAATAATAACAATAATAATAATAATAATAAGCATTATTATTATTATTATTATTATTTTAAATCTTTATAACTCTAATTATACTTATATTTATAAATGTGATTATATTTACAATAGATTTGTAGTAGCAATATCATTAGAGTCAACTATGATAATAATAATAATGATAATAGTAATAATAATATTAATAGTAATAATAATTATAAGCCCATTGATGACCTCGAGTAGCCGGGCGGCGATTCAGCACGTATTGCTCGAATCGTTTTTTATCAAGCCCCAGGTTCTTTACACCGGGGTAAAAAACACAAAAACAAAAAAATAATAATAATAATAACCATGGCTCTTCCACTTCAGTCAGAAATGGAAAGGGAAACGAAGACTATAATAATAATAATAATAATAATAATAATAATAATAATAATAATAATAATAATATTGCACGAATCGGTTTTATAAAACCTCGAGTTCTTTACACCCGGGGTAAAAAAACAATTTAAAAATAAAATTAATAAACTCTAACAATAATTCACTATTCAGTATTTGTTACTCGAATCGATTTTTATCAAATACCGGGTATTTTTACAACCGTTGAAGCAAATAAAAGAAATTTAAATTAGTTATAATGTTAGTAACTCTAATACTAGTAATAATAATAATATTAGTAGTAATAATAATAAGAATAACAATAATAATAAACAATAATAATAATTTAAAAAATTCAATTAACTACCAATTGTTTAGCAGAGTTTGACGTTTGTTTTCCAGTTATGGCTATTTTGTGAGAAAATGTTATCAGAAATAATAATAATACTAATAATCATAATAATAATAATAATAATAATAATAATAATTTTAATGTTATTAATAAGAATTGTAAAAATAATTATTATTATAATATTAAGATTAATATTAATGATAATATTAATATTACTAATTATTATTAAAAGTAAGTTAGCGATTTTATATATTCGCAAAGAAAATTTCCTTTCATGCTATCTGGTTAGACATTTAATTTGAGAACCACTCTGTACATGTGTATATAGAAAGATAAAATAATTATATGCATGTATATTCAAATTAGCAATCAACTTGCAGTTCTACACATAATCAAACGTGGTCTTACTGTAAGAGTATAGTATAGGCTACATAACTAGAAAATTCTGGTGGATGTTAAAAATAAGAAAAAATAATAAACAAATATTAGGTTAAGTCTGACTGCAAGCGCTTCCGAAGATAGTCAAGGTCGTCAAGGTCATCAAAGTCAAGGTCGTCGGCATGACACTAAACATGTCA
This sequence comes from Enchytraeus crypticus, assembly GCA_905160935.1. Classification (NCBI taxonomy): domain Eukaryota; kingdom Metazoa; phylum Annelida; class Clitellata; order Enchytraeida; family Enchytraeidae; genus Enchytraeus; species Enchytraeus crypticus. Next base: position 1,595,089 of record CAJHZI010000252.1, on the reverse strand, counting down.
ATGCAATCAACTTGTTGTAAACATGTCAAGGTCGTCGATATGTTGTTAAACGTGTCAAGGTCGTCAGTATGTTGTTGAACATGTCAAGGTCGTCAGTATGTTGTTAAGCGTGTCAAGGTCGTCAGTATGTTGTTAAACATGTCAAAGTCGTCAGTATGTTGTTAAACATGTCAAGGTCGTCAATATGTTGTTAAACATTGGACTCGTTATAATGTTCAAATTCAGCTTCGACTAACACACACACGCACGCACGCACGTCAAGAAGTGAAAATATTTGCAGAGATGATGAAGGGAGTGAATATGAAAGGAGCGGGAGTGAGAAATGATGGAAATGCGTTTAGCAGCACGTAGACTCTTTTCTACAAGTCTTGAGCGGTCAGGCCATCAAATTGTATCTAGTAACCAGTTGAAAGCGGAGCGAGAGAGATGAAGCGTTTAACTGCAGCCCGATCCTAATTGAAAACAGCCTAGTGTTTCAGGCCTTCAGCCGTAGGTACATTTAATATCAATCTTAGCTGTGAATATCTTCTTCATCCATCTTTTTCATGCTGGTAATCGTCTTTCCTGCATTTTACTGTCATTATGGCGTTGCTATTAAAAATATATGGTATTTCTAAAAACTAAAAATTTTTCGCAAGACACTGTTTATAATAACTGTTGCGCGATGATATATTAAATGAGCTTTATAGGAAGATAAGTTCGGACCACTAAGCTCATTCGATTGGATGGTTTCACAAACAGTAAATTTATTTATACAAATATTAATACTTAACTTACTGGACGGAGATATTGGAGTGTTTACTCGGTACTGCGTGATGCAGTAATCCCAATTGGTTTTAATGCTCCAGTTATGGCAGATTTTACGGCATCTCAATTTGTAGCTATCAAAGAGTTTATCGAAGAGATAGTCACCTTCGGATTTTCTGAACACTTGTTGGCCTGCTAAAGTACGCTTATTTAACGACTGACTTATCGTCTTAAATTATACCTGAATAGCCTATCTTCACTGTAAGAACTGTTTAAATTACATTGTAGTGTAATTGAAATTTCAGCATCAACGCCAAATCACTGACAAATACAAATAGAAAAAAACATTTAAAAGAAATAAAATAAAAAATTCCCAGAAACACAGGGTATCAAACAGTCTTAAGAAACTAGAACAACGGCCGTCAGGGAAGATGATACACATCTTATCTAGCTTACCACCGTCTACAACTGTATTAATGTCATGTTTAATGCAAAATCAACTTAAATACACACTTTAGCTAAGCAACAATTCTAGCTGGACATTTACACAAAAGAAACCAAAATTTAGTAATTTACAAACCATCAAACAATATATATTTGTAACGTTTAGTGAATTCTGCTAGGGACCTCGAACTGCGGATATCAGGAGGTATTTGGTTCCAAGAATTGATAAAGTTATAGACATAAGATTTAAAAAATTCTGAAGTTGTTCTAGAACACAAATAATTGGTCTCGGAGAGCCTTGTATTATACACAAACGAGATCTGATTAGCAATAAAAATACATTTTATGGATACTGACATAATCAGATCGGGAAAATTGATACATTTAAAAACAAGTTTACCAGTAATTGGAATAACTGAAAATTGGTAATACATTATAATTCATATAAAGTTGCTTAACATTATGAAACTTATGCTTATTCTGTAAAGTTCTTAGAATACGGTTGCGTGCAACATGTAAGGGTTGAAGCAACTGTTTGGTTGTATTGGCATAAACTTCAATACCATATTGTGTCCTTGATTGCACCAATGAAAGGTATAAATTTCTACGACAATTCGTAGGAATAAAATCTCTACGATTGTATAACATACTATTAAAATTATTAATTGTACAGATTAATGATTTAATATGATCACCAAAAGTCAAATTTTCATTTAATGTTAAGCCTAAAAATTTGGTAACATATGTTCTATTAATGCAGTTACTATCAAGGGATAAAGCTAAATTGTTAGTTCGAACAAGAGCTTCATCGTCTTTAGTGGGGTAGAACAATACATATGAAGACTTAGAGCAATTTACAGTTAGCTTGTTACTTATAAACCATTTACTTATTTCAGAGCAAACTAGCAGAGATAAACAATTCATCAATAGAATTATGTTTAACAAACAAATTAGAATCATCTTTAATGGACCCAAATGTACAGGCATTATGAATATCATTCATATAGATTATAAATTAATTAATTATAGTATAGATGATGATGATGATGATGATGATGCTGATGATGATGCAGTGTAATTTAATAAGACTTATTGTTCAGAAATCGCATTATATTCTCCAGATAATAATTTAAATGTTAATATTTCAGCTATATGAAGTTCCCATTAAATTTATCTAGGCCTATTATTTCACCATTGCAAAGTTTCTCGAGAGATATTGGGTTAACGCGCATAAGAGGGTACAACAAGAGGTACAGACAGTGTTTTAGTTTGGTCTAATTCACCATATCACTTAGCTTTCACTTTATTTGCTTTTTACTATAGAGCATTTTCATATAACGCGTTTAATATTAACATTGCAATTAAAATTATTAAAACCAATTTTTTTCCGTAATTAGCACTTAATTTTTTCAATTTAATCAAACAACCAAGGAATGCATTTAGATGTCAAACTAGAGCTTCAGCAGGTTGTGAAAATATGACTTTCAGCTGACCTTCAGACTTCAGAAAAGGTAAATTAACGATTTCCCAAAACTCTACGCTTCAGCAGGCCTTCGTACGCGAAAGGTATCTGATTTTCTGCTTTCATATCACCCCTTACGTAAGCTTAGTTTACTGAAATCAGCACAGACTCTGCTCCAAAATACTCACATCAATGTTAAGACGTTCCTTTCCCATGCCCCACCGCCTAGAACTCTTTGACTCATTTTCATTCTTGTTCTTCTGTTTCAAAGTTTTGATAGGATTCAGGCTCGTCTTTCCGAACGTATCTATATTACATATATGAATTATACAATCGATACATAGAATCTACTCTGACGGTCCATTAATCTCAGTATAGGCACCGTTTCGGATCTTGTATCTTTTAAAAACATATCTTTGCAAAAAAGTTAAGTGAATCAGTTAGTAGTGACGTGTGCTGAGAGCGTCTCCGACTTCATGCTTAGATGAAGAAACGGAAGTTAAATTTTTTCTTTTATTGTGTTTTTAATATTAATATTATTATTTATTCTTTAATCGTCCTGGGCTGTTTAGGGCCCTGGGCTAAAAATAAAAGAATGACTTTATTTAATTAACAGAAAGATTTAAAGAATGTTAATAGTAGTAATAATAATAATAATACTACTACTACTAATAATAATTATTATTATAAGAATCTCGTATACGAGTAGATCGGCTCCTACTAGGCACGAGCAGGTTTCGGTCGTTCTAAATTCAATACTTTCTTATACAACACCGATGTAAGACCCTACAAAACTTACACAATTTCAAGTTACAATTTACATCAAAAACAATGGATTACATACCCGTACATTACCCGTATATTACCTAGACGCACAAGCAAGAGAACACCAGCACATGTTGGTAGCACTCACAAACGTGCGCAAACATCCAGCACATCTGTTCACCAGAAACCAGACGCCAATCAGTGCTCGAATGAACTTGAAAACTTTTATTCTTAAATGTTACCTGAAGTTCTCTAGTGCAGGCAAGGATTGGCATAGATATCTTAATTATCTGCGAGTTCTTCAGAAAGATCCTGATACCTTTCAGGCGAACGATCTGAATATTCGCTCTAGTTCATGAGAATTGTGAAACAAATCATTTTGAAATCAATTTTGTCATCAATGTATTACCCAGTTTGGGTTCTTCAGAAACGCACTAATTGATGGGCATATTTCAATCATAACATACCTCTTGTTTTTGATTAACTCTTTTTAAAATGTCTTTTATTGCGCGTTTTTCGTGTTTCGCTTTTAAATAGGTCTCTTTATGTACGTGTGTAAGCTTAAATGCACCTGAACTAAATTTGAACTTCTTTTAATTGTACATTTTTGAAAAACGCATCGATTATTAAAATAAAAAGTTAATCATTCCAAAATTACCAAAAAATAAAAATGTAAGTTATTATCTGATTTCGTATCACAAATGTAATTAGACTTAGCTACCACTGGAGTTGAAACAATTTCAACTATTTCGTGTGTGTCTTCCATGGGCAACAGACTCTATCGCTTAATTAGCACGGAGCTAAGAACATTACATACATGTATAGGTAGGTTGTAGTGTGTTTAACGTCAAGGTTCAAAAGCACAAGGCTTCTAGGTTAACTAAGTTCTAGGTTTGCTATACAAAGGCCCCCTATTTTTAATTCACGGTTACTGTTATAGTTAAGGGTAAATATACAGTAGAGATGCACTGAGCTGATGTGCAAAAATTAAAAGGCCTACATAGTGTATATTTATATTTTTGTATTCTACATTTCCAGAATAAGTTTATCTTTAAATAAAGATTGAACAGGCCTATATGAAACAGTTTAAACATTAAGTTTTGTTAAGTAATTTAAATTAAAATAATAATAATATATTCCTTTATTTTCGTTCAATCTGACAACCGCAGAAAGTTACAGCACAGAAATTCAAACAGACATAGCATAACAAATTACAGATATAGCATAAACTGTTAATAGGCTAGACATAAGAGAGATGAAACTAAAAGTCGTTTTCGATAACATTTACCACATGTATATTACAACATTACATAAATCAATGGCTTACACTATTCATAATTACTATATAAGGCGTACTGTACTATGAGCAAAGTAGTATAAGATATTAATTCAAACACCGGTTACCGTTTGATAGCATTTATAGTCGACTTATTATCTGTGGTATAGGCTAGTGAATAAATGTAGTCACTTGTAGTCGAGTGTAATAAGAGAAATATAAATAAAAAAAGGTGGCTTATACCCAGACTCTTCAATACGAGTAGATATCAATGATTCATACATGTAGATCTTACAATTCAAAACTGTTCAGATTCTATCATACACAGTAACGAAGAAATACTAAAAAGATCAAACTAGTCCTCTTAATAACTGTAACCACAACAGTTTTTATTTATTAAATAAAGCAGATTTCTTCCCAGTGTCCAGATAGAGGAACTTAGGGATTTCTTAAGCCTGTTATCTTTCCTCGACATTACTATTTGGCGCCGCTAAATTTATTTACTTTTCATTTCCGGTGAGAACATCATGCTGAGCTACCTATTAGTACTTCCGGGTGAGGAATGATTTTGTTAGAGGAAGCAATCCGTGATGGACTCAGCCGGAATATTCTATAGGATTTCTGTAGCCTTGGTTACTTTCACAACTAAAGAATATTCTCTATAAATTAGTGCATTCCGTAAAGAGTATGATAAATATAGTGTTTCACTGTTGTTATTATTGATTTTTCACGAAATGAGATCAAATGTCTAAATTTTGGACCCATGTAAACCAATTCTCTAAAATTAGCTTCGGATACTTTTGCTTATTATCTATTTGCGAATATTTTTTTCAGTGATAAGTACATAGTTATTATCAATCAGATCCTGTCTGCCTTTTAATCATCCGAAAGCATCATTTAGATTCTCATCTCCCACTTAACACATGTTTTTGAAAATATGTTAGAAATATTATCTCTGCACAATGAATGTGAGCGTCAATTATCTAATTTGAAATTTATGTTTCATATATTTGTAATATTTCCTTCGAATATTTGTTATCTTTGAATTTGTTAAAAACAACTCACGCAAAAAGCCCGAGTCGATGCCAGAATATTTGTGATTACGAAGTTTAAAAGAGGAGCTGAAAAAAACGGTGAATACCTTGAAGATGATAGCGAGACTGCCGAAGGAAAGAAAGTTAAACTGTAGTTATGGTATTACCGATTTAGTTGTGAAAAATAGAGTTTAAAAAAATAACAATCCACCAATATACTGTGGGAATCATTAATTTTCAGCTTAAAATCGTGAGTGACGAAGTTACACTTATTTTTTGCTTTTAATTTTCTTCAAAAATACGTCAAATATAACTAATTTAGAACTCTTTTTCTTCTAGGGCACTGCCTAATGGCAGATCCTTGGCATATAACTCTTCCTACCAATTATATCCTCAGCCACCCTTTTCATCTCTATATATGAATTTTTATCAGATGATCCAACATCCAATGTCTTGGTCTTCCCCTAACTCTTTTTCCTTGTATTCTTCCTTCTATTGCATCCTTTAGTTGTGTATACCATTTACAGTATGCGAAAAAATTACATGATAAGTTGGGTTCCCTTTGCCTACCTCACAGCTGCCTTAGTCGCCTTTTATATGCACGCGGCAGTTTGCTTACGGTTTCCCTATTCTGCAGTAGTCCTAACCACACCCGGACACAACAGGGGAAATTTAATTTTGTAGATGGCTAGTTAAAAATAAGAGGTACTTGGTCGATATAACATTCATGAAATTCAGCAATGAGTCATGAACATTGAAAGATGCATCACGCCGAGGACAGCAGTTACATAAATCATTTCTGTATTTCTCTGAGATTTCAACTCAGAACTGAGATGCACTTCTATTCTGGACATCTCGAGTGGAGATGGAGCTAAAAGTAAAATTTAGGAGACTAATTTTCCTGAAGTTCCTCTAAATTAGTGATCTTTGAAGTGGACGATATAGTCGTCCAATGAGTTAATTGAAGGCATCCCAGGAAGGGGAAATGGCACATAAAAATTTGGGGTGGCGTATTGAGGGAAAAATAGCAATGGAGGACGATATATGCGAAAAGAGATTCTGTTTATAGAACTACTCTATCTATAATGATGGCATTATTGTCATTATTATAAAAAATGCCGGTACTTATGAGCAGAGTTATTTCTCAATTATTTACTTTTTGCTTTTGGTTTACTTTGCCGAGTATTAAACCAGTCTATACTGGCAAAACATACACATTGTGCGAAAAGTTCATCACTTAAATTAGGAAAAATATGTTGCTGTATGGATGAAATCTGACGCAGACTACCTATTGATCGTCGGCCTAACTGATAAATATCAGGCGCCTTATATATCGAACACGTCAATTTTCCTCTTCTACGCTTAGTAGTGGAACGTCTAGAATGTTTTACAGAATAACTGCATCGGAATTTAATATTGGTACAGTAAAACAATTATATAATAACTCTTTTTCTTCTTTTCTTTAAAGCTGAAAAAGTAAAGCTAAGGTTAACGCCAGTTTTCTCACTCGAAAGCGATGTCAATGACGGGCGAGCCCAGGATTTGAACCCACACCTACTGATCCTCGGTCGAGTATCTTAACGATTTCGCCATTGGCTCCAGCCAATAACGAAGTCGGTAAGATACTCTTAATTATTACTTAGCGTTAATCTCGCCTTTCTACAGGGTTCGCTTATCGACATGCCTGCCTCCATTTGCCGCGTTATTGGACGTCTTCTGAATTGACCATTACTGTGCGATTCTATATCTCATATCACACAGCACGACAGTCAACATATTTCGAATAACATAAAGGTACAAAGTAAAACGCAAAGACAGGCACTCTAATACATGCAAAAACCAGGCCATCAATGAGGGAGCATAACACCCTATCGAGTTGACCACCAGGATATCAATCACCCCGCTAACAAGCGTCCCACATGTCTAAATCAAACTTTTAATCAAAATAAAAGAGTGAAAGTGTCAATCATAGAAGATTTTATATTACAACAAAGCAGAAGTTGGATGAGAAAAAAACAATTTTTCTTATTGTGACAAATTTTCCAATAAATACTATTTAAATTCTCTAGAAAAAGTTGATAGCAATTTGATGTTGCGTAATATTGGTGGAATTTTATTCCAGTCTGTACACGCCTCATTTACATAAGATTTATAGAATGACACATTGGATTTTTTAAACAGATAGTTGGAGTCAAGCAGTCTAGTTGAATAATTATGGTTAGAATGGTTGAGATCAAATATATTAGCCAATACTGTAGACTTAGGTAGATTACTGCTAATACATTTATAAATCAACTTGGCCACACAGTATTTATGCAATAGATGAACTGGCAAAATATCATAAGAAACATAAAGATCTTTAACATTACAGTAACGATGACTTCCCTGCAAGGTTCGCAGAACTCTGTTACAAGCAATATGTAGTGGTTGTAAAACATTCCAAGTGGCATAACCATAAATTTCAATGCAATATCTTACACCAGAATATATCATAGAGAGATACAAGTTCCTGCGACAGGACATTGGTATAAATTCTCTTCGATTAAAGAGTAATCCGTTAGCACTTTTAACAGTTTTTGTAATTTTTTCGATATGATTTTTAAAACTTAAATGTTCGTCAATTTCTACACCAAGGAATTTAATACAATTAACTCTTGCAATTTGATTATGGTCCATAAATAATGTAAGATTGTTATCACGTATATACGCTTCGTCATTGGTAGACGGAAAGAAAACAATATATGCTGATTTAGCTGTATTAATAGTTAAACGATTACTTTGGAACCAGTTACAAATTTTTTTACTTGCCGAATTGGCACATGCAAACAAATCTAACAAGTTATTTCCTTTAATAAAGGCATTTGAATCATCAGCAAAAAGTTCGAATGAAAGGTACGGGCACATATGATGGATATCATTGACATATATTAGGAAAAGCAAAGGCCCTAATATAGAGTTGTGGAACTCCAACTGAGATTGGTTTAGTGGAAGAAACTGAGTCGCCTATGACTGAATATTGCTGTCTATTTGTAAGATACGAGGTTAGCCAACTGAGTGGTAAACCTCTTATACCATAATTTTCTAATTTATTTAGGAGGATGTCATGATCGACCTTGTCAAATGCTTTGCTGAGGTCTAGAAAGAGTCCCAGTGCATGATTTTTATTGCCTTTCTGAGAACGTATCATATTTAAACTACTGAAAATTGCGTCTACTGTAGAGTGCCCTTTTCTGAAACCAAATTGATTTTCAGAAAGTGTATTATGCCGTTCAAAGAATTCAATAATTCAGTTATATACTAGTCTTTCAAAAATTTTACTGAGGTTGTCTAGAAAAGAAATGGGTCTAAAATTTTGTACATCATCACTTTTTCCTGATTTAAAAACTGGGATAACTTTGGCTGTCTTAAATCTAGTAGGGAAGACACCAGTAATAAAAGTTCGATTAATTATGTGTGTTAATGGTTCAGCAATAAAGTCTGAGGATAGTTGTATAATTTTATTAGATAAGCCATCAGGACCTGTCGAATGAGTTTTTTTAAGCGCCAGGATGGTGTTGAAGACTTCATTGGTGGTGGCAGGTTTAAGAAATAATGAATTTTGACAAGATGATGGCAAATATTGCTTAAAATTAATATTAGTTGAGTTATGGGAGTTAAATTTGGACGCTAATTTTGACCCAATTTCAGAAAAATATTCAATAAAATTTTCAGCTCTTTCCCTTTGATTGTATATTTTTTTAGTGTCTTTTGTCACATAACCAATTTGGGAGTTACAACGCTTTTTTTAAAGCTGCAAATATTATTAAGAGTTTTCCATGTATTCTTGATAGAATTTTTTCGCGAGTCAAGAAGATTTTTATAATATTCAATTTGGGTATTTTTGATGATTCTATCAAAATCTTTTTTATAGGCTTTATAGAGTTTCATATCCTCTTCTTTACTTGATTGCTTAGCTTTAAAAAATATAGAATTCTTATGTTTAATTTTTTTCTTTAGTTCATTATTTATCCAACTTTTATCTTTAAATTTCTTCCTTGAACAGCGTGTTAGGGGCATATTTGCGTTTGAAAGCTCCTCAGTGGTGTTAATTAAGAAGTCTAACATCTCATCTAAATCATTCATTAGCAAAATTTGGGACCAACTAATCTTAGATAAATTATTCTGAAAAGACTCAATGTTTTTCGCGTTTAAAATCCTTCTAAGTGGCCAATCGGCATAAGTGCGTAACTTTTCTTTGGAAGTAATTATAATCAGATTAGCGTAGAGGTCAGATATGTCACTGACAATAGTTAAAGATTTAATTAAACTTTGACCATCACTGGTTATTCCAAAATTAGAAAAAACATGGTCAATCACTGTTGCAAAATTTTTACCACAGTGAGTAGGTAATATTGAATAACAATTGAAATTTAAGTTATCAAGCAGATTAACATAATCATTAACATGCATATTAGAGTTATAATTGTTAAGATTAACGTTTATGTCACCAAGTATTAGACTTCTTTTTAAAGGTTTGATAATATTCATAAATTTTGCTAATAAGATATTAAATTTTGAAATACACGTAGATGGATGGAGATAAAATACGTAAATGCGAAAGACATGATTATTAACTGAAATATTAATAACCAGGTGTTCTGCAAGAGGACCAAAAAAATTGGATTCCGCAGAAGAATGAATAGCATTGCAACATAAATGTTTCTTAATTAAAAAACCAGCACCACCAACTTTACCAGATTTTGGAGTACTATGAATGAAATTATAATCCTCGAACATAGAATCAAAATAATTGATATTAGTTGACCATAGTTCCGACAAAGCTATAGTCATGCGGCCTCCGTCTGGACGACGAAGCAGTCAGAGTCGCGGCCGGTCTTCGTCTGGGCACTACCTTATGTGAGCCACACAACTGCATTTGTGGTGTCTCAGTCAATGCGTTAGGCATTCACGGCCTGTCGTGCAAGCGTAGTGCCGGCAGAATCAGCAGACATCAGTTCATAAACGACTTGATCTGGCGCGCCCTGAGTCGAGCGAATATCCCAGCCATTAAAGAGCCCCTGGGGTTGATCCGCACTGATGGTAAACGTCCAGACGGTGTCTCTCAAATACCATGGGCAGAGGGGAAGTGTGTTAGCTGGGACGTCACTGTTACGGACACTTTCTCAATTAGCAATCTCGGCCTTTCTTGCGCTGCTGCTGGTGCTGCAGCAGAGGCCGCGGCTAATAGGAAAACTCTGAAGTATGCCGAAATCTCTGGCAACTATATCTTCATGCCTATTGCCTTTGAGACCCTGGGGCCCATCAACTCTCTCGCATCAGACTTTATTGACGAAATAGGCAGGAGGACCAGCGCCATTACTGGTGATAAGCGCGAAAAATCTTTTCTGTGGCAGCGACTGTCTATTGCTCTCCAGCGATTCAATGCAGTCTGCTTCAGTGGCACTTTGGCTAAAGCGGCTTCCCAGAGTGCAGAGGAATTATTTTAATCGCTTTTTAAAAAACTTTTAATTAAATAAAGTCTCTTTTATCTTATTTTTTAGCCCAGGGCCCTTTACAGCCCAGGGCATAAAAAAAGCTATAATATCAAATTTATTATTATAGGAACATAGTAGCTCCTTAAGTTTACTATAGTTAGCGTTAAGACTTCGTATATTGACATGAATACAGACAATATAGATATGTTAGATGTGGATTTGAGATATTTATAAGATTCTGTATAGTTATAATAACCAATCTTAGAATTAATAATTAGATCATTATCAAGTAAAGAATTTGAGTAGGCATTATTATAATCAGAAAGATCCGAGTTAATATTAAGATGAGCCATTTTTAATTTATTAGGACTACAGATGACACTGGAGCAGAGGTGGTAGTTGCTTATCTCTAGAATTCTTTTAAACCTTCGCTAAATCGTACAGGAGATTTAAGCATTCAGCAGATGTCACTATATTAACTGTGGTTCAAAGTTCTAGATCTACGACGTACAAGATCATACAATAATAATTTACAAGTAATAAAACACTAACAAAACACTACGACGATAATGCAAATCAAAGCAATAAAAACCCAGCTCAGAAGTGAATGAAGTGAGAAGAGAGAGCAAGAAAGATGCGTATGCTTGAGTTAAATGCAAGCAACAAGCTATTACAAGTGTTAAATCGGCATCGGATTAAGGCTTAATGAAAAATATGTGCAAATATTCTTCAGGCAGCTCAGTACAGTGAGAACTGAAAGCAGAGAAATTAAAGAGACTTACAAAATTTAGAATATTAATTTATTCTCATGGACAAGTGAGAGATATTTTGAATGGAGCCACCCCCCTTGCAGACATCCTACCATTTGAACCCCACCATTTGGACCACACTGTTTGGACCCCACCGTTTGGACCCCACCGTTTGGACCTCACCATTTGGACCCCACCATTTGGACCCCACCGTTTGGACCCCACCGTTTGGACCCCACCATTTGGACCCCACTGTTTGGACCCCACCGTTTGGACCCCACCGTTTGGACCTCACCATTTGGACCCCACCGTTTGGACCCCACCATTTGGACCCCACCATTTGGACCCCACCGTTTGGACCTCACTGTTTGGACCCCATCGTTTGGACCCCACCGTTTGGACCCCACCGGTTAGACCCCACCATTTTGGACCCCATCCTTTGGACCCTACCGTTTGGACCCCACCGTTTAGACCCCACCGTTTAGACCCCACCATTTGGATCTCACCGATTCTCACCTGTGGGATAAATTCTGCCGCCTGATCTTATATAGTGGCACTTATGTTTCTTACAGTCTACGACTTTTAAAGATAATCGACAGCAACAACTCAGTTCTAGCTCTACTGTCATTCACGACAACATTAAGCACTGTGATGAAAATTCTTGCAAGGGAAGAAAAATGCTTTTCAAAGGTTTAGTTTTCGAAAATTTATTTTACGAAATCTGATTTTAGTGAAGTTACGCGCTTGAATTCAACGTTCGGCTAAATTCATTTATGCATTGAAATGAAAACTGCTCAATTAGCGAAATAATACTTTCATTTGATAGTTCAATATAATTTCCGTAGACATTCAGACGAAAAATTTTAGCATTGTAAAATAACTTGCTCTGAATGCCGGTTTAAGCCTTTGGCATTTAGAAATATTACGCCAATGATTGACACAATAGGCCTACTGTCTACATGTGTGTCTTAAACTGGTTCTAACCGTCAAATACGAAGTCTTTTCCGTGTTTTTTCATAGAAATGTCGAACAGCTTCTGTCAGACTCTGCTAACAGCTGGATGGATTCAATCTAGAAAACTAAAACCACGTAGCCGCGAAATTCAATGAAGAAGATAATGAAAACCATTTACAGTTTTTCTGGCGAATTAATTTAATCTCAGTCACCGAAGTTAGCTTAAAACTGGACCAAAATGCACAAAACTGAGTTTTCTCTAACTGGCTTATTTATTTACATTTGAATCAGTGATATGATATTATTTTGAAATGAGAAAAACCGATGTAACAAGTTATTTTATAAAATTGTTACGTTTTGATTCATTTTATGGAAGTTCCAGTCAATATTCGGATTTGTGTAGTGATTTCGTTTAATACAATTTGATTCCTTTATGTACTAATAATACACATTAAATCTAAAGGCTATGTCAAAATCTCGATATAAAATTATAAATGTAAATATAGAATTTATAATATTTTTCATTAATACACAATATCTAAACATAGCGTCTCTTTCAACCCCACCGACTTAAAGGTGGTGTATCTATTGCATCCAGTCTTGGTTGATGTTAAGTGGAGGGAGATGCGGTTGATCGAGGACAGCAGCATCACCGTGACTCCGTGCGAGAGCCTTCGGCCACTTCTTATCGTCACAGTGAAGGTACTGATGACGAGTACGGTTAGTACATTTTAAAATGTGGGTTTAACGTCAAGATCAGACGGTGACTACAACATGAGTCATTGAGACAGTCTGATGGACTAAGCTTTGATACCGTTTAGAGGTAGAAGGGTTAAGAGAGTGTAAACCGGTTTAGTAGCAGTTCCTGCCAAAATATGTTTCTAAATTTAAATTGTTTTAACTTATGGTTAAAATTTGAACAGTTGCTACTTCAAGTTCACCGGCTTTGCACTAAATAGTAAATAAGCAATATAGTGAAAAGATGTTGATATCTATCACTTTTTAAACCACATGTTTAAACCGTTAGGCAATTTAGTCCATTTTCCGTGTAACCAGTCCAGTGAATGTCCGAGATTTGACTCTCAAATCAGCGCGGCTGGTATTCACTCCCACTCTAGGTTTGGAATAAATTAAATTGGTAAAGTTAGTCAACCATTTCAAGCGGTGATGAGTTTTTAGAGTTGTCCCTGTACAATGCATATGTAGCATTCAACATTATTTAAGGTCTCTGTCTAACGATGGGTATTGTTTTCAAAACATTAGAATACTAATGGTCGTCTGTTAAGTCTGAAAAACGCAATATATCATTAGCGTTTCGAAATCTGTAATATGCTAAAGTGATATTTGAATTCCAGGTGATTTATCCCGGTTGTCAACCTTTGTATTGCTCTAGGAATAACAATTGTGCTTACTGCCTTGCAAGAAGAAAGATAAGTCAAACAACGATGATGTTGATGGCGATGATAATGCTGGTACTGGTGGCGACGATGATGATGATAATGATGATGATGGTGATGATGATGATGATAATGATGATGATGGTGATGATGATGATGCTGATGATGATGATATTCAGACAATATGACGCCTTGCTAATACCTAGGTATACACTTAAGGAAACCATATATAATATAAGACTGTGAAATCAAAAATGAAAATTCTAAGATAAAGGAATGCCTTTGCGAATGATTAAAAACGATCCATCGTGTGTCAGCTTGACTTAAAATGTAACAGGTGCAAACTATTTTCTTACAGAGTATCATATTAGCATTCTTCAAACCATGTTTTCTAACAAATTCCTCTTTATCATTAGCATCGACGAAAAATAAGATTTATGGATTTTAGCTGATCTTCATGGGTTGGAAATAACTATAAAACGTATCATATCTCGCCAGCAGACTTATATTCCTGTAAGTTTTTTCTGGCAGAACACTGCTATGTTCAGCAAGTGTGATGGCGTAGCTACCGTTGCTAGCTTCTATTGAACGCAAAAATGGGAACTCAGAAAAGAAAACACCCATGGGGCAATATTCACCCCCTCCATCTTAGTTTTCCTCTCTACATGTAATTTCGATTTGAAATTATAATTGAATATTTCAAAAATTCAATAAAAGTTGTGCTGATGAAAATAAAAATAGGCTACCCCTCATGTATTTAATTCAGGCTCTGCCAAGGATAAAGCCGCTAAGCCTATATGGTTTAGCAAAAACACTGTATTTAGCAAGTCCGCACCTACACCTCAGCTCCGCAACAGTATACTGCGTGAATGGTAAAGTTTACAACTACCAGCAGCTGGCTTGTGGTGCAACTGTTAAATACGTTGCAGGCCTTCAGTAGTCTATGATGCTTACAAGTAGCAATATAGCATACAATTAATATGAAATTACTTAGGTCTACAATTGGTAATCTAGTCTAGATTAGTCTACTCAATTTTTAAATATGTAACAGCACTGAATTAATAACTTTTGTTTTACTATGTTTTAATTTGTTGTCTCTATTTATGAATTAAGATCGATATAGGCCTATGTTAATTCTATAACGTGACATAACAGTCTTGGCGTCGAATAATTAACATAGTTTTATCCTATATACGCTAAGTTGAAATGACGCGTAGGCGCACTATTTAGAACTTTCAAGTAATAATTTTATTTTGTAAGTTTTAACTAATTTCTTATTAAGATTTTGTTGCTTATAATTATGTGTTTGGGAATAGACCAGCCGTAATCTGTGCTTAGCGCATTGGCCAGCCGTGATTAAGCCGGAGTTATGAATTTGGGATACGATCTCGATCAAACAAATCAAAAGCCATGTTTTCTAAGTTCCAGGCTACAGTAATATTTGGCTAAATTTATCATTGGAGCTCATTATAAACGTCCCAGACATCATTCTTGTATAAGGAAACGGGCGTTTAACCTTTATTATTATTATTATTATATGCGTAATAATATGACCTCCCTGAAATCATCCTTGTATTAGGAAACGGACGTTAAACATGTATTTTTTATATACAAAGCATAAAATAAAGGATTAGCCTACTTTAATGTATTTATAGTTTAATATAATTGTTACGAAGACGTCGGACAATGAAAGTGGGCTAAACATTAAGTTGGAGTCTGAATTTGAATCGACCTAACAAGATCTAACAAGAGAACAGAGATATTTTTAGAATCGAATAAACTGTTTGACCTAGTTTTAAATTAAAAGCGTGCATCGTTTGCAATACGTTTATAACACACTTGATAGAAGTAGAGTAAAATGTTTCAGTTGAAACTGATGTTTTTGACTGAGTCAGTGGACCAGACTCTGCCAGCAGAATCTAAACTTTACAATTCTGCTGATTTGCCTGTCAATCATTTGGCTTGTGTAACTAACTATGAGCTTCTACATGTATAGCCTATTTGAATACGTCTACATTTATATGTATACAGTATCTACATACTGTATGCAATAGTATACAGCAGGGTTGGATTTTCTGTTGGGAGGGGTTTGATCCATTTGGCAGACGTGTGCTTCCCCTGACTAACATCTTTCGGGGTAGTCGGTTTTAATCCCACTGTGTAAAATCTTATAATATAAAATCTGACCCCCCCCCCTCCCCGGCAAATCTTCGGCTCTACCAGCGACCCTCCTCGGAAAAATTTAACAAATCCAACCCTGATTAATATATAGTATACGTGTTAAATACATCTGCAGGCATATACAATACATATGCATACGTCTACATCATTGTAAAAATTTTATATACACTGTGAGTCAAACAAAAACATGAGCGCACTCTCTCGCCCATAACTTCGGTATTAGTGAACCGATTTCAAAACTTCCTGCATATATATAATCAGGATAACATTTGCAATAAGTTAACGTTAAGTGATTCTGTTAATTATTATTGCGTTGAAGCAGTGCTTGAAAATATGCGCGACTGAAAATATTCAGTTTAAGTAAATCAATCGCTACCGAATGTTTACAAATCCAGTGGAATTAACAATGAAACACACGAAACAAACAGTGTTGTAAAACTACTGTCAACTGTCAAAGCATATGCTCAAAATGTCCTCCTTTGGCGCACATACAAGCTCGGAGACGCTTGCGCCACTCATCTATTGCGTTGTCGATGACAGATTGATGCATGTCTTGCCAAACGTCCACCAGGCGTTGCTTCAACTCGTCCACGTTATTTATTTTCTTCTTTTCGGCGTAATTTCTCTAAAAAGCAATCTAGCCCTCCCAGCATCCAGTTTTTTGTTGGAAATTTGGCAATCAACCAATGTGCGCCATAACCCTTAAGAGGTACAAGTCTTTTATGAGCGCTTTAGCTTCATTAGTAAACACCATTTGAAAATGTCAACAAAAACAGACTATGTTTGTAAAATCGTCTGCCATTGTTTAAAATAAACCGGAAGTGTCACAAAAACTAGATTTAAGATTAATACTTTTCTTCTTCTTTATAATTCTGAAAATATTTTCAAAATCGGCCCACAAGTGTCAAAGTTGTGAACGAAATACTGCGCACATGTATTTTTTATGACTTTTATGATATTATAAAATTATATATATTGTTTGTAGGATTTCAACGTTTCTAGCGCGTTTCTAGCGAATTCTAACATCTTTTATTTAAAAAGAACAACCCAGAAGATTGGTGGAACAACGCGAAGGACATATTGAACTTGTATCATGCTACCTATAGTTCTGCATGTATAAGCACGGAGCGACGGATTAGCCAGAATTCCACTAAACGACATCTGAATATTCGTTACTATGGGATCTCACGAGATTATCTGTTGATCTTCAGGAATATCATCATCATCATCATCCTCCCTTGAATCCCAGTTTAACCAGGATCGGGATATAAATAGACTGTCTCAAATCCTCTCTGTCCTACAACACACCACTAGCCAATCCTCTCTTTGAGACTTCCATTCGTTTAAATTTTTGTAGCAATTTCTGGAGCTTAAGCGCTCACCAACCGAATGCCCTATCTGACGTTGTTACGGATCTTAGTGCTTAGTGATTTTAATTGAATATATAATGATCCTATTATATTGCCAATGGTATACATGTAGCCTACATGTAAGCTGTAACAGACTTAGATCAAATATATGTGAATAGAATTAGCTCGATTCTACTGTAGGCGATTGCACTTAACTAGGTTAACACTGTAACATCTACTTGGACTACTTGTAGGTCTAGCGCATTCTGTTCCAGTGCCACAGACTAAACTGGGTTCAAGTCCTACAGCACTGTGTATAAAAGGCCAGGATCTAGACCTAAGAGTCATCAGACCAACCATGAGCCACGATGTGATGTTTACCGGTGATCCGGTAACGTTTAAAGTTAAACCTCGCAAGAGTGACAACGACGTTAAACCAGACCTGAAGAAGAGAGATATTATACGAGACGACCCGACGTTTTCTCGGTATCTTCGAGAAGACTGCGACTCCACAACTGTCAGAGAATATGAACAATCCCAACCAACTTCAGAGGAGGTATCGAGGTACCTCGGTGTTACCAACAAGACCTCCCAACAGAAGAACACAACCACAACAACATCTCAACCACAGGAAAACTCTGCGTCAAACACTGATACATTCGAGGACAGGGAGTTTGACTTTCTTCACAATTCCCCTATTATCAAGCGCAGTACCTCGCTCAAGCCCTATCGACAGCTTACCTCACCCGGGGATGACGTCACACCTTGCACTCGAAAGTCAGTTCGATTCGCAGACGCCCTAGGCCTCGACCTCGCCTCGGTGCGTCACATAGTGGACCCTGATGAACCACCCGTTGTACCCCTCTCTGTCCAGCGAACCCTCGATCAGGTTCAGATAGAAGATGTCGCTTTCTGGAAAATTCGCTTTCCGCAACCGATGGCAGCGTCATCGGATTTTCTGCGCCGAGTGGCCGATCGGAAGGTTCTGCTGGAATCCTGTTCCGTTAACAATCGGGATTTGCGGGTTCACGGTATAGTACGAGTAGCGAATGTAGCCTTCGAAAAGAGGGTAACCGTACGTTACACTGAAAACGGGTGGAACACCCATACTGACATCACGGCTAGATACGTAACGGACTCAAATGATCTCGTCACGGACAGATTCTACTTCTACTTTAACGTTCCCGGGCATCTGGGAGTCCGGAATAGAATCGAATTCGCTATCAAATACAACGTAGCAGATGAGACGTACTGGGACAGTAACAACGGATATAACTACACACTGGAATGTATTCATCATCTCGGTTATGAGTGAATAGTTCCTAGCGGTTATAATAGACTTTTCTCACGCAGGGTAATTTTCTTTCGTCTTCGTCGAAAACCGGTATGCAGTGAGGTACATAGAGAACAGCGTCAAATCAGACGTTACGACAAGTATAATGCATTAATTAATAATTCAGAGAGATTAATTAATAGCTTAATTAATAAGATTAATAGTTTAGTTAGTTTGCTAATCCTTTGGTATTATATAGCGCACAATATAATTAGGAATTACGCATTGCGTGCAAAGCTAAAATGTAGCCCTACCTTTAATTAGTATTTAATTTATTGCGTTGCCTCGCGAAGTGACTTTAAGTGTTTCAGATATTCATTTCCATTCGATACGCTGCAAAAGGTCATCTATTCGTTTGGATGTCAAATATAATGGCAGGCAGTTTAGCAAAGTTGACAACCAGTAAACAAAGCTACAGATTAAGCTGACATGATCTCCATGATTAGACTTGCACTCGCATCGAAAGGACTGTAAGCCTGTTCAAGTCTGGAAGGGACCTCGTGATGGCTGTGGATAAGAAAGCTGAGCCTATAGACCTATTGATACGCAGTCTGAAACTGATTACACCACAGGTTCAGCAAGCCTAGGGGTTCAATGACAACTAGGCATTATAGAAAGACTTAAATTATTCAGATCATTATCGTTATCGTCATCATCATCATCATCATCATTATCATCATCATCATCAGCAGCAGCATCATTATCATCATCATCATCATCAGCATCATCATCATCATCATCATCATCATCATCATCATCGGCATCATCATCATTATCATCATCATCAGCATCCCTGTTTAACTAGGGACGGGATACGAATAGAAATATTTTCCTTTCCATTCGCTTTAGAAACTTTTGTATCGTTGTATGAATACTCTCTCAACAACAGAATGCCCCTTCTGACGTTGGTTTAGATCTTAGTGCTTTGTCACTGGGTCACACACAATATTAAATTAACAAATAATAATTAAAAAGTACTCAATATTTCTCAATTTTTAAATAGCAATAACATTTTATTTGTCTATCGATTTAAATCCGCTTCCAGTTTAAAAACTGCGTATTATTCTTATATAGTGTCATGATAGACATTTAAGCCACTCCGAGCCGAAGTTTCAATTTTTGAGTTAGAGTATCAATTCCTTCGTTCAATTCAGCAATTATTAGATACATCAGCACACAAGAGGACAAATTGGATCTACAAATGAACCCTGAACAATGCGATAGTCGTCAAGTGAATAAAGAGTCTTCGGGCCTGTAAGTCCATTTTTCACGTGGTTCTATGCATATAATGTACAGTGTCATCGTGATTTTTCGTGAAAATAAAATATCTATCTAAATATCAATCTAATAACGTAAATTTGAGTCATCGAAAACTTAAAAATATAATATATTAAAGCATAATGAATTTGAAGACATTTCTTCTTTCACAAAAGATAGGCCTACCATAGAATGTGCAGGATGATTCAAAGAAAATAGCCTTTATCATCCATCTAAAGTATATTCCAGCACTCAGGTACTATCCCAGAAAGATATTATTTATATTTTCATGATTATCCATTAAAGCAATAAAAGACTAGAGGCTATCAACTGCTTTTGTCTGCTTTATCACTTGTATTCGTACTGTCTATTTTACGAGCATACTGTGGTATAAGATTTGGGACCCCGTTGCTTATCTTATATGCTACACCAATCTCGTCACATATCAATTCATTGGTTTCTTTTGAATACCTGAAACAATAAGAAATAAAACGATAATTAATAAACGATGCCAATAATCCTGATCCAAACTAATAACTCAATAAGCTT
Source organism: Enchytraeus crypticus (assembly GCA_905160935.1). Taxonomy (NCBI): domain Eukaryota; kingdom Metazoa; phylum Annelida; class Clitellata; order Enchytraeida; family Enchytraeidae; genus Enchytraeus; species Enchytraeus crypticus. The sequence goes on along the minus strand of CAJHZI010000252.1, from coordinate 1,574,118 downwards.
CATAATACCCACTTACGTAATATTACCTATTACATACCGTATGATATTGAATAAAAGTGTAATTTACGTCAAGAAAAGAAGTTTGATTATATTTTAGTTTAAAAAAAACTATCAACGCCAATATTACTTTTACTACAACTCTACATAAATAATTAATTATAGTTAAGGCTGAAAATAGTGAACTTTATAATATGTATAAACTTACAAATTCTGAAGTCTAATTAGAGACCTATTTAGAAATATGTACTGCAAAGTATTTCGTAAGATAATCATTGCATGAAACCATTGGAATCTCCAGGCATTTTATTCAAAGAAACACACTTTTTACAGACACACTAGTCTACTATCATCATCAACATCATCATCTTCCCTTTAATTCCAGTTTAATTAGGGTCGGGATACAAATAGTAGTAATACGAATTGATACAAACTAGTCTATTATAAAAAAAGATATATCCAAGCAAGCTCTTTCCACTCTAGGCTGTCATATCATCATGATCATGATCATCATCATCGTCTTCCCTTAAATCCCAATTTAACCAGGGTAATATGCTTGTTAATAAAATTATTGTTAAATTCCATTATAATAGATTAAAGATTTGAGACTATGGCAACACTATTAAAAATATTTATATTCTTTAAAAATCATTTGAGTATCAAGGACAGGGGCCTCCATCCCACCTAAAGCAACGACACTTGCACATATTTCCCCTCCCTACTCATAATCCGCAATTTTTGCCCTTCTCCTTTTTTAAAACTCCATACCTTTTCTATTGCCCTTCCCCCATCTGTTTCGTCAATGTCACAATTTACATCGTTGTTAACACTGTGAGGATGCCCCTGATCTTGAGGTACTTTACAAAGCTCCACCATCAACACCACTGACGTTAGCAAAGGCTCTCCTAATGAAATACGTTTAAATAAGACCTATACCTTAATAGAAATATAGATTTGTAAGACCTTATTAGCAATATAGATTTGGAATTTCATATAAATAGTTATAGGCCTAGTTGGTCACTGGCTCTTTTTGGTAAATGTACTTGTATAATGTATAAGTAAATAACACCAGCGAGGCAACTACTATAACATTAATAATCCTAACACAAGTAAATCAGAAAAGAGCGCAAAACTGAACATTTTCTTTCAATAAATAGTCAAGTTATTTAACATATTCAGATTAAAATATCAATTGCCATAATTACAGCGTACTAGAGAGAATCATGAATATAAATATTAACCTACTCAGTAGCGCTAAAATTAAGGCATACTCCTCATTCCTCATCAGCTACAGAAAATAAATATCAGCGTGCGATGCTATTTACAAGAAATAATTTCCCAGCTGATAATGATGATGCCTTGTATAATGTAATTTTCAGTCTCTTATTGAACTATGAGGTGTTATTAATATTAATTGGTAAATTAGTTAAGTGTTTAGTGAGTCTTAAAAAAGCATGTAATTGCTTTCTGACTCTGTAATGTTAAGTTATGTTAAATCACAGGTTCAAGGTACACACTATTCCTCACTGCATTCATGCTCATTAAACAAAGGCGTACTGCCGAGTAGATAACATGCTTAGCTTATAAGCTAGGGTCAAAGGTCCAAAATCCCACCAGATTGACTGATGGTACACTTATCGCACGAAACAAAAGCTAAACTTAGTTGTTCTCTTAAAAGGAATTGTCTAATGTTCACCGAACTGTTATCCTGAAAAGCTGCCAGAAACTTGAAAGGAATCACTTCAAGGCAGTATAGGTGCAAATGTACTACAAAAATATTTTAAAAACATCCATACCTTAACGTAGCTTTGGAAAGAGGACAGACAAGGTATTCCAGCATTGCTGTATTAAACGACACGTCTTCAACTGTTTCACTGGTTGACGATGATATTGTTGCCTTATTACTGATCCTGCATAGCTGTACGGCAGCTATTGTTCTTGCACCTATTGAATAAGCACAAACATCATCATTTATAAAAATAATACAATAATGCTATATTAATAGTCAAAAATTATAAATAAGCTTAGTAATTCTTTTTGTGCCAAGATACACATTTTTTTGTTACATTTTGTGCTTAGTTGTACAGTTACATTTGACAATAAAGAGATTTTTAAAAATAATATACAGCTAATTGTCTCAATTCATGTACACAATGAATACTACAAGTGCCTTTAATCAACTAGACATACTTGGCTAATTTGGCTCAGTCTTTATAAAATGATGGTGTACTGTTCTGCAATGAGATTTTAAAATTTAATTTTTATTGGTTAAATATATAGAAACTTCTATCGTAATAATAATAATAATTCCCAATATATTTATAATGTAAATTTTATTAGTGAAGAGCCAATGATAATTAATTTAAATTAATTGAAAAGCTTTATTTCTGTAATACAAAAACGTGACACTCACAAGGCGAGTTAATTATGTTTCTGAAAGTTAGATCTGAGAGTACTAGCTGAATCGGGTAATTTATAGTATCTTAATTTAGCAAAAACCCTAGCAGTTTGTTTAACACTTGCAGTTGCAAGAAGTGCTTTGAAGAACAGAAGCGGAACAGATTCTTATTTTCTATTATTCTACGTCACAGTGAACATCAACGGGCAGTTAACATAGATAAATAAATGATACAAAGCTCAACGAATTAGAAAGTAACTCTTCACCAAAGTCCACCGCTGAAACCAGCATATATAGCAAAACATTTTAGTCCATAAAGTATTAATCCACATCAATGATCAGCAAATTTAAAGTTATTTAACCAAAACAAAAAGTAAAAAAATACTAACGTAGACAAAATAGACTCCTGACGTGCCCGTAAAATGGCAATAATTTAATAGTAAGCAGCACCATATTTCTTTAAATTTCTATTGCTAAAACAGAAAATATATTTAGAGCATAGGCAGCACCATCGAGATAAAATATTGACCGCTTGATTAACTTCATATAGCAAAACTTTGTCAAAATATATATCAGATAAGTAAAACCTACTAATTTAAGCAATGGTGAAATATGACTACGCTGTGTCTGTTTTGACAGGGCCATTGATAGATATCCGGCATATCATTTGAATCAAATCTTCATGACTAGCTATTATCACATAATCGCCTTTCCGCTAATTTCTATCTCGGACATGTTTTTTTGAATATTGGATTTGCATGATTTTGGAACATTTTTGTTCGTTGGTTTGCCTTTGGTCCCATTGTGCTCCACGTTGGCAGTGACAACAGTAGCACTGTAATTGTTGTAGTGGTAGCGCTCTAATTTGTGCTGTTGTATTTAACAGTTCCCTATAATTATTGTTTAAGTTTAGCAAGATTTTTTAAACAAATGTTAAAGATTTTTTACACATATTATCTTTGGCGAATGCTGGTGAAGTTTGAAACATCACTGACATTGCCTCATGCTGAGGAACCGGACTTAAAAAAACTTCTTATTGTTGACAACGATATAGAAAAGAAATTAAAGAATGGGCAATGCGCGAAACTAATACATAATAAAAATAAAGACTAATAAACTAATACATAATAAAAATATGGTGCTAATTGTGTAATAAAGTTGTAAATAGTGCTAATTGTATATTAAGAATGATTAAAAGAACAATTGCATGTAGAAATAAAGATATTGTGGTAAGGCTATATAAGGCTCTTGTACGGCCCAAACTTGAATACTGCATTCAGGCTTGGTGCCCATATCTTGAGAAAGATATCGATAAATTAGAAAGGGTACAAGCCAGAGCAACAAGGCTGGTATTTGACTGTCAAAAACTTAGTTATGAGAATAGATTAAAATTCATAGGATTAACCTCTTTAAGTGAGAGAAGAACTAGAGGAGATTTAATAGAAGTTTTTAAGATACTCAAAGGCTTCAGCAAGTAACCATAGTATTTGGTTTAATTTATCAAACAACAGAAACACAAGGGGTCATATTTATAAACTTAGTAAATTTAGAAGTAGACTAGATTTAAGGAAATTTTTCTTTAGTGAGAGAGTTATAAATGCTTGGAATAATTTGCCAAGCGAAGTTGTGGAAGCAGAATCAGTGAATGCTTTTAAAAATAAATATGATAAACATAAGAACATGTAAATTAGATGCTAATTGCATGTTCAGTGTTATACATAGGCTACGTATAAATTTCACATGTTGACATGAAGTCTGTATGATTTGATTTATATTAATTGGTTTTAGTTAAGAGCCTGATGAGTCTTAAACAAGCATATAATTGCTTCCTGACTCTGTAATGCTATGTTATGTTATGTTAAAGCAATTGACATTGAATAATTATTCTGTTTGTTTTTATTTACAAAGGTTCGGTAATTAGTTGCAGCCGCGGCTCTATAGATTTTACCAAGGTTTTTATTTATCCAAGTTGACAACAACCACAACCACAACAACCATAATAACAACAGCAGTTAGAGTTTATTATAAGGAACTCTCGTCGCTGATGCTGCCTTCGCCTCGCAACTCGCCGTTGGAGCACAGCACAGGGCCTTTGTTCGGTCCGTGACTGTAAATGAATGCCTAGGCCAGCTCTAAGCAGCACATGAGATGGTATTTCTCAAGGTGTGTGGGATTCCGATCTGTAGTAGTTGTGAGGATCTCTGTGATTAATCCTTACTGATAAAATATCGAAGTCAAGGCACAGATTTCTAAATAGTATCTCACAAGTTAATAGTAAAAAAGCAGCACTACAATTTAATATGTACGAACACGAAAACTTAAAACTAAATATAAGGTATATATATATAAATACAAAATCCCTGAAATATCAATACTCTGGCTTCGACTCCGGTTTCGGCCCTCGGCCTGCGCCGTGTGGACTTGCCAGTCCGGCTGCCACAACTGGAATGTTTCACTCTTATACGAATCTGCCAGTATCCTACCACAGGTGACGCTTGGTCATTTGGTAACTGACCAATCAGATTCAATTACTCTGCAGCTTTGACCACTGCCTGACCAATAGCATAATTGCATAATTGCAACATAAAATGTATCCATAATAATTAATATACAGTCATGGCCAAAAGTTTAGCACCGATGAGCATTATTCACTAAAAATTTGTATAATGTGCCTTAGTAACAATATTTCCCAAGTGAAAATCGGTCAATCACTAGAAACAAGATGCTGGTCTGTCACTTGTTACTAAATACACTTGTTTGATTAATACAATGATTATTTGCTTGAGTGATTAGTGTCTGGCATGATACACCCTCTGTGAACCAGGCAAGGTAAATATTCCAGTTTGCAGACGTCCAGCCAGAGACTGTTCAAGCGTAGCCGTAGACTTCACCAGTGACCGTCAAGTAACTTGTTGGTTGTTAGGAAGTTATTGTCTGTTACGTAACTGAACTCTGGTTCACTATTTGGTACTTACGCCCTCTTTTGGCAGCCCAGCTTATGTATGTATCTCTCTCCTACTGGTCATTTGATAAATCGACTTGAATAGTTCACAGTATAGGACAGGAGTTAAGCCATTTATTGAATTATCACTAGAATTCCCTTGTAGTAGCAAAACAACTTAGTTTTTGACATTTTGCATACAATATTATACTCATAAGGTAATAGATTTGAAATTGTATCAGCACAATGGGAAAATCCAAAGAAACTTCTCCTATAAAGCGTGCACAAATTGTGGTACTGCATGAGCAGAACAGGTCTCATAGTGAGGTAGCTAGACGTTAACACATAGCCAAGTCGAGAGTGATTCGAGCTATAGCGAGAATGAATGAACTGAGGTGCTATAAGTCTCGCAGAAGGTCTGAACGTCCGCGCATCACCTCGCCTCGCACTGACAGAAAAGTCCGACGTGTTGCTACAGCGCATTCAACCTGGTCATCAGCGTAAATTGCTTCTCAAGCACGATCAGCAGTAAGTGGCAGGACTGTGAGAAGACGTCTTCTAACTGAATTCAACCGACCATCGCGACGCCCAGCAAGGAAACCTCGCCTGACCGCCAAGAATATCAAGGATCGCCTGAGGTTCTGTAGAATCTACCGTCACTGGACGTGTGATAATTGGACGAAAGCTCTCTTTTCGGACGAATCAACGTTCTCGCAGTTCAGATCCTACATCAGAAACGTGCGGCGTCCAGCAATCAACGGTATAACACCCGCTATGTGATACCGTCTGTGCGGCAAGCACCAACAATAATGGTCTGTGGAGCTTCTCAGGAACTGGTAGAGGTGGCCTATGGTTTATGCCGAAAAATACTTCGATCAACGGACACAAATATCTATCAGTTTTGCAAGATAAACTATTGTTAAACATGGAATTGCTTAACTGTTCAATATTTCAGCATGATAGAGCGCCCTGCCATCCGTCAGCCATTGTTACCACCTGGCTCACAGAACAAGGTGTGGAAGTCCTTGGACCTTGGCCTGGGTCCAGCTCAGATCTCAATCCTATTGAAAAACTGTGGGTTTGCATGAAACAGAAGGTAGCAGCAATGAATCCGTCATCTGAACAAGAACTTATTAAAGCAATTAAGCGAGTGCGGACTAGCGAAATAACACCCGAGTACTGTCGCAATCTTGTGCATTCCATGCCTGACCGGATTAAAGCAGTCATTGCAAACAAAGGAAGGCACACCAGATACTGAGACTAGTGAAAATATGTATGTAGTACATTGACATTTAATAAACATAAACAGTAGTTGCTTTACTTTTAGCACGTCTGGCGCTACAGATTAATGTATGGCAAGTTTAGTGTATTTACCTAATCGGTGCTAAACTTTTGGCCATGACTGTAGATTAATTATATATGTATTGCTAATTGCTAGAACTGGTGGGTTTGATTTATTGGGGTGTAATAATGTTGAGAACTTGAAATTAAGTTCTCAACATTATTACACATTAACGTAAATGTCGGGTGTTTTACTATCTAGCTGACATCACCCCAATAAATCAAACCCACCAGTTCTAGCAATTACAATATAGTTTAGTTTACAAATTTAAAACAATTACCACGGGATGAAATTTTGCAAACCACTATATTTGTTGTAAGTAAACATTTTACATAGGTCAAAACAAGAAATACATTAGATATTTGTGGCCTATTCACAAATGATTAACAGATAATATATAGGCCCTTTCGGTATATTTCTTTTTCAGCATAAGCCAAGGCAATAGGTGCTTATCCTCCTTAATAGGACTCAAGAATCGCGAGTATTTATGAGAACCTAAAACTAACTAATCAGGCACAAGTCAAGAAGGTAATTAGTGAAGGTCTCTTCTTAGGCTTATTTCATTCACCTTTGCCTTAGTGAATGATATGTTACGATGCTTTGGTGTTTTTGCAGCCTAAATGCACAAACATGAGCGCATATAATTACAGCAGTTAATAAATACCCTGTAAATGTAGTTGGACAAGGAAAGCACGGTTACGCCAAAATTTTTCGCCGTAGGGGCCAAATAATCAAAAACTGACGACGGCAGAGATTTTAAACAAATTTGGAAAACCTATAACTATTCAGAGGTATAGGCCTATATTAAATTGTTAGATTTCATAATTTAGGTAGGCCTAATTAATTTATATGTGTAAGACCATCTCCGCAGCCTAATGTGTGCCTCGAAAACCAAGTAGCGATAGAAAATTTAAAGACATAATTGTCTTGAGTTGACTCGAAATGTGTAAGCAAAAACTGAAATTTTAATTTTTGAGAAACGCTACATATATATAGCCCATACATGTATCTCTATTATGCAATCCTTGCGTTCGTTTTGTGCACGATGCAGAATTAAATCTTCAGGATCAACTCATTATTACTTCTACTGTAGGCTAGTAAAAGGTTACTTGCATGGGGCGCATGTGTTATTGTTAATCGCTATTGAGACTAGAATGTCTCAATAGCGCAATGGTTAAGGGTGTACATAACGTCATGAAGTTTTAAATGACAGATTCTAAAATGAATCAAACTCTAGTGGGTTCGATTCCCAGCCGGGCTGATCTGAGAGTAAAATCTCGGCAAATCACTGGACTGCTTATAAGGAAAATGGACAAAATTGCCTAACGTATATAACATGTGTTATTAAAAGTGATAGATATCAACATAGTTGATCATTTCACTATAATGTGTGTTGTTATTATTATGTTATTATGTTAGTGCTATTACAGCTTCGTCATTAGACTACATTTGAATGTCTCATTAGCGCAAAGGATAACGTCATGAAGCTTTAAATGACAGATCTTGAGGTGAATTGAACCCTCTTGCCCTCTTGTGTTCGAATCCCAGCCGCGCTGATCTGAGAGTAAAATCTCGGACATTCACTGGACTGTTTATACGGAAAATGGAAAAAATTGCCTAACGGATTAAACATGTGGTATTAAAAAGTGATAGATATCCACATAGTTGATCATTTCACTACAGTGCGTGTTTACCTTTTTATACATTTGTATACCTTTATGCTACTAATTTAACCAACGTTACCGTTTTGTTTATCAGAGATCACGAGAATACTAAAAAACTGTACCATATAATACTCATTTGTAGTGCTGGAATTCAGAAGCTCTGCACACCTATAAATTTATTAGTAACTTATCTATAACTGTTGTCGTTAATCGATATATTGATAGACGCATAATTATATGATATGATTGGTACACATTATAATTTATAGCTGCCACAATTTAAGTCGTTCGTATGTGAAAACTTGTTACACAATTGATCTCCCGACACCAGGCGATCACTCGTGTAACGAGCTTATCGACCGGGCATCAACTTGAGTATAGGCCCCGGGCACCAGGTAGAGACAGATTCCCCGGACACCAGGTGATGCCCTGGTCATCAGTCTCCTCCTGGTGCCCGGACATCACCTGGTGCCCGGGCACCAGGAGTAGACTGATGACCAGGGCACCAGGTGGATGCTTATCACCAGGGCACCAGGTGAAGACTAATGCCCAGGCACCAGGTGAAAATTAATATCCGGGCACCAGGTGAAGACTGATGCACGGGCACTAGGTGAAGACTAATTGCCATGCACTAGGTGGAGGCTAATCGCTAAGGCAGCAGGTGAAGTTTGATCACCAGGATATCAGATGGAAAGTAATTGATCAGCTTAACATTAGATGGAGACAAACCAGCTAATTGAAAGGTGGAGGCTTATCAACAGGGCACCAGGTGGTGGCTTATCACCCGGGCACCAGGTGGAGGCTTATAACCCGGGCACCAGGTGGAGGCTTAACACCCGGCACCAGGTGGAAGCTTATCACCCGGGCACTAGGTGGAGGCTTATCACACAGGCACCAGGTGGAGGCTTATCACCCGGGCACCTTTTGGAGGCTTATCACCCGGGCACCAGGTGGAGGCTTATCACCCGGGCACCAGGTGGAGGCTTATCACCCGGGCACCAGGTGGAGGCTGATCACCCGGGCACCAGGTGGAGGCTTATCACCCGGGCACCAGGTGGAGGCTTATCACCCGGGCACCAGGTGGAGGCTGATCACCCGGGCACCAGGTGGAGGCTTATCACCAGAATACCAGGTGAAATACTCTGCCAGAATTCGTTTACATTGACGGAGTCGCAAATAATTTTAACAAAATTTAATGATAGCCATAGATAACCGTAGATTTAACAAATGATAACCATATCCAAAAGTAGATTTAACAAATATTGACAATTTGCGGACATGACTCGACGCTTTTGTAATTTACATAGGCGAAAGTCGATGTAGGTAGGCCTAAATAGTAATTACTTATACAATTACTAGTATTTATGCAGGCTGCTGTTATTTGTATTGCCAGCATTATAATTGTAACTAAGTGACACGATTAATTAAGAAGTGTCATCCTGCAACAGAAGTAGGAGTCCATAAAGTAAAAATTCACTTTTGTTGATGTGATATAATTAAAACCCAAAAGAAAATGAAAACCGCGGCATAACTGAAAACTACTGATTATGCTCTAATATTGATGCTACCCAGTGTCATTATTTAGCCAATATCATGGGCGTAGCGAAGGGGGGGATATGGGGGATTAATCCCCCCGTGGATTTTGGCAGAGACTATCTCAATCAATATTTAAGTAGCTTAAATAAAATTATATCCCGCATTAATTTCAGAATTTATAGTTATCTGTGTATTTATTTATTATTTAGTGCCCTAAGCATATTTCAAGGTTAACAGAGTCAATGCGAATACGTTTGAATGGAGTAAGCCTGGGGAGGGGGAAAGCGTGGCGAATCACGGCATCCTGTATCAACTGTATCATAATTTACATCCACACTCTGCTCCTATATAATATTATACAAAGCATTTATTCATCGTTCATTCCCGCCTTTGCCTGTGAGTTTACGTATTCACAAGTAATATGAGAATGTACCCTTTATCAGCATCATCTGTTTGATAAAGGTAGATGATAAGATGCCAGTAGGGCTAGTACCTAAGACACGCTCTGACAGTAACTGCAGCTGCAGCACGATCGTTTGTTGGCCTACTGTTCCATGAGTCATTAATGAGGTTTATAATGCACCTTCAGTCATTTTGATAGTGTGCAGAGATCGAGTGAAAAGAATTATTTGTCATAGGGCATGTTTCAGGATTACCTTACTGCAGTCGCTTATTGTCTGAGTGTAATTAAACAATAAAAGTTATAACTTCTAACGTACTATCACGTATACAAGTATCTATATTGTAGATAGAAGTAAAAAATAGACTAATTTTAAGCTCAATAGATTAGATTATATCCATACAGTATATTGTTCAACAGATTATAGTTTACATTTTTCTGTATTAGGCTAATTGAATATTGCGTCCCTCATACGTACTGCGTATATCTTGTCTAAGTTCCAATCAGGGCCGAGAGCATAGTACTGCATGTTTGCAATTAAATTCTTGCTTTAGAAATAAAAGTTATATTTAATTTCTAATAAAAATGCAAAATTATAGCGATATTAATTTAAGGTAGTTATTAAAACATAAAAATAAAAACGTAACAGGTTTCTCTTAGCAATGGTCTAGCGCTTCCCCCACAGGCTCCTGGCCTCATATTTACTTAAAAAGGCCTATACAATGTTAACATCTGCGCATAGAAAAAATGATTCTTAAAAAAATTGGCCCCCTCCAAGAAAATGGTGAATTGGCGCCACTGCAGCTGCACAAGCTCGATCTAGTCTTAATATTACATTAGTACTACAATGGATTGTAAAGGCTCGATCAAGAGTACTACGAACCAGTCATATTGTATAATCCACTGAGATCTGCTAGACTGCATTTTTCAATGCAGAATGCTAGCAATTGCTATAATTTGCAGACGTTATTTTCAAAAGTGCTTCAGCACGATTCCAGTATCCGTCCTTATTTTCGGAAAATCCCCCCCATGACGAAATCCTGGCTACGCCCATGGCCAATATACCTATTTTGTAAGCTATAGCCTATATCTAACTTAAGAAATAATCAGTTTTCGATAAAGGAGGATCTTCACTGGACAACGCTGACAACATCGAGGAATGACATAAGAAATCTAAATATATTCCCTCACTCGAAGATTTTAAATTTAAATATCTCGATTTTAACAGGCAGTAAGATACGCCCATTTCGTATAAATGGTCCAAAGAGAGTAGTGATAGTTCTTTGTTTACAATAGTTCATGTGTAGGACCTTAAATTTAGAGAAGCATTAGCCTAATACTGAGTGTCTCAAACAAATTATATCACTAAAATTATTTATTAATTTTAAACAGTAATTATTAATATTTGATTGTCATTAACGGTTCGCTAATATGACACTGTTTTTATATTTTATCAGTTTAGATTGCTTATCTTGAAGACAAGGGTCTTGTGATATTTCAGCTACACGTGAGCGGAAGAGAAACCTTAAGAATCTCGTTTTAATATAACGAGTGAACGAACTGTGTAGAGAATTCCAACACGAATGTCTATCGTGCGAGTTAATATAACTTAGTTCTCTTTCCATAATAAATTCTTTTTCTTCTTTTTCGTCTGCTTTAATGCAAAACTAAATGTTGTTATTGGCTTTTATTGATTGAAATCAAAGTCAGCACAGCAGTATTACATTTTTCTAAACACTATAACATGTCAAATTTGCCTTATATCTTCGACTTACTTAGACATAAACAGTTACAAATACTGTACAAACAGTGTTCAAGCAATTTGATTCTAAAGAGGCTGACAATTCCTTTCGCTTGCTCAGTTTCAGGAACAGCCTGGAAAACTACCTGGAAGACGGACTACCATTCCAGTGAACAATGGTATCATAGGAGAGCTGACTGTGCCGGTCATGGGCCTGTCCCATGGAGTATCGTTGAGCCACTGCCAATCTTCTTTCCGGACTCGAATCCAGCGGATTCATGCCACCCAGTGATGCGTTGCGATAGTGTTGCTGCAGAGAGTGTTGTCTCTGTTGTCTCAGAAGCATCAGTTGTTGTTGATTTTGTTGTAGTTGTCTCTGCTTTTGCTTCTAAACAACAGCAACATAGCAAACTAGGAGCAAAATAGGCACGATAGGCGTATTGTGTATTAGCCTTGATTGATGTCATCGTGGTATATTCAATGCATAAATCTAAAGCTCGACCCAAACGTCATGTCCAAGGCAAAAAATATTCTGATTAGGAATTGAGGTTGCCATCGACTCATGCAATAACCAAATCAATGACATCACTCTAACTAAGGTTTATCAACCCTGAGGAAGAATGAAGAAAGTTCGAAAAAATATATAGAGTTTAATATCGGTTCTCTAGAATAACTAGCAAAACTATAACATTTGTACGGTATTTCATGTTTATACTATATAGACCTATGTTATATGTCAGTATGTTATTTTGTACTGACAGCGTCGTCGAATGAATGGCACGCTTGCTGAGAAGAAGGAGGCCTTTGGTTTCAATCCCAGACAAATCATCTTCGATGTCCATTGTGAAACGGAAACAGACTTTGAACATGTTTTCAGTTTCTACAGCATTGATATAGACGTCTATTACATGTACAATAGACATTAAACTAATAATTTACGGTCATCAAATCTAAATCCAAATCTAAATTTCGATTTATATTCTAAATTGATTAAAATATAAATGTAAATGTCAAATAAAAACTTAAAATTTAAAACATTAATAAAATATAAATGCGAAACCCAAATGCAGCACAATTTAAGTTATAATTAAAACTAACTATATACGACAAATTAAAAATCGGCTAAAGATATACAAAAGTTAAATGAATAAAGGAATGATTTGCTAATTAATGATGATAAACTTTCTTAAAAGATAGTGTTCACCATTGACTCTCCATCCATAGCAATTTATAAAATTAACAATAATTCATAAGTTTAGTGTTTTTCCAGTTTAGTGTGTAAGTCTATTATTATTGAACAGTACAATTATTTGTAAAATGCAGTTAGCTCAAATTATTTATTAAAATCCCATCTTGTTTCGTATGACATCGCTATTGCTGTCAAAATTTTGTTGTAAAATCTTTATTCTAAAATTCGAAATGGGAAGTTTTTTCTCATCATCTAACTACAGTTGGATACAGGATTAGTGACAACCTGTCGGCTAACTTATATAGCTTCTCACTTGGACATCCGGTTTCGATGCATGTATCGTGTGAGCGTATGATTTCAATAATATCCGTACAGTATGTTAATAGAAATTTTTTCAGGCTCATGTGTTTACTCAGTAGTTGCGAAAGCGTAATAATCAATTTTGCTTTGGACACATTAGCCACACTCCACTAGTTTGCTAATAATAATAATAATAATAATAATAATAATAATAAGAATAATAATAATAATAATAATAATTTTAAAAGATTAATAATAATAATAATTATTATTATTATTAATTAGCTACTTTTTAATAAAAACGAATAGGATGTATATTCTTACCAGGATTACGCAAGGATTCACCAGAACGACGCCATCTTGTCTGGAGCTGAATGACGCTGGTAGAGTTGCTAGACCGCTAATATCAACCACTTTATCAGGTCTAATATCTGAGCCAGTATCATACATGGCGCTACCATTGTGCCTCTGCGGTGAGGTAAACATAGGCTGGGGGCCGGAAGTCCGATCTAATTGAGGATAGACTTTATTAGGACAACCGGACTGAAGATCATGATAGCTGACTGACGCGGTGGAAGAGGAAAGAGGACATAGAGTATTGCGCGGACTGTGATGAATCTGATCCAATGTGTATCCGCATGGATAGGATTTGCTTTCCGTGGCCTGAAATTATCAAAATCCCATTTAGATTGTAACGAGCACGAACTTAAAAATAATTTGTTAAACTTTTAAGTAGCTTTCCTAGATGAAATTCGTCGTGTTGCATGGAGATTTGAACAATCATAATTCAGAAAGGTAACACAAAGTTATACATTTAGACGTGTAGTATACATTATAGCTAGATACTGTTCATTAAAATATTATAATGATGTTAATATAGTATCTCTCTCTAGAGCTCAGAAAAGTGGTAGGTCCAAGGTAAATATTCATTCTCAGAGGTTGCTATCATAATCCAATAGAGCACACCATAGATAGACAAGTTAACCCCTACACAAAAGGTTTTACATTATGGAGCCTATAACTTGGGACACGTACTGAGTCTAACTGTACACATAGAATACTGGTACAGCTTGTGAAAAATATGGCTTCTGAGGTGGTGTTCCGTTCCCTTCCTTATTCTTGCTTAATCTCTTATTACGAACGTGTAGTTAACGGAAGGTCTATTCTTCAATGTCCGTAAAACAACACGGGAAAAACTAACTACATAATAATAATATAGAACTATAACATGGTATTATAATAATATAAAATAATAACTAATAATCCAATAATAATATAAATAATACTAATAACAATAGTAGTAAAAAATCATCACCATGATTTTGCTCTATGTATTCATAATAATCGATATAAAATATAATAGAAATTAATAATAAACTATAGTAGAAATGTTATTCCTTTGTTCAACTGGATCATTCATTACTGTGCAGTTGCTGCTAAGATTTCCTTTCTTTCTGTTCATTAATGTTTTGTTATTATCTGTTTTAATTCGTTATACGGACCTGTATGTGTCTTCAATAAAATGATTTGATTTGATTTGATACATGACTTTTCAGCCAGTTAAGCGACATTTTACACCACTTGAGGAACACGTTCTATTGGTGGAACAACTCTTCATGTACTCATTGTGATTAATTAATCCAAAAAATGAGATGCGTCACAAACCCACGTCACAAGCTTTGTCACAAGTTACGTCACAAGTTACGTGACTTACGTCACACGTTACGTCACAAACTTTACAATTATCACGAAAAAGTTGTAAAAGTCTTTCTTACAGTTAGCTGAGTAACCCGGCTAGCAGCGCTTGAGTCCATGGACCTGCAGTCCGACTGAGCACAGCTGCGGGAGTCTCCACCATGTTGAGGGGAGGAGAAGGACTCCGGCCTTGACCTTCCATCGTCCAGACGTCTACTGCCCGAGCTCGACGGACTGCCGTCTAAGATCACCGAGCGGTTTACGAATCCTCGGGCCGTCCCGTCGCTCATTGAGCCTCCCGCACAACCATGGAGTGAGGTCTGGTTGAACCCATTGACTGGGGTCTGGTTGAGTCCATTGATTTGGGTTTGGTTGAAACCATTGAGTTGGGTCTGGTTGAATCCATTGACTGTGATCTGGTTGAAACCATTTACTGGGGTCTGGTTGAATCCATTTTCTCTGTGGTATCATAAACAGCAATACAAAAAACAACTTTAACTCACGGTCCTAAGAGGTTCCGCATACATTTTGTTGAATGATCAGCCATGATGATATCAATCACTTTTAGCATCACATGTTTCAACAGTCAGGCAGTTTTAATTCGTATTAAGTGTCCAGCGAGTATTTCAGAGGTTTAACTTTATGATCCGCTCGACCACAGGCAGTGACTCTAAGACAATGGGGACCACCATTTAACACTTCCTGACAACACCTGACACCACCTGACACCACCTGACAACCTTACACCACCTGACACTACCTGAAACCACATGAGACTACCAGACACTACCTGACACCACCTGACACCACCTGACATCACATGATACCACATGACACCAACTGACAACACATGACACCAACTGACACCACCTGACACCACCTGACAACACCTGACACTACCTGACAAAACCTGACACCACCTGACTGACACCAACTGACAACACCGGACAACACCTGACATCACCTGACACCAACTGACACCACCTGACAACACCTGTCAACACCTGACATCACCTGACATCACAAGACACCACCTGACACCACCAGACATCACCTGACAACATCTGACACCACCTGACAATACCTGACAACATCTGATAACACCTGACAACACCTGACACCACCTGACGCTGAAAGGTGGGTCAACTCTGCATTCAGTTCTTTAGGCGTTCGATGAGGGTAACAATCTTAGCTTGAGAAAAAAAGAAAAGTTTCAAAACGTTTTACAGATTTTAAACAGTAAATGAGAGAGAGAAAGAGATAGAGATGTTTAATATTAATTAATCTCCATATTCCTTTACAGTACTTTACTGCGACGCTCTAAACTAAACTTACTAAAATACAAAAGCGCAAGTTACATACTATAAACGAAATGATAAAATAATAAAATCATACCCGCAGTAATCAAGTCTTCCACTTCCGTTAGATCCCAACCCGTTTGTATCCGTGTAATAGTTTTGCACGCAGTAAGCATCCTCTGCTCCCCTAGCATTACCTGGATCCTGCTGGGTACCCGACACTCTTTTATCACCAAGGCATCCGTGCCTCTTATAGCATACAGCGGATATCGCAGCAAGCTTTACTAATATAATTACACCGCAGACCGCAGCGACTACGACCACTGTCATTCCCTGATCGGTAGGAGAGAACTGCCCAGCCTCTCCTCGATGAAGCAACCTCGCCGAGGCGTGGGGGTCGGCTGAGCTGTTGAGGGAGAGATGAAGCCAGGCAGTGGTTGCGTGTTGAGGCAGTCCCCCATCACGAACCTCCACTGTGAGGTAGAACTCTGCCAGGGCTGCCTCCACATCTATGTTCTCAGTCGCTATCACCTCTCCGCTGTAGCGGTCCACGCGAAACGGTAACTCTTCATTGGATGGTTTTATAAGATGAAATGTGAGCATGGCATTGAGAGCCTCATCTTCGTCAACTGCCTGAACTCTAGTCACCACCGTGTCTTCTGGAAGGTTCTTCCAAATAAACAAAGTTTCGTTTGGCACTGAAGGAAATGTTATCATTGGTCGGTTGTCGTTAACATCGCCTACGGTTACCGTTACTGTAGTTCTGTCTATCATTTCGGTATCTAAAGTTCTGTTGTTTTCTGGATAATTCGATACACCAACTGTAAACTTCCACATCCGGGTTTCTTCTCGATCCAATATGGCGGCATTGGTAATATCTCCGGTCCAGGGATCAACGTGAAACATCTGACTAACATCTCCATAGGTTTCTCTGCCGTCGGATTTCTTCGATTCGTCAGATTCTTGTTCTAAGAAGTAGTAAGCCTAACAAAATATAAAAGTTAACAGCTGAGTTAGCAGTAGCAACAGAAATGAGTATGGATAGCTGATGAAAAATAAAAATATTTTGATATTAATATACATATATTATAAATTGTTTTAATATTTTAAACGTGTACTTATTTCACTTTGTTGTAAGGACACGGAAGAATAGACCAACTGTCTTGATGATCTAGGCAGTGCTCTATATGGAGCGTGAAAGTAACTTGGAGTATGAAAATGTACTTTAGATCTGCCGCTTGGCAGAAAACTAGAGAGATACTTAACTGAAGTTGTCCGTAAACAGAAATACCTCTACACTTATTGAAACTTTGCAGGTAAACATTTTAACATGTATTTTGCAAAAAAGTTGTTTTAGCTTCAAATATATTCATATAAAAGGTAGTAATAATTCCTTATAGTTAATTACATTACAAAATTAAATCAAAATTTGTTGCACGTATGTGACGAATGTGATCTCTACATTCTGTTAAACTATTGCGTTGGATAGACTACTTCATTGGATAAACTACTTCACTGGATAAACTACATCATTGAATAAACTACTTCATTGAATAAACTACATCATTGGATAAACTACTTCATTGGATAAACTACTTCACTGGATAAACTACTTCATTGGATAATCTACTTCACTGGATAAACTACTTCATTGGATAAACTGCTTCATTGAATAAACTACTTCATTGAATAAACTACTTCATTGAATAAACTACTTCATTGGATAAACTACTTTACTGGATAAACTACTTCATTGAATAAACTACTTCATTGAATAAACTACTTCATTGAATAAACTACATCATTGGATAAACTACTTCACTGGATAAACTACCATATTGAATAAACGACTACAGTGGGATAAACTACTATATTGGATAAACTACTGCATTTAATAAACTACTGCATTGAATAAACTACAACATCTTCACTGCTGATGCAATTACTGCTACTGAATATTTCACTCTCTCTCCTCCTCCTCTTTCTAGTCGTCTGCAAAATTGTACTTGTACAAAGTTATACAAATATTCCAACATACAGTCGCACACGTCTACTGCATACCGCAAAAAACCTATAGAATAGGAAAGTAGCTTCTAACATGGTTTCCTTTAATCTTCGTCAGTTTTTGTTTATTGTAAGTTACGACATGTGAAATTTACAGTTGGTCCACTCTATTTACAATAACCCGATATAATAGGAGAACTGAATTGTATATCGACTCTAAAAACATTACTTTTATATTGTAAAAAAACCTACAATACTTACTTAAACTACTTACTATGCAAAATTTACCTTATGAAAATCCTGCGAAGCATCAGAGTCAACGGCCCTCACAAGACCAATGTGACTTCCAATCTTCTCGTTCTCTCTGGCAGTGAACCGATACTCCTTCCTCTCAAACATGGGTCTCTCGTCGTTAACGTCGTTCACGTTTACGACAAGAGTGGCTGTGGCAGTAAGGGGCTCATCACCCCTGTCAGTCACCCTGATCAGATACGAGTACGACTGATGAGTCTCATAATCCAAAACAACTTCCGCTGAAACTGCGCCAGTCGTAGGTTCGATTTCCAACACTCCCGCTGGAGTGCCGTCCAGAGGCAAGAGCTGGTAGATCAGAGCTGCGTTGCGACCGAGATCAGCATCCGATGCGTTGATGGTTATAAGAACGTCGCCTGGCTGGTTGTTCTCGTCGGCCCTGACGAAGAAAATATCGTCAGGGAGCTGAGGTGGATTGTCGTTGGCATCGCTGATGTCCACGTGGAATGATTTAGATGATAGCAGATGAGGAAATCCTCCATCTCGACATCTGATGGTGACGGAAAGTCTTGGCTCCAACTCTCGATCGAACGATCGAGATGTGGTGAGTTTGTATTCGGCGGAGTTTTGTTTCCCTGGCGCGGCGCTTGAAGCGGAGAATGGAAAGATTGGATGGGAAGAGGGAAGAGATGAGGGATTGTGAGGAAAGTTGGACGTTAGAGGCTCTAAATGAAAATCTTTCGACACGATATTGCAATCAAGTTGACCGTTTAGACTACTGTCAGCATCCGCAACGGCGATGTGACAAACGAACGTGTCTACAGGTGAATTCTCCAAAACCTGTGCACGACAAGGTACATATCACAGGTAGTTGACTAATTAACTTATTTATTTATTTGTTTATTTATTTAGCTTCCCCGTGTTGTGTCCGGGTTTTTTGAAGAATTGACCAACCGGTGACTGCACGTGTCGTAGAAGGCGACTAAAGAACTAAGATCAATGTCAGAAAGGGCATTCGTTTGGTGATCGCCTAGGCTTAAAAATGGCTACACTACAAAAATTTAAACGAATGGAAAAGCCTCAAATAGGGGATTGACTGATGGGTGATATGATGTAGGACAGAGAGGATTTGAGACAGTCTATTCGTATCCCGACCCTAGTTAAACTGGGATTCAAGGGAAGATGATGATGATTAATTTGTTTATTTATTTAGATAACAACAAATGGTCAGTAAAATATATCATTGCACTACATGACACAGATTTACAAATGTCGAAGCCAGATTCAAATCATTTTTGCATAATCCAAATTACTTTAAAAACGAAAAATAAGTTTATAAATGTGCATACAAAATTAAAATTATTAAAGTCAGGATTGAAAAATCATTCATATTCATTTTGGCTACCCTGCAGTAACGCTAAATGACACAGCTTAATATATTGTGGAATTTTTCTTCTTTTTATGTAACTGGGTCCCAGTCAAAAGTACAAACAGATTGAATAGATAAGCTAAAACTATAAAATTAAAGGTAAAAGTTAAGTTAGGAAAGTTAAAACTTCGTATTTGTATAATAATATGAATCATAAGAATTCCAAAATAAAATTAATATAATAGCATGATAATAATGGAACCTGTGCAGTGTGCATGTCTATGTGACGTCATTGAATGATGATGAGACTCATGCTTACATGCGCATGTCTGTATTATGTCATTGAAAGATGATGAGACTCACGTTTACCTGCGCATGTCTATGTGACGTCATTGAATGATGATGAGAATCACGCATACCTGCGCATGTCTATGTGACGTCATAACATTGACGCTGATGCGTGGAGGATTGTCGTTAAGGTCAAGGACGTAGAGGAAGACCGTGGCGAAGGTAGGCAGAGAATGTGGACCGAGATCCGTAGCCACAACCGTCAGCTTGTAATCGACTCTCTGTTCGTAGTCCACTGAGCCAACTACATACACATCCCCCGTTGTCTCGTTCACCTAAAACATCACAGCCCATTGAATAAATAACAAACCAAATGTTAGAATAATCTGTAAATATTTAAATAACTTTTAAGGTCTGCATACCCGCCAAACGATGATGTTTTGGGCGCCTCTACAGCGCAAATCACCAACCATCAATTCACCAGAGAGTTGCGTTTTCCAGATGACAAAATGTTAGAAGAAGTACTGTTACAATAAGAGAGCAGTACCTAATAGTATTGTTATTTATTAACTTAAACGTTTCGTGATTTGTCACAAAAGCTAAATTGATTTTTCTAAATTTATCTTTAGCTCTCGAAATTTTCTCTCTCGGGTGAAATGATTACAGATCCAAGTATCTAAAAGTCTTTTTCGAGAGTATTAGTAAGCTTTGTATAGAATAATCATTACTTTATAACAACAATGTTTTAACTCCCTTACATACATAGTTATATATTTATCTTCAAGCATGTGTAGTCATGTTGTTTGTGCCATGACCTAAAGATCTCTGTCTTACGTTTGTGCAGATAATTCTCTAACTCCATTTCAAGAAATTTTGATCTATCTCCCTCCTTCTCTTAGTGCACTGCCTACTGGCAGGTCCACGGTATATAATGCCTCTACTCTTCTCTGTTTTCAGCTTTCCTCTTCATGTCCACACACGAGTGGATCTATCTAAATCATTAATTAAAAGCCTTTTAATTAATTAATTATTTCCTTATTGCTTTAAAAGTAAAATTGATCTTACTTCAAACGGGATAGATTCACCCAGGGTCGAACCCAGATCCGCCAGCCTGTACCTCACCACCCCATTTAATCCCTCATCCTTGTCCACCGCACCCACTCTCAGGATCGTTGTTCCAACAGGAAGGTTCTCGTACATCCTGGACTCGTACACAGAATTGTTAAACCTCGGACTGTTGTCGTTAGCGTCGACTACTCGGACGTCCAGACGCATGGAAGCGGAATTGGGTGGATTGCCTCCATCAGTGGCCACCACTGTCATGGAGTAGAACGGGACTGTCTCCCGATCAAGACTTCCTCTCAGCATCAACCGGACGTCGTGAGATCCGTCCACCTGGAAAAGATTTGAGAGGTAAAGATAAACTCTAGAACTAAAGATAATCTTTGGAACTAGAGAAAAGCTATACAACTAAAGATAAACTATAGAACTAAAGATAAACTATAGAACTATGAATAAACTATAGAACTAAAGATAAACTATAGAACTAAAGATAAACTATAGAACTAAAGATAAACTATAGAACTAAAGATAAACTATAGAACTAAAGATAAACTATAGAACTAAAGATAAACTATAGAACTAAAGATAAACTATAGAACTAAAGATAAACTATAGAACTAAAGATAAACTATAGAACTATGAATAAACTATAGAACTAAACATAAACTATAGAACTAAAGATAAACTTTAGAACTAAAAATAAACTATAGAACTGAAGATAAACTTTAGAACTAAAAATAAACTATAGAACTAAGTTTCCCTATCGCTGCTACTCTCTAAGATACGGCTTCGAGGAATTTCGAATCCACGGCCTTTTGAGTAACAAGAAAACCTGTTAATAACTCAGTCACACGTCAGTACATTCACGTCTGACACTTCATATGTTCTAGATACCGTCACTGCAGGACGAAATGAACGTTTAATCTGAAATATATTGCATGTCGGCTTCTGAAGTTGTTCCGAATATTTTGTTATATGTATTCCTGTAATTAAATTAATTACATTATATTGCGCAAAGGCATATAATAATTTTCGTGACCGAGAACAATTCAAAGTTTTCCAAACTTAGTTTGCTCTTAACGACACTTTAACATTTGTAGTGTTTCACAATTAGAGATAAATCAGATAGATATGATATATTAGACAGATCATATGGATCAGATAGCTATAGTAAATCAGATAGATCAGATGAATAAAACAGATACTATAGATTAGATAGATAAGATAGATCAGATCAGATAGATCAGATCAGATTGTTCAGACAGATCAGATAGATCAAATAGATAAAATAGATAAGATAGATCTGATAGATCAGATCAGATAGTTTAAAGAGATCAGATAGATTAGATAGATAAGTCAGGTCAGATAAATAAGATAGGTTAGATAGACAAGATAGGTCAGATAGCTAGAAAAACCTGATAAATTAGATAGCTCAGATATGTCAGGTAGTTTATAAAGATTTTAAGTAGAACTATACGTCTTGAGTTTAACACGAGGCAAAACATTGCGCAGAATTGATTAGTAGTCAGATAGTGGAGAAAAAGACTGATTGAGAGATATTGAGTGAGACAGAGGCAGAGAGGAGACAGAGAAAGAAATAGAGAGAGAGAGAGAGACGGAGAGAGAGAGAGGGAGAGAATAGAGAGAGAGATTGAGAGTGAGGCAGAGAAAGAGAGAGAGAGATTACTAACTTGATGACTGATTTTTAACTCAAAGGTGTCGCTATCAGCAATCAGCTGATACTTGTGCACTGACAGCGGTTCACCGTCGGCGTCCTCCGCAGCTGGAATGGGAAAAATCGTTCCTGGGGAAACATTCTCAAGAATTTCCAGAGTGAAATTATCACCAGGGAATGTAGGATAATGATCGTTGATATCCAATATATCAACCTGTACCTGCGAAAAATAATAATAACAGAATTATACCGTCATTTTGATTCAGGTAAAAGTAAACATTTGAAGCTAATTAAAACGGTAATATTATAATTAATATAATCATAAACTGAACACGGTTGGGATTATGTTCCAAAGCAGGGACTCCACGAGATCTGGGAGACTCCGTAGAATCCACGGGGTGGGACACCCTTGCAGATCTCAACTCTACATTCATTTATGAGCAATTTAATTGAAATATTTCTACAGTTGCCAAACTTGTATATCTAGTTGTAGCCTCTAACAGTTGGGCTATCTACTGTATATATCCTGTTTATCATGTAGTTGTCTTAGATTGACCATTGCTATTAACCAACTATAGTTATTTGCATGCAATACTAAAAAATTTCAAATTATTTACTGTGCTTACATGTATACGAATGAAAAGCGTGTGGGAATACATTTAAAAATAAAACTTTTACATATTTGTGAGTAGTTTATGATCTACACAATGACTGTCCTTATCATAAAGAATAATTCCAAAGAATGCTTTTCTTTTGGAGAAATTTTAGACACCACATTTTATCATTGCTGATCAAAATAGGGATCATACTAAAATTATTTCAATTAAAAATTAGCAAGAACTTGAACATTTACCTTTACAGAGGAATAATGTCCGTTATGAGGTAAAAGTACCTCCATCGTTTGTTTGCAGGTTGCTTCGTACGGACACAATTCTTCCCTATCAATTTTCTTTTTGGTGTATATTATCCCAGTCTGAGCATCAATAGTAAAATAGTCGTTGGGTTGTTTTAGTTGAATTCCCTCTCCAATGTCTTGTGAAACAGATTTTAGAAAAGCTTTCGATAATCCAGAGTTTTCGAAAACGTTACCAACAAAAGTATCGGCCGGCTTTTCCTCGGCAATTGCGTACTCGAGTTGTTGTTGTTGTTGTTGTCTCTGTCGGTGTTGATGCAAATCCAACATGGCGGTCGATGGCTTCCATGGAATGATGATTAGTATAAGCAGGCTGATGATGTGGAAAGCAGGATAGAACATGGATACCTTTTGCCTCGTCGGATGAGGCATCGTGGATTAATAATCCGATCCTCTAGCGTGCAGTATATTTCTTGTACTGAAAAGCATCGAATGACTCCCAGCTGCTGGTTAACAGAAGTTCTACAACCAATAAAACATCTATTGTTAACAGAAGTTCTAGAACAAATAAAACATTTTTTGTTAATAGAAGATCACAAATAAAAACGTCTATTGTTAACAGCAGTTCTTTCAAAACTAAAATAAGTTTAACGTCTATTTCGGTGTAGACAGAATACAGTCAATGACAATATTAAGAAATTCTGCGAACACTTGACCCATTGCTCATCAGGAAAGTATGCTCTCAACTTAGCAAGTGAATTTCAATTATCTTATTTTAGTAAATATTAAATATAAATTTCATTTATAAACCCTATCTTAATATTTAAAATCTCAAGGTCTTGATTCAACTGTTTATGTTGAAATAGATTTTTTGGTTTAGTTCGAATCTATCAACTCAAGAAAACGATTTGTTTTCAAGTTGTGCACCCCATCGTGAGTAAGAGAGTGCAGATGTTTTGCAACATGATTAAAATGGACAATTCATTCGGTATGAGATATATTTTATGCAATCTAACGATAGATGTTGGTTGTAAATTACCTGATGTGGAAGGTTAGGACATTAAAAAATCTTTTATTTGAAGGTAGAATTTGAAAAACTTCAACCAATTCTATCTTACTTACTCTCTCTCTCTCTTAGTGCACTGTCTACTGGCAGGTCCATGATACATAAAGCCTCCACTCTTCTCTATCTTCCGCCTTCCTCTTCATTTCCACATATGAGTGGGTCTTTAAATCATCTAATATACCTAATCTCGGCCTGCCCCTGTCTCTTTTTCCTTCCATTCTGCCTTCTATGACCTCTTTTAATAGACCTTCCTCCGTTAGAATGTGTTCTATCCATCTCTTCTTCATATTTCTTAATACATTTATCAACTGTCTATTTGTGTCAACTCTCTCCAGGACTTCCTCATTTGTAACCTTTTTGAGTCCAGCTAATCCTCTCCATTCTTACTTACTCTAGGCTACTTAAATTCCATTCCTTAGATATCATCCATGGGACTCATTTTCTATTTCCTGTATTTCCCATGTTGTTCTTCTGGTCTTTGTATTTTATCTAGTTAAAGTTCTTGAATATAAAGTATTTTTTTACTTTCAACTTTTATTTGTTTATCATGTCATAATAAACAGCAAATACAGCACACAAACTAACCAAATAATCAAAAAGAAGAGTTTCAGCACTAAAGAGCCTAAGCTCTGTGAATTTAGAGTTATGAATATCAGAAGTTGGTTTTAGAGAAGATGATAGAGCTGTCGTCACACAGTCGTCAGATGCTGATTCAATTTCTATATCGGCCAGCAATGAAACAGGTGCAAGTGATGAAATATTATTTACGGTACAGGGAGTTTAAATGTGCCTCGATAACAATGAAAAGTTTAGGATGAATCAGCGAATGAAAAAATACAAAGTACAACGACATGTAAATAGCTGCTGTACTCTGAATCTGCAGGTTCTACATCTGTATGCGTAGATTATTAGAAATACAGTGAAAAGGTTCAGCGTTAGCTAAACTTGAATCTAATTAAAGACTTAGTTGAATTATTTTAAATCTTAATTTCACCAACCGAATGGTAATCATAATTCTTTATTTACTGCGGTGGTCAGCTTGATATGGTACTTCAGTGCCGTCTCTGATGGCCGTAGTGAGCAAATTTTATCTTCTGTTTGGTGCTACATATGTTAATTCACACTTTGAACTGTTGATTTGTCTACTTCCACAATTGTTTGTCGGTGTTTGAAGACTTTTAAATAAACATATGTACTACTACTACATACATAGAAACAAATAAAACTAATAAGAAAGATGGCTACATCTACATAGTGATGTTAATTTTGTGAATCAACAATTGATTAATATATTAATGGAATTTTATTTAAATTTAATTCCTATTTAATTTTGTAAACAATTTGAAATTTGTTTTCTTAAGTGACAAATTAAAAATTATTGCGAGGAGATGAATTCTTCAAATGTGTTGAGGAAGTAATGGGATATATATACATTTATATATTAATATATTTATAAATGTATATATATATACATACTTATACATGTATATATATATATATATATGTATATATATATATATATATAAACGTAAACATATATGTTCTAAAACGTTTACATTCAATGTGTCAAATATCCTCCAAAGCATTCAGGTGTACGTTTCAAAATAATATACACATTCAATGTGTCGCAGAGTGCTAATTTAAGTGAAGTAAAAGTACAAGTTCTATGTAATAGAAAGTACACATACAAGTGTAGTAACGTACGCGTAATAATTTGTCCACATTTTAGTAAACATATATGTGCATGAGCCAAACGTCCACTTAAATGTGGACTGTATGTGTACTTTTTATCCAGTGTTTTTCTTCTGTGTCTATAACAAGAGTGAGAGAGAGAAGAAAGAGAAAGATAGAGAAAGAGAGAGAGAAAGAGAGAGAGAGAGAGAAAGAGAGAGAGACAGAGGAAGAGAGACATCAATCCAACAAAGTAATATCAAAATACAGACTGGTTCAGGAAAAGTGTAGTAGAGAACGCTTCTAGGTCCTTACAATGGCGATCATAGAAAAGCAAAAATACTTTCTATCATCGTTGGACATGTCCGGCTGTCGGTTATCGGTAAATAAAATTACGTTGAGTCAGGACATGGAAGCGATTGCTTCATCACATCATCATCGTTGTTCTAAGAAAGTAGTCAAGGAAAGAGACTGAGATTTTCAAGATAGCGACAGAGTTGCATTTTTGCAGCTAGAATATTTTTGTTAAACATACAGCACGTAACGCTTTTGCATAATCAATAACTTCATACAACACTACCATATATAATAATTATATTTCATACGACATATCCACATTTCATACGACATATCCACATTTCATACGACATATCCACATTTCATACGACGTAACCAAATATCGTAATAATAAAAAAATACGACACTCGATTTCTTGCGGGCTGGATGGAAAAGTTTTTAAATTCTTTTCAAGCTGCTGTTTGGTGACTCTTTAAATCCCCGGATAACTCCAGCATCCTTGCGTACAGGTGTGTAGTCGGCGAGTGTGTGATACGTGAGCATGTAAGTTATTTTACTCTGTAAATCTTGTATACTGGAATATTTGTTCTTTAAAGACCAATTAATCCGTTCAATTAGACTACTAAATATGTAGGATATTTAACCTCTATTCTTAGTTTCTTAGACTAGTATAATATCTAAAGAAAATCGAGAATTATTATTTTTATTTACATGCCCAATCTTTGGAATGAATCTATTGTACTTAGAAGTATAAAATTAAGAAGCATCGCTAAATACCTTACTATATTGTCTAGATATATTTTCTAAAAATAGCTGTGGGAGAGTTTAGAATTCTTTGAAGTTCTGCAGGCATTACTTTGCTCTGTCTCATCAATAATTTACAAACAGGAAGGCTTCATCAATTTTGCCTGTCTGAGCTGCTACAGTGCTACTCCTAAAAGCAGCTGGCGTCCTTAAATCTGTAATTAAACTGAACGGAGTAGATTGCTTTGATTTCACAATCTTAAATAAATCAACCGTCCACAACTAAGAGAAACTTACCTTGTCGAACGTGCATAAAGCACTTCACTTAAGATTTATACTTACATTATATTACAGGCTAAGTTTTCAGAGAATGTAATCCAGAGATTATCATTATCATCGTCATCACCATCACAATATCAATCGCCATCACCATCATCATCATCATCATCAATATCAATATCATCATCAGCGTCATCAGAGCATTCAGATAGCATAATTGCCTTGCTCTAAAAGCATACATTAAGTCAGTATTGAGGCCATGATTACAGAAAAGTGGCTTCTTAGTTGATTTCTGGTTGCCTTCCTTAGCTCGTGCTTAGTCGCCTCTTACGATCCGTGTAGATTTTGGGATTGATTTATTCTTTGTGGCCAAGGCACCACAGTGGATATATACATACATACATGTATATGTAAATGTATACAAGTATATATGTACATGTATATATATAAATATATGTATGTATATATTCTTGGGGGATTCTGCTTATGACGAGGTGTGCCCCTATGCCTTCCTCAGTTTCGACTAACATTTACTGAGCAGAGGCCTCATTCCCTAAGAAAACTATCCTGCTTACCCAAACATATTCAGATAGATATATGTATATATATGTATATATATATATATATATATATATATATATATATATACATATATATATATATACATGTATGCGATGCATAATGAAGAAATGGGATTGCACCATCATGATCGTGATACTGTTTTAGAAGCAGTAGTGTGAGCCAAACTGAAGCAAGATCTGTCAAACATTTAATTTAGATAGTGCTCCTCGCTGTTGTAGAGTTTATGCTTTGCTCGGAATAAATGCGAGTAATATGCAGATGATATGAGAAGTGATGAATGCTGGGACGGTCACGACTGGCCGGCCCCTGAGAATAATCGTCGAGAATAAGATGTTGGTAAATGTTGACCGACTCCAACCGTTGTTTGAATAATTTGAATTTCGTTACCTTGGCTCATGGTCACTTGCCAGAAGTCGCATATATGTCATACTGTCATATCCGAGCCGTCAATTTATGCTAAAAAGTTTGTGGTATGGTCAATTTATCAATATCATGAGCCATGAACTCATTGATAATTATCATATTATGTATTATCAGAGTGCAGAGGCACAGTTAGCGCCATATATCCGAATATTTAAAATATCCCTGTCATATTACATCTGTATTTTGTTCTCTATAAATACAGATGTAATATGAGTTTGCAAATAAGGACTATTGCAAGTAAGTTTCCAACTCAATTATGCATCAGTAACTGCTTATTCAGATTATAGACCTAATCTCAAAGTTATCCAGTTTGCGAGAAGTAGAAACACGACGCAAAACTAAGAACAATGACAATTTCAATTTTTGGATCTCAGGCTTCACGAAAAGTCTTCTCACTAGGTCCTCGAATTATATACAGAAATAGTACAGAGTAAGGAAAGATAGTTATACACAGGGGATGGATGTAGAGTCTATGTTGAAACTATGGGAATGATGCGCCCCCTGAACAATAACGAATGAAACAAAGTTTAAAGTGCAGCGGCAGTTTGATCTTCATGCTTTAATGCTCGAATCTCTTAAAGGCCTCTACCTCAGTTCAATTAATTGTCGATTAGTAAAAGGGTTAACTCAGAATGATGTAAATTAAGTTTCTTATTCCAAATTTACAAAATTAACCAAGATGCAGAACTATTAGAGAATATTAAGAACAACATCAGCACGATTAGAATGCTACTGTAGTTCATAACAATATTGAGCACAATATGTTAAAACCCATCCGTGCCCTACGAAGACCAATGCAGAAGTCCGCCTACGGAGAGTATGATGATGGAATTGTGCAATAAAAGAAGAAAACTCCTTCAGAAGTCGTATTTTTAAGTTGAAGTCTATATTAAGGCTATCATGGCAGCGAATCAAGTCATAGATCGAGCGAAAAGTTTATACATCATAAAATTAGACTGCATGCAGTCTAATAAGTATCATGGACCTGCCATAGGCAGATCATCGGAGAGCAATAATTTATCCCACTAACTCCCTGTATAATAGCTTTGTTAAAGGAACCCTCGTTCACCCTACATATCACTTCAATATAATACAATTTTAGAAGACCATTTCAAATTTTACGTAGCCTAAATGCAGCATAGTCCCGACCTTAGTTAAACTGGGATTCGAGGGAAGATGATGATGATGAAATGCAGGATAGTAAGAGGGTCATATTTACTAAAGCATCATGATACTCCTAGTCTGAGATCCCGACACCGCGCATATCGTTCAGGAATATTCACATTACAGCATAATTACCATACGCTGATGCAACAATGATCCCATCCGAACCCGGAAGTGGCCTGACGACTCGTGTGACGGACATTTACATAACAGTCCCGAGCCGTTCAGTCACACATAGGACGTCGAGACAGTGTCCTATACGGATGCTACCTTTGTGTTGCTGTTGCCAATGTTGTTTTGTTATTTATGATTGAAGTAGCAAATAGTCTGAATGCAATATTTCATGTATGATTAAGGACGTAGTCTAGCTTAACGTCAGTTTCTTTCTCGAAAGCATATCAGTGACAGGTTAGCTCTGCATTTGAACCATTCACATATGGATTCCTTAGTAGTACAGCTGACCGATCATAATTCAGATTCGACCGAATCTATCTCTTAGTGCACTGCATACTGGCAGGTCCATGGTATATAACGCCTTCACTCTTCTCTGTCTTCCGCCTTCCTCTTCATTTCCACATATGAAATTAGATGTTATTCAACCGAATAACATCCAACAATTCTAACTCTCTGTTAGAATTCTAAGAAATCTAGAATTCTAACGACATTAAGAAATCTACTCTGCTTTTATTATTAATTGATTAGTCAAATTTATCAGTGTGCTAAACATAATTAGACACAATGACCTAATTAAATTCAATGTACAATGATCACGTCCATTAGTGATTTGCTTTGCGCTTACTCTACACTGGATCTAGTCCCCTGCGAGATGGCTGGGTGAGTAGAAAATCACTTCTAATACAAACCTTATTTTATCATAATTTACATTAGTAACATATATTAAACTACTGAGAGTTTAATGAAAATTTCAAATTCAATATTATACCCTGGTGGTGTCAGAGTTGCTGAAAAATTGATTAACAGTTGGTTGCACGTGTCATAAAAGGCGACAAAGCAACGAGATGGAAAACAGCGCAAGAAAGGACATTCGGTTGATAGACGTCTGGGTTAAAAAAAATTGCAAGAAAATGTTCTAAAATGAACGTGAAGTTTTTACGATGTGGGACAGAGAGAAATGGAGAACGTATTTTTGTATCCAAACCCTTGCTAAACTGGGATTCAAAGGAAGAAATAGAAGATGATGAAGATGATTACGATGAAGATGATGATGATGACGATGATGATATTGGTGCTAGTGATGATGAATATTATACACGTGACAGCAAGAACCTTCATAACTTATACCGATCCACTAATTTCATTGTAAAACCCTTGTCTAAATTAAATTAAATCTTTAGGATTATGAAAACTGAATTTATCGATGCCAGCCTGTATTTCTATAACGCTAGGCTAGTGCTTAATAAGCCATCTAGAGAAATAAACTCACAAGTTACGACCGAAGCGGAAGAAAAAGCAATAAACGGATTGGATTAAACAGGAGCTGTTAATGCTGTGACATTATGCCCACATTGAGTTTCACAGGAGGCACGAAACCACGGATGCTAAATTCACAGGAATGATCATTTGCGAAACAATGCTGTGCAAACATGCGATTAGAAGTTTTACTAAGTAGTTACATCCGCAATTTTGAGTTGTACACGTTTAAATATCTGTCTATAGGGTAACGGATAAGCTCGTAGCCCAGAGTGGTAGGGGACTTAGCTCCTATATACATTTTTTGATAATTCCGCCTATTCTTTAATTTGAGGAGTGTTTATTTATCGAATTATTATATTTTATTCCCAAAAATAACTCTGTATATTGCATTAATTAAGCTCGATCTATATTCGTAAATTTAATGTCCGCAAATTAACCAACCCCTACCGCTAGTTACCCGCTGTATTAAGGTGAAAACGGGCCCAGTAAAGGGTTACATATACTATTAAAACACATACTAAAAGGGGCTTGCACGATTATGATGTAATGACTTAAAACCCTACAGATAACACTTGTTTATGCTATCAGGCAGTCCATTTCATCGAGTATACAAACTCGATTAAATGGACTGAATAAATTAAATGGACATTTTTAAATGAATAATATTGGTAACACTGGTCTGAATGGACAACACTGGATTAAATGGACAACATTGGTAACACTGGTCTGAATTGACTAGACTAAAGTCTAGTCAATTCAGACCAGTGTTACCAATGTTGGTCAGTTAAACTGCATGGCATTACTTATCGTTCTACTTATCGTTCTACTTATCGTTCTACTTATCGTTCTACTTATCGTTCTACTTATCGTTCTGTTCTACTTATCGTTCTACTTATCGTTCTACTTATCGTTCTACTTATCGTTCTACTTATCGTTCTACTTATCGTTCTACTTATCGTTCTACCTCTGCGCTATAATGTCAATAACGTACATTACACGTTAAAATATTATTGCTAAATTCCACTCGCATTATTTTTTCATGCTTAACTCTAGTGTTTCATATTTTACTAACACTGCTCACTTCAAATATGTCGGACCGTATACTCTCCAGTTATATAGAAACCTGTTTCAGCAGCACTTTCACACCGGGTGATAAAGTTCTTTCATTTGCGTCGATCCTTTTAACGCAGTTAACGTTAAAGCAGTTAACGTTAAAGTTTATTTCTCAATAAATCAGTGACGACAACTGCCACGGATAGAAGTAGCTGTGACGCTATGGACTAATATAGTAGAATGGTTCATCAGCTCAAATTGAATTAAGTTTATTCCGTAATGGAATAAATATGTTGCTTGAAAAGAACCCGATGAATGAAAATTAACACTTATCTTCGCTTTTAAGTCACAACTAATCTACTTAGTCTATCAAATTGTAATTGGTGGTGGTTTATTTTTTATACTAATTTTATGTTTATGCTGTTTGATTTGTTTATTGTTGCTTTTGTTCCTGTCAAATGTTGACGAATAAAGAAGTGGATATATATAAGTATCAGTATACGAAAATAGGACAACTCACTTTAATCTGGATCCTAGTGTAATGACGATAAACTGAAAGGGAGTTTGCACTTAAGGTAATTAACGAAATCCTTGAGCTAATCGATAGAGGAACTGACAATTTAACCTTATTATAAAGCGATAGAATCGAATCAAGTAATAGAATCTTAATGTAAACCATAAGCCTGAAATTCACAGAAATCATCGAGATATAAATTCTTTTGATTTTAGAAAGAACTTTTCAGAAGTACTTTATTTTCCTTTCTCTTAGTTTGATTTCAGAAAATACTTTTTGATTTAAAAAACCACAAAGCAACATCATCGTGTGTTCATAGAAAGAAATAAACACTGCGGATTTATAACGTAATATATGAGCTAAGCTCGTACATCATAGAGATTGCGCTGAGCTTTTCTTGGTCCACATAAATAATTAGTATCTCTGCTGTCCTGATCTCAGTACCATGTTCCTTTTTGCCGATTATGCCAAATTCTTTGTCGATATTAAATCATATTCTGACTACATAGCTCTAAATGACTTTACTCTATCCATGCGTGGTCCGTGAGATGGCAATTAAATCTTACAGTGCATAAGTGTAAAGTTTTGTCTTTTGGTTGCAATAAAGATAGATTTTAAAAACCAGCTGTATTCTATCGCGTTTCCAAAGTCAATGAAGTCACTGACTAAGGGGTATTTTTTTTCTCATGACCTTTTCTTTCTCCTTTCATATAAACATTATGTGGAACAAAGCAAGAAACATATCTGCCGTTATTTTAAATTCCGTTAGATCTAGAGATAAAAAGTTACCTTTTAAAGCGTTCACTGTCTCTGTTCGGATTTTGTTGGAATATTGTTTTAATTTATGGGTTTCCTCTAGTGAATCTGAGACTGGTATCATTGAATCGATTTCAAAGAAATTTATTAAACGCCATTTGGGGTTGAGTTATCTTAATTATGCTAATAGACATATATAACAATAAACAATAATAATGGTTACAAGGATGACGTCAGGGACGTCCCCCATCACGTGTCACTACAAATCGATTCACCCCAAAAGATCTAAAAACAAGTGCTGAAGAGAAAGAAAAGATCAACATAAACTATTTTAGATAAAATGCTGAACGGTGTCATTTCAAAACAGATATATAAAAAGTAGAATTATTTACTGCATAGCATGTCTATTATTATTGCTACGGTTAGCTCTCTCCAATCCTCTAAATGGCACTTATATATGATTCTAACATAAAAATTAAGAGATATTGCTTTTAACTGCGATTGCTTTTATGCCGATTTATTGTAGTGTACATATTTTATCCTCTTTCTTAGCCAGCGGTTCATATGTTACTCAAATTCTATCAGTTAAGCTCTTTACTTTTAATCTACTATTTTGCATTCACTGAACTACATCTTGGAATCAATCTTATCTGCATTTCTCTTTGTTTCTTTTGGCTTTATGTTTTTACTAATTAATGAGATAAGCTTTCAAGAAAATAAACAAATAACTACATAAATAAATAAATACATAAAGAAATACGTAAATAAATAACTAAATAAAAGTACCAACCCCAATTCTTAGTCTCACTCGATTCTTACATAGTTTCGCGTTCATGAAAGGATTTTGAATAATTCTTAGGTCTCAAATAGCTTTAAGAATAATGCAGAATAAAAAGTTAAGGAAACAATACTTTATAAACCTCTTTCAATTACTATTTCCGTAAAGATCTTTTTATATCTTTCGTTAAATTCGCCTTACTATCGTTATTCAACAGTTCTCTAATCTGCTAGCAACACACTAACTTAAAGCACGACAATATTTAGTAATTACTTAATGTCAGTTACGAAATTTCAATACTATTCTGTCGACTTGTATTTGCAGCCTTTTACTGATCTGCAGAAAGTTTAGACACTCTTAACAATTACGTAGTCGACCAAAGCGAGGTCACCGTTCAACTGAAGCGCGGACGTTTGGGAAGCCGCGGCTCTCTGGCGGTTAGGCGTGCGTGCTGCAGATAAGCACACACACACTCACACACAAACACACCCTCACACACACACTCACACACATACATACATACACACACACTCGCACGCCCACGTACTCACACACATACACACACACGCACACACACAGACACACACACACACACCCCTACATACAAACACACACACACACACACACGCACACACAGGTACTCTCTCACACACGCAGACGCACACACACAAACCACACAAACACAAACAGGTTTTGTGTCGGCAGGAGAAGTTTCCTGGAACGTATCATCCGTTCAAGAAAGATGATTTTATCAAAGGTATTATATTGTAATAATAATTTATTCCTTTATTTCATCACAATTTTAAAACCGAAATAATCGTTACAAGCACCACTAAAACAGATGAAGAAAATGACAGAGATGGATAATTAATTAGTAAGATATTAAAGTCAAGGCACTTTCATAAATAAAAATTTCAATATTTTGGTTTAATAATAATAATAATAAAGATTTAACGTCCGTTTCCTCATACAAGGATGATCCCCCATCACATGTCACTACATATCGATTCACCCCAAACGATTGAAAAGACACGTGCTGAAGAGAAATAATACTTTACAAACAAAGTTACCTTGAGAACAAATGCAAATTTGGGTGAAAGTTAATCGAGTCATCAATGGAATTCGTTGTTAAGTGTCGTACTGTGAGTTAAACATTAAACATTTTTAAATTAAACTTTAAACATGTTTAAATTAAACATTAAGCATGTAAGTAATGTAATACACCATCGATGGGAATTTCGGCGGAGAAAGACAATAGCTAATTATTTCTAGTATCATTTAATACAATCCGAATTATCAATAATCAATAATCAATCAATAAAAATATGAAGATTTTATTC
This sequence comes from Enchytraeus crypticus, assembly GCA_905160935.1. Lineage (NCBI taxonomy): Eukaryota > Metazoa > Annelida > Clitellata > Enchytraeida > Enchytraeidae > Enchytraeus > Enchytraeus crypticus. The sequence goes on along the minus strand of CAJHZI010000252.1, from coordinate 1,538,013 downwards.
CCTAAATTGCTACGTTTAGTAAGAAGTGGACAACTTTATTCGGCCACGTTTCTGCCAATGTGGTACGACTCCTCTGCAGTCGTAAGCTCCCACAGTATTAAGATAGGCAGAGCAGCTTGCTGAAGGTGGAAGCCTGGAACACTAGCAATTATGATATCACTAGTGATAACGACGTCACTAGTGATAATGGTGTCACTAGTGAGTATGATATCGCATTATCACTAGTGATAATGATATCACTAGTGATAATGATATCACTAGTGATAATGATATCACTAGTGATAATGATATCACTAGTGATAATGATATCACTAGTGATAATGATATCGCTAGTTATCTAGTAGTAGACCTCAATGATTGCCCACTCTCCAGCTAGCACCTTATTATAATCTCAGATTTATATTTTTGCGTTAGAGAAAATTTGATTTTCCTCGAAATAGGCATATAAAAAAAGTCTGAAGAAAGATACAAAGATAAAGGTAGTGAAAACTTTGGTTTGGACCACGCTATTGTATTGTTGTGAAACATGGACCTTAAGGAAGGAAGATATTAGGAAACTGAAGGCATTGGAAATGTGGATTTGGAGGAAAATGGAGAGGATTAGTTGGACTCAAAAGGGTATAAATGAGGCAGTTCTAGAGAGAGTTGGTACAGATAGACAGTTGATAAATGTATTAAGAAATAGGAAGAAGAGTTGGATAGGACACATTCTAAGGGGGGAAGGTCTATTAATAGAGGTCATAGAGGGTAGAATGGAAGGAAAAAGAGGCAGGGGCAGGCCGAAATTAGGTATGTTAGATGATTTAAAGACCCACTCATATGTGGAAATGAAAAGGAAAGCGGAAGACAGAGAAGAGTGGAGGCGTTATATACCATGGACTTGCCGGTAGGCAGTGCACTAAGAGAGAGAGAGAGAGAGAGAGAGAGAGAGAGATAACTGTAATGTTACTTGTTAACTTTATTACCAACAATATACAGTGATTGCAGCTCTAAACACTTCTAAAGAACGTACACAAGATTGTCTTGCACTGTTAGTGTTGTTGTTGAGTGCGGATAGAAGATGTGAATTAAGATTGTATTGGAGGTTTGTTTTAAGATACCATATGGTTAATTTAGTGTTTAGATTTAACCATCCACGGTTCTTGGCTTTCATCAAAGATTGACTACATAAGAATGCTTCGCCATTGTGAAGATTTTGTGGAAATACGAATACAGTATTTCTTATAAATTAGAAAAATGTGAAATTAATCTAACAGCGAAAGAAATACTGATCGACGGAAAGAGTACAGATCAAACTGGTAATTCGGAGACTCATTGAATTGACTTTGAGCGAGATCGGGGCGCAATAATTTGTTAGAATAGGTTGAAAGCTAACAAAAAGCTTATGTCTATTTCCAATCTAATTTAACTGCGCATACTAAATTCATCTTGAATATTATTATTCAAGATTAATTATTATATTTTTACATACTATTTATTTTATCATATATTTTTATATTATACTGTATATTATTGAAATATTACTTAATTATTATTAAAATAATATTATTAATCAAATAAAAATGTAATATTACTTGATTAATATTCACCGAAAATGCCACTTACCAATGTCTCATCAATTTGCATTAAAACAATTTACATCTGCAATATGTTATAACCTTGCAAATTATTTACAAAACTAAACGCTAATGACAAAATAAAGCGAGGTTCATGGAGAGAAATAAAGACACACACTGAACGACGCGTGCAGACAGACAAGAGACATGTACGAGAAGAGATACTAACTACAACTGTCTCTGAGAGAAATAGAGAAGAGAAAACATACGATGCTCCTATCGTCCTTTATTGCAGAGCTCGAGTCAGCAGCTGCAACCAAATGACTCGATCTGCGATATCGGAATAGCAGGACTCACAAATATCCAGTCAGCATAGTCCTGCATGAATAAATGAATGGGGTGGCGATGTGCCTAACAAGCTGTCTACAAGATTTATACATTAGCTGATCAAATGTCTCATTTTTCATCGGTCCATTCAAGAGACGTGAAAGGAGAAAGCTATGTCGTTTTTATTTCGTTTTCAAAAATGAAAAGTGTAAAATAGACTAACCGAGAGTGCATAGACAATGTACTTTTATGAAAATTTATTTTCTATCTGATGAGTTAAAAAGAAGGCATAGCCTTTTATGTAGCATTTAATTTCTTGTTCTATATAGTACTCATTATGGAGAGTAAAACCTGACTCTGATTATATATCTTGGACCTGAGCTACTAGGCAGAACACTAGAGAGAGATAGAGAGAGAGAGAGAGAGAGAGAGAGAGAGAGAAAGAGAGGGAGAGATAGAAGTCATAGATTAATGTGAAAGATTACTATTTTCTATTAATACAAACTTCGCCAAATATTCTCTCCGTGAAAATAAGTTTCCATTTAGAATTTAACGAATAAGTTAAATACATAATAACTACAATAATACCAGTCTTACTTCGAAGTAGAAGCGTAACATAGTATATCAGATGTCTATCGCAGTAGCATCTTTACATTAAAGGTTCTTGCAGGAAAACCTAATGACCAGCAATTCTAATTTTAGAGGAAATTACTGAAATAAAAAACACTAAAAATATTAAACAGAACATTTTAGACTGCTACTACTATTTCTAATGACAACATAGAGCACCACTGAACGAAACCCAAGCCGACGAGAAGAAAGTTCAAATAGAGTGCAGCCATAGTTCAGCATTCCATTACTATACACCATCCTTCCGCCGTTGCATAACCTTTCCATTAAAGTACAATATCTCTCTATCACTGAACCATCTGTTCATCTGGTCCAAAGCTGCATCATATCTTTATATAACATCATCTCTTTGCATCATCTCTTTATATAACACCATCTTTTACTTATACGCGTAGTTCCTCCAGAATTTATGGCAGAATATATTATTTGTTAAGCAAAAAATTATACAAGCCCTAGAAAATGAATTTTTTTAGAGACATACACGATCCGGTCGTTAGTGGTGAAGAGGTCAGTAGAAGCGGACTGCCGGTCAACTGACTCTTTTGTTTGCGTCCTCTGCACAGTGAGATCGCTCTAAGAAGTAAATCCCCAGATGGTCCTAAACGTTTGCATCTATCTCTAACCTTTCATCTGTCACACCAAGGATACTATATTTTCCAAGATGAAACGCTGTAATGGACTAACCAGATAAAAACAATTGAAATCTAAAAAAATTATATACGCTAATATTTTTTTAGTTTAAACATGATTACTAAACGAAAAATAAACATCAATGCTTATTAGAAATTTATTGATTTACTTTTTACAAAGCTAATACTAACATCAGTTTCCTCACTCTAAAAAGCGATATCAGTGACATCAGTGACATATACGGGGTTCAAATACTGGGCTCGCCTGTCACTGACATCGCTTTCGAGTGAGGAAACTGACGTTAACATTATCTTTTTAGCTTTAAGTCTCTTGTGGATCTAAAAAATAGACTATGGCCTGAACGGGAGACTGGTTGACATGTTGTTCAACAGCGAATCTGAAGGTGCAGGGTTCAAATCCATTGTTTTCCCAGTCAATGACATTTTATCGAGCAGGAAACGGACTTTAGTGACTTAGCTCCAGCCTTTCTTAACAGAGCTAGGAAAGTACACTTCCATTTGTGTGCCTGTATTGACCGGATAGCAATGAGACACAGAATTTTGATATCTACGAAAATACGATCTAACGTAGCAAAGTATGGCAGAAACTATTCAATCTAACCAATAGATTTTCCATGTACCGTTTCTAATAAATCTTACAGCAATTCTTTAATTTGAATGAAACTGCTTCAATACAAAAATTAAATTAAATGTCTGTTTTTGACTTACTTGTGTTAAGTAAATTTTGTAATAATATAATGAACTTCGGTAGAACAACAACAATATTAAAGGGAATTAATTGTGTGTGCACTATTTACCTGTAAAGCTTGAGTAGACCTGTGAGTGAATTTTGCATTTAGGCCTAACAGTAATGCAATCAAATAACGTAAAATAAAAGAAACTGGAAATACTAAATTAGCATTTTACTAAATGATGTCATTTACCAGGAGCATAAGGGCATTATCCAATAATACTCTGGACTCCAACATTATAATAAACATACATATACAGTAGCATATAAATATTTTAACATTTTCAAGTTGTATATCGTTTGTGTGTATCATCATCATCATCATCATCATCGTTCATCATCATCATCATCTTCTTCATTAACTTATTTTTCTATCTTTTTTTCTACTTCTTCTTCTTCTTAGAGTCATGACACGAATGGGCTTTCTCCCCTTCCCTCTGTCGCATAAAGCAAAAAGCAATGTTAACTTCAGCTTCCTCACTCGAAAGCGATGTCAATGACGGCGAGACCAGGTTTTGAACCCTGTACATACTGATCAGCGTTCGAATTTCTTACCGACATCGCCACTGGCTCCAGTCAGTGACGATGTCGATAATTATATCATCCATCCGTCAATATCAACATATAATATCATCCATATCATAGCATCCCCTACTTTTACGTGTAAAAACCACTACATTGTGTGTAAAAATTTATTTTGGTAGTATAAGAGTGAAAGAATTAAAATAATCATAAATAAGCATTCTTGAAAATTCTACATCGAATCTATGGTAGAAGCGCTTTCTAGTATTTAGACGTGGGATGAATGGGTGTAAATCTTCGCTTAAAGTACTATTACATATTCGTCTACATACAAGTACATTATTCGTCAAGTATATATATATACATGTATATTGAAACTTCGTATTTAAGAACATTAAGTTTAAGGAGTTTTGTACTATTAAATATTCTTGGTACTATTGAAACCAACCACATCAAAGTACCAATTGTCCATAATGATTTTTAAAGTAGATTGAAACATAAATAAGGCCAGAGGTTTTAACTCTAAAAGTTGGCAATCTCTTCTAGTCGCACATGTAGAGGAATAGCTTTTGGCAAACAGATCGGCGACCCTAAATAGATCTTTTCGGTAATAGCTATAAATAGCACATCAAGGACACCAAAAGTAAACAGTGGACAAGAAAACGTAAACAATGCATAGAATGCCATAGAAATGTACTAGTTCCTCACAAAATTTCTAATACAAGCTTTCTTTAAAAATGTTATTTACTTTACAACCTACTATACGGATATTAATTAAAGACTAACTTAACACTTATAGTTTAACTCTGACACCCATTATAACAATATGCATGCATTATAAGGAAGTTGTAATGTAGACCCATTACATTTACATATAAATATATGTATCAGATGGTAACATAAACAAACCAGTGTTAACATGCAACAAAATATGTATTCAATTACGGAACTGATCTAATAACCGGTGATGTTTCCAAAAGCGGTATATTTGAAAATTGGAATCTAAAACTCGCGTGCCTCTGAATAGTAGAGAGATAATTGCACTGTCAGTGTGTATAAAGGATTCGCATATATTCTTCCTTTGTAAACTCCACTCAGTTAACCGCTGTGGTGCCTGCCCTACCAGTTGTATTTCACCCATGTGTAAAAACCACTAAATTAAAAAGTTGGTATAGCTAATTTTAACGTCAGCTGCCTCACTTGAAAGCGATGTCAGTGACGGGCGAGCCTGGGATTTGAACCCGCACCTACTGATCCGCGGTCGAGTATCTTACCGACATCGCCACTGGCTCCAGATAGATCAGATAATATACAGTGAGAACTCGCATCGCAAGAGAGTCGATTTCATAGTCAGTTCCTTCTATCGAAAGATCAATGTCGGATTAACAAAGAATTGAAACACAGCATATTCTTATTCAGTCAGAAGCCTAACTGATTTTTCCACTTATCTCGTCCATTGTTCAGAGAAAGTACACGTTACTCATTTAATATATTCATGATTTAATGTGTTAGTGATTTAATATGTTATTGATTTGGTGTGTTAGTCATTTAATATGTTAGTCATTTCATATATAAGAGATATACCTAGATATATTGAGATAATTCTAGAGATAATTATAGAGATCTAGAAATAATCTTAGAGAAAAACTTAGAGATCCAGGGATCATTCTATAGATAATCTTTGAAATCTAGATATCTCTAATTTCTAAGCATTAAAACATGATAGATTTTAAAGTATTGGATCAGCGGCCAGTAGGGGACACCAGATTTCAGTATAGAGAAATCTCTGCAGTTAACTCAATGGCAAGAATTAGAAAAATATCTGCGAGATTTTCTTAATTAAAAGTTCGACGTCCTATAATATAAGGCATTATTACTGTATTCATTGAATTTTTAGTGTCCGGTAGCTTCTTATTGTTATTATTCTCTTCCTATTCACCTTTCCTGTTGTATCTAAATAAGACTCTCGTAAGTAAAGCATATAAGGAGTTATATTCCGAGAGATTTACCCGATTTACTTTTTAATAGCCTGATCTCTTTATGACAAATAAAATATGAGCCTGCTAGAGAAATGTATAAGAACATAAAATGGACTAAGTAGAACTGTTTTAAATTCCAGAATGTAGTATGGAATTTTAATTCCTTCTCATTTAAACTCTCAAAAAATAATTAGATAATAACAATTTAATTTTCACCGCCTCTAAACGATGAGAGTTAGCCGATTAAATCTAGCCTTTTAGACCTGGCTGGAACCTTAACATTAGCTTTTTTAGTGTTCTACTATCTATGACTTAGTTTCTAGGGAGTTGCTATTAAATGGTGCATTCATACTTAAATGTACGCAGTTATTTGGTAGTGTTCCAAGAAAATTAAGTATCATATACTATATTTTAGAGATCAGGGTTTGAAGATTGTTGGGGTGATTTTTATGTATAGTGTTGGGATATGAAAGATTTGAAACTAAGTAACCATTAAAAACTAAAAATTGCTACACGTCGATTGAAGTTCTCATCTAAGCTACGTTCAATGGGTAACCATTACTGTGAAATGTTTGATTATAGGCATGCAGAATTATGCAAATTAATGTCTGAGTACAATTGCTTTATTGGATGTAATGTTAAGGATATATAGAAAGTAAACTGGAAGTACTATTTGCGTCTATACTTTGAAATTAATAAACTAAATAAAACTTAAAATTAATGCACAATAACTGAAAAAGTAAAAGATTGTAATTTTCTCTAATTTATTTTATTTATTTGTTTGTTGCAGCTTTTCGAAGTACACGTGTGTCATGTTTCATGTTCTTTTCGTTTTCGAACACTTTATCTCTTTGCACTGTTTCGCTGAATATGATTTCACTTTGTATAGTGTACCTTGTATATTGTGTACATATTGTACTTATGCTACCATAATTTTGGTGAAATAAAGATGCATATATTAACGTACAGTATATGTCATTTTCATCTTGAATATTAGATTTTTAGACCTCTCTGGAGCTAGTGGCCATGTCGGTAAAATATGTGACCGTGGATCAGTATGTATGGGTTCAAATCCTGGGCTAGCGCGCCACTGATATCGCTTTTTAGAGATGAATCTGACGTTACATTGGCTTTACAGCTTTGCTTGCAAAAAGGTCTGAAAAATATCTCCATTATGAATTAATAAAATGTAATTCTTTAAACGGAACCATTTCACAGCCCACCAGCTATAACCTCACTCAGATGAAAATTGAAACGAAGCTGAAAATAGTAAAAATTGTTTCATACGTTGGCGGATTATTATCATGGGTCACGCAATTTTGCATGCGAAGTCGTATCAACCTGCGTTATAAGCGAGCTAGTAAGCCACAGAGAGCGAGAACTGTAAAGTTTTCCTTCACAGTTTGGAGAGAGCAAAATAATAAAGCTAGCACGTTATTAAACGTAACGACGGTCAACTATAATTTCGGAGCCATTTTGTTTGAGAGAAAATACACACAGAAAACTTTCCGCTGCTTCTCGAAAATCTGTCTTATACAATGTGCCTATGCTTCTAGCATTCCGCAAAATCAGCATTTTAATTGGCAAAGGTATTTATCTTGTTATCTCAACTCACACCTGCTTTTAAAACCATTACAACACATTGCGATGCACATTTAGTTCGTGTTTTTTCAGTTGTATTTGTTTATTTGTATGTTTTGTTTGTGAACTCTACAGGGTTGAATAACCCTTTATGGTGTTCTTATTAAATTTAAATATATACATATATGTAATTGAAGTAAAATACAAATTATATTTCAAGGCAACGACACTGACTTCACAAAGCCTCAACTGTAAGTTGTTAAAAATACGTCTACTGAAGATACAGTAGGTCTATTTATACGTGCACTTTTTGAGTCTCATGGCTGTTATAGCACTGGCAGCATTGGACCAGACTTGTTCTGAACAACAACAACAACAACAACAGAATTGGAGTGCTACTGTCGCCCATGACAACATTCAGCACTATGGTACCAAATCCAGTCAGATAAGCAGTATGTGGGGTCCACAACGGTTGAAACCAAAATCCGGGAAGATGAATAAATCAGGGAATACAGGTAAGGGTAACTCTCAAAGAATTCTGATCAATCCTGTATTATCCGGAAATTCGTGAGACCAAAATAGTGTAATTGTTGGACAATGACTCACATTGCCTAAGCTCAGTGTCTGGATATATTACCACTGTATGAAGAGACTTACAGTTACAATGCCAGGCTGGGCTACTGTAAACCTGCAGTTACGATACATTTTGAGTAATATTTAATAATTAGAAAGGATCATAAAATTGAATGGGTTGTTTAATATGCTTGAAAAGTCATCTTAGCTGGCCATTTTCTTCTTATTATTATTATTCTAATTATTAATATTCTATTATAGTTAAACGTTGCTTTGGAGATTTTTACAGGCGCCCGGCAGATTCATCACCTATCTGCGCGCCATGACCTTATCAGCGCAAGGATAAGACTAATCGGAGTAGGGAAACTACAAAGAGGACAAATGAAATTATAAAATAATCTAAACACCAGGCAAGCATTCCTAGTGAAATAACCCAAGAAAATGTCGAACTTTTATCCAGGTTTATACTGTATTCTTATAAATAATACATGCAGGTCTATTTGTCAAAAAAATACAATTATTTTCACGGCAAAACGATGGTATATTTTAAAACGTTAGATTTGATTCGTATATGAAACGTTTCCAGCAGGTGAGATATTGTAGAGTTCTAGGGAATTAGAGCGGTAATCGGAACCTGCTGAATAAGCCACTATGATAGATGACCCGTCATCGTCGGTAATGCCTCGTAGAAAAGTTAAAACTCGGTAAAAAGATTAATTAAAAAGTGAAACGTATCACGTATGTAGCTACTGCCCAGTGCCTAGATCAGAGTGTGGAGAAAATATATTGCGAAAACCAACATGCAATCGACAAGACATTACGCGCAATAAGTTGCAATTGTCGTTATTTAGAATAATAATAAAGAAAACACTGTAACATAACAACAATTAGAGTGCTACTGTCGTCCATGACAGTAAATAACAGTAAGTAGAACATGCTATTTAGGCTTACATTAATCGAGTACTGTTCACACAAATCCAAGCAGATGAGCAAAAAGGAGGTCCAAAACGGTTCAGATTCTAAAATCCTGAAAACCAGTCCAAAGATAAAGGGAAACAAGATTAGAGAGCTACTTGTGTCCGCGACCACATCGAGTACTAAGAAAACAAAATGAATACTACTGCGAGAATATTGAGGTCCAGTAAGCAAAACGAATCATTATCCGGAAAACCAATTCAGTATTGGGTAAATTAAAGGAATGGAGGTGTACGTGTTATCTAAATTCATGCACGTTGACCTACTAATAATTAAGTAGTATCAGAGTGGCATGAATTTTTTGAATCTATTGCCTGAGTATAGAGTGAGACAGTTTACTCTCAGTCTGTCTCAAATGCTGAGAGGATTTGAGACAGTCTGTTCTTATCCCGACCCTAGTGAAACTGAGATTCAAGAGAAGATGATGATGCTGCTGCTGATTGGCTGAGTATAGAGTGGCTTTACTTTCATTTGAGGATTTTTGATGCATTTTCACTTTAGATTATTGTGTTTCATCATGTCTTTTGTTTATTGTTAAACTTTATTTACATGCACAGTACAGTACTATTCCAAACTCATTATCGATAGCTCATGCCATCGGCAAAAAGTTTAATTGTTATGATACTTATTTGAAACAGCCTGTATCAGTACGTCTGATATCATCGTACATGCCAATATCAGACGCCCCTTGCATTGACGTGTGGCGAGGAACAGGACGTTACATTATTATTGATTGAATGGGATTACATTTGCAAACATCTATGACATAACATCTACAAAGAGTGTCATACCAGGAACACATCTGGTTTAAATTTAAAGAAAACTGCTACACGTTTTTACCCCAAAACCTGACGACATTATATGGAAATGCTGTTGAAACTCATCACAATGCTTAAGCTGACTCCATTAATCAACGAGTAAACGTGTTTGAGAAAGACGCCAGACACTCGATGTAAGAGAGCGTTTAATTAGACTTGTGCCACGTTAAACCACCCGGCTGTCTTCAGAACTACCCAGGTAACAACTGAATACGTTTTCTATTTATAAAATTATTTCTCACACTTTTCTGTTCTCTCTCACTCCCTACTCTCTCGCTCTATCTATCTATCTATCTATCTATCTGTCTATCTAACTATCTATCTATTATCTGTCTGTCTGTCTGTCTTCCTGCCTGTCTGTCTGTCTGTCTGTTTATTTTTCTATCCATCTACCTACGTAACTACCTACCTACCTTCCTACCTACCTACCTACCAATCAATCAATAAGAATTTGACGTCCGGTTCCTCGCCATAAGGTAAAGTTAGGAATGTCTCTTGCAGCCTCTATACAAACAGGCGCCTAAGCATCACACGATGGCAACTGATTACACAGAGACAACAAAAGAAAGCGAGATCAAAAAAGTGCAAGTCTAAGATCCAAGGCAACCAACCTGTCTGTCTACCTGCCTACCTACCTACCTGCCTACCTGCCTACTTGTATACCTGCCTACCTGCCTAACTACCTACCTACCTACCTATCTATCTATCTACCTACCTACTTACCTACCAATCTATCTATCTATTTCTGTCAACCGATCGCTCTAAGTGCTAAAATCTTTCGCATTTAAAGCACTTTTAAATCTTCGATTTTGCTTTAGCACAATATTAATATAAATTTCGTTATTTTAATGATTAACATTTAAAACGAAAAATTCACTTCACATTTACGCTATTCATTGAGATAGTTACGCAAAATATGAAACTTTTCTCAAATATAAATTTTTAAATTAGGATCTAATTTTATAGGATTTTTTAAATCCTAACATCTCTTCTAATAATGTGGGTTTGAAGATATTGAAAGGATCTCGGAATTAACGTGGTCTTGATTTCCTCATCTTTTAATATCACAGAACTAACCATTTACATGCATAATTACCAACTGGAAATTATTAGGTGTGCTTAAAGAGTTCCATTTCTAAAAATATGAGTTTCCTTTTAGAGTATTCATTAATGAGAATATATTCTCACCCACGTTTCTGATATTATATTTGAAAGTCTAAATAAGTTAAACTATTTCATTAATTCTAATCAAAATAATGTCAACTGGTACAAAGCTCTAATAATAATAGTAGCAGTAGTAGTAGTAGTAGTAGTAGTAGTAGTAGTAATAGTAGTAATAATAATAGCAGTAATAATAATAGCAGTAGTAGTAGTAGTAGTAATAATAATAATAGTATTAATAATAATAATTATAACAATAATAATAATAGTTTAATATAAACTAATTTAACTATTATTTTGTGCATGTTGGTGTCACAAGATATATCATACATGTCATAAGCTAATGTCATAAGTTATATCTTAGATGTCATAAGCTAATGTCATAAATTATGTCATTGGTGTCATAAGTAAAGTTAATAAGTTATGTCATGTATATTATACATTTGTGTTATAAGTTAAGCTCATAAGTTATGTAATACGTGCATATATGTTACATGTTCATAAAGGGTGATTATTATTACTACAGCCTATTATTTAATTATAATAAATACTATATAAGAGTACTATTCAATATAACATCTGATGCTAGCAATCAAAATATTACATATTTTTGCTTAAAGAAATTCATTGATTTGATGATTAATATTTATCAACTAATATTAATTTGATTTTCTCAATATAGATATTGTCTCATTAAAAAGTAAAACAACTACCCTATTTAATTATTAAATAATTAACTATAATTCTCCTTATAGTTTTAGTTCTACTATCAGAACCAAGCGATAGAAAATAAGTTTAAATTTAGCTTTGTAATATTATGCAAGTAGAAGAGAGGTTTCGTTTTTGTTTATTTGTTCCCACGTGATGTTATTTATCTTTCCTACGCTCTCAGACTATAAGCCTCTCAAGAACCCCATGCATGGCCAATGCGCTAAGAATAACGCCATTTCTTTAAACTTTAAAATTCCACTTCTGGGGTTTGAACAACTGCCTCTCATTCGGAGAGAGTAGGTTCAACGGAGCTTATCCAAAAAGCTTCTCCATTCCATTAACGGTGCTGCCAATCTTAGTAAACAACTCCTTTCTCTATATAGCAGAGGCTGATGATAAAATTTACAACTAACCTGAGACAACGAGCTGATGTTATAATCCGGTGCTCACTGACTACTAAGCTCAAGAATACTTTAAAAAGTTGGAGCCAATTTAAGATTTATTTCGTCAGTTAATATCAGTTTATGACGGTGTTCAGCTAGATAAGGTGTATAATTATCATCATATCTGACGGAATTTATTCTAATTTTGTCCGACTATTTGCTACCCTGTATTTCAAACGAATTTTTAATTTTAAATGTTTATTTCTGTTTGTATTTGTATATGATGTCAGTGCATTTGGTGTCGAGTTGATGCTGAAAAAAAATATATATAGTATATTTATACATGTATATATATACACGTATATATATATATATATATATATATATATATATATATATATATATATATATATATACTAACCATTTACGTGCATAATTACCAACTGGAAATTATTAGGTGTGCTTAAAGAGTTCCATTTCTAAAAATATGAGTTTCCTTTTAGAGTATTCATTAATGAGACTATATTCTCCCCACGTTTCTGATATTATATTTGAAAGTCTAAATAAGTTAATATACACATATATATATATATATATATATATATATATATATATATATATATATATACAGGGTGAGTAAAAAAAATGATAACACCTGCAAAAAGTTTGAATATCTCAGGCTATTGTTAATATTTTAAAATAAAACTTTTACCAATTACTAAAGGACTAATTTTTGATGGGGTAGCCAATTTTCACCCATTTTGGTACATAGACAGGCCAGTTATGCAAGTTTCAGCAGAGTAACCCCCGTATTTTTACCTAAAAATGGCGTAAAGCATCTCCTGCAGTTCTGTCTTGCTTTTAGGCTTCGGCTGGTGTTTCTGATAGAGATGCAGCATGGTTCCCCAGATATGGTAATCCAGAGGATTATGATCGGGTGAGTTTGGAGGCCATTCATTCTTCTTGATTTAATCCGGGTTTCTCTCGCTGATCCTTTCCTGTGCATGACGAGATGCATCAGCCGGAGCACCATTCTGCTGAAAGATGAACCCATTTGGTAGAAGAGCATGGCAATCATCAAACAGCTCCGGAAGCAAAGTACTGACGTAATACTGAGAGTTCAACCATACCTTCTCGTCAATGAAGTGCAATCTGCCCTTACCGTTGTAGCAAACGCCATTTTAAGGTAAAAATGGGGGGTTGATCTGCTGAAACTTGCATAACTGGACAATCTATGCATCAAAATGGATGAAAATTGGCCACCCCATCAGAACTTAGTCCCTTATTAATTGGTAAAAGTTTAATTCACAAATATTAACAATAGCCTGAGATATTCAAACTTTTTATAGGTGTTATCTTTTTTTTTACTCACCCTGTATATATATATACATGTATATATCTTGTTCTTCAGAATTTGCTTGTAATTACAGGTCTCTACAACCAAGAAATGATCGCTTACTTTACTGATAGATATCCGTAACTTTTTCTCTTAAGCACACGTATATATATGATAATATTTGGATATGGAGCTTATGTGAAATAAAGTCTTTGTCTTTTAAATTCATGTTTATGTCTCAATATAGAACACTCTTTAAAAACAGAAGAAAGTTGATTCAGAATTATCAAACGTTTGTTTTAGATACATTGAGAATCATTTAATCCATCATTAATAGTTTACACATAAATGATGTTTAAGTCATAAAAACCTGTAGGACCAGAATCCTGAAAGAAATTTATTAAGCAAAAGTAGTCCAGGAGACCTTGTGTACTAAAAGAATTATATTAAATACAATTCTGCCTCTGATCTCTGTATATATGCTCTACGCTTTAGATCAAAGGATTTTAAATATAAGCTTTATTACATATCCTGTGCGCTGATTTACTTTAGAACAATCTGCAGGACCTGGGTAATATTTATTAGATATAAGTAGACCAGGATGCTTTAGAGAAAGTGTGCTTAAGAATATAGTTCACGCAATATCCGGATCCATTTGACTTCGATGCCCTAATTAGATCGACCAACTTTACTGCATGAGCAAAGTAGGCTATACAACCCTAGACGTTGTTGATGTAAAATATAATCAGAATAATTGAAGTAAAATTTTATGAGAATAATTTAAGTAAAATTTTATGAGAATAATTTAAGTAAAATATAATCAGAAAAATTAAAGAATCAATTACTCTCTTAGGCACTGCACAATGTACATATCGATATAGCCATCATCATCATCATCATCTTTCCTTGAATTTCAGTTTAACTAGGAGTGGTAATGAAAATTTCATAATTTCTGAAGACTAGGCCCTCATCTATCAATCGAATGCCATTCTTGACGTGCTATGGATCTTTGTGTTTTGTCGCCTTTTCCGACAGGTGTAGTCGTCACCGTTGGTCTATTCTTCAGCAAACCGGACATAACACGGGTAACACTGAGCATATAGACTTTTTATAAGAATTAAAATATTATATACATATTTATTTATTTATTAAACCTATCTTTATATATATATATATATATATATATATATATTAGTGAATTATGGATAATAAATAAGAGCATGGAAAGTAATATAGATATATTTTAAAGAAAACTATTGAGAATTATATTAAATATAAAAAATGATATCTATGATCTTGCCCAGGACCGGTATCAATGGAGACAGAGGGTAAAAGAGGCTGCTCTGGTGTCCACAAAGTGACGTTACACAGAGAAAAGAAATATAGACATTTTAAATTGCTCTCCACAGCTCGCTCGATTATAAAGTTAATAAGCTATATAACTTAATTGCTATACCAGTGTATCGTCACGTAATACCAACATACCGAACGCTTTGTACAGTGCAATATGAATATTGGAGAGCATTGGAGGAAGGTGTGGCATGTCAATAAAATCATTAAGTGCATCTTGATTGTTACGCCTGGTCACTTCACCATTCTAATCACGCGATTCTTACTCCATCCAATCTGTAACTTCTAAATTATTTTCAATCAAACGTCGCTCACTCAGTCTCACTGTTAGCGTACTGAGAGTGGAGTGAAACCTTGGAGTTGTAATTAGCTGGAATACTGACTGCGAGACATATTCGTAGTTCAGTCACAACGCAGTAGATAGATGAGTTTGTAAGAGTGACATCATATGAACAGATTAGTAAATTGGATAACAGATAAAGAGCAGCATTTGTAGACATCATTGTGCTACGTTCATCAGATCAAAATATAGCTAAAAGCAACTTAACGTACCTTAACCTAATTTAACTTAAAATTGACTTAATTTCATTGGTTAAGGAAGTCGGGAAGACTTGTAACACCTAGTGTAACATACTTGTAACATATCTAATAACATATCTAATATATATATAATATAATATATATATATATACTGTATGTATATGTTTATGCGAATATATATATATATATATATTATATATATATTAATATATACAGTATATATATATATATATATATATATATATATATATATATATATAAATGTTCTCCTCGTTCTTAGAAAAAAATGGAAATTTCAACTGGCATATTGCAGCGATATTCTAACACAGCTCCGGAATGCATCCGGTCATTGCGCCATCAGGGATGTGCGAGAGGGAAGAAGAGTGGACTAGTGGAGGAATTGAAGACTGGAAGATGCTTTACAGAAGAGAGTCCAGCATTGAATGGCATTAGATCGATAAGAATGTATATCTAGATTGACTGAACGGTCAACAATAGCATATTGATGATGGACTGAATAGAGAGAACGTGTGGGTGGATCGGTTAGGTCTCCCATAGCGCATCGGCAGGTGAAGGATTCATTTGCAGTTATAATCACGTTACTGACATGCTTTCTAGACAAGAAACTGGAGTTAAACTTGGCTATGACCTTTTAGTTTGGATGAATTGCTATAAAAGATAAATTTAGCGAATTAAGTGGACTTTCAAACAACAGCTGTTCATTTAAGAACAATCAAAAATTAATTTACCAATGGATTATTTACTTTGTCGGAGAATTGAAAACTTTTACTCCTGCTAATGTCGGCCGAATACAAAGTAGACCCACCTTAAAATGTACTCGTCGTCTGACTAAGCATATAATATTATATATATATACATATATATGAATATGTATATACACTGTATATATATATATATATATATATATATATATATATATATATATATATATATATATATGCTATATATTTGCTATATTTGCACTATAATTTCTGTATGTTTGTTTTATATTTACCCTTGCATAAGCATAACAAATATGCATATTTAGAGTACTCATGTGAATGTATGCGTGTCGGAATGTGTATGTATATCCGCATGCATATACAACACATATATATATACAGTCATATATAATATACATGTATACATGTGTATATATATATATATATATATATATATATATATATATATATATATATATATATACTCTATATTATGCAATACTAAATGTCTATTGTTTTCAAATGATAAAACTGTCTATGTTCGTGGCACAAGTTGATTTTACATACTTTTGGGCTTCTATATACCTCGTTTCAAATCCATACATACATTTATTTCATATGGCTGCCAGCTACCTTGTTTAAAATAAATATGATTCTGAACTAAGCCTGAGATTTTAAAACGCTACAAACTCTGGATTGAGACGTTTAATAAATGAGTCTCAGTTAATCGTACTAATGAAATTGGTGTGCTGCTTTATACCAGTTCGATATCAACAGCAGTCTAAGTTAATTCAGACGCAATGGAAGGAAATCATCGTTGAAAAATAATCAAGGGAAATAAAATAGCCAGCAGCTAAGTTAAGCGCCATTAGCAATTGTTCTTCAAGTTTTCTGCTAGAGACAATCCGGCTGTAGTTCCGGTCAGTGACCTCTTGCTTAGCAGACAGGTCCTCTAACAAATCGCTCATCGAAACTTTTAAGTGAGATAATACTAACTTTTATTTCGGATCGCTTGTGCAAATTGAGTGCTTGATAGATATATCTCTAGAAATCGAGGTTTCATTTATCAAGAGATTGAGAAAGATTTCCGGCTACAATGAAATCTTAATACATCACTCCTAAATTCTGTCACTTGTAATCGCGTTCAGAATACATCACTCAAAGAGTTCCAATCAATCGCTTAACCGAATAAGCATTCTATTCTTTTAGCGCATTAATGCGCGTGTGCATCTGTGAAAATACGGTTCATTGAACCGAGCTCGCTTTACAAATTCTGGTCAGTTGCCTAGACATATTTTGGACTGGTTCTCTAAATGTTGAATTTATACCATTTTGGGCCCTTTAGTTTTTGCTTGTAGTCTTGGTTTTGGACTTAGAGTGCTCAATGTTGTCATTGACGATAGATATTAGTTAAATCTTAGAGTATCGTATATTCCGACAGAAAGGGGCATGTTGTTTGTTATAGTGCCCTTCGATATATTTCATTCTCTCTCTCTCTCAGTCTCTCTCTCTCTCTGTATCTGCCTTTTTCTCTCGCTCTTTATTATTCTCAATGTGCTAGCTAACAGCAGGCACATGTTATATAATGTAACTCCTTCAATTACATTATTTTTATGCGTTCCTTTACACTTCATTACATAATTTACATTACGTTACATTAATTACATTACATTACACAATTTATATTGCGTTGCATTACTTTACATTACTTTATATTTTAACTTTAGTCGTGGTTCCTTTAAACTATAATTTATTCTCGATTGCGTAATGGTCTTTAAATTCACATTTTCAATTAATATATCATGCAATTTAATCAGTTTCATGTCTATGAGGTTACAATTTATGTCTGAGAGGTGATTTGCCGTAATTATCTTCTCAAAATGTTCTCTCCTATCGTCGACTTCGCACTCCCACAGTTGTCGTACGTTGTGAATTATTTAAAGAGGATCGTGAGTAAGTTATAGGCGACAGT
This sequence comes from Enchytraeus crypticus, assembly GCA_905160935.1. Taxonomy (NCBI): domain Eukaryota; kingdom Metazoa; phylum Annelida; class Clitellata; order Enchytraeida; family Enchytraeidae; genus Enchytraeus; species Enchytraeus crypticus. The sequence goes on along the minus strand of CAJHZI010000252.1, from coordinate 1,519,497 downwards.
TGCTCTGCAGTGGAATATCTCGAATCCAATTTACTTTGTAGCGCAGGTGAACGTAAACGTGGCAATGGAACGAATTTGTATCTGATAGTAAATTGTTCCGATGTGTGCATTTGTGAAACTGCATTAGCGGAGTATGGATATGTTAAGTTTTAAGTGCAAATTTTGGTAGAATTTATATAGAAGTTAAAGAAGAAGAAAGTGGATTTAGGATTTTACTTTATACTACTGGTAAACAGTCCATGAAAGATGAAACTTTTGGACCACTGCTTCTGGGCCTACCTACAAATACGATAATACTTTATTTTGACAATGATTAATTTTTCTTGATTTTCTGTCAGTATTTTGTTTCATTCACTCACAGACTTTAATAACTCTACCTCATATTGACGTCTTATTGATTTCTGAATGATCCCTAGCAATGGTAGACCTCATAGTAAATAACGCGTTTTATTCGAATTATTTTCTATCTATTTACTCGCTTCTTTCTCTCTCTCTCTCTCTTAGTTCTGCACTGCCTACTGGCAGGTCCATAATATATACAACGCCTCCACTCTTCTCTGTCTTCGCTTTCCTCTTCATGTCCACATATGAGTGGATCTTTAAATCATCTAACATAAATGCCTGCCTCTGCCTGAATTTCCTTACCTATTCTCTATAACACATATATTCCGTTGTAACACATTGTATTTCTTTCATGTATAATATGCATGAAAGAAATAAGCGAATAATAATAATAAGCATAATAAGAATATCCTGCACTGTAGTATTTTTAACTCTCTCTCTCTCTCTCTCTCTCTCTCTCTTAGTGCACAGCCTACTGGCAGGTTCATGCTATATAACGCCTCTATATAAAGCCTCCACTCTTCTGTTCAGTTATATTTAGCTAAAATTATCATGTTTCATTTATTGACACATTGCACTGTAAAAAGTGTGATAGCCATGCGTTGATTTCCAGTGTACCATACATCATGATACAGCATTACATAGTTCAGAATCTTTCCTTACTACACGGATCTGGCCTTCATTGCATTTTCTTGAATTTAACTCTATACTGCATCTCATTGCGACGCATTCTAACTACTTTCAGGGCAACAATAACTTAGCGTTACAAGTTACTTTGGTTTTGGAAAACATTTAAAGTAATAGCTAGATGGAGTAAGATCTAAGTAATTAAACATGTAACGTTGGTATTGGACAACAATTGTAGGAATAGCAAGATGCAGTAAGATCTAAGTAATTAAACAAGTAACGTTGGTATTGGATAACAATTGCAGGCACTGCTACAATGTAGACGCAGTAAGATCTAAGTAATTAAACAAGTAACGTAGGTATCGGACAACAATTGCAGGCACTGCTACAATGTAGACGCAGTAAGATCTAAGTAATTAAACAAGTAACGTAGGTATTGGATAACAATTGCAGGCACTGCTACAATGTAGACGCAGTAAGATCTAAGTAATTAAACAAGTAACGTAGGTATTGGACAACAATTGCAGGCACTGCTACAATGTAGACGCAGTAAGATCTCAGTAATTAAACGTCGCCATTTCGAGTTGTCGCAACTCGGAAGGATTAGGTGCTGAAACGAATGTTTGTTTAGTTCTACTCAAATATTTATCTCCTGCAATTCCTACGAACATGTGGCGTCGTTCACCGGTCCCAATCCCTGCTCGAGTCCTTTGAATCCTGCAAATCCTGTGAATCCGATCTTCCTACTTGTTAAGTTCTTATTCACAGATACTTTGTTGCTTTTCAAAATAAGGCCTACTTGACATATTAGGCTGCCTGTTTTCCTTCCGGATCATGCTTGAGCAAACCAAACGTTTACTGCGTATGTCTTAGAAGGTGACTAAGCAAGTTACTGAGGAAGGCAATTTAAAACCACCACGAAAGCCATATAACATTGAGTTCCAATTTTGAGGTAATATTACTAAGAATGTATAATGACATATCCATAGCAATGGAATCACTAATTAGTCGATGGAGTGCTCTTCTATGAGTATGAGAGTAGGTAGTGAGTAAAATATATGCCTCAGATCTTCTGTATGACGTATCACTACAGACAGGTTACATTGAATACTAGTAAATGACGACAACGATAAGGAAACATAAGCAAATTTGATAAAGTTAGACTTAGCAAAACAATAAATACAAAAATATTGATATTGTATGTCATATTTTACGAAAGTTAACCAATTTAATTCTATTTGAACCTTTCAGCACTGAGAAACATGCTAAGTGGTGGTGGTGGTTGTGGTGGAGGGTGGTGGTGGTGGTTGTGGTGGAGGGTGGTGGTGGTGGTTGTGGTGGAGGGTGGTGGTGGTGGTTGTGGTGGAGGGTGGTGGTGGTGGTTGTGGTGGAGGGTGGTGGTGGTGGTTGTGGTGGAGGGTGGTGGTGGTGGTTGTGGTGGAGGGTGGTGGTGGTGGTTGTGGTGGAGGGTGGTGGTGGTGGTTGTGGTGGAGGGTGGTGGTGGTGGTTGTGGTGGAGGGTGGTGGTGGTGGTTGTGGTGGAGGGTGGTGGTGGTGGTTGTGGTGGATATGAGCAAAATGCATTGCATAATTAATACTGATTAAATTACTTAAAGAGATTGATTAATGCAGTAAATCATGTAATTATGTAAATAATGATATTTTTAACTGATAAGCTGCTAAAATGTACCGGCCAGAATCAGTTTTCGTATAGGCTATTCAGGTTACGAGTGATCTGATGTAGCATGATTTAGCATAATGTTTGTCATTATTTAACAGAATTTAGCATGATATATCATGATTTAACATGATTTAACGTGATGTGGCATGATTGTAATATGTTTTATTATTAACTAGCATGTTTCAACATGGTGTAGCATGGTTTGCTACGATTTTGCTTGATTTCGTCATAATGTAGAATGATTTAGGATGAGGTAGCGTGATATAGCATCATTAAGCATCATTTAGCACGATTTAGGATCATTTATCATCATTTGGCACGATTTAGCATCATTTTGTCATAATTCCACATGATTTAGCATGATATATGTTTTATTATCACGAAAACTACCATGACACTATACACCATGCAGAGAACGTTAAAAATGGACATACAGGCCCGAAGGCTCTGACGCATGCCCACATGATATAGCAAGATTTAGAATTATTTAGGATGATGTAGCATGATGTAGCATGACTTAGCATGATTTAGGTTGATTCTGTCGTGATTCACAGCTCGATGGAGGGGCAGTTGTTAAGTAGACAAGATAGCGATCGTGCCGGGTGGGCGTACAATGTAATTATCTCCTGCACATCCAGTGACAGACCAAATATGACCAGTATGATAGCTATCAGATGAATCTCCACCTGGAATTGGACCGCTGATAGGCGAAAAATTGATGTAAAATACCCCACGGGTTTTTTTGGCTGATTTTCCAAGGACTGTCATTTAAGTTCAACACAAAAATATTTAAATCTTAAATTATATCTAAGGAAAGAAACTTATTAAAAACTAATTATAAATTTGCAACTAGAAAAAAATCTATAAAAACATACGGTGTTCTATTGTACATCAACCAATAAATTAGTTAATCAACCGATAAGAATTCGAAATCCGTTTCCTCGCTATAAGCCAATGTCAGGGACGTATCTTTCAGAAGTTTCACAAACAGACGCCAAAGTACCATATCATGACGACTGAGTATACTAAGGCCACAAGAGTCAGATAGATCAATGAACAAGCTTATATGGCTTTATAGCCTGGTTCTTCAAGAGAAAGTTTTGTAAGAGTAATTGAATTTTAATATTCAGCAATGTAATCAGAAATGAGTAAAACACTAACGATCATATAATAGGCCTACAAACTTCTACGGTTTACCTTCTGTTAAGTTATTCAGTTTAAAACAACTCTTATAACGGTCTTTTTAAACAAAATGGCTGCTTAAAACAAAATGGCTGCTTTAAACAAAATGGCTGCTATAATGAATATACTCCCTCCTACCACAGCATATTTTCTACCTTAATGAAAGAACACTACATAGACTTACACTGAGCTTCTTTCTAACAATCACGTAACTCAATCATATGCCAATGAAGGCTTCTTCATTGTTTTATTCACTGCTACACGGTTATCTCTACCCTATTTTGGAAGTGTTTGTTGTATCTATTTTGCTGCGACCTAGAAAATTAGGGGAAATTTATCTAATGAATTTTATCTAAGTTTTGAATGTGCTTGCTGGATAATACTAATATACTAGTTAAGTGTTTTGATGTTCTGAACTTACGTTTATATGCCTAATTCTATAACTAATAGTCTTAGAGCTCAGCTCATTTAGAACAGCCAATTTTCTTTTCTGGTTCTTGTTGCATTGTTGTATATTTAAGATTCATGTATGGGTTATGAAGGCTAAAATAAAGCAATAGCTAAATAATAAATAAATAAATAAATAAATAATGATTATGATTATCAGTTAATTGATCACTAAGAAAAATCTTTCTTTTCTCAATTTCTCCCAGATATCCTCTAGAATTCTCGTAGATGATGAAATTGACTATAAGTTTAAAAATAATTCAACTAACAGTATTGAAACTCTTCTCTCAATAACTTCAAAATACAATATCATAAAGAAAGACTTTATTATAATCTTCATGTTGAATCACCAATATCGTTAAATATTAATTATAATTATTTTAAACAGTGTGCTGTATTCCCGGAAACGGGAAGCGAAACGGAAAGAGTAATAATCTCAATTTACAATATCGACATTATTCTACCTACAGCTGGTGTTGCAGGCTTTTGATGAAGAAGATTTTAATGCAATCTATCTAGAATTTGGAAGTGTTCGCTATTGATAGACGCTTAGCTTAACTTTGATCGATAGTCATCACGAAGAATTGATCCTCGGACCACTGATAGGGCGGCAAATCCCGTACTTAACGACCACTCAGCTGACGTCTAGTCGATGCAATCGACACGTTTAGATGAATATCCTCTGCATGTATACAGATGTGAAGTAAAACACAGATTAGAATTTTTATATTTTTTATTCCGTATAGTTCACATATGACATATCACATCTGCTACATAGTTTACTTTCTTACTTTATGTTTTTAGTTTCCGTTATTTCCTCCCTTTCCTCTCCATGGTTATTGGTGAACGTTGTCTTTTGTTGGCGCTCCAATAGCAGCCGGCGCGGATTTGAGAATAACCTCCAACACTCTGGGGATTATTTACATTCAAAGCTGTCGAAACTCGGTCTTCCTAATTGGTCGGCCACAATTTAGTAACCACGCGCAACTTAGCTTAACTTCGTTCAATTGACGCGCAGCTTATATGAGTGCTCTAAATCCCCTCCCCAATATCAACAATCGAAATCTAGAAAACAACTACGAACCAGTTACTCGTTAAAATGTTGACTCTTTTGAACTCTCAGGAGGGAGTCCATGATTTAAGCAGGAAGTACAGGGATCAGATCCCAGTAGAGTCACATCTCTGTCGAGCAATCCTGTGATGTGAATACTGCTTCCGTTTATACTGTGCGTCCTACGTCCTGGACACAGAATTAAATCTAGCTATGATATTGAGCTGTCGTCTTACGGCACTGTTCTCTTCAATAATATTAATTCCAAAGTGTAATAACGATGATTTTAATACTATTTGCAATGAAATTTATAAAAGTAAAAGTAATAATAATAATTATTATAATAACAAGGCTACAATTATAATAATATTATTAATTAATATAGCATAGCAGAGTAACCGCAGAGCATTTCGGCGATAAGCAAGAGAAGACGACGATGAATATGATCACGATGCTGACGATGATGACGATGATGACGATGATGACGATGATGGCGATGACGATGATGATGACGATGATGATGCTGACGATGATGACGATGATGACGATGATGACGATGATGGCGATGACGATGATGATGACGATGATGATGATGACGATTCTGACGGTGATGACGATGATGACGATCCAACTCATTTCAAGCCGTCAACACTCGGTCTTCCAAGGTGATCCCCCAAACAATGCGTGGACCGGGTGTCGAACCCATATCAATTACTAAAATATCAACAATGCTACCGTTATGCCATTCACACAGTTGGGAAAATGCAATTTAAATAAGTTAAAAATCAAAACATATCAAGTTTTGATTTAAAACTCAATTCAACATTTGAATAAGACTAGTTCCGTAGTGAAACGACAAAATTTCTATTGGTGATCTATTCCCCAATATTCTCAGTGCAGGTCTAGAAGATAGTATTGAATTTATCGCTCTGCTGTGTTTGCTTTGTATTCAGAAGCCTGCGTGTGAAGAGCTTCCCGATTTTCAATTAAACTGTATCGATTAGAAAGTCAGAGAGCCACTTCGCAACTATAAGATACTCCCTAGCTAAGAGATCTATCCTTGCTTAGCCAAGTCTACATTGAGTTGATGTAAAGTGGTGCCTACTAGATGAGAGTAGATAATTAATATACAGACAAACCCTATATTCACTGTTAATCTGGATTTATATAACTAGACTACAAATTGCATTATTTTATAAATCCCACTGATGATAGGTAGGTAGATTGTGACCTATTTTCCTATTTTCGTTGGGATTTAAAAATTTTTGCAGTTTGTAGCTTAATTATATAAATCCAGATTAACAGTGAATACGAATTTCCTGCATTTTCCGTATGTGCATCTGAAGTCAAGGTTCATAAGGACAAAGCTTCTCATCAAAACAATTCGACACACTCAAGCTACCAGCGTAAGTGTTCATTCAACGATCAGCTTGAGGGAAAAAATGGAAATTATGTTTTAAAAAATTTACATTTGTTTAAAATCTGATAAAAGATGTAAATAAAATATTACGGCCTTACGCTAGCTATAACTAGTGCTTGCGAAGATATCTACTTTCTGCTTTGCTTGTACTAGAAACTTAAATTATGCTGAGTTAAAAATGATAATTACATATGATACTTTTATTCGTAGCCCGCTTCTTGATCCAATGTTTTCATTTATAATCAAATTACTAGAATATAGCCCAACAAATAACAGTATAGTGTTTTTTTCATACATTTTCATATACTTGGATATTATGTGAACTCTAAAAATGTTACTATTGGACCTGCTAAAAGATTTCATACTACAGCAAAAGAGATTCTAAAATATACAACTAGGAAGAAAGACGGATACAAGACGAGACAAACACACAGACAGAGATATAGATAAAGAGAGAGAGAGAGAGTGAGAGAGTCAGTCAGACAGACAGACAGACAGACAGAGAATGAGCGAGAGAGCTAAACGTAGGAGGTGTGTTTTGGAAAGAAGTATAAACTCGCATCAGTTGTGGAAGCCCGAGCAATGGAAACGTTTCATCTGCTCGCGCCATTGTTCGTCTAAACTCTCATCATCTGTCGCATACAACCGACAACAAGATTCTCGATACGCGCTATTGATATTTCAACGATGAAAATTGGAAACGTTGGAGCTAGGCATATAGAGGTCATCATCAGAAAAGCACAGAACTGTAAAAGTCTACAATTACTTCAAACGTTAACCTACTTCATAGCGAGCTGAGCAAGAAACAGACACAACGAAAACTTTACATGTATCAGAGAATCGAGATATAGAGATGATGTCAAAAATAACTGGAAAATTACTTCAAGCTCAAGCACAATTTTACTTTCAAAGTAACGCGTGTCTTGACATGAATTGCGTGGGTCTTACTCCACCATACTCCATCAATTGGTTAATCATTTAAAGTAGAGAGGTACTTTCCCGTTTGCGCGTTCCAACTCATAAACCCACCTTACTAAGGATTCTTCTTCAGTGCACTGCCAAGTGGCAGGTTCAAGGTACATATTCATACTCAAAGACTGTTTTCTTGCTCCAAAAGAGCACTCCTCAGATCAACAAGTTAATCCCTTCGATAAGTTTATGCCTTAGCCATACCTTATGTAGCCTATAGCTTGTGAAAGTATGGCTTCTGAGGTGGTTTCCCGTTGCCTTCCTCAGTTAGATGGATTAATTATCATTTAATCATGGGTGAAAATATTTCATGATGAGATGGGTCCCATCTAGCCTTCCTCAGCTCCTGCCTTAATCGCCTCTTACGTACAGGCAGCAGCTTGTTTGCGGTTGTCCTATTCTGCAGTGGTCCAACCACACCGGAGCATATCACGGGGATTATTATACTAACAATTATTCTACGCATAATTTACATTAAATAGCTTTGTGTTTAGAATAGAATTGGTATGGATTTGAGGCATGGAATGCTTTGATTCTCTTAACTCTCTTACAATCATACTTTTGAAGATGCTTTACTATTTGGCCGAACTCTTTGTACGTTGACTAGACTTTTGATGTCGGATCAGTAGATGCAGGGTTCAAATAATGTACTATCCCTCGTCATTTATCGAGCTGTCGGGAACGAAACTTAATTTAAACTCGACTTTAGCTTTTCTGAAAAATTTGAGAAGTATGAGTGCACGTGAATTGGGCGTTGGAGAATCTCATTTAACTGCTGAGAGGGGCGATAGATCGTTTTCTGGGAGGACAGCGAAGAAGTAAGAGTATGGGGTTTCATCGAGCTTTCGCACAAAACTCCAATTCTTCCAGTCCAATTTAGGCGCTTCAATTGGATTACGCTCAGTATTGTATTGATTGTTAACTGGAAATGCAAGACTGAAATATCCTTCTGTGAAGGAGGGTGAGTTTTACTGCAGCGTTATGCTGCAGCGCTTTGCTCTTTGTTTCAACTTATGTTTTAAGCTTGATGTTACTAAGTCAGAATGAGTTTTGTCGCCTGTTTTCTTGTGATATCCTTAGATCTCCTGATTCAAATAATAATAGTATTTTAATTCGAGACCACTAAACCATGAACCCACATTTTAGTTTCGTTCAATAGACGTCTTTATGTTTGATCGAATGTACAAGAAAGCACAATAAACGCCTTAAATGTAATCATTTTGCTAATTATAAATGTTTCATTTCAGCGATATTTCTTAGATATTTTAAACCGATAATTGTGGTGTTAGAATGAATGCTGTGTAATACAATCATAGTATTTAAATCGTGATTGGCAAGCCTATATACGGATATAATTGAAATTGCAGGTGTCATTATTATATTGAACGAAAAGGGACAGGAGCCAAACAATTGGGAATAAATGAATTTATGTTTCATCTGCTCATACATTATCTACCATATCTTCACTTATTGTCGTATATTTTCGATTGTCATTCAAATATTGTAATTTCAGTTTTTCCAGTTGTCACTAAAAAGTAAATCAAAGGTAACAGTTATGCAATCTAAGCAATCACTGAGACAGTGACGAGAAAGACATTTGAAACCTCAATAAAACTAATAGGCTAACACATGTACTGAGGGCTTTGTTGAAACTTTGTATAATAGATATAGTGCTTCGTATAGTTAAGTTACGGATGAGATATTTACTACTATACTTTGGTCAATCTGTTGTATAGATCCATATACATAACTTACCGACTGCGCCACTGGCTCCCACCCAGTCCACTGGCTCACCCGTCACTGACATCGCTTTAGAGTGAGGAAACTGACGTCAACCTTAGCTTTACCAGCTTTTTACGAATTGAAGAGAATTGAGCAGAGTATTACAACAAAGAGTTCTAATTCCTTGATAATAATTTCATTGACCAATTGCAAATAAAGAAGTGATAAGATATTTTCTTTAAAACTGTACAGTTATGTTCTAATCTCTACCATGAGGAAACTCAGAAATCCGACAGAGTTCAGGCAAATCTGAAATCTAGTCGCTTGAACTATTTAAAAATTCATGATCTGTTTTACGAGCCGATGCGGAGTGTCGCCGATTGGCAGAGAAAATGTGGACATTGAAGAATATGCGAGCATACATCTTCCGCAGCAAGTGCTTTTAGCGGCCGAGAGGATTGATTGAATGATTTAAACAAATTAAAGCTCATCGCCTGTGACTCTCTTCTATACGGAAGAATTTTAGAACTTCTCTTGTATACTTTTAGAATTTAGCGTATTATATATACTTTTCATAAAAATTTTAAACATTGTAGACATGCTTTTATCAGAGCGTCAAATTTTTCAGTTTCCTAGAAAGCTAGAAGAACCTTGAGCGATACCGGAACCTACTTATGTAGATGTCTGGATTTCAAGTATAATAATGCACTTTTAAAATTCTGAATATGGAACGATTCAATTTTAATGTATATAAACGTGCAATCTTTATAATTAATTCCATAATTCATTATGCATGTCGGTATGTCGGTGCAAACAGGCTTATCTTAACTGCAACGTTTTCATGATTTTGTTTATGTGGATTATTATGGAAAATTATTTTACGCTAATATATCCTTTAAAATTGCACTTAAATATCTGCGGTTAAAAACTTATTCAAAAATATTAAAATGGTGACCTTTGAATATTTATTTACTATTTTAAAAGCAATTGCATTTTCCTATTAATCAAACTTTTTACATATGGCTAAAGAACAATTTTTCTTTTTCGTGACACAATTGATATTGGTTGCTTTTGGCCGCCTTTGAGAATTCTATTTATTTTGTATTGAGCTCATCGCTGCAGTTCTTTGAAAATATGTTAAATATAATATAAAAATATAATAATATCATAATAATAATATAATATAAAATAAAATAATTATAAAATAATTATTATATAATTATCATATAATTAATAATATAATAATAATATTATAATAATTAATATAATTATATTTATATATCATATAATTATAATAATATAATAATATAATAATGTATATAAACATGTAGATAATATGATTATTATACTCTAATTGCTGTCCTTAAAGATATACGTCCATGTATCCAATAGGCCCATTCATTTCCATGCTTTTTATAACATTCTGCTATCGATGTCGTCTACAAATATTTCTGTATTGGTATTTTTACTTTATTTCATAAATAAAGATATATTGCTTTTTAATTTCGATTTCGCTATAGTTCTCATCTAATCAATCACCATGTTTACTTATCTATAGTATGTTCTGCCTTCCATTACTTGATTGATGAAAAAAATCCCACACAAAATGTCTCTATTCTCTGCGTGGTCACGAATTATCGGTTTTAATAAGTCTCTCAGTATGTAGGATCGCTTGAACATTGAAGTCTGAATGTGGCTTCAAAATGATTTAAATTTTATTTTAAAATCTTTAATATGTATAATCAAGTGAGTAGTAAAACTATTGAATATGCAAGCATTTGTAGAACAAAATGAATGGAGCTAACAATATTGTAACTAATTAATTATCAAATTTATCTAGATGAGATAATATGCCTGTAATATTGCTGTTTGTAATGTACATGTATAATTAATATGTATGTCCGTATTCACGTTTTAAGCCTGATATTTAAAGATTGCTTCGTAAATTTCGTAAAATAAAGATTATCTTATGCTATCTTCTCTCTCTCTCTCTCTCTCTCTCTCTCTCTCTCTTAGCTAGTGCACTGCCTACTGGCAGGTCCATGGTATATACCGCCTCTACTCTTCTCTGTCTTCCAAGCGCTTTCCTCTTCATTTCCACATACGAGTGGATCTTATCCTTTCTTATCTTAATATCATATAATGATTGCTGGTACTTCAGATATTTGCTGCACCCATGGACAGAGCAAGAAGGGATGACAAGATTAACGCTTCTCAGAGACCTGAGTTCATTAATCTTTATCAAAGCATCAGCTTGACTCGAGGCTACTGGTCTTTTAGACGATCGGGAATAAAACACTAATTCCTCTGTCGCTAGTTCAAAGAGGTGCAAGTATAAAAACAACAGCAAATCTAAGAGATATTAATAGCTTAAACTGTGTATGCTCTTGTCGGAAACCGGTCTACTTTTAATCTTTCAACAAATAGGGTATCCTGTGAGGGTCTATAAGTAGCAAATAATTTGGAATGTGTTGTTTAACTTGGATACATTGCCATATGAATGAAAGTTTTTAAAGATTTTGAGAAAATATAATAATAGCAGAAATTCATAATACTTTACTAAAACAAATAACAACAACACAATCCAACTGGAGCTCTTGCAGTGAGTGATGCATTAATTTCACGCGATTTATTCTCCGCAATGTTTCTGTAAAAGAAGTTTTAAAGAACTCCAAGCTCAGCCTCTCTGGTTTAAAGTCATCGTTAATGCATCGGTTATAGTTTGCAACATCTACATTTTTAGTTTGCAACTTTGGATGACGTCAGTTTCGGGCTCCTTTGTTTAAATTTCACACTAAGATCATCCAATGCTATTGAAAGTGGGTCGAAGTTTTACCTCAACTTCGGGGTTGTCTCCTAGTATATTGTGCGTAGCTACATATAGGCCCTAACAGCACGGTTTCAGAATTTCTTCTTGCCGGATTATTTTTGCTCTTTCTGGAAGAGTCTATGAGAAGACTAAAATCTGATGAACTTGCAATCAGTCTTCTAGGTTTACGACAATTTGTAATTGCGTAGAGTTTAAATTTCATAATAAAATTTGGTAAACAATTTAATACAAAATTAATAAAAATCCGTAAAATGTATAAAACTGGTGTGAAAAATATTGGTACTTTCTTTTAATTATTTATTAATCACAAATCCGATCCTAAGTGCTGAACTGACAATTTTCCCTATTGCTGGGAAATATACTAGTTACATAATAAAGTCAAACTCAAGCTTAACCTAAGTTATGCCATTCTAAACGATGGGATATAATTATAATTATCAGAGATGTTGGCAGGAGCCAGTGGCGATGTCGGTAAGCTATACGACCGCGGATTAGTATGTGCCGGGTTCAAATTCTGGGCTCTCCCGTCACTGACATCGCTTTCGAGTGAGGAAACTGACGTGAACATTAGATTTTTCTAAAGTTACAAATTTTTCAGCTAATAAATATTACTGACAACAAATAAATCGGGCCACTTACCGAGTTCTCGACGAATGTTATACTACTTTGACTGTAATGAGTCTTTGAAACAATTAGTATCTACTTTTATTTAGGCCTGTAATTCTGCGATTAATAGACTTTCTGGTTTAAAGTTCATCGATAGCTCATAATAACTATTGGAATATAATTAATTAAATGACCTTTAGAAGGTAGAGAGTTTGCACAGTTAATCTATTTCATTCTCAATCTCACATCTACATTGCATTAATTTTATTGGATTTACATGTGAATATTTGTATTATACAGCTTTTGTATAGTATCTAATCACCAATAGCTTTTAACATTAATTAATTACTAAATAAATAATTCTAATAAGGTAACTCTAAACTCTCATATTTCGAAAATAAATTTAATGATTTGAAGGAATATTTCTCAGTTATTGCATTTAATCATTATTATTAATATTATTGTTATTATTAAATTACTCCATAACATTCATTTTTCTCTTCAAATCATGTCTTCTTTTCAAGTCGTTTTGGTGTATCGATTTGTAGTACCGTGTGATAGGGAAGAACTTTCCTGATATCGTCCTTGTAGGAGAAAACCGACGTTAAATCTTTATAATAATAATAATATTATTATTATTATTATTATTTATTATTATTATTATTACTATTATTATTATTATTATTATTATTATTATTATTACTATTATTATTATTTCGAAATACTTTCAAATTCCCGAATTCTTTTAGTTATGATTGTAGGTTGTCTCGTTCACAAAATGGTAACGTTTCAGACTGGATACCATAATTGCTATATCATCTGGGTCTTATTGTAAAATTTTAAAACCTATAAGTTGTGAGAAATGAGCCCCCAGATTTTGTGCCCATATGTCACAGGATATCATGGCTTCCTCTGCATTGCATCTCTATTAAATAGCAACGTTATTCAGCGCCAATTCTATACCACACGAGATGGCAATAGATGAGCACATTATGTTAGGTACTCCATTGGCAGGTAAGTCGAATTCTGAAAAATCATTTTTCATCACTAATGGCGAATTTCCGGGTAAGAGGCTACTGAAATCGAACTGAGGAAGAAAAAGGAAAACCACCTTTGAAGCCATGTTTTTCCTATCTAAAGGCTACAGTTTGGTGTGTGTCCTGCTGTGGAGGATTAACTTGATTTTCTTTGAAGTGTCTTTTATGGGGCTTGATAGCTAGCTACATTTATGACTATAAATATGTACTTTGAACCTGCGACGTTGCATATATATATATATATATATATATATATATATATATTTATATATACATGTATATATATATATATACATGTATATATATATATATATATATATATTTCTATATATATATATATTGCTATAATTATATATATATAATTAAATATACACTTATGTATATATACATATACATGTATATAATATATATATATATATATATAAATACATGTACATGTATGTATGTGTGTGTAACTGTGTATGTCATACTAAATTAAAATATATACACATATGTAGAATAAATGCCTGTATATTTGCACACAGTTTGAAGGAATCGCACAAAAGTTGCAGTTGGAGTTAAAATTACATCGAAACTAACCTGTTGTCATTAACGGGGACTAAAAAAGTTTAGAGATATTTTATACATTCTGGCTGATAATAGAGGTTCGAAAGAACAGGGAAAATGCATAAATTACTCTCATGGAGCTCTGCTGAAAGGATTTGTACTTCAGTCTCCTGCATCATTATATGCGTACTTGCTTCAGGTTACATGTATATCAAAACGCTATTAAGTTTTACGTCTGTTTCGGTATCTCTAGTGTACTTACAGAGACGATTCTGCTAGATTTATAACACTTAAGACGTTATCACTCAATAGAGGGCCCACCATGTCTGTCTTAAAAACACTTGGTTATCACCAGGAACGTTGCATCCTCTTCTCTTTCGTCTGGCTCACATTTTTTCTGCATTTTAATTTTCTTCTTCTATTAGGATATATATATTTCTGATAAACACATTTGTTTGGCTTTACTTTTTTAACTACTGTCTTACAGTTCTTGTCTTAAAACTGTCTTGCATTGCACAATTAGTTGTAAATATTTTAATAGAAGAAAGACAAAGATCATTAGCATAACCCATGTTACGGGTACCGATGTCAAATGAGTTTATATTTGTAGTAACCTTTAAAACAGAGAGACATTTATTTGACATAGTTTTGTGGAAATATAAATTTTCATTAAACTGCATCTGCATCTTTCACTGGCCCAATCGTTACTGCAACAGGCTGAATGATGATAAAAAGCGCCATAAATATAAAAATAAATATAATGAAATAAATAATTATAAATATAAATATAAAAAATGATCTAAAAAAGTGCTGATGATAGAAATTGCTCTCGCCTGAAACCAGGGTTCAATAATCTCAGCTAAGGAATGGAAATGTTTTTATTTATTTACTTCATCCACTATATTCCACCGCGGATCAGAATGTGCGGGGTTCAAATCCTGGGCTCGCATGTTACTGACATCGCTTTCGAGTGAGGAAACTGACGTTAACCTTAGCTTGACCAGCTTGATGCTTTACTGTAGCTACAGGATTGGTCAGCATGACTCAAGCATCATGTGGACCTCAGACCTCTTTCTGTAGAACTTGTGACCGTTCAGAGATGAACTGTCTGTCCTGTTATAGCAACTATCAGCTGTTCAATACTTCTACACGAATGATCTGTAGACATAAAGATGGTTTGTATATACATGTACATCTGTATCATTATATAAATGTATTGTATTTTATTATATCAACATATATAAATATACATGTATATATATATATACATGTATATTTATATATATATATATATTATACATGTATATATATATATACATGGTAAGTAAAAAATGTGATAACACCTGAAAAAAAGTTTGAATATCTAAGGCTATTGTTAATATTTTCAAATCAAAATTTTACCAATTACTAAAGGACTAATTGTGGATGGGGTGGCCATTTTTCATCCATTTTAATGTATAGATTGGCCAGTTATACAAGTTTCAGCAGAGCAACCCCCCATTTTTACCTTAAAATGGCGTTGGCTACAACGGTAAGGGCAGATTGCACTTCATTGACGAGAAGGTATGGTTGAACTCTCAGTATTACGTCAGTACTTTGCTTCCGGAGCTGTTTGATGATTGCCATGCTCTTCTACCAAATGGTTTCATCTTTCAGCAGAATGGTGCTCCGGCTGATGCATCTCGTCATGCACAGGAAAGGATCAGCGAGAGAAATCCGCATTTCATCAAGAAGAGTGAATGGCCACCAAACTCTCCCGATCAAAATCCTCTGGATTACCATGTCTGGGGAACCATGTGCAGCTCTATCAGAAACACCAGTCAAAGCCTAAAAACAAGACAAAACTGTAGAAAGTGCTATCTACCATCAATTTGGGAGATACTGCCCCAAGCTGGAATCAACAAGGCTGTCCTAGAGTTCCGAAAGCTCTGCAGCCCTGAAAAGCAGCTGGAGGAAGCATATTGAATAGGCAGTAATGCTAGCAGCTACAATTGGTTCTTTCTGAACCACCAAAACGACCTTTTTCAGGGTCAAAAAATAAAGTTAAATATAAGTTTTATTTACATCACATTCAACAATGGGGGGTTGCTCTGCTGAAACGTACATAACTGGCCAATCTGTGCATTAAAATGGATAAAAATTGGCCACTTCATCAAAATTTAGTCCTTTAATAATTGGTAAAAGTTTGATTTGAAAATATTAACAATAGCTTGAGATATTCAAACGTTTTGCAGGTTTTATCACTTTTTTTACTCACCCTGTATATATATATATTATATATATATATATCTATATATATATATTATATATATATATATTATATATATATATATATTTATATTTATTTATTTATTTAGATCACCAAAAAGGGTCATTCAACCCTGTACAGTTCACAAGCAATGCAAACAAACAAGTAAATGCAATAAGTGAGCACAAATATATATATATAAATATATAAGTATATATATTTAAGTATATATATTCACACATATATATAAGTGTATATATATATATGTGTGTGTGTGTGTGTGTAAACAGGATTTCTTTCTCAGGGCATGACGCCCCTGCCCAGTAAATGTTAGCGAAGCTGAGGAAGGCATAGGGGGCCCACCTCATCATAAGCAGAATCCCCCAAGAATAATGGCATATCAAAGGGAATGTTATAAATAGTTTAAAGATGCACTCTTTATGGACATGAAGAGAAAGACGGAAGATATAGATGAGTAGAGGCGTTATATACCATGGACCTGCCAGTAGGCAGTGCACTAAGATATATATATATATATATATATGTATATATATACACATATACATATACATATATGTGTATATATATGTATATATATATATATATATATATATATATATATATATATACATGTACACATATATATATATATATACTTGTATATATGTTATATGGGTTACATATATTATGTATATATATGCCTATGTAAATGCGATGATACTGACTCAAAACAAACTAAGATTTAAAAAGCCATACTGATGGTTTATGTTTGATGGCTTTTCAGAGTGGGGCACCTGTTTCATAGCAGAGGTAACGCTGGCTTCTTGTCTGGCCCTGGCTGTAATCGTCATCATTATCATGGCCCTGACCATAGGCACGCTGCTGAGAAGGTTGAATTCGGCCTCGAACAGTTTGACTACGGAAGTGGATTCCTCTATTGAGGTAACTTTCATTTTATGTTCAACATTTAGACAAAAAGACGCCTTCAGCAAGAGCTACTATGTAAATGACTGAAACTTCGGTTTGGAAGTAATTTGAAATTGAATCCGATCTACACGTGTATTTTGAATGACTTTTAAATGAATTACTAATGCGTACTTAGAACGTATATTTTTCAGGCTTTACAGCTCAATTTACCATTTCCTCTGTGGTTTTGGTATGCTCTTGAAAGTTTGATTTGGTGCAATAAACTCCATTAGGCACCATTATTCAACATCTGTATACTACTGTAGATAAAAGAAAAAAGCTTTAGAGTCTTTTTAATTTGTAATCCTCTCAAATATGCTGAAAATGTGTGTGCTAAAATAGTTCGCTAAAAATACGTTAAAATAAGCTGTATTTTCATTATAAATCAGTTTTATTGCTAACTTTTAGCCTCACTCAACGTAAGCGTAGAATTTTTATATAGGAAAACTTGTTGAATCTAATCTAATATATTTTATTTTCGCAAGTCATATTGATTAGGTCTACAAGCACCTGGCAAAGAAAGACGTAAATGAATAAGTACAGGCCCGAATGCATTAATTTATGCCCATCAAGGCATACGCCATGATAGGATGATATCAGATATGATGAAGATATCATATGATGATATAAGATGATATATAGGCCTACATATACTTATTGATATCCTACCATCCCACAACATGCCTACCTGACAGAATATCTAGATCCTTGTGCTTGATGTTTGTTTTAGAATTCTTCATGTAAGAGTCAGAGAGAAGTTCCGAGTATATCTAACCACGTTGTAATCCCTAATCCGCCGTACAATCCCCAGTTTATGATTCAGCAGACGTCAGCCTGGGACCGTCCTACAAATGTGCCTTATTTGTGAAATCTTTTTTAAATGACGTCACAGGACTTCTTGTCAAGTCAGACGACTTCTGAAGCTAAGTGACAGTATTTAGTCTTAACGAGTAGTCAATCGAGCGAGATGAAGCTTGAACATGTTTTAACGCTAGAATTTTAACGCTTAATTTGGCTTATATCTGAACTTTAGCTATTTCAGTACTCTCACAAATGTTAATTTAATGTTAATTTTAATTAAATTAAAATTTAATTAAATTTAATTCAATACATTTATTTGACAGCATATTTTATGAAGGAAACTCGCTAATTAGCAGTTTTTGCGTAATATCTCCGGTAACTTTTGAGTCAATATCGATATCCTTCTGTCGCTTTTTAATTAAGGATGATTTTATTCCCAACTTCACAGTGATATCATCCGTATCATCCTGAATCCTGAACACTGTCCTACCTCTTAGCTTACCTTCTCATAAGAAAGCAGACAGTAGGATGATATTTTGAGTGCAGAAGTTTCAGCATCACTATCTAAAGTGCAGACATATTGCAATTCCTAAAATCATCTTTCATGGAAGAGCGAGTACTAAAAGTAACCTTGTTACGCAGAAAAGAAGCCATTTAAATTGCATTCTGTACTGGATGGAAACATTAGAAAACATCAAAATTTCGCTTTGATTATTATTGCTATTGTTATTATTATTATTATTTCTATTTTTAGATGCATTATTAAAATAATAATCGCGTTATTCATAGGCAAATATATCTGTGTAAATATATAATGTCTTGTATTTAAAGAACTCAAAGGATATATTTATGACTGACCTGGCTAAATGGTGCAACAGTTGTGCTAATGATCAAGTTATATAGCCTACTCTACATATTTTGTATTAGGTCATATTTAATTGACGAATCCTATTTCACCAATCGATCTGACTCACTAATTGATTCTGTAATTAATCTGGCTAGTCCCATCCATCTGTCTGTGTTTCATTTTGTCTTGAGTTTGTCCGTATGACAGGAATATTGATAATTCTTGACAGATTGTTTAATAAATGAATGAATTAATTAATTAATTGCTTAATTGACTGATTTATTGACTGTTTTATGGAATCAATGTGAAATCAAAATAATGAATTATTCTAGTGTTCACATTTCTTAGTGATAATATGGCTTGCAATGTATTTAGTTGGGCCTGCAATTAATTCTGTTATAATTAACGTTTTAAATTATTTAATTATTAATAACAAGTTTTTATTTGGTCGACTTTCACATATATTTAAATTCATATTACATGTTTTTATAAGTTTTTAATAGTCGTAACTATAAGGAAATCAGTGTGAAACTTTGACCTTCTGTAATATAGCTGAATAAAAATTATTAAATATTTCAATTATTAGTTCAGATATTTGTTAATTTAATAGTCACCAGTGCTCACTACATATTTTCTGATGATCTGCTAATTTGGTTATTGTAATAATTAATTTGTGAATTTTAGACTTCTCAAAAGTTATCCTTATGCTATGAATTACAGAAACGTAATTCGTGTGAACTTGTTATTTATTACTTAAATAGAAATTATTAATATTAGAATTTCTTAGAAATTCAGTGTATAAGTGGGTTAGGTAACGTCATAAAAATTTAATTGCTGTTCCTGAGGTCCTGGGGACAATTCCCGGTATGGCTAATCAGAGAGTAGCATCTCGAACATTCACGGAACGGGTAATATGGATAATTGACTAAACTGCCTAAGAGTCAATCATTAAAAGTGATGGATATCATCATAGATGATCATTCACTAAACTACCTCTTTAACTTAAACTTTCTTTTGAAGTTTTAAAATAGCCCATGCAAAGATTAGCTCACATATAATTATCAAGGCCAATAAAAATTAAGTATATATTTAGTCTGAATAACAATATGCAATAAAAGAGAAATTCTTATACTTAATTACATTTCCAAATAATAAGAGTGCTTTGACGCAAGTACGTAATGGGCACTGTACAAACCAGTAAGAGGTGTCTTTCCATATCATTGTTTGACGTACTTGAGCTTAATTAATGAGCTTTGAGGTATGTTTGGCTGTGTTTATTTGGCCTCAATTCCAAGAGCATTCGAGTCTTATAGAAGCTATAATATTTGATTATAAGAATAACTTTATAATCACTTTGCTTTATCATGCACCTTATTACCTCTTGGCAGTAATGTATATTCTGCGAATTATAAATATGCAAAATTCTCAGACGTTCCCAGGAACAAGGTTCAAAATTATCCAATGCCACCCCTTAAAATAAATCACATTCATCATATTCATCATATTCATCATATTCATCATATTCATCATATTCATCATATTCATCATATTCATCATATTCCCTTAAATCCAAGTTGTTTAACTAGGGTCCGGATTCGAATAGACTTTCATTTTAGAAAATTGTGTATAAATTTCTGTAGTCTAGGCGCTCAGAAAAGGATTGCCCTTTATGACATTGGTTTTGATCATTGTGCTTTGTCGCCTTTTTACGACTCGTGCACCGCTGGTTTATTCTTCAGAATAAACTCGGACACATCACTGGTAAAATTTGTTAATATAACTTAAAATAAATGTAAATTGAAATAAATTAACTTCCACTATAATTCTTAAAATATCCCTAACATTTAAAATAACCCTGACACGAATAATAACACTTCCATTTCAAATTATAACCTTGACGCCTAAAATAACTTTAGCATATAAGATTACTTTAGCATCTAAAATAATTTTAGCACTTAAATAACTGTATCGCTTAGAATAGCTTTAACATATAGAGTAGTCCTGAAAACTAATCCTATCAAACTGAACAAGTTTCATTCCTTCAACAGAGTTCGCTCATTCAGGGTTCACTCATTCAGTGTTCATTCATTTAGGGTTCATTCATTCAGGGTTCACTCATTTAGGGTTCATTCATTCAGGGTTCACTCTAGCTTCATTCATTTAGGGTTCATTCATTCAGGGTTCATTCATTCAGGGTTCACTTATTCAGGGTTTATTCATTCAGGGTTCATTCTTTCAGGGTTCATTCTTTCAGGGTTCATTCATTCAGGGTTCACTCATTCAGGGTTCACTCATTCAGGATTCATTCATTCAGGGTTCCTTCAGCATGGTTCACTCATTCAGGGTTCATTCATTCAGGGTTCAATTAGCAGTGTTCATTCACTCAGCTGGGTTATCTAAGGTTCTGAGGATTCTATAGATACAATTAATCTTAGAATCTCGGCGGCTGTAGGTTCGATTCCCACAAAGGGTAATGATTTAAGTGTCGTAGACTTACAATACTAAACTCTAATTAGTAAAATTGTTAAGCTAATGCTTTAGGGTATACTTTATATAGTAAATATATTCACATAGAGTATATAACAATTTATACATAGTATACAGTATATAGAGTTATTCATTTGTGCTTAAAGATAATAACAGCTCCATGCAGATAATATATCATTTAGATAGAGTAAGGTTTTACTGCAATTACTAATGTAATAGAATTTTTTTTCAGACTCAAGTAGACTCTGCTATAGCTACAAATTATGGTATTACCGAACAGAGCTATGGCTCTTTTATGGTAGCCTTTTTTGTATTGTTATTTGTTTATCTAACTACATGCACGTTCCTATTGTTTGTATAATCTGTGCTGTGATGAACACATAAACGATGCTAAACGATATTAATATTTAGTAGGGTTGACCGGCTACGCCGGGGATGATGTGTACCACTGATCACTTGAGCCTTCATGATGGACTACCAGGTTTGCACAGCTTTTGGACCCTTGTGTGTGTTGTTCATCGGCTTCGATTTGGTTCAGTAGTGCTCGCTGTTGTCGTTGACAATATTAACACTTTAATTAATTGCTGTGGAATTAATGATACGGTAATTTGAGTTGAATCTAAATGAGACTTTGTGAATGAGGTTGCTATTTGACGAATCTACGGTGCGTAGCTTTGCTCTCATGAGGCGGTGAGTTTGCTATTCAAATCTTTTTATTGATTTTTCTGCAATAATACTTGGTCCTCTAGTACTAGCATATAAACATGTGGAGCCCGGTTAGCTCAGTCGGTAGAGCATCAGACTTTTAATCTGAGGGTCGCGGGTTCAAGTCCCTCATCGGGCGCACTTATTTTTGGGACTAATTGATAAGGCTATCAGAGTATAAAATAGACTATATAAATGGTTCAATACACGAAATTATTTCTGAATACGAGTAAGTTTAGTAAGTACGAAAGCTTTTCTTATTAGGACTATACAGAAATCATTAGGAAAATGTCTTCGGGCTCTAATTATTAGGCTAAAACTATAGTCAATGATAATTCTATAAAAGTAGTCGCTACTTAAGAAGTACTTGTTGCCTTACCAGCAAATGTACAAAAAGATAAATAAACTGCCATTGTGATTAAGTAGATTTAATTTCACATGGAAAATTATATCTATTGGACCCGCATTTAAATTAAAGATCTTATAGGTTCTAGTAGACTATAATTGCTAACAGGAACAACGTAGGTCCCGTCAGAGAAAAATGTTTTATTTTATTTCGACAAATTAGCATTCGCTTGCTACTCTCTTCTCGCTTTAGATGCCTTTGGACGTTGTCGTATTCTTCGTCGCATTGTCACATGTCAGCCGCTGTTTATTAATACAAACATACATGTGGATCCTTACATTAAATTATTCTTAGTAACTCATGCTTAATTACTTAATTAAACTTTATTGCTCGTAGTACGCACGTATTCAATCCAGAACAAAATCTTAAAGAGCTATAATGATCGGTTTGGCATCTGCTTCTGTATCACCATATTCAAATTTTGATAACAAACTTTAATCACTTAGAATTACCATGATATAAGTGTTAGTCTAATTCAACCGTATAAAATCTAGTGAATTGTCTCTATGTTTCCAAACGAATATGGCAAAATCATAATGCAAATTATCCTTCAATACTCTTTTTGCAGCCATATAAGCGGTGTTGCTTACCAAAAACCAAAATGAGCTGCAGTCAAAAACCAAAAGAGAAGCAATAGTCAAATTTACGCTAATTTCAGCTCTCTATAGGAATTGATACCAATGCCAGACGAGCTGGAATTCGAACTAAGCACTTAAAGAACTGCAGCAGTTAAATATGTTGACTCAACATCCACAACAACATCTAGCATCATCATCATCTAATAACTTACTAGATTGTCTCAACTTTTATCTCACTACCTAACATCATCATCATCTAATAACTTACTGAATTTTCTCAATATCTACATCAACCCCTAGCATCATCATCATCTAAAAACTTACTAGAGTGTCTCAACATCTATATCATCACCTAGCATCATCATAATCTAATAACTAACTGGATTGCCTCAAAATCTATTTCAACATCCAGCATCATCATCATCTAATAACTTACTAGATTGGGTCGCAACGTTTCGTTACACCGTTGAACTGGTAGCCAGCCTTGCAGTACGCATCACACTTGTTGGCTCCAGTCAGGTGGCAGTTCACGGCACAGTTAGGATCGCAGGCTGTAAGATTAATTACAAAGTCACAAATAATGGCTACAATAAATACTCAGTCACAAATAATGGCTACAAATACACGAACCCTCATTACCTAAAATGTATCCTTTATTATTGTTAAATTAATTTAATTTATGTCACAATTCTAGAAAATCAGACTATGATATTTAATTTTAAAAGTCGGGGCGTTCTTTGTGCCTGTTGGATGAACGAGTTCAACCAAACTTAGCTGATTCAGCCAGATCGAATCTCAAAATGACCCCTTGGGTCTCAGATGCACGTAAAACTATAATTAACAATATTAATTTGTCTTTTTAATGATACTTTTAGAGAAAATTTTAAAAAATTCACATAGTCTTTCGTAGCGGGCATATCATTGGAGATTTCATCATTTAGCCGTATTTATCAATAGCTTCTGATTAAAGGAGATAAGTTGAAAGTAATAAAACTCGTACAAAAAGAATAATATGTCTCGCGAGCAAAGTATATGTGTGCAATATGTGTGAAACTCTTTTCCAGACTTCTTCACCATCTGAGGATAGATCTGTGACAACTATGTTAAACATTTCTTCATTTGCCAATTTACCCCAATTTATCTGACTTTTAACAAAAAAATCTAAAAGTCTAATGAAAGACACAAAGATAAAGATAGTGAAACTTTGGTTTGGATCACGATATTGTATGGATGTGAAACATGGACCTTAGAGAAGGAAGATATTAGGAATCTGGAGGCATTGGAAATGTGGATTTGGAGAAAATTGGAGAGGATTCGCTGGACTCAAAGGGTTACAATGAGGAAGTTCTGGAGAGAGTTGGCACAGATAGACAGTTGATAAATGTATTAAGAAATAGGAAGAAGAGATGGATAGGACACATTCTAAGGGGAGAAGGTCCATTAATAGAGATCATAGAAGGTAGAATGAAAGGAAAAAGAGGCAGGGGCAGGCCGAGATTAGATATGTTAGATGATTTAAAGACCCACTCATATGTGGAAATGAAAAGGAAAGCGGAAGACAGAGAAGAGTGGAGGCGTTATATACCATGAACCTGCCAGTGGGCAGTGCACTAAGAGAGAGAGAGAGAGAGTTACAATAGTCATAGTTACAGTAGTCATAATTAGAGTAGTCATAATTAGAGTAGTCATAATTAGAGTAGTCATAATTAGAGTAGTCATAATTAGAGTAGTCATAATTAGAGTAGTCATAATTAGAGTAGTCATAATTAGAGTAGTCATAATTAGAGTAGTCATAATTAGAGTAGTCATAATTAGAGTAATCATAATTAGAGTAGTCATAATTAGAGTAGTCATACATAATTAGAGTAGTCATAATTAGAGTAGTCATAATTAGAGTAGTCATAATTAGAGTAGTCATAATTAGAGTAGTCATAATTAGAGTAGTCATAATTAGAGTAGTCATAATTAGAGTAGTCATAATTAGAGTAGTCATTGTTAGATTAGTCATTGTTATTGTAGTAATTGTTATTGGAGTCGTTGTAACATTAATCATTGTTATAGTAGTCGTTGTTAGAGTATTTTCATATATTTGCATCAGTCATTGTTAAGCCAATATCGCAGTAGTACTCTAAAAGATTTAGGTTAGATATTAAGAGAGTGTTTTTGATTAGTTCCTTGATACTATTGATTGACACCATCGAGTAAACATATGCCACATCACGGAAAGTTGGGTACGATCAATGATGTTATTGATTGATTTCTTGGTTTACCTGTTGCATTCCGTCTGAACAAACAACCCAGTTAAACTTTATCCATAAAAGCTATGTGTGTGTTATGTGTGTTGCGTGCGTGTGTGTGTGTTGTTTGTGCTTTGTGCGTGTGTTGTGTGTGTGTGTTTTGTATGTATGTGTGTGTGTATGTATGTGTGTTGCTATATAATTCAAAGGATCTTTTCTTAGTTATTCTTAACTGCCTACAATAATGATAAGTGCGAGTTTATAGATCTAGCGAGTTAAGTAGGCAACAAGATCAATAAACTCAACAGTCTTATTAAAATTAAATTCATACCAGCATGAATGCATGATGGCTAGAATGGTGAATAACAATAGAAATAGAAAAATGTTTACAAACATTAAGAACTTCCTTCAATATTAATCCTTCATTTAATTGATGGAGTATTTAAAACGATCCTGCATAATTCGAGCAATGCATAGTGGAAATTTACCGATATTTCTGACATAAGTTTCGGATGCGAAATATAAGCCAAAGCTACAAAGCTAAATCCAAATTTCATGTAAGATTCTTCGATATCATGTCAGTGATGACGAGATCACTGGATTTGAATCCAGCACCTACTCTACTAATACGCTGTGGAACAGCATGCCAATAACACACCGGCTCAGCTCAAATATAAAAATGATACATTGAAAACATTAAAATTTAGGCTCCTGGTTTAAGTAACACTTACCAGTTGCACTTGAACGAAGAATCAAAACCAACAATTTTGCCTTAAGACTGGCTATAGAATTGTTGTGTTCCAGTTGAAGAGTTGAAAGGGGGGATATAGAGCTTGTGACACAGGCATATATTGAAGGGTTATATTTTGTTAAATTATTAGGCCTCTATGTAGAATTGAATGAAACAAAAAAAACAATGCGAGGTATTGTATATTAAGTAGTATCTAAATTATGAGTGGTTATAAAAGGCAGATAGAAATATTTGAAATAACAAAAAGAGATACACCAGTGACCTTACGTTTAGTATTGAACCCTGACTGCTATTTATGCACATCTATAGTTATACAATACGCCCATTAAAATATCGTTAATCGGATGATTAAAATTTTCGGAAGAAATGATTTTACTAACGTTTGCAAACTCTTACAGGAGAAGCATCGAGTCCGTACCCGTCCTGGCATCTATCACAGGACCCCTCTCCTCTTGCGTCACAGCCTCCGGTACAGTATGCGCAACAGACTGCAGTGGAACAATATCATCATCATCATCATCTTTTTCTTCTTCTTCCTTTAAATCCCAGTTTAACCAGGGTCAGGATACGAATAAACTTTGTCCAGTCCTCTCTGTCCTACATCATATCATCAGTCAATCCCCTATTTTTCACGTCCTTCTTAATCACCGCATCCCACGTCAATTGTGGTCTACCTCTCTCTAGCTAGCATCCAGCTCTTCCCTCCAAAACTCTCTTTACTACATACTCAGTGCATTGCATTGAAATAGTATAAAATAAAGGAATAGAAAAGAACTGGATGGGCCATGTGAGGGAATGGTTTGCTGAGAAAGGTAAATGAGGGAAGAATGTAAGGAAAAAAGTTAGAGTAATACTGAGATCTGGGATGTCGGATGAATTGATAACAACTTCATATGTTGATAATGAAGAGAAAGGTAGAGGATTGAAATATGTGAAAGAGATATATGTCATGGACCTGCCTATGGGCAGTGCACTAAAAGAGAGAGAGAGGGAGAGGGAGAGATTTAGAGAGATTGCTTACCATAGGCACTAGTCTCTCGTAACATACCAAATCCTGTAAGTAAAACAAATAAACCCTTTACATTATCTATAGTGTGGGTAGACTAGACACTGAGAAACTAAATTTTAATCTGAGAGTTTGATGATTGAGTATTTGATAATTAGATTTTTGAGTTTCAAAGATTATCATTAGCTTAATTGTTTTCATAAAATTGTATTGAAGCTTATTTAAATTGGCAATATATTATATATTACATGTAAATATACATATTGTAAATATGTCCCCCTATTAAATGCTTTCCTTTCTCTAAGTTAGTTGCTCTTCCATGATTGTATCATAATAGTTTATGGATCAATCATTTTTATCATTGCTGCTTACTTAAATTTAAATTTTACGCATAGTATTGAACTAGTCTTATATGACAAATAGCCACCCTATAATGTTAACAAAATCTAGCATGTTTTAATCATATATCAAGTTTATCCCAATGAGAAAAAAATTTCTGCTATATCAATTACAAAAATGCTGATCTATTTTATATTTTAATACTAATATACATGTACCTGTAAGCATTCTAGAATTGAATCTTACCAAGTTTGTACTCTCTATAAAGCTGGTAGAGTTAAGGTTAACTTCAGTTTCCTTACTCGAAACCGATGTCAGTGACGGGTGAGCCAAAGATTTGAACCCTACACATACCGATCCGCAGTCGAGTATCTTACCGACTACGCCACTGGCTTGAGCCAGTGGCTGAATTGATAACTAATCTACTAGTCTTTTGTTACTACTCTTTAGCAATTCCTCTAAAGAACTGAGCCGTAGTAGGCCTCTATTTCAACGACGAACCCTGCGATTAAAGCTCGTAATATAGAAAAAGAATTTAAACAAAATTATTTAGACAAAAAGATATGTGAAAGAATCTCTAATTTGCGAAGAAACTAATTGAAAGTCAATGAATTATTGAATTAAATTCTATGCTTACCTTGTATGACAAGAATCATAGCAATGCCAAGACCGAGAACAGACTTCATCTTTCCTTTGTTTGTTCAAATATTACGAGAAAATACTCGTCAACTAGAACGTTATTTCTCGTAACTTCTTTCTCGAAGTGACTGCAACAATGAAATCTATCAAACGTTTGCGAGGTATTTATATCACCAAGCAATCGGATTTTTCAAGAAACTTTACTCTCATAGTCTGCGAGATTTGCGTGCATATTTTATCTCTCAGTCCGATTAATTGCCTGGATCGATCAACAGCGTTCGATTTAAAACAAAATTTATTATTTGCATGATATTTTATTAATATTTATTATCTAAATATTAAATACTCTTTCACACTTTCGTATAAGATTTATTTAGCAATATCTCAATACACAGAGTATCGATTCAGAATCTACATGTCTATTGACCTCAGAATACTTGACTGATAATTATTACTAAACAAATTTTGCACTGACTCTGCAATATTGATTTGCCATAATTTCTGCAAAGCTTCAAGATCCAGGTTAAAGAATTAATTTATGTTAGCTTTTGATTTATGTTTACTATCGACATGACGATGCCGAACTGTCAAGGTAATTATTGCAGACGACAATGGACTTCTCTCTCTTTCTATCTCTCTCTCTCTCTCTTAGTGCAGTGCCTACTGGCAGGTCCATGATATATAACGCCTCTACTCATCTATACCATCCGTTTTTCTCTTCATGTTCACATACGAGTGCATCTTTAAATAATTTATAACGTTCCTTTTGAAATACCATTATTCTTCGCGGATTCTGCTTATGACGAGGTGGGCCCCCTATGCCTTCCGCAGCTCTTTTATAGTCGTGCTTTAATATGACCTACTATTCTCATATTCACTTTTAGTAGTTTATTAAATAGAGTTAGATTCGTGACACTTGTTTACCAATAAAATAATTTTTTAAGTAGTAGAGCTTCTTTTTCATTGAACCTATTAGAAATGTAGAAATAAGTAGGATATTTATTTTCAAAAGAATTTAAAGTAACATTTAGCATGTAGTATTCCGCCGTTTATGATTCATAAAGTTCATACGGAAGCCTTGATATGTACTACCTGCTTTAAAATTAGGCTAACAATAATGCTACCTATAATGTTACCTATAATGCTACCTATGATGCTACCTATGATGCTACCTATGATGCTACCTATGATGATACCTAAGATGATACCTATGATGATACCTATGATGCTACCTATGATGCTATCTATAATGCTACCTATGATGCTACCTATGATGCTGCCTATGATTATATCTATCATTCTACGGGTACTGTAAAGCATGTAGAAATATGCTGGATTGATCGAATGACTTGAATTGCTGTAAGATTTTAACTACTTTATATGGTTTATTTCGGATATATTCGTTTAGGGCACATGTCAGTGCTTTCGTGGCCTTTGTGTCCTTTTTCACTTTGTCTCATGTTTTGCTTGCGTGTGATGTAACCTAGAGTGAAATAAATATGATTCAATTTCAATTTCAATTCTACATATGATGCTATGACGATACTTCTATAATTTGAAGTGCGCAAATCGATAAGACTTGCAGAGTAAAGCAAATTTGTTAGATTTAAAACTATAATTCGAGAGTTAAAAGAACTTTAATTAAATTAAACTTTTAATTGAAGTTCTGAACATCTTCAATTTGCAGTCTTCAGCAATCAGTATTTCCTGTACAGTAGGAGTAGGCACATCACCTGTACCCTGATTTGATCTTCGCAAATATTAAAGTTATTCCAATTACGAAAAATTAGAACTTTTCTACCGGGGGCGCTGGTTATTGTCATACCGTAATAGGAGAAAATAATTGGTTTCGAATTTCATTCCTAATTTTAATGTAAAATTAATGTTTTAGTATTGATTAATGAAAATCTTTGAAAATTCTAATGATAAAATTTCAAAATAAATGAGTGACTTTCTGATATATTTTACAATACTAGATAAAAACTACAAAAGGCTAACTGTAAAGTAAAACAGAAAGCCCTAATTTACTTTTAGTTAGCTTTAACTAAAGAAATGCTTAAATTTGTGTCATTATGTTGCAACGTTTTGTAGTTTGAAATTTTAAACATAGACCTAGGCTAACTAAGACAGTTAAAGTTAGCTTAAATTGATGATATTCACTAGCAATAGGTATAACAAATAGCAAATGGCGATGTTAGCCCAGTCCGTAGAGCATAGGAGTTAAAATCCTTCATTGAATTCATATGCTCTTAATTATTCTGCTGCTTTTGTTAATTGTTAATTTTTCAATAGAGTAATTGAATTGATAATAATAATAATAATAATAATAATAATAATAATAATAATAATAATAATAGTCAAGGTTTAACGTCCGTTTCCTCAGACAAGGATGATGTCACGGACGTCCCCATTATTTCGATATTGGAATACCTAAGTTTTAGCGACCTTTTCTGCTTTCGATATTAGACAATAGCAAAAGTTGTAATAAATGTTAAATAAAATTTTCATCCAATAAATGTCACGTGAATGGCCTAGCCTAGGAACTACCAGTATAACCTGTGAAACTTATAAATATATCTTTTGTATTGTTTGCATTTCTGTGGAGTTTTCTATTGCATACACGACTAACATACTGTAAAGTTTTTATTTCAGAAGGTTGTAGAATAATTGCTTGGCGTATCTGAACTAATCTTTGCATGAGTCGTCAAATTTTTATTTATTGTCATAATTATAAAATAATAATCAAAATGAAGTAATTTTAAAGAAAAATAAAAACGAAGAAGCAAATAGTATCGCTAAGTTCCATCGCGAAATCCCAGCGCAGTTGTGATCGGATGATGTAGTAGACAAGACATCTGAACTGACTGTGTATCCTTCAATACCTTTCAACATATCAGGAAAATGAAAATATATGGAAATATTTACAAAGTCCTGGACCAGGTTCAAATCTCAGATATCTTAGACAAATGACGGGAGAGCTAATTAAACATTCAGCGTCTATCTATTTTAAATACCTACACTAAGAAGTATTCAGGCAAACAGCAGGAGTTACTAATTAATTAAAGGAATATCAATTCCTTAATTAATGTTTTATTATAAATAAAACAAAAATATTATGTGCAGGAAACATAACAAGTTAAACGACGTGAATGTAAAACTAAGTTACAGTCAAATTAATAATAATTAAATTAATAATATTTTAAATTATTAAATAAACATAAATGAGAGGTTCATAGATTACTATATAGCATTTTAAATAACACGAGACGAAATATAGTCAAAACAAAATATGAAAAGAACGTTAAACTGTACTTCCTCACTGGTTGTACATTATCTGTAACTAATATGTGTTATGCTATGCAACAATGTATCAGTACATGGAAACCTCTCTACAGTAGAAACCCCTAGAAAACTGGTCTCTAAATTATCCCTCAAACCAATGAGTAGTCACTCATATACTTAACAAATGAATTTGCCGCCTGTTTCTAAATCCCAAGGATTTAATTAAATAATCACACTGGCTCTGCTAATTCTTACCCAGGCTAGAGTCTCTGAGTCTTGAAACGGTTTAGCCGTTTTTTAAACCTTGTAAACAAGAACCACCTAGAAACTATGTTAGCCACACCTGGTAAATTTCACTACGGTCACAGTAACTCTCTCTCTCTCTCTCTCTCTCTCTCTCTCTCTCTCTCTCTTAAATTCCTAGTACTGGCCATTAAATTAATATACAATACAGTCTGCACGAGTTAACGATGCTAGCTTTCCCTCTCTCAATAGGGTTTTCACAACAACACTTGAGCCCCTCCTCTACTCAAACAGGCTTCAACACCGGGCAAATAATTGTCACCAAAATTACTAAGACTAAGAGGGAGAAATTACTACTGTATAGAGTTTCCCTGATACACCATTACGCAAACATACCATGCATACTTACATATCACAGACAACGAACTCACAGCGCCTTCCGGACCTGGTCATTACTAATAAAATTTGGTTACTACTCATAAATAAAGTTGAAGCTTAATAAATATCAAAATACTAGAAATAAAGTTTTAAAACATAAAACTTTCTAATGTTGAGTGACTAGCGTTTAAAGGATCCAGACCGGAAGTGGGAGTAAACCAAAACAAAGCTACCAAGAGACATTTGAAAAATGCCCTGTAACCGTAAATGTAAACACAGCATCCATAACAACATCAGGCACATAAAGCAGTCTTCAATCCGCGCCTGACACAAAGTGTATGCGTTATCCATACCTTATGTAGCCTATAGCTTGGGAAGAGTGTGCCTTCCGAGGCGATCACCCGTTGCCTTCCTTAGTTAGGTGGATTAATTACCATTTAATCCTGGGGGAAAATATTTCATTGTGAGGTAGGTCCCCTCTTGCCATCCTCAGCTCCTGCCTTAGTCGCCTCTTACATATACGCAGCAGATTGTTTGCGGTTGCCCTATTCTGAAGTGGTCCAAACACACCCGAGCACAACACGGGCAAAAGACAGTATGCAGGATAATTTATCATTTAAGCAGAAGCTTGTGTTTGAGAGCAATGGATAAATATTTGATATGACTTAGCACAGTAGCCTATATAAAAAGTAATGTCACAGAGCTTACGTTGTCGTTTTAGATGGTAAACGTCTACTACAACCCGTTTACATTTATTTTTATTTGTTTAACAATTTCATCATATTTCCTTATTTTAGTGGCTTGCACAGTATCAAATAATATAACTGGAGTGTATATGAAATATAACTGAATTTTTATTAGATCTTTTTTACATAGCGTTGATAAAACAGCTATCGTTCTGCAGCTTAAATTGATCTCTCCTTCCTTTCTTTTCAGTGCACTGCCTGTTGGAAAGGCCCACCTCTGACATGGATTTCTCAGCTTTTCATTCCTTCTAGGAAAGCGCATCAAATCATACAATAGGCATATTCCAAGACTCGGGTATAACCTAACTCTCTTTCTGAAAAACTTTCTGCTTTCTATTTTAATTTAAGTAAAATATGTTGCCTTCTGTTACTCATTGTATTAACAATTAAAATATATCATCGTCCAATACAGACTTTTTTTGCATCACTTCGTGCAATTGTCATTTTCTTCTCTGTACTAAAGATTGTGCAAGTCCTTAGTTTCATAATTTTGTGAGTCTACCTAACCTTCTCCAATCTTTTTTACAACCAAGTTTCTAAAGTTTCAAGTTTCGGAATATCCTCAAACATAAGAATCCGTATTCAACAGTTATATATAATTGTGCTCCATATCAGAGATATTACTTTTTGATCCTCCTGTTTATCTTCAAACGTTGCGTTAGTAGTTCACTTGCAAGGTCTACTACCTATGCCATTCTACTTAATGCAAATCTTCATTAGACAATATTCCATATTCATAACAAAAGTTGTCGTGATTTCTCTCGCTCTTAGTGCACTGCCTACTGGCAGGTCCATGGTATATAACGCCTCCACTCTTCTCTGTCTTCCGCCTTCCTCTTCATTTCCACATATGAGTGGGTCTTTAAATCATCTGACATTAACCTTAGCTTTACCAGCTTTATCTAACATACCATCTCGGACTGCCTCTGCCTCTTTTTCCTTCCATTCTATCTTCTGTGACCTCTATTAATAGACTTTCCCCCTTAGAATGTGTCCTATCCAACTCTTCTTCCTATTCCTTATGTCGTGATATTGGAAAATATTATTTCCAGCTCAATAAAGTAATTTAATAACATACCGTCGCATCGTTTTGTTGAACCGTTGAAGTGGTAACCGTCTTTACAATAACCGTCACACTTGTTCGATCCTGCATTTCTACAGTTCACCTCGCAATTCTTGTCGCAAGCTGAGAACATTGCACGGATTAATTCTTATTTATCCCAAATTTAACTATTTTAATACAAACAAGTCATGTTAGTCAAAGCTAAAGTACAGTACCTTCTTTAGTTACAAGTTAAGTCTTTAAATTTAAAGTACAGTAGATTCTTTATGCCGTATGCACCGATAGCTGAGCTTATTTCCATAGCCAATCATCCTTATTTTTAAATACATTATTGAAAAATTTCATTTTCCACACTAGAGATAGCTAACATCAAATTTCTATATTTAACTAAAAAATGAATATTTATGACGCAAGCGGTTAAAGCATACTTGGTAATTTCCATTAATACTTTCCCTGGCCTCAAAAGGTCATCAAAATTAAAGGTATTACCATGCTAAGTCTAAATTTCAAACTACAACGCGATAGAAATGATTAAAAATTTCCAGTTGTGAGGAAATGTTTCTTACCTTAATAGCAATATAAAATACTGATTTAAATCGTCCATTATCATCTTCTAAAGACTACCAGACTCTGAGGATGTGACAACTCTGGCAGTCGACTGTGGATGATAAAACACCCAAAAGAATAGTAATAACACGCAATATAGTGAAAAGATCAACTATGTTGATATCTATCACTTTTGATACCACATGTTTAAACCGTTAGGCAATTTATTCCGTTTTCCGTGTAGCCACTCCAGTGAATGTCCGAGATTTTACTCTCACATTCACTGAGGGTAAAATCTCATATATATATATATATATATATATATATATATATATATATATATATATATATATATATGAGATTTATATATATATATATATATATATATATATATATATATATAGTTCTCCTAGTGCACTGCCTACTGGCACGTCCATGGTATATACATACATATATATATATATATATATATATATATATATATGAGATATATATTTATATATATCTCTTAGTGTACTGCCTACTGGCAAGTCCATGGTATATAACGCCTCCAATCTTCTCCGTCTTCCGCCTTCCTCTTCATTTCCACATATGAGTGGGTGTCGTGATATACCATTATTTCTTGGGGGATATGCTTTTAGACGAGGTGGGCCCCCTACGCCTTCCTCAGCTTATATATATATATATATATATATATATATATATAATATGTGTGTATGTGTATATGCATATATATACATACATATATATACTTGTATATATATATGTGTGTGTATATATATATATATATATATATATATGTATACATGTATATATACATGCATATATACATGTATATGTATATATACGCGTATATATATACATATACATGTATATATGCATATACACATACCCCTATATACATGTACATGTATATATACGCGTATATATATACATGTACATGTATATAGGGGTCCAGTATATATATATATATATATATATATATACACACACATATGCATGTATATATACATATATATATATATATATATATATATATATATATATATATATATATATATATATATATATATATATAGTATGGTGAGCTCAAAAGCTAAAACTGGGGAAGGGAATAAAGTTGCTAACGTTTGCAGACTCTAAGCGCTGAGGCGTCGAGTCCAAACCCATCATCACACCAATCGCAGGAGCCTGGCCCTCTAGCGTCACATCCCGCCATGCAGTGCTCAGAGCAAGCTGTGCAGAGACAAAGTATATTAGATCAGACTAATATATTATACTATATTATATTATATTATATAGTATATATATGATATTATATATATATATATATAATATTAATAGCATTATATATATATATATATATACATATATATTATATATATATAATATATGATGATGATGATGATGATGATGATTATGATGATGATGATTATGATGATGATGTTGTTTTTGGTGATGATGGTGATAATGATGATGATTAACTCAGCGTTTGAACTGTGCAGCATCAGATATTGTCGTAAAGTTTTAAACTGCTTTACTTAGGTCTTAGGTTCAATTCGTAGGCGCGAATATCAGAGAATAATATACAGGAAGTTCATAGGACTAACAACGTGGTTAATTATCAAAGAACCTTCTCTCGGTTTTTAAAATGTGGTATTTAGAATGAGAGATATCATCATGCATGAGTATTTTAATATGACCTGTGTATAAGCATATGGTTAAAATTAATCTTTTAATAAATTTAGCTTATCCATATACAATATTGAAATATCCATCCGTGATAATATCTATCACTTTAAATAAGTGTACAATTTTTAGTTTAGAGTTCAGTATTATTTACCGACCCTTTTAGTGTCTTAGAATTAAGTTCTTCATCATCGCGGTCCGGAATCGAACTCACGGCGGTTTATTAACCCTTCAAAACTTTTGCCTATCGCTCTAATCACTGATCCAGTTCAACATTAACTATCAAATTATCATTCAGTTGTGTAAATGTTGCATGATTTAATATACACCAAGTAGATTTATACATAAAAGTAGATTAGTTATAATTGCAACTCTTGACATAAAATAAATGAATAAAATTCATATTAGCTCTTGTTAGAATAGGCGACATTAGATAAAGAAAAGGAAGACGTCCTACATCTACACGTCTGCATCGAAATGACTCTGTAACCAAAGCTGAAATGAAGCTGTAATCAATGATGAAATGACGCTGTAATCGATGATGAAATGACGCTGTAATCAACGGTGAAATGACTCTGTAATCAACGCTGAAATGACGCTGTAATCATCAATGAAATGACGCTGTAATCGATGATGAAATGACGCTGTAGGCATCGCTGAAATGACGCTGTAATCAACGACGAAATGACGCTGTAATCAACAATGAAATGACGCTGTAATCATCAATGAAATGACGCTGTAATCAACGGTGAAATGACGCTGTAATCAACGGCGAAATGACGCTGCAATCAACGAAATGGACTAAGAATTTCTGCTTAACGGACTATGATTGCAGTCAGTTTGAATTGGATTAAATAAAGTAACAGTGCATTCTATAATATAGGCTACGCATGACAGCGCACGGGCGTGCATGATAACAATTTACTTTCATAGTAAAGCAAATATTAATATCTTACCTGAGTTGTTGGTCTGAGCCTCTAGGCACCAATCTACACATATATAATATAAATTGTTGTAATACATAGCACAGATATATTAAGGACTTTCAACTCTCTAGCACCTTCAATGCTTAAATTATTTATATATAGTACATATTACCTTCTCTCTCGCTCAGAGTCGCTCTATACTGAGAACAGCATTGACGAATATTGTGAAATCAACAGCTCTACGTATCAGTTATCTCACGCCAACCATGAATTTGTTCGCTAATGTCTTCCTCAGATATCTGTCGATACAATATTATTTGCGAAGACTCTTGTCAGCAGTTGTCTATAATATTCTGTGGCACGTCTTTCCTCTGGTACTTAAGTTTAGTAAAAATTAAACACGTGTTATAGTGAAATTATAAACTATGTTGATATCTATCACTTTTAATGCCGTATGTTTAAACCGTTAGGCAATTTAGACCATTTTTCTGTATAACCAGTCCAGTGAATGCCCAAGATTTTATTCTCAGATCAAAGCGGCTGGGATTCGAAACCACGAGGGTTCATTTCACCTCAGGATCTGTCATTTAAAACTTCATGACGTTACCCCTACGCTATTAAGACTTTTTCTAAATTATAAAATTTTTTAAAGAATTTTCTAAATTCTATAAATAAAATAAATTACCTAAATAATAATTATAAATTAAATTTATATAAATTATATTATAACTGTGTAATTATTTAAATTCTTAGAAATTAATTGATAATTGTCCGGAGTTAATATATTACACATTATACAATAAACGCTATAAATAAATACAGATTAAAAAGCAAAGATTGATCTTCAGGAGCTATAATGAACAAAATATTTTATTGCAAGATATTCAACAATCTCAACTAAAATGTAATATCAATTTGTAAAAATGATGTTAGAAAACTTCATTATTTAAAGTTAGCATGCCAATAAGTAAAAATAGCACTATTAGGTAAGTGTTTCTGTAAATGGCTAAATTGATACAAATAGCTAATAAGTTATTGCAGTATAGCAGTCTCAGCTTTGTCAGTGTAAGAGCAAACCCTACCTTGCAGGCCGAAGAAGATAAAACTCAGCATAACATAGCATTGTATAATGAATTTCATATTTTATTTATATCTGAAAAATATCTGCATAGAAAAATTAAATTTTAAAAATGAGCTATACATCAATCATTGTAATACATTCTCTCAATTTCCCATGCTACATAACAGATATTTAACTTCAGTTTGCGTATCACGAATCTACGTGATTTGCTATTTAAAACTTATTTAAATCTTTATTCGGCACTTGGGCAACCAAAACACAGAATAGGAACAAAAACGAAAAATAAGCAACTAACAAAGAAAATAAAACATAAAGATGAACATCTAGCGATCAAAACATATTCATTTCCATCATAAGTATGTAAATATTACTTTGGACGCAATTTTCTCAGAGTCCCTCAGTAGGTCAAATTGAACATTGATGTAGAAAGATAGAAACGGGGGTATACGTCGACTATACGACTGGTCAATCATTCCTTCAACATTTTATTATTGGTGTTCATTTGATGAAGGAAGTGTCAATACTTATGAAAGTATCAAGTATTAACAAATATTTAAAGATTTTTTAACATATAATTGTTTAATAACTGTTACATTAGGCAAGAGTGATTTCAATGGCGCGAATTAATAATTTAACGAATTAAAATCTAATGCTTAATAGCTACATAAAACAACGAAATTGAGATTACATTTATATCCTATCCTGTTACATCCCTAGCCTAACGAAACATCACATGTTTATGTTTATATTCTCCAGTAATAAAGTAAAATACAGTATTGAATAAACTCATACTACAGTGTTAACAGATCGTCATCTAGATATACTGTCCTGAACAAGAATACCTATTACATAGAACGTTTGCACTGGCCTTGCGCAGTTCACTGCCCGCTTTACAAAACATTGCCTCGCAACGATGACTTTCACAGCCTGTCTAAAATGGGGGATGATTCAATATTTTAAATTTCTGTAAAATACAACTGTTTTCTACGAAGATGCCAATTTAAAATGCATAAGATATTAGAAGCCTGGTTATTGATTCTAAGTTAACTTTAGATTTCATAGTCGGTTCATTTTGGACAATATGGAAATAACGTAGGTGCATTCTAGGAATTTTATGCGCATTCTTCCTTTCGAGGGAACAAGCTGTCGTTGTAATTTCAGCTCCCAAAATTCTAGTGTTAGCCTTAAAGATATAAATAATATACATGTATAATAAAGTATTAATTTATATATAGGCCTATATATATATATATATATATATATATATATATATACATACATATATATATAAATAATACTATATAATAATTTATATTCTAATATAAAAATATTGCAGATAGTGATAAGCATCATAAGATAGTGGAATTATTAGATAAATGTGATGAGACGTGATAGGTATAAGATAGTGCACAATATACACGTAGTATATTGCTTCATCCTAATTCGTGGATCGACTTCCACCTTGATGGTGCAAATTAAAATGGAGGAAACTAAAGCCAACTTTTTAACGTGAATCAAAATTGAGCCTACTTTCTTTAACAATCAAGTAAAGTGCAACAAATTAGCATATTCATTTGAAATTACAGGAGAACTACTGATATAGGCATATTCAGTTTTACTTTTATTTTGGTTTTTCCAATTCAATTGTGGCTTCCTTAATCCCACTATCAGTGCCGAGGCTGGATGGGGTACTTGGTCACGAAGAAGTCATTTTCATTGAATGGTTTTATTTCTTAGAGTGTCGGGCTATTTTAATTAAGAGCTCCAGCTTGGCCTTGGCGAGTCAAAAATGAACCCGTATTCTGTATCTTTTTTGGTGTGGAATACTTTAGACAAAAAAATTTGGCCTAACTAGCCACAGGTGTTTACAGGTTA
This sequence comes from Enchytraeus crypticus, assembly GCA_905160935.1. Classification (NCBI taxonomy): domain Eukaryota; kingdom Metazoa; phylum Annelida; class Clitellata; order Enchytraeida; family Enchytraeidae; genus Enchytraeus; species Enchytraeus crypticus. Next base: position 1,479,199 of record CAJHZI010000252.1, on the reverse strand, counting down.
GACTTCCATACTACCATCATCGAAATAGCGTAGGGGTAACGTCATGGAGTTTTAAATGACAGATCCTGAGATGAATTGAAACCTCGTGGGTTCGAATACCAGCTGCGCTGATCTGAGAGTAAAATCTCGGACATTCATTGGACTGGTTATACGGAAAACGGTCTAAATTACCCAACAGTTTAAAAATATGTGGTATTAAAAAGTGAGAGATATCAATGACATCAATGTAGTTGATAATCTCACTATACTGCGTGTTTATTTATCTTTACTTTTTACAAGGACTTACATAAAATACTATATTGGAATACTTGCAATATTATTTGCAGTATTTGCGTTAGACATGTTTTGTCATCGTTTGTAGCAAGAAAATATTCCGCATCGCCAATCTACAGTGGCAAACACGTGCAAAAATATGCAGGCTATCACATATGTACACATTAAGGTTGCATGCTTAAAATTAATGCAAAAAACAGTTGGCTAGTTAATATTGATTTACTTGTAGTTGCCTCGAAGCATCTACTGTAGCGCAGAAACTACCCATGCATCACTCTTATATCGACGTCAATTTTACAAGTCTTTCAATTTCTGCTTGATCGCGTCTTATAAGGGCCCCATTGGATTGGCCGGGGTAGTAATATTGGACACGAGTGTCGAGCATATATTAGCAGGTCGCCTAAATAATGTTGTTTTTTCCGAAAAACAGAAGAAACTATAATCACTGATGGGTCAGTTGCTAAATTTGTGTTAAACTCATTTTTCAAAGTTGGAATATTGGTTTAGCTCCAGAAAGGAGTTTATTTAAAATGGTGCATTTTAACTCAAACTTTTAGTTACCTAATTCATTGAATAAAGTAAAAAATGTAAGAGTTAACACGCATTATAGTGAAATGACAAACTATGTTGATATCTATCACTTTTAACGCCGCATGTTTAATCCGTTAGGAAATTTTGTTAATTTGTTTTCCATGGTTAGGCCTACTAATATCTTTGCTAACAGCATCAATTGGCAGCAAGTTCCGATAGGCCGCTACATGATTAAGTTTAACTTTCCATGGATTCAAGGAGTATCGTTGATCGTGCGGTCCTCATAATTATATTAAATGTAACCTACCTACAAATGCTAGAAAATAGTGCCTTCCAGTAAAACTATTAGATCTAATAGATTAGCTAATATAGATTTGCATGTATTTTCAACGTACAGAATTAATGTACAATTTACTATAGCTTAATCACAAGTCGAACAATTAAGAGACTAAAACTGCACAAATTGTACGAAATTTATAGTAGGGTAAAGTTAATTAACTTAATTAATTATTTTGTAAATGTATAATATATTCAAAAAGTCATTTCAATAATTAAATATTCCATCTTACATGATTCTTTAATTTAACTGTTATATACATGTACATTCGATCCTAAGGCAAGACGTTGTCACTGTCGTAGCTTTCTTTATATTAAACAATAAACATCAGATCGAATCATTTCGGTATGAATCATTTCTGTATGAATCATTTCTTTATGAATCATTTCTTTATGAATCATTTCTGAATGATTCATTTCTGTATGAATCATTTCTGTATGAATCATTTCTTTATGATTTCATTTCTGTATGAATCATTTCTGTATGAATCATTTCTGTATGAATCATTTCTGTATGAATCATTTCTGAATGAATCATTTCTTTATGAAGCATTTCTGTACGAATCATTTCTGAATGAATCATTTCTGTATGAATCATTTCTGAATGAATCATTTCTGTATGCACAAATATTCGACGATTTCGATAAATACTTAACAAAAAGCTCACCAACTATCTTCGCATTTGGCTAGGCCTCATACCAATGTCTCACAGTTTTATATTATGATGACAGATTAACTGAGAATTAATTAAGTACTATTTGTTTGTTTCTGCAAAACTGAATAGGCCTGTATCTATAGTAGGCCTACATGTGTTTTAAAATTCACCGTGTTTTGCGCTCTCTACTAGACCACTCGTAGAATTGAAAACTGGTACTTTGGACTGGTTTCCTGGACTTTCGATTTTGCGCCGTTTTGGACCTTCTTTTGCACACTCGCTTAGATTTTTTCAATACTGCTCGATGTTGTCCTCCCATGACAGTAGCACTCTAATTATTGTTATTGTTATCGGTGTCAATATCTAATTTTAACAGATTAAATAAATAAAGTTTTACTAGTATATTTAGTGATTTTACTTTCAACAATTAACATATCATTTTATTGATGCGGTAAGATTCTAGAAGATTTGAGCTCCAAACCTGTATAAGTCATATGATATATTTAAAGCGCAGTTTCAAAAATAGACTAGTTATATATAAAAAAACTGTCAGGTAAGCAATTACATGTGCATTGTGTCTATACTTTCTGCCTACCAATCATACACAAACGAAAGCATAAGATTCAATTAAGTTGCTACAAAATAACAAAAGATAGCTAATTTTTTTACATGCATCCAAAAAACCAACTCAATATGGCAACCCCGACCTACAGGAAGCCATTTTGTTTTAATGGTTGATCACTTTTAATGTTTTGGTTTTATCACATTTTACTCTCACCTTGAATTGCTTTAAAATTACGATTAATCAAGTAGCGTCTAATCAATGCAACATAGAAAAGTAAAGTGCATCGTTATTACGTATTATATTTATTATATTTTAATGCGATTAATGGAAAAGCATATATTCTACGTGTTTTATAATGCTTTCACCATCACAAGCTGGTTTAAATGCCAGGTGTAGGAGAGAATAAACTGAAGGAGACTGTTTTTGCAATTGATAAACAACTCAGTAAAGTTTTACCAAACGGACTAGTTATCTGTAAATCGCGGATCTGAAGTACAAGCATACATGTCTTATTGTATTTTAATTTTGTTTGAAAGTTTTCTTGCAGGGTTGCAATAGATTAAAGTTTAACCTTAAGGGGATATGGTGAACTAAGCAATGACCGTGATGGATATTTGTTCAATTATCACCTTTATTAGCTCATGGAAATCTTGAGGCAGTTTAATTAGAAATACTCCTATGAGTCATGTTTATATCTTTGACTTGACTTTGTGATCTGCTTGTCCTAATTCTTAAATCACTAAATATGTCACTGCTTTTCAGTATACTTAAAGATCGACCGTATAAACTGATAACATGTTCCATAAACTATGAAAAACTGGGATATTGAATTAATATAGTACATAGAATGTATTTTTTCCTTAATTTTTGGATTTAGATAGTAAATACATTTAATAGAAGTAAATACGTTTAGCCAGTAATACGTTTCAAAGGAGGTGTTATTTAGGCTCATCTACTGGGCTAAAATATATTAAGGTGTTCCCTCGCCTAATGGGCAATCTTAGCTCTTTAATTGTGTTGTTGTTTTAAACTTTTTGAGGAGGCAAGAGAGAACGAGTATTGAACAATCATCCTGTGCTTTCTGACGCAGTGTGCTGTTATGTTGAAGTCAAAAGCTTGTGGGGTAGCTCCAACATTGGCTTATTTTGACTGACAAGATATTGTTTTAAGTCTTGTATTCCAATCGCATGATTTAAATGTATTTTCAGTGATTTGAATTAGCGTTTGGATATTGAGTTGGATTAAGCTAACATTTCAACTTCCACCCGTAATAATATTTAAACTTTGAACTTTGTTAATAAAGAAAATTGAGAAAGACAGGTATTCTTCCATCTTGATCTCAATGAATAAATTGACATTTGGACGATATTAAATTTAATAGACTTAGGCTTATAGAAAATCTAGTAACTGTAATTTTCTAAAGCTCACATGTTTATAATAATTTTTGTGCTTTTCAGTAGCACTAGTAAAACTTTAGTGAAATGAACTATTGAAGGTAGAAAATCTTACTTCGATTTTTAGCTTCTATTTATAACGAATCCTGATTGGTTGTCATACTATGCTATTCCTGTTTAGTCATAGGCCCTTACATTTTTAATAGTTAAATTTTGTGTAACTTTCAAAAGAGTAGTTAAACTTACCTTACAACTTTTAAAATTAATAGTACTTTAAACTAATAATATTTAAAAGTAGTAAACTGTCTTTTTTAAAGGTAGTTAAATTGAGAAGTATTAATATAAAACAAAAATTAAGAACTAATATATTGCAGTATGAGTTTTTGTCCCTTTTGTCTGCGATACTGAAGAATAGAGCAGCCATAAACTGCGCAATCGTAAGATGTGAATAAGCAAAATCTGAAGAAGGCAACAGAAATCAACCTTAAGGAAATTCTTATGATTGTCATTATTATCAGAAGTCATATTATTATCTAGCTATATTAATTAAAGTGTGTAAAATGTAGCCATTTGTGAATGGATTAACTTATTAATCACTGGAGTGCACCTTATGGGGCATGACAACAGATTGTTAATAAAATTATTTACCTTGGATCTACCACTTACCAGAATACTAGAAAGTGAAGAGCTGTCTCTCTTGATATCACAAATTATCTATATAATCACAACCTTCCAAAATTTTAAGTCATCTTTTAGCAAGATTGACAAATATTGATTTTTGTTAATTTGTTTATATTTTCTTAAGTATTTAATATTTTTAAATATTTAGTTATTACTTTTGGGATTAAAAATGAATAAGGTCCTTGTCAATGTAGTCTAAGATCTGACCTTTTGAATTCATTTATGATCATAGCAAATGAAAGCAAATGAAATCTGGTATCCAGGATTGCAAATCCTTGGATTCTTGCAATGCAATCTCTCCAGTACATTAGAGATCGACCGATATTCGGTTTTGGTATCAAAAATAGCCATTTTTAACTTTCAGTGGTCTTTAGGTTTTGGCTAAAAGGAAAAATTGCTACATCGGTTTTATTTCGGTTTCGGCCGAGAGTGATAATGACTTTCGGTTAAAAACTGAAATTTTTAATATATTTGCTAATCCCATTTAATTGATTCAATTCCTGCTTAACATTTGTAGAGAAGGAAAGTTTTCCTGAAGAAATTTGTAGTGTATTATAGAGAGTTTACACTGGACTTCTCACTTACCCGAAGACTATATAGAGACAGCATATATTAGTTATCTTTTGGATTAATTTATCTGATGCATCGAAATTGATGCCTTAATACCTGTTTAACTTCTTTGCTAATCTTATACTCTAATGGCAGATTGTGTTTGCTTTTTGCAGTAATATAGCTGCACTGTGTAATTTTTTCACTTTTGCTGAAAAAATACAAAGATTTTCGGATTTATTGAACTTGACAAAGTTATAGTTATTAAATTAACAATGGATTAAATTATAAACCTAAAAACATAATATTTAATTTTTAAAAATTCTCATTTATTGAACATGAAGAATTATGCAGTGTTCCATTACAATCAAAGGCTTTTTGAATTAATGGTATCATAGCTACTCTACAATATACATATTGTACTCATACGTAGATGTAGATATGTACTTGTATTATATAGCTAATCAATAATCAGCTAGCTAATCCGCGGATCAGTATATGCAGGGTTCAAATCCTGGGCTTAGCCGTCACTGACATCGCTTTCGAGTGAAGAAACTGACATTAATGGTATCATAGCTACTCTACAATATACATATTGTACTCATACGTAGATGTAGATATGTACTTGTATTATATAGCTTTACCAAGTTCGTGTATGTAGATAATAATATTAGTGAGCCATCTAGAAAGGCCTAGCTCTAGCCGTCTAGTTTTTTTATTGCAGCTATTGCATTGTCAGCTATAACATGCTACTCGGGACACTGTAAGGTCATAGCAGCTGTGTATGATAGGTATACTGCAAGTCATTTTGTTAGGCTGTTAACATGATGCCGGCAACTAGTTACTAAATGACATGTCTTAAGAATGTACAGAGAATTGCACTCTATACATGCAATTTTTCAGGTATATATATATATTATATATATAAAATTATATATATATATATATATATATATATATATATATATATATATATATATATATATACTGTATACGGTATATATATAAAATATGTGTAAAGGCAGTTAAACATTGTTCTAGAAAATTTTATTATTTATTGAAACAAAATTGCTGGGGGCCTTTTTCAGAATTCAGCTTCAATTACTGAATTAACCTTGTCTGATAGAAAATATAAAAGAAGTGACCTCATCAATAAAATTTGCCCTCAACAACCCAATAATAATTTAGAATAATGGTTAACTTGTTTCATTCTGTACAATGTTGCAGAATAGTCTAAAGTTCATCCTGAAATATCTAAGTATTTAAGCTGTCTCCAAACAGTGAAGTTCAGATATTTGAGAAGATAAAGCTCAGCTTTCAATGCAGAAATCCATTCCTGCATTCTGAAAATGATTGTAGATATACACTGAGGCTAATGGGTGTCTCATTGAACACCGAGGCTGACGGGTGTCTCATTGAACACTGAAGCTGATGGGTGTCTCATTGAACACTGAAGCTGATGGGTGTCTCATTCAACACCAAGGCTGACGGGTGTCTCACTGAACACTGAAGCTAATGGGTGTCTCATTGAACAGTTTCTTAAGTATTTTAAACTCTTTTTTAAACTCTTTTAATGTCATTCAACAGTTCTTTACATGTTTTCCCAAAAATAAAAACTAAGTAACTCCTATTCTCTTGTTACTTTACTAGAATATAATGAAGATGTCACTTAAAGAGTTGATGATTACCCATCACTGAATGTTAGTTCTGAAATTAAGGATAGCCTTAGAAGAAGGCCACAACTTTCTCATTGTCTTAATAAAGGTGATGCAACAAACATTTGTAAAACTACCTTTTGTACAAATACAAGAATTTCTTTGAAAGAAAAATTTAAAAATAAATCACATTAAAAAATGGAGTAGGATGTTTTTTCTGGAAGCTATGTGTATGTAATTTAGTATAATACAATTGTTTTGCCTGAAACTGTAGCCAGATAATTGGTGTTTCTAGTTTTGTAGAAATCAATTGCTTGGACCATTTTCTTGAAGTGATGGCTGACAGAATTGAATTATCCTATGATCGTATATTGCTAGATTGAACTATTTTTACTGTCTCACTTTAAAATTTTTTATTGGTATAATTTTACTGGAGCAATAAATGTGAATATAGAGAAACAATCTCTTGCTTGTTTACATTGCAAATACTTATAACATTTTAGTTATTCAAATAAGCTCTTTGCAGACTGGCCTATTTTTTGCAGTTCCATATCATTTATTTGTTGACATCAGCATATGTTATACAAACTAAAAGAACGTGCATGTAGTGAGAAACAAACAACGAAGGAGTTTTCATTTAGAGTTCTTAACAATGTTTCTTTCATTGGTTTGGAGTTATTTTTGCAATTTTGCATAGTTTCTCTTTACGGCATTAGCTTTTGCTAGCATATTAAAACTTTGTGTAAATAATGCACAAGATGATACTATCTAGTTATCCATCTATTACTTTTATGCTCAGCTAGAAATGAGCTGTAGATAGAATAATAAAAAGCCACCCTGAAGTATCTATATACACATTGAAAGAAATCCGATAGACAGAGTGCCTATCTTCACTAAATAATTAATTTATTGCAACAACTGCTTCAGACATGGTTGACTGTAGTCACTCCAGACTTGGTAAACCTCCAGGGTTTGTCAGGCATTGTTGATTCTGTAGATCAGTGGAAGCCTCTCAGGGGATGTCTGCTTGCATTTCCCTCAACAAATTGTTGAGGTTCTCCTCTCCATCTCTCTCTCTCTGTCCCTCTCTCTCTATCTCGCTTTCCATCCCTCCCTCTCCCCACCTCTCCTTCCACCCCTCTCCATCCCTCTCTCCACCTCTGTCTCTTCCCCCCCTCTCTCTCTCTCTAATTCACTCTCTGTATCTCTCTAATTTACTCTCTTGTCAAGCGCGGATTGAAGACTGCTTTATATGCCTGATGTTGTTATGGATGCTGTGTTTACATTTAAGGTTACGGGGCATTTTTCAAATGTCTCGTGGTAGCTTTGTTTTGGTTTACTCCCAATTCTGTCCTGGTCTCTGAAATGTTGACATGTAACTTAAGGAATGTTTTAAGTTTTAAAACTTTAATTTCATTATTTTAATATTTACTAAACTTTACCTTTGCTTATAAACAGTAGCAGAATTGTGTTAGTAATGACCAGGTTCAGAAGGCCCTGCGAGTTCATTGTCTGTAGTATGCAAGTACATTAGATATGGGTGCTAAATTGAAGAGCACTCATACTCCAAAGAAAATATACCATATGAAGAATTAATCCCTAATCATATTATAGAACATAACTATAGCATAAAGCGAGAAATGGGTATAAATACTGATCAGCAGTTTGCAGATGATACTGCATATGTAAGCACATGCAAAAATTTAACAGACAAAATTCATAAGGAAGTCAATGATAAACTGAATGAGAGAGATTTAAAACTAAACACAGATAAAACAGAAAAATATACCATTGGAAACAAAAATGATCAGGAATGGAAGAGATGCAAATATTTAGGTTCTTACTTGGATACTGAAAGAGACATAATCCATAGAAAGCAATTGTGTTATTTTTAATAAATACAAGATGAAACTAACAAATAGCAAAATAACAATGAAAACAAGAATAAATATATTCAATGCTTATATTACGCCAGTTTACTTATATAATAATGAGCTATGGACATTAACTTCAAAACAGGAACACGAAATTGACATATTTCATAGAAGTTTATTAAGAAAAATACTTAAAGTATATTACCCTCACATTATAAGCAACGATAACTTACACATCAGAACAAATGAAAAAAATGGAGTCTTGCAATTAAAACACGAAGACTAAAATGGATAAGTCACTTACTTAGGTTACCGAACAATGCACCTGTAAAACTTGCTTTAAATGAGAATAAAAAATCTCAGACAAAACAAAGAGGTTGTCAAAATAAACAAACTTGGATCAAATTAGTAAATAAAGATCTCAAAGATGTAAATCAGAATTTGAACATATTAGATGAGAGCATCTGTGATCTGGCTGAGGAAAGAGTGAAGTGGAGTCAATCAACCTTGAAACCTACTGCAGGGTCCAAATAGGACGTAGCGCAGTCTCAGTAGTAGTAGTAGTAGATATGCGTGCTTAATGGTGTATCAGGGAAACTCCATGCAGTAGTAATTTCTCCCTCTTAGTCTTTGTAATTTTAGTGACAGTTATTTGCCCGGTGTTGAAGCCTGTTGAGTAACCGAGAGGCTAAAGTGTTATTTCGAAAGCGCTATTGAGAGAGGGGGAAGCTAGCATCGTTAGTTTGAGCAGACTTCTTTTGTAAATTAATTTGACGGTCAGTACTAGGAATTTAAAAGAGAGTTACGGTGACCTTAGTGAAATTTACCAGGTGTGGCTAATATAGTTTCTAGGGAGTTATTGTTTACAACATATAAAAAATGGCTAAACCGTTTCAAGAATTAGAGACTTAGCCTGGGTAAGATTAAACAGAGCCAGTGTGATTATTCAATTAAATCCTTGGGATTTAGAAACAGGCGGCAAATACATTTGGAAAGTTTATGTGTGACGATCCATTTGTTTGAGGGATAATTTAGAGACCAGTTTCCTAGGGGAATTCTACTGTAGTGAGGTTTTCAATATACTGATACATTGGTGCATAGCATATCATATGTATTAATTACAGATAATGTACAACCAGTGAGGAAGTACAGTTTAACGTCCCTTTCATACTTTCTTTGACTATATTTCGTCCTGTGTTGTTTAAAAGGCGATATAGTAATTTATGAACTTCTTATTTATGTTTATTTAATAATTTAAAATATTATTAATTTAATTATTATTAATTTGACTGTAACTTAGTTTTACATTCACGTCGTTTAACTTGTTATGTTTCCTGCACATAATATTTTGTTTTATTCATAATAAAACATTAATTAAGGAATTGATATTCCTTTAATTAATTAGTAACTCCTGCTGTTTTGCCTGAATACTTCTTAGCGTAGGTATTTAAATAGTTGAGACATTGAATGTTTCATTAGCTCTCCCGTCATTTGTCTGAGATATCTGAGATTTGAACCCGGTCCAGGACTTTGTAAATATTCTTATATATTTTCTTTTTCCTGATATGTCTAGGCTGTTAGTACCTTCATTGGTACTTTCCCTGACAACTCTCTATCTCTCTTATACACTCTTTCCCTCTCTCTCTCTCTCTCTCTCTCTCTCTCTCACTCTCTCTCTCAAATTCGCACACAGCTTACTCCTCTAAGTTGCTTGCATGCTTTAGATCTACTTTAAATCCTCTCTTCCCTGCTATAATGCTCTACCAAACGACATATCTATGGTGCATTTTCCTATTTATAATTTTTGAATATACTTTTAAATATGTAATTTATTTCTTAGTTATTTTTTTATTGGGTCACTTTTTGCTTTTTGTTTTCTATTATTATTTTATTTATTATTATTATTTATTATTAGTTTGACATAGCAGCAGGTGTTGAAGAAATATCATTTGAGACTGAAAAGTCATCATTAGTATATAATTATACTAGTTATTTGTTTATCATCATCTTCCATTAAATCCCAGTTGAACTATGTCGGGACATGACCTACCTTTGAAGTTTTTTCATTCATTCAAATATTGTAGCAATTTTAGTGCCTAGGCGCTCACCAACGGAATGCCCTTTCTGCCGTTGGTATGAATCTTATTTTTATGTCACCGTCTATGACAGGTGCGTATTTACAGAGTTGGTCAATTCTTCAAGCAACGCGTACAGAACAATTATTGTTATACTATTTGTTAAATATATATATCTAATATTTTCAGATAGATTGGTTGTAGCGTATTTTATTAGCTGCTTGGAATTCTTATGTTTCTATTTAATGAAAACAGTTTCTATTGGTTCAATATTTCCCACTAAACGAAATTAGGCTCTTAAGGCCACTCTCTGGATCTTGCTAAATTAGTTTAGTTCATTAGTTTTAAAGCTACAAGAGAGAACACTATGGGATGCACGTCGAGCAAGAAGATAAAAAAGCACACGTCCAGTGTTGAGGATGTATCCCAGCAGAAGGAAGTCGCCCAGCCCAACGAAACCAAGGCGCAGCCGAGCAAGAACGGTCAGGTGGGCAAGCAGAACAACGCCATTCAGATACCCGGCGCCAACAAATCCTTCCTGGCACCGGACGGTATACCATTCATAGACGAGGATGTAGAAGAGGACGAAGATGTCAGTGCTACAAATGTCTCAGAGGTTCACGTGGACGTTGGTAACTCTGTCTCACCTCACGGCGGTAAGACGGTGGTGCAGACGACCTCGACGACGACCTCCACAAAGACCAGCGGTGCCTTAGAGAACGGTCACAGCGAGTCTGTCACTGTCACCAAAACGACGCATCAGATTGTGACGTCAGAGCCTAGACCCGATGTCATTGGTCAGATACTGGTTGAGGAAAAACATAGAGGTAATGCTTTTTAGAGTATATATAATTATGATATTGTCATTGGTTATGTAATGCAAATTTTATTCATTTTTGTATATTATTTCAAGTTTTTCATGCAGCATAGAGCTCTGTCCTTCATAGAATGTATTCTTCAATTTAAGTCATTTTGAAGGCTTAGTTTCCTATTGCTTGCCATAGTGACAACTGTAAAAAATATTAACTTTAGTTTAGAATTAAGTTTAGAATGAGGGATCTATGCTGTTCTTGGTTAATCCATTCTCAAGTTTGTGAGGTTCCAAATTGATATACTTAATAATATTATTATTGTTTATTATTACTAACAACGAAAAATTATATAGTAGTGTTATGGCCGAAATCTGACTTCGAGACTACTTTACAAAAAGAGTTCAATAATAATAAGCCAAATAAAAATTACATAGTAATATTTATTGATTGAGTAGTGTCTATGAGTTGCATTGTCTGTGTATTGTATGAGTCATTGTGCTATTTGAGAGCCTTATTTATGTGCAGTAATTAACAGCCTGCGGATAAGCAGGTTTTAGTGAGCAGAGAAGAGAAGTACTGTACTATATGAAATATGTTCTAGCTCAGTTACTGATAGGCCTGTATGAGGAGATTTACGATGTTGTATGATTAGGATCTTGTATGATTGGTATAATATATCTATTCTCTCACTTTCTCTATATAGAGTTTCATAAATACGAAAGCTATCGTGGTTTCATCTTGGGTTCGATATTCTAATGCTTAGCACTGTCTTGAGGCTTATTTTCATTGTCATTTTTCTGCATTTCTAAGATTGCAATCGACTTCTTAACATGTAGCTCTTCCTGAGTGCGTGATCACCCCCGCTCGTGAACTCTTGGACTCTGATGTCGAACACCTCGTAAACGCTTAGGCTAGAAGTTAAACCCACCGCTCCTGCGAAAGCTTGGACTAGAGGCATTCATAGAAGAAATTCATTTATTGGAAGACGTAATTTGGTGATGAACTGAACATTCTCCTAACTTTGTAAAACAGATTTTATTGCTGTTTGTAACTTAATCGGCATCGACGGCTTTAATTTGTGAGCGCTCTTAAACGTAGCCGTTTTTGCTGCCATGTAGTACTAGGATTTGACAATATTGTGCTTACTCTGTTATTGTTACAGGAACCGAAGAATCAGATAGAAAATTAGCAGAGGTCAGTAGTAGGTCTATTTTTATTCAATTGCACTAGAAAATCTGTATGAGACTGAGCCTGTGTCCTGACGTAAGGATATGTGGCATACATCACGTGTGTACAGGTTAAGATAGCATACATCACGTGTGTACAGGTTAAGGTGGCATACATCACGTGTGTACAGGTTAAGGTGGCATACGTCACGTGTGTAAAGGTCAAGGTGACATAAATCTCGTATGTACAGGTTAAGGTGGCATACATCACGTGTGTACAGGTTAAGGTGGCATACATCACGTGTGTACAGGTTAAGGTGATGTAAATCTCGTGTGTACAGGTTAAGGTTCAGTACTGGACTTAACCGAAGAGCTGAATAACTACTTAAAATAGAAGTTAAAGTATCATTGCAGTTTACACTGAATAACTGAATAACTACTTAAAATAGAAGCTATTGTATCATTGCATTTTACACTGGTTAATCATCCTACCTTCATATGATAAATTGATTATCTACATATGTATACAATGTGTACAATATTGTATATATATTATTTACATATGTATACAATAATATATATCTATATTATATTTTTCTATACATTTATTACATCATGATATTCAGTTTTATATTTCACACTATGATATAATTGAATGTTCCACGGATGGATGAATCATCCGTTGTTTATTTATTTTTCCGGCTGGAGCCAGTGGCGATGTCTGTAAGATACTCTACCGTGGATCAGCATGTGGAGGGTTCAAATCCTGGGCCCCCCCGTCACTGACAACGCTGTCGAGTGAGGAAACTGACGTTAACATTAGCTTTTTTAGTTGAATCTCCCCATTAATGCTACATTAATAAAAACTTCATTTTCTTTAAACGATTCCTTATTTTGCTTAGTCGAATCATACATTGGTTAATCAAGTGTTTCACCAAATCTTCCTCAGATTAATCACGTAGCTTAACGATTGATATATTGATTGATTTATAGGCGACAAATAACAACACATCACCCGGTGAAGACGTTGCGGCAGTTAGAATACAGGCTGGTGTGAGAGGTTATCTGGACCGGAAGAAGGTTAAAGCCATGAGGTAAATCTATCCATGTATTCCCTATTAATTAAAAGGTATAAGAATTGTTAATGGGCTGATCAGTGTAATGAATCTCTCAAGTAGATGAAGAATGGAAGACGTAGGAGAATTAGAATAATGCATCCGTGATGTTAAACATATTCCCTCGGCTAAAATACAGATATGGAGCTTATGATTGCAATAATGAACACAGTGAAGCCAAAGTCTCTCAGAACATTCCATGGCATCAAAAGTTTGCACAAAAATGAAGGAGTTCTAAAATATTTGATCAATTTGAAGAGTTTTGAAGCACACTGTATAATAATAGTGGGGTGTTCTAAAAGATTTAATATATTTTCGGAGTGTTGATGTAAGATCTGATCTATTTGTGAAATGTTGATGTATGCTGCATAATAATAAAGGGGTGTTCTAAAATATCTGACGTATATGCACAGTTTTTAAGTTCACTGTATTTCAGTTAGTAAATGGAGAACAGTATTTGTATACTTTCATACTGATGTGTTTATCCGTCACATTGAAAGAAAATCAAGAAGACAGTTTTCCACGAATACCAAACAATGGTAGAAACACATTTAGAAGATTAATAGATCTTTCCAAGTCAAAGTAGCTATAATGCTACATTTATAGATCTTCTAGTCCAAGTAGCTATACTGTTACATTAATAGATCTTACTAGTCCAAGTAGCTATACTGTTACATTAATAGATCTTACTAGTCAAAGTAGATATAATGCTACATTAATAGATCTTACTAGTTAAAGTAGATATAATGCTATATTAATAGATCTTACTAGTTAAAGTAGCTGTAATGCTACATTAATAGATCTTACTAGTTAAAGTAGCTGTAATGCTACATTAATAGATCTTACTAGTTAAAGTAGCTGTAATGCTACATTAATAAATCTTACTAGTTAAAGTAGATGTAATGCTATATTAACAGATCTGACTAGTTAAAGTAGATATAATGCTACAGTAATAGATCTTACTAGTTAAAGTAGATATAATGCAACACTAATAGATCTTACTAGTTAAAGTAGATATAATGCTACATTAGTTGGTGCTGATCTAGAAAGCCTTCGCTGGAATTGCAGATTAAAGCAAATATATTGCTGACAAACTATGAGTACACTAGTAAATCAAATTTGAAACACATTCTGAAAAAGCGTAGAAACTCTTGGATTATAGGATGAATGAAATTCTGTCGTAGATATCTTGCTATAGGCGTTCAGACATGAGCATTGCAGACTATTTATTACCCAATCAACCCTGTTGACAATCCTGGCCTAGATTTATGTTGTATGATTCATTAATAAAAGTTGGGCATATTGCTGATATATTATTTAATATCCGTCTATTAGAATCTGCTCAATCAAACGCTATCAGTAGGACGAGGATGATTGATCTGATTTATTTACTCTATAAATGATATATTGTATCTCTCTCTCTATCTCTCTTTCTCCGTCTCTCTCCTTCTCTTTCTCTCAGTGTATGTTATTATGTGTATGCCACATAAATATATTTGACTTGACTTTTTTTCTAAATTGTGAGATGCAGTTAAGAATAACTTTTTACCTATGGGTTTGTTGGATAAGTGTTTTCCATTTTTTGAAAATTCTGGACTTCCTGTCGCTTCTGAGCTGAACGGTAAAATGTGAACTGGAGTCTGACTAATACTTAAGTCTCTGAGTATTTCCATTATGGTGGTTCTCTGCATTTTAAGTGGAAACATTACCAGTTAAATTGTAATTTCTGTTTGCTAACATTTTTGCACGACGTATTCGGTTGAATTAAATATTATAAGTAAAAAAAGCTAAAGTTGATGTGAGTTTCCTCATTCAAAAACGATGTCAGTGACGGGCGAGCCCAGGATTTGAACTCCGCACGTACTGATCCGCGGTCGAGTATCTTACCGACTTCGCCACTGGCTCCAGCTACTTGTGTAAGACGATGCTAACACAAGTAGCAATCATAGCTATTGTTGATATCATGATGAGAACCGATAGCAGTGTAGTTATCGAATGATTATAGCTATAGCAATGGTTGTAATCAGTCGATATATAGCAGGAGTTAACGCAGTAGACTGGCATTGCTTGTGAGTTATCTGCCTGCAACTGGTCATTCCCAACAGGATGTTTTTATAGGCTTCAGCTGTGTAGTCAACTGATAGAATCGTTACATACGTGTGTACATATTGTTAACACGACACTGATAATGTTCTGTACAATTGATCTTAGCGACTTGGTTGCTAGAAAAAGAAGTGTCTTATATATGAACATTGTTAGTCATTTCTGTGAAAGAGAAGTGTCTTATATATGAACATTGTGTGGTTATTTCTTTGATAGCCAGTGGAGTAAGAAGGACTCACTGGACTGTATTTCTATTTAATATTAGCTGACAGCAACTGCACGTGATTGCATTGTGTTTTGGAGAAGACAATCAATCTATCAATGAAGAAGTATATTTGTAAATTGCTGGAAAGCTTTCACTACTTCTAGGCTCTGTTCTTCTGAAGACAACTGTTAAATATATTGGAATATAATTTTTATTCACCTATGTGGTAGTACACATCACACAAACACCGTGCATACTATGAAACTATCGAGTGCACATAAATGAAATGACATGGGATAAAACAAAAACAAAAAATTTAGTAGACTAAATAACGATTCGACGAAATGTATTGGATGGATGAAGTTAGCGTTGTTTGAAGGTCGATTACATAGACTTTTGTGTATAAGTCAACAAAATGGCAACGTATATGTTATAATAACGAGGAGATATCATAGAACTTGAGTTTTCTGCCTAATAGCATATCCATATGTCCGTGGAGTTCTTTCAAGTTACAGTTTTCCAGTCTAGTTACACATCATTTAGTTATTTCAATAACTTAAAAATTAGACGGTAGCAGTCAACCCTTATGTCGATTTCGTATCTCGAAAACACATTGAAACCAAAGATTTGAACCCAGCCTCTGCTGTTTAGCTGGCGTCAGTTACCTTACTGGTCGTTTAATCATACGATTTGCTATAAGCTAAATATGTTGATAAATTTCGGCAACATGCGCTGTTCTTTTATAAGAAAGGTTTTAAGTTTTTATAGTCTGATAACTGTATGCACAATAATTTGAATGGAAACTTCATCAATGCAATAGAGTTTGATTTGTCAAAATGAATATTTATTGTGAATGTAGAGGATGGCTTTATAATAATATAATAACCCGATTGTTATGTAGAGATCTATGACTGATACATGTGCGAGTGTGTAGAATAAAACATCAGACTGTCTGCTCTGCGCAGCCTGTGTGTAGTTATACTGTTGTGTCACAGAGTGTGTATATATCAACTTTTAATGTGCTGCCTAATGGCAGGCCCGTTGCGTTTAACTGCTCCACATATTTCTATCAGCTTCTCTTCATATCCACTTAAGAGTGCATTATAAAAAGTTATAATGTAATCTTTCAGATCTCTGTTTTCATCTGTTCTGTACACCTACAATTTTCCTTCCACGACATCATGTATCCCATCCTCGTCACCTCTTAAAGCATTTCCTTTTCAATTATTCATTTTAATCCGTTGCTTATCTCTGTCAACTCTGTTAGAACTGCAAAATTCTTCATTTACTCTTTCAACTCATTTCGGCATTGTTCTTCGTTTGTAATTTTGTCAGTTCACTTAATCTTCTCCTTTATCCTCGATAGCTACATTTTGAGATCTAAGTTTTCTTATGTCCTCTTTAGTTTTCAAATATCCTTTCACAGGCACACCGGACTGTGGTTCAGTTTAAAGTTTTAACTAGAGGATTAATTTGAAATGTATATGACCCTACCGTTAACTGCACGAGCCTTAAGAGGCAACTGAGCAAGAACTGAGGAAGACAACACATTTGGGAAACAACCTCAGAAGTTATATAATTCTCAAGCTGTAAGCTACCTTATGTTGTGGCTAAGGCATAGCCATTTCGGCAGAAGCAAATTAACATTCTCTTTTAAAATTCCTGTTGCTATTATTGCTAACTTTATTAACTAAAATTTATTTTACTTGTATTTCAGGTTTATTTCGATTGCCTAGTTATTTTTCAATTTGTATGATTGAGGGGTGGTCAACTAGATAGGTTACTTGTAACCTCTTTGATGGCCTTGCTTGTGTATGTCACTGCATATTTTGAGTGTATCGAAAACATAGTTCTCAACTATTTGTGAAGGGATCAGCACGCTAGTTTTTCAAGTCATTATTTTCCCTGGCATTGTATGTTTTTTATTTTCTGTTTCTACATCATTAAGGTAAACTAATGAAGTTAAAGTTATGAACTAATTTAAAATCTATACGATCTGTAGTTCTTCAGGTTCAAGACCGAAATTACTAACGCCTGTTTGCTTATGAGTATGAGCTAAGTATGAAAAGTTGTTTTTACGTTTTTGTTTTGTTTGTGTTTCTGTGCAGAGCTGAGCACCAGCACCAGAATGGTCTCGATCAGGTAGAGCTTTTCTCGAACATCAAAAAAATATGTTAACTTTTTCTTAGTCATCTAAATTAGTCTCAGGGGCGAAACCAGATCATACATAGCAAGTGGGGTTGTTTAAGAAATTAGGATAAATAATGCTAGTACTATCTATACCGGTATCAGAACCGGTAAATGTTCTTCAAGGATTCGTAATGAACCTTTTTCGTAAAGAAACTGTTTGTATCATTTTGCACACACTTGTCTACTCTGGCCTATGACTAGTCGAATACGCACCAACAAGCTACATAACACCTGCACTGAGTGAAAAATAGGAACACCACTCTTCTTCCCAAAAGACAAAGTCTCCGGATTTGCACGAATTGCGCGAGTCACTTTTTCAGAAGAGGGGTTTTTTTAACAACCCGTGGCTACGCCCCTGATTGGTCTGTTCTCATCAGAGTTTCAGTTTTCAATACAAGTTTTCTGAGTGATTAATTCATAAGTTTAAGTTAACTACACATTTGTTGACCTAAATTACGCAGACGTGAGAGTGACCTTGTTTCTCATCTTAAAAGGACCTTGACCTGTACGTTTCTTTGACCTTGATCTGCTTATAATTTAGACTTGACCTATATTCAACCTTGACCACGACTTGCTTATAATTTGACCTGACCTTTGTGAGATTTTGACTTGAAGGACTTGAAGCATTCATCTATGTTCAACTTGCAGCCTGGAACAATACATGACGTTGTGTGATATTGTTCAGCTACTGCTGTTCTATATTTGTTAAATATTTTTCTATTGGTTTTATTGTGTTGTCTTTGCCATTTTATATACTATCTCTTAAATTTGGATTATAAATCGGTTTTGAATTAAAAGATTCTAATGCTCTATTTGAAGGTCATTAGACTTCTGTTAAATTTGATTCTATTAATTTTCACCGATATAATTCGGACAAAATAAATCTACCCGTTTACTAATGACGGAATTTTTAATTTCTAATTTATTGAACAATTTATTGATTGATCCATCTATTGAATACATTAATACTCAGTCTGAACATATTTAATTTTAGCGCAAAATTGGTTGTTAGTAATTAGCAGTTTTGATACTGTTACTTGTTATTTGAGTGATTTTTGTCAGTGTTTAGTTTAGAACAGTGCTACTGGTTATTCTTATATGCCGAGGAAAGACGGGTCAACATCACACTTCTCTGTTAAGCAAGAGACCAACGTTCGAATTGACGAAGATCATCTTCGTCAGTATTGTGTATTGCAGACATGGAAGTGAAATTTGACATTTGCTGATTTTTATTGATGTTTAAAAAACAAAAAAGCTAATGTTAACGTCAGTTTCCTCACTCGAAAGCGAAGTCACTGACGGGCGAGCCCAGGATTTGAATCCCACACTTACTGATCCGCGGTCGAATATCTTACCGACAGCGCCACTGGCCCCAGCCAGTAATACAGCATTTTATGATTGGTGTTGTTGTTAAACAGTGCTTAATGAATTCTATTTGCAGTCGCTAGAAGCCGGCGACAGTCGTAAAGTCCTTGAAGACAGAAACGCAGAGGTGAGATACGACGTTGATGAAACGGATGATCCGAAGTTGAATTCTGCGGCCACTAGGATTCAGGCCAACTACAAGGGCTATAAAGTACGCAAGGAACTCAGTGTTAAGAAATAGATGATCAGTTGTTACAGAGTTTTATCAATAGCAGCAGTACAAGCTTTCACTAACCAGCCATGTGGCTGATTTTATATGGATACGTTGGTTTGTCATCTTGAAATTACAAAATGATGATTTACGTCGTACTATGCGCTATTGTGTATTGCTAGCTATTATACGATTAATGAATATATGTTGAAAATTAATCAGTATGGTGTTAGATGAAAGTATGGCGTATAGTGTATTGAATATTGTAGCCCTTGTTAACAGTATTTGCTGCAGTTGGTAATGTGTGTGGTTCCTGTACGGATGACTGTAAGACAAGTGATGCTCTACTGGTAATATCAAAGAACCTCTCATGTTTAGTCATCCAGAGATTAATGGTTGTAAAGTCGTGATCGTTACGCGCTGTGAGCGTTTTTTCATGGCAAATCCAATATTGATTAATATGATTATTGTAATGAGATTAGAAACGCGTCTACAGAAACGGCTGCTTGGCGTCGCTATATGTTATAATGCCATTGTAGGAATGAAATATTGGAGTTACCAGCTAGTTCAGTAGGACTGGTTTTTGTGGTGTTTATGTAAGGAAATTGTTTAATTGCTTGAATCTACTTGTCGAATGCCTATGAAGCTGTGAAGACATTGTGTTTGTCAGAAACATTTAACGTAAGGCTTGATGCGTCTGTAAACCTTTTAGAATAGAAAACTTTGATTAACACCAGTGATGGGCTTTCAGTCTTAATCATTGTTAAGATGCTGTCTGTAGCCGAGGCTACATTCAGCAATTGTGGTTTGACCTTTTTTGAGTCAGATGAGCCTGAATAGGTTTGCTATCAAAGTATTGACTTCTATTGGCTTGGTCTTGTTTGGCTTTGCAGGCCAGTTTTGTGCGTCAAGCCTAGAGACAATTTTATAAGTAATAATTGATTGGGTGGTATCGTTTATATTGTATACATCTATTACACTTTTGTCAGTGGTTAAAGTGGGGGGAGGGGTCGAAGGGGAACTCAGTTCCCCTATCTCTAATTTTTTCTGAGGTATGTTTCCCTGCTAGGGTCCCATATTGGATATTAGGAGACATGTAAATACATTACAGGGGGCCCAAAAAATTCTGACAATTCCTCTAGCTCTCAATTCCCACTTTAACCACTAACTAATGTGAACATAAGTTGTGAACGTAGAATGAGTTTATCATGATTCTTCCAGCCTAGATGTACTGAAAGCAACTATTCATTTTCTCTAAGCCTACAATTCCGCTAACTTCCTTCCTAGCAGCATTCCACCTATAGCGGTGAGTTTGTAGCAATACTGATCTAGGTAGTTTGTTGATTATTTAGCTAGACACGTAGTTTAGATAGTAGCAATGTAGAAAATCGTCAGATTGTGGATTTGTAATTTCCATCTGAAGCAAGTTTTTCTGCTTTCTTTGGTATCTGAATGTGTTGTACTGTAGTATGTGTTAATGTAAACAAGTGCATTTGCAGGGCAACAGTGAAGTTACGTTGATGCATATTGTTCCAGTAAAATGCTTCGTTTTGATGAATAGTTTATACACTACCATTGCCATTTAAAGTACACTTAACTATTGTTTAATAATATTCTGACAATTTCTGCTGTTTGGCTAATTTATGCACTAAAATAAATGTTGCAAGATGAATGTGAAAGACAATTGAGGAGAATATGCACTTGATCGTTGAACATTGAAACGTTTTAATGTTTCATGATCAGTAAGCTTTAGTAAGCTTTGAATGTGCTTAAGTGATCATTTCTTATCCAGGCAGGATATTTCAAACGATTCTGTATTAAGGTTTCTCAATTATTACATTTTCGCAAATGCGTATATATGTCTATTGTTTTTTCATGAGAAGCTTATATTCGAATATATAATATTCCTGCCAGGAACCTATAAAGTGGTCTCGAAGACCAGAAATTGTCTGAGGTTATTATTATTATTATTATTATATGGTTCACACTGTAGCTCTATATAATAAAAATATAAAAAAGTGTTATATAAAGTTGGGGTCATTTCAAGATTTGAAGTTTGTACTGTGTAGTGATTAATACTATTTTTTACCTTGTAAAATAGCGATATGTTGTGCACTGTTCATTGTTAAGATATATCAATTACGGGGACAATTGGTTTCATGTTTCATTTGAATATTAATGTCGTGTGATATAGAAGCTTGTGTGTTACCTTGAAGACAAAAGCATGTGTATCATATTTGAATTATTAACACCCGTCCCGTTATGTCATTTGGAATAAAAGTTATTGAAAATTGTAATTCTTTAAATCATACACAGGCTTCTTAATTGTCAGATGGTTTCAGGAATTTCAAGTCTATGAGTTGCTCTCTGTTATAACGTACGACGTAGACGACTGCAAGTGAATATATGAAGCAATTAAGCTCGTTCTGTTTCTGTCAGTGTATTGTTACATTTTTATGTAAATAGTTTTACAATTTATAATCTCTTTAAATTATTCTTATTTTATTCATATACTTTCTTCAAACTGCCTTTCTTGGTTTATGCTATTTTTTTAATAGTCACTGCATCTTAAATAATAGTCTCAAAGGTTGATGGGGTTTGATCGTTAGTTATGCTGTTAGTGAATTGCTTAAATTATGATAATTAATTTGTGTCCCTGTCACTTTATTATGCCCCGGGCCCCGGTTACGACAGAATAGATAAACTCTAAATTGCTTGAAGCTTAAGAAACGACTGGATAGGGAACTAAGGAAAGAAATTGAAACCACCTCAGAAGCCATATTTCCCTATCTAAAGGCTAAAGTTTTGTAAACGCTGTCCTTTGTGATTAGAGCTAGTTCTTGGTCAATTAAGTGAATGAGTGAAAATTTTGAAGCAGACTGTGACTAAGAATGTGTAGCTTGAGCCTGCCACTGGCAGAGAAAATATAAGGAGATTTAATTGAAATTATAGTTTAATCCTCATTTCTGACAATATCCTCATTTCTGACAATATTCAAATTTCCAAAAATATCCAAATTTCCAAAAATATCCAAATTTCTGACAATATCCTCATTTCTGACAATATCCTCATTTCTGACAATATCCAAATTTCTGACAATATCCTCATTTCTGACAATATCCTCATTTCTGACAATATCCAAATTTCTGACAATATCCTCATTTCTGACAATATCCTCATTTCTGACAATATCCTCATTTCTGACAATATCCTCATTTCTGATAATATCCTCATTTCCGACAATATCCAAATTTTCGACAATATCCAAATTTCGGATAATATCAAAAATTCTGACGAGGCAATCAGATGATGGCAGATGCCGCATTACATAGAGTTTACGATGCCTGATCCACAGATCTTCTCTGTAGGCTGTGCTGGAAGTTGAATATAAAAAGCTAACATTAACGCCGGTTTCCTCACTCGAAAGCGATGTCAGTGACGGGTGATTGCAGGGTTTGAACCCCGCACATGCTGATCTGCGGTCGAATATCTTAGCGACATCGCCACTGGCTCTAGCCGAATATAATGTCATCTGCTGGAAGTGGCTCTAATACAATTCTTTGTTGTGTTGTTTTGTTGCCACTGGCTCCACCCGAATATAATGTCTTCTGCTGGAAGTGGCTCTAATACAATTCGTTGTTGTCTTGATGAATACCTTCATGAAATAGAATAGCTAGTGATTTCTGCTGTTATTGTTCTGGATTTTTTTCTAGTATTGAGAGCCAGTGATTTAGTAAGATTTTGATTAGGCATAGTTGTTTTAATAGAATTACAAAGTAGCAGATATTTTTCATCTATCTATGCTTGTATATTGCAATTGCAGAATGTTAAAGTTACCAGATTTCTGTAGATGTATTAAATTAAATATGACTTCCCTTTAGAATGCAGAATTTCAGCTAGAAATTGTTTAAAATCTGTGCCGAAAATGTTGACTATAGTAACGCTTACTTAGTCCTTATAATTAACAATATGCAAGTGTATATGCCTTATAATTAACTAGCTACGAATATTTTTGTATAGATTATGGATAGTAATTTAGATTTGGTCCATGCTTCATAGATTTTTTAGAAGAATTCTATATTTGTGCTTATTGTTCTGCATTTCTTTGTACGTTTAGGCTTCAACGTCCTTTGAACGTCCTTAATGCGGAATAGCGTTTCCTATCGAACTGTTATTAGCTTCAGAGCCGAACTGTGTCTTCCTGGTGTTCTAGATTCTAATTGAAATAGGCCGTGCAAATTTTGCCTTACCTTAATTTTTTGTAAGTTTTCCCTCTTTCAGTATTTTTAATACAGAGATTTTCCTAACGTGGAACGATGGTTAGAATCTTGTTCTCAGGCTCTTCAGACGTTTGCTTCAGTATTTACATACGATGAAACTGTAAAGCTAGGTTTAACGTCTGGTTTCTTATCACAAGTGGACTGTATTTATGACATTTTTAATGTACATACTCTTTGAACACACTGTAATGGTTGTATGCTCGAAGCCATGTAATAGTATTTAGTAATCGTCACTTGTAGGAGCTAGAAAGTCAAAAATTAGCTAATTATCCTTATGACCTATTGTGAGGAGGGCATGGGGGACCCACCTCGTCATAAGCAGAATCCTCCATGAGTAATGGTATATCGCAAGGAATGTAATAGATAATTTAAGGATCCACTCGTATGTGGACACGAAGAGCAAAGCGAAAGATAGAGATGAGTGGAGGCGTTATATACCATGGACCTGCTAGTAGGCAGTGCGCTAAGAGAGAGAGAGAGATGACCTATTCAGCGTTGAAATCGATGAGTGTGAACCGTTGTTGTGCCGAAGTAGATATTTTCTGTGTGTGCTCACTGCCTTGTGCTGTGTTGATTGTTTTCCAATGATTGATTTATAGATCAATTCATTATTTACTGGTTGATTGTTTTTAGCAGCAGTCTTTAGGCTGCATGTCAGTGTCTTTACAGCAGTCTGCATATATTTACGTGTAATGTACAGATGAATATTATATGCATCCATAGATATGAATCTACTGTTATACTGTACTCAAGTATATTCTTGTACAATCCACACTGTATGCATGTAGTGTGTTTGTGTATATTAATGTGTCATCTTGATGCGAATATAATATAAATTTTTACCGTTACTTCTAAATATCATCCATATTAGATGGCTTATTTTATGGTGAGATTGATTTATTGCTCTTGATTTTATAAACACGTCACGTTGAGGTTTTATGATTGAATGCTTTAATGTCATGATGAATTACTGGTCGTTTCCTATCAATAAAATTCCAGTAATATGCGAGTGAGTATATGCGGTATATATGTATATATATATATATATATATATATATATATATATACAGGTGTATGTTTAGTTCGTTATATGTACAGTAACGAACCCACAGCCTGTTGCTTAAACGACAAATGTGCTGACGACTAGGGCATGAGATTAAATGATGCTGGCGACATTTTACTTTATAACAGTGTAGCATTTTTATTTAATGACTATCTAGATTTTAAATTGCCAGTTTTACTACTTGAAGCCATCAAATGTAACAACTAAGCCATATATTTTTAATTAATGGCGACTTCATTCTAGATGCAGCTAAGGTCCAGTCCCTCTGTTATTTTATCTTTCATAGATCACATGAATGCTCGTCTGTGTACTTGATTTGCACACTTGATAGAGCTTTGTGTCTTGAACCTGCCAGTAGAATTGCTCCTGAGGGAAAATATAAAAACATTTAAATTGTTAATTTAAGCTCTTGTTTCGGATTTGGTTAATTCATGATGACACATTGTATTATTATTTTTTATGTATTTTAGTTGTGAAATTTAGTTGATGCGACCATAGTTATCAAGCTTTAGGTTGGTAGTTTGAATGATTTCATTTGTACTGATTTTTGCCTTTATTTTCTAAACGATAATTTTACGAAGCTACTGAGATTGTAGTAGGCTGCTACTGTTTTGCTGTGACGCTTTGCTTTATGTGCGCTATATTCAGCGTGTGCTCGGATACGCTGCCGTTACTTGGCTTGTTTTAATTCTACAATTATTTCAATTAAACCGAAACAGTATGACTTCGGTTGTTAAAGATTTGGCGTTAAGATTTGTTGATTTATTATAATTATCAGATATCAGCGATTCTCCAGCTTTTTAGCTATGTCCCTGTTTTCCCCTATTTGGCCTCTCTATGCTTTCAAGTAGATGGGCTCGTTTAGCACGTTGTGTTTGAATCATCCGATTAATTTTGTTCTTATTCAATCCAATCACCGGTCCTGTTCTATTAGAAATTTTACTAATGTTTGAATCTGACACTGGTAACAGTGCTTCATATTGTGTTCCGACGCACGTGATAAGTTATTTTTTATAATCGACTTTAATATTTCGTAGTCTATAAAAAAATTACAGGCCCTAGCAAACGCTTCTTTAAGGATTCGAATGAAGCGCTTGTTAGTGCCTGTGATTTTTATCTATATGTATTTATCATTACGTTTCACTCACAACAAACTAGCGCAATAGAAGCCAACATACCAGCCACTTGACTATAGGAATTGCAGCAAAAATCAAATAGTGACAATTGATTGAGTTCCCAGCTGTAGCATTTAAATACTCAACACTTAACTATGCTATACTAATATGTGCAGCTAGTTCCAAAAGCGCTGATGGAGTAGAAGCAAAACTCGACTTATTTGGGTACCGAACTATAGTATATGACAAAGACGCCCCTGTCTAGCAATGGTATAGCTTACAACTAATATATAAACGTTCTGGTGTCTCGTAGAAGCTACGATAATATATACTGGAAAATGGCTCGATTCGATTCTATTTGATCTCGAATTAAACAGACATGTTTGAAAATAAGAAAGCTGACGAATTGATTACTGTTAACTCTTGAGAAACGAGAAGTACGACCATCTTGGGATTTTCTAATTAATGATAAACTACGTAACATTAGGCCGTTCCAACATTATAGCAAACTTGGGTCCATCTTTACTCGCAACGCCATACGTCAGTAATAGTGTAGTAGTGCTGGGTTGGCGTGTTGTTGTTGTAAGTTAATCAAGTTTAGCTGTTTTCTAGAACATTGATTATTTTCGGGGAAGTTTCTGATTTCATCAGGCATTCTCTACGGGAAATTGCGTAGTTGCTTAGGTTATAAGTTGGCTACTTTTATGGTAATGTTTTGGGAATAGGCTGCTCTGCGGCATTGCGTTGCGATGAGTGTTGGTTGGGCATTATCCACACCAACGATACGATAATAGAACTGGTCGACGAATCAAGGCTGAATAGTATTCCCATCCTACACCCCCCGACACACCTACAGCGTGATCACATGATAACTGAGTGTAACAATGATCGTGTGTTGCCTGCAAGCTTCCCATCACAGTAAAACACCTCATTATATATTGCTTTTCGATATTCAGCAGCGAATTAATATACCTAAAATTCTGTAAAATAAATGATTATGAAATAGTAGATCTTTTAAAATATTATTATTAGATCTATTGTTGTATGAGACGTCTAAGTAAGAACTGAGGTAGAACTGAGGTAGGCAACGGGAAACTACCTCAGAAGCCATATTTTTCCAAGTCTACATAAGGTATGGATAAGCATTGTCTTTTGTGAATATATATTTAATTTTTTAATTTATTTTATTTTATAATATATAGATCAACACGATCACACGATCACTATAGATCAAAGTGTTGATTTAAGGAGTGCTCTTGATGATATTAATAGTAATAATAATAAAGGTTTAACTTCCGTTTCCTCATACAAGTCTGATGTTAGGAACGTCCCGCCATCACATGTCACTACAAATCGAGCATGAGCTTGATGGAGCGTGAAAGCAGACTTGAGTATGAATATGTACCTTGAACTTGCCACGTGGCAGAATACAATTAAGAGAGAGAGAGAGAGAGCGAGAGAGAGAGTTGATATATATTATTCAAAACATCGTAGTTTACGTGATTTAATCAATTCATTTTTTGTTAAATATTTTCATTGGCTTACCTTTTATAAGGGCATTAAGATTTATGTCAGTTTTTAGCAGTGCAGTTTCTCTATATAGGCATACATAGGCGCCGGCTAGAGGTCCTATATTATTGAATAGTAAATTTAAAACGAGACGTAATCAATATTAAATTCGATATGTCGCTGTGTGGGCCTTTAAGAAGCAAACAAACACGTACAGGTACTACTGGTGCTTGTCAGACTAATTAATCGTTGATCATCTCACCAGGACATCTCCCTACTGACTAATTTGAGTTCAATTCACCGCCATGGAATAAATAATTACATATTATTCCTCAGTCTACCCTTGCTCATGCTGCACCGCAGATCTGGAATTCTGTTCCTTCCAATCTTCGGAAATCTTCGCTTGAATCACATCGGCCTTTGCTATCCTATGAGCAGTTCCATAGGCAGTTGAAGACCTATCTTTTCCATCTCTCTTTTCCATTCAGTGTCCTTGAGTTGCGATCTGCGCCTAAACGTCCTTTTCTCTAATTCCCTTACTTTGGACTGATTTTCTGAATTTTGGAATTTGCACCGGTTTTGGCCCTTCTTAATTTTTGCTCGTCGGATTGATTTTGTCTCAGTAGTGCTCGATGTTGTCATTGATGACTGTAGCATTCTAATTGTTGTTGTTATTATTAGCTCATCACTGAATCAATTTGATTCGATCATTGAAATACATTTATTCCGTCATTCAATTAATATCCCGTGCTGTACGTCGAGCATTGATTATCAGCTAGTGCAATCTAAAACTTTTGAGATCTATGGCAGAAAATCTGCGTAAACTTCCGCTGTAAATATTGCACAAATTGACATTAAATTTAAGATTTAATTAAATTAGTTCTCTTACTTTGTAAGAGAACTGATTCAATTAGTTCTTCTCTTTGTTGTTAATACTCTTAATTGGTTCAGTATTTATTGTTCTACTTTTCTAATATTCTAATAATTGGAGTTAGGTTACAGAATTCACTTGAATAGTCAGAAAAACAGTTTTTTCCTATACAATTTTTGTACGAAGGGCTTGCAATCTACGAATAGTGTTACGACTTATGAATCACTATAGTAAAGTTAAGATATTTGTATAATACACTTAAGTTAAAATAAAGTATACACGTATATCACATCCATAGCTTTACAAAAAATAATGCTAATTAAAGGGGTCATTTCTGCCAATGAGTTTATCTCTATAAACTGAAATTTTTTTATTCTAGAGAAACGTCGTTTAGAAATATAATAACCTAATGTCATGGACAAAGTTAAATGCAATATAGGCCTACGTGTACTGTGAGCATTATTTACGAGCTCACATATAGGCCTAAATGTGTTTATATAAACTATATCATACTTGCTAAACGTATGTATTAATGACAGTGTTACTGATTATTAACATTAGTTCCACAGTGAAAGCTATATAATATCTATTCAATGTCTAATTTATGTATGTTGTAGATTTAATAATAACTCTAAATTACTGCTATATATAGTAGAATAAACCTCTTCTGTGTGCAATTTTTTAAGGCTATACTCTCTGAATCCAATATGGCCACGAGTACCCAAGCTCGCCAGAAAACTCAGGCTGGCCAAACGGTGAGTGAGCTTAATTACAGTATTACAAATATTTTATTGTGCAAATGCTATATCTGAATCTTATATGTACTTGTACACCCTGGCTACATATGTTCGGAATCTAGTTTCTAGGACCATTAAGCTAAATATTTGCTTCATAGACGAGACTAAGAGGGCTTAAGCCCCCTAACTTATATACTTAGAGCCCTAACTTTCAGCGCCTTTTAAGCTATATAGGGGCTAGAATCAAGTCCCCCAATAATTGGAGCAGTTAGTCATTTTTAGGTGATTATGATCTCTTGTGCATTTGAATCTCAAATATCTTTACAGAACTTTATTTCTGTGCCGTGAAATAAAGTTTTGCAAAGATATTTGCACTTTATTTGTCTTCATATATGATATTTCTGCTACTGTGACTGATTGTCATCAACTAAGTAAAAGAATCTGATATTAAATACTCACAATTTCTCTTTGCACTATATTAAACCTAAGAATATATTTTCTCCATATTATGTTTTTGTCATGTAGTGGGCAGACACATTTCCGCGACAGATGACTTCCGAACTTGAATCTGTAAAGTTTGTTAAGAAACTTCTGGCCATTGCCATCTCAAACATATCCTATCTTAGAAACATCTTTCCTGAGAAGGCCTTTGGAGAAAAAAGTGTCGACGGTATACCGTCTCTATTTAATATATATATAATTAGTATAATTATATATAATTATAATAAAATTATATTTAGAATTATATATTGAATGATTCTCAGACTGTACTAGTTAATATGATTCTGAGTGAAAGTTTAATGTTCAAGAATTATCAATGTAGTATCTCATGCAAAGGCATCTCTATAATTTACAACAATTATATACAGTAATACGAACAATATGCAATAAAATACGCATAGTAAGCATGAAAAATTCAAAACAGATCTTACATTAATCTATCTAAAATACCAAATCTGAGAGATTTTTAAGATAGATCACAGCACAGAATTTACAGGAAAGGATCGAATCGCGATAAGAAACTGTTCTACTGTGAAAGAATAGAAGTGTGTCATTTAGAGCTACAAATGCATAATTAAATAATTGTGATAGAAATCGGCATTATATTTATAAGTTAGTTTTTTATTATGTAAGACTTGTAAGAATTGCAGTGTAAATTTACATATTACATTGGCCTAAATTAATGTAAAATTATGTTGGTAAAACTATGCATCCAGGCACCTTTCATGCTTGACTTGAAATCATTAATGACACTGACTCTTTTGAGCTACCAGTGCTATATAATTTCTCATAATAAATAAAGAACAGAAAACTTAATGTTAAACTGGATGCCACATATACAATAGGACTAGTTATCACTTTTTGTTAGATAGAAATATCATCATCATCAGTTCCTTGAGTTCTGTACAGAACATAGGGCGGCAACATTCCTCCATTCGTTTCTATCATCAGCAATCTTCACAGCATCTTCCCATGAAATGTTTAATACTCCCAAATCCTCATTGATGGTATTTAGCCATCAATAAGGATTTGATGATAT
Organism: Enchytraeus crypticus; assembly: GCA_905160935.1. Classification (NCBI taxonomy): domain Eukaryota; kingdom Metazoa; phylum Annelida; class Clitellata; order Enchytraeida; family Enchytraeidae; genus Enchytraeus; species Enchytraeus crypticus. Next base: position 1,448,329 of record CAJHZI010000252.1, on the reverse strand, counting down.
TTAGATAGAAATCTATTACATATTTAAAGCTTCAATGTTTTATAATTTAGATTTGAGCCTGAAGATTCTTAAGAATGACCCATCGATAAAGGGAGCAGATCGGGTCATTGAGTGGCTGAAGGGAGTTTTCGATGCTATTGATAAGAAATATGTAAGTATTAACTAATCCAGGTTTAATCACATGTTGCCTGATTGAAATATAACACTAGGCTTGGGTAGAATTGCAAGCATTTTTAAAGAGGATCAATGCAGATGCCTACTTAAAAGTATTAAGAGATTTTACTATCGTGATTTTGATTTGATGACTTATATCGTACTTTTAACATTATTTGTAATTTAGTTATAATTTATAGGATCTTATCTAGTGGAATAAGTAGGATTGTTGGTAATTTACATTGACTGGCAGATATAATTGTACATTTTAGCTAATTCGATATTATGTTACCCTCGCAAATGTATTTTATTGACTTTTCTAAGAACGTTTATTCTTGTAAAAATAACTTCATAATTGTAGAGTGTAGAGTACAACCAGATGAATCACCAAATAAAATCAATGCTAGCCTAACTTTATTTTTCTTGCAGTCCTTGTAGCATTGAATAATTGGTCCTAGGGGAGATGGTTACTCATAGATCTGCACAAATTACCTTGCAAATAGTCTACTGAAGGTTTCTCATTGTAGGCAATTAGTTCACACTATACAAATAAACCAAGTGGTTTAATTTAAACTATACTGCTATGAGTCTAGACAATTACTGATATTTTTAACATATTTAACTACTTAACTTAGTTTGTTACCGTTGATGTTTTAACCTTTATTAAGAATAAATTGTAAAAATACAAAATATAGTGACTTTAATGTTTATGTTGGTATGGTATTTCAGCTTAGAATGATGACGCTTGGGGTTGGTATTTTTATTTAATTATATATTTTTATATATATATATAATTTATTAAATATTAATATATTGTTGTGCTTTATCTTATTTATTCAATTTATCGAACTCTTGCTATGGTCTACTTTTAATCTGTTTAACGTGTTTAAGGCTTAATAAATGCTTTTTATGTCAATGTGAATTTGCATAGAGCCATAATATCCAGCCAATAATCTCTGAATTTAATTAGCGTCTCTATTTAATGTAATGAAGTAATTTTTTCAATATTATTTTACTTATTAATTAATTAGTCACTTATTCTCTAACTTAATATTAAAAACTTAAATTTACGCCTTAGTACTAGGGCAGTATTTTGTATTGATTTTCTAATCACGCCAAATTTGTTCAATTTAGTTGTAGCTAAATGGTTTTAAATTTATTCTCCACAATTTTCTAATTCTTAAGTTGACATGATTTAACGTTTTTCCTTTTCAATGTAGCATTTTAGTTTCAGTTTCATTAAAGTGTATTATTGTAATAATGTTTAGTATTGTTGCTGTCTCATTTCAGATATACAGAGATGCCGATAATCCAGATGTGAGTAGGGCCTTACTCTCATGTGTGAATGTTCTTATTAATTAAAGTAAGACTATTTTGCTTAAGGGGAGTTTGTTGATCGGGTCTTAGTGCTACACCAGAAGAGAATAAGTTTAATTGATGTAAACGTTTGACTATACAATTTTTAATCAACTGTAAGTTAAAATGTAGAATGCTTATTAAATTTGGTCAGTTGTGTATTAATCATCAATCCCTTGTAATATCAAGTTGAAAAGTAAGTCATGATGCCTGCTTAGTGTTAAGACTTCAGTCGGCATACAAATTTTTCTCTAATCATCATCATTATCATCTTTCCTTTTTTCTATCATTTCTATTTTTCTCCTATTATTGTTGAATAATTAATTTAAAAAGCTAAAGCCAGAGTACTCGCTAATATTTCTAGTTACTCCCACTCCTTTCTGTTTCTGTTCCTCTGATAAAACATACTGAACATTGTGATTTCAACGGCTCCTTATAATGAGAGAAGAAATGATTTTATATTTTGTATTGATTATTTATTTCATCTGTATTTTTAGACGCTGATTGAAGCCTATACATTTAGATTCTCTTATTCTAATTCAGCATCCATGGAAATCTATCGGTATTAATTTTTCTAGAATCAAATGTTTCTTGTGCGTTTTGGATTGTCATGTTATGTTATAGCATATGGCGACTGGAATATCTTATGCAGCTTTAGCTGCCTCTTTATTTATGTCCCTCACATTACCAACCTCTCCACTGTACCTTCTTCAATAATGAAAGATTTGAGAATAAGATATTTTATCTGATATTTTATTTGGTAATATGAAGGATATATAAGATTGAAAATTAGATAGGCCTAGTTATAATTTAGTATTATAGAACTATAGAACAATTCTTTTGTGTGAAATGATTAAATCAATTTAAATTAAATAAATATAAAAAAATAGAACTGCGGAAGGCAACGCAAAGCACCTCAGAAGCCATATTATTTCCAAGCTATAGGCTGTTGTAAGGTGTGGATAAGGCAAAGCCATTTGTGATGGGATTAACTTGTTACTGCTATTCGATTTACTGCTAATTGTATGTTTTCTCATAATGATAATATATTAATCGATGGTGTGCTCTTTATGAAGCGTGAAAAGCAGCATGTGAGTAGGAATTCTCTACCTTGGACCAGCTGCTTGAAAGAGCACAAAAAAGAGAGAGAGAGATAATTTAGCAGTCTTACAATATGACCTTGATTCATGCTCACTTGCATATATTTTGATTATTTAAGGGAACAGTATAATGTGACGGTATTACCATATTGATAAATGAGATAAAGCTAATGGTAAAGCTAGTGGTAACGTCAGTTTCCTCATTCTAAAGCCATGTCAGTGACGGGCGAGCCCAGGATATGAACCCTGCATATACTGATCCGCGGTCGAATATTTTACATCGCCACTGGCTCCAGCTAGTTCTAAGGCTATACTCTCTGAATCTATTATGGCCACGAGTACGCATATAATAATAATAATAATAAAGGTTTAGCGTCCGTTTCCTCATCCAAGGATGATGTCAGGGACGTCTGTAATTATATAATACTATTTAGATATAATACAGTATCATGCATGCAGCAGGAAGAGGTATTATGTTGTATCGTAATGAAAATATGGAGAAACATTGGAGATATATCCATCCTGTAGTGATAACAAGAAGATATCAGGTAAGGACTCTAGTGATGACACAAAGAAGCCCACAATGAAATGATTATATGTTTTCTCATAATGATAACCTAGAGATACCATGTGTTATTTTGCAGTGACAACAAGAAGATAACTGATAAGGTGTCTACAGAGGAGACGAAGAAGGCGACCATACAGATGTTGAGAACGCTGATCGTGCTCATGCAGACACTGGATCCACTACCTGGGCAGTTCAACGTCACCATGAAGCTACTTTACTATGATGATGGTATGGCGGCTATTATATATTCTGTCTGTTAACATGTCATTTGAATTGAATTGAATCATATTTATTTCACTTTAGGTTACATCGTACTCCAGTAATACATGAGATAAAGTAATAAAGGACACAAAGGCCCCGATAGCACTGACATGAGCCCTAGACGAACATAGACAAAATAATAATACATAGCCAAAATAATAATACATAGCCAAAATAATAATACATAGCCAAAATAGTAATACATAGCCAAAATAGTAATACATAGCCAAAATAGTAGTACATAGCCAAAATAATAATACATAGCCAAAATAAACCATTTATAGAATAAGCAATACTTTTAACACGTCTCTCATAATATAAGGAATCCTTGTGGACTTCTTTGTGTCATCACTAGAGATCTTATCTGATATCTTCTTGTTATCACTGCAAGATAACATATCGCATCTGTAGGTATTCATTATGAGAAAACATACAATCGTTTCCTTGTGGATTTCTTTTGTCATCACTAGATCCTATATCTGCTATCTTCTTGATAGTTCAGTGTAATCAGCCAATCTAAGAACATGGAAATTTTCTGCAGGTCTTCTCTGACTGGATGCTAAAATCTCACCGATTAATGCAGACACTGTTTGTTTTATATTAAGAAATGAACTTGACCATCTCAACGAATAAAGTAATGGAAATTTTCTGGTATAATGGACTAGTGTAACTGATGTAATGGAAATTGTCATAAAATATGTATTTAACAGTTGCTTAATAGGCCTCTTATTGAAATGACTCCAGCTGAGCATGAACTATCAGGTTTAAGACCTTAAACTTGATAGTTCATGCTCAGCTGGAGTCATTGCTCTGTACTGTATGTTTAATAGTAACTCCTCCTGAGTATGAGCCACCTGGTTTTAGAGCGGGAGACTCTGATACTTTTGAGTTTGAGACAGAAATGAAAAAGATCAAGATAGGCGATGTGAACACGGTTTGTTAAATATGCAGTTCTTTTTATATTATTTGTGTTAGATCCTTTACTCCCTACTATGCGAATTTAAAATTCACTTTGGCCGGCTTCAGCAGTTTCTAGCTATGTCGTATTTTAACACTATGCCACTTATTTGTAAATATCTCATAACATTTTCTCGTTAATTATTAATTATTAATTGTGATACCAAATTAAGTAACACAATTTGTGACATAGAGCGGTGGCCCTTCCTATTATGCTCTTATATTATTCTGTAAGGCTCTCCATTTTGTCAAATAAATGCTGTAGTAATATGCACTCTGTGCCTCTGGGTGGACTCACTAATTTGCTATATTTACGCTTCATAGATTAGCCGTGCCACTAGGCTATCTTTGAACTATTGATGTAATTTTGTGAATGCTACTGAAGTAGCATTAGAACTAATATTTTCTGCGATCTTTAGTGGTATCTATAACTGATTACATGATGAAGTAGATGTATTGCTTGGTCTCTGTTTTTGTCAGTTAAAATTAGACTTGGTATCTGATGTTAAAAATACCCAGAGTAATCTAGATTTGCATATTCTTGATATGCGGGGCTTTAGTTCCAATTGACCACCCGCGTTCTGCTCATCGGTTTTGATTTGGTTCAATAGTGCTTGATGTTGTCACGGACAACAGTAGCACTCTAATCATTTTGTTGTTTTTGTTGTTGTTCTACTCTGGTGTAAAAAAGTGATAAACCAGAGTGCAGCTATCTGAAGACTTGTTTCGCTTTTAGAGATTTCAAATTTCTATAATATTTGTAAGATTTACACTTGTTCTTGTCTTGCAAGAAAATTTAAAACTTTTTGTAGCTTTTCGACATTATAGACAGCAAATGGACATGCTCGTGTTCAATTTTGTGCTATTTTTATTAATTTAAAACCTTTACCAGCTTCAATCCGTTCAAATACCGTCTCTTATTACATCCGTTCAAATACCGTCTCTTATTACATCCGTTCAAATACCGTCTCTTATTACATCCGTTCAAATACCGTCTCTTATTACATCCGTTCAAGTACCGTATCTTATTACATCCGTTCAAATACCGTCTCTTATTACATCCGTTCAAATACCGTCTCTTATTACTATTCTTCTTAATTATTTCCGTCAGCTGAAGCCAACTTTTGCTATTACTAGATTGTGGTTTCAATTAACATTCGTTCCTGGATAAGTCCTTGAACTATTCCTGTACCGTTGCTTTTTCAGAATATAGTCTATCTGCATATTTCCTCGCTTCACCTGTTTTAAGTCTTACAAAGTCTACTGATAGTAGACACGCATAATATAGTGAAATGATCAACTAGGTGTTGATATATATAACTTTTAAAATCACATGTTAAAAACCATTAGGAAATTGAATTAGTCGGTTTTTTTGTATAACCATCGTGTGAATGTCAGAGATTTTATTCTCAGATTTGTGGATGGGATTTGGGTTCTGATCTCGTGGGTTCGAATCCCATATAATCTGTATAAATAACTCTTAAGCGTACTAAAAGATACTCGTGTATCTTTTTGAATTAGTACTTTTTTCTGTATTTAAAATTTTTATTAATTTCTCAGTAGCACATGTCGAGCAGAAGTCAGAGTGCACCTTATAATGCATTTAACTTTCGTGGAATCTAGCGTTAACTTAACGTTAATTTAGCGTTAACTTAAAGCCTGTGCTGCTCTACATTGTTTTATCCTGCAGGCTTTTCATTGGTAAGCGGTAACTTGTGTTAGTTGTCTTAAGCGATGACTTCCATAGATAAGGATAAATTTACTTCTCAAACAATATAATAATTACCTTGTCTTATTGAAATTCAATCGTACAGTATTTAAGATCTAGGGTAAGTTAGTTATATTATATTATTTGAGAATAACATTATTTGCCATTATTTAGGATTTATATTATTTACAGTTATTTACAAAATATCCTACATTATTTATGAACTCTGTTAATATTTAAGAAGTATCTCATATAGAAGTATCTCATTTATATTACACTAGTCAAGTCTTCGTTATTTAAAAGTTAAATGTTAAAGAGTTAAGATTTCAGTATTTAAAAATTTTCGTTAATTTTATAGTAGGTATCTTTTGCTAAGTGTGGTTATCCCATTTTAATGTGCTCATCAAATTTTAATTGTATTTTTAAAAGTGTAGTAATCCCTATACAGCCTTTGCGATGTGATAATTATTTTATTCATTGACTCTTCAAATTTAATTCAATTCGTACTTTAATTTATGTTCCTTTAATTGGTTATAGAACCGAAATATGTTACGTTACAATGTCACTAATTTCCGGAAAGTGTGTGATTTATCTGGGTATAGTTTCATAAGTTTGGCTAAATTAATACATGTTGAGAGTTTAATCTTGCTCTTCTCGGACCTTATAACAAATTCGTGCATTTGTTAGTACTATATATATATTCCCAGATATATCACCAGACTAACCGTGGTAAATTATATATGTCACTGTGTAGGCTGAAGTCTACTCTGCTGCAGTTGACGTCAAATTATATCGCCACGAGGCAAATTGGAAAGTTGTAGTTTTCTAAATACCTACTTTAGTATCAGAATGAAAGCGTTGTATTTCACATTAATACTAACTAGTATTACATGCTAATTAATTACTTACTAGACAGTAGCTTTAAATTAACATTTTATTTTCTGAAACCAATTTACATATCGACAGATTTTCTTGTGGACAAGTTTACAGGCAGACCTGTATAGTGTGAATCTAGGTTATAACGCTGCAGGATGGGTTGTGAAATTTTTTGCTGAGCTTCTGTAGTAGGTTATAATTTCTTCAAATCCTTACGTAATCAAAGTTTGATTACCAGAATTTCTAAAAGTCTAATTCCTTTCTCTTCCGTCTAAGCATATGCTGGTACATGTATGTTCAGGTGATGTATGTCTGCTTGTGATGAATATGGATTTATTAGAACCGAATTTAAAAATAAGTGACATCATACAGACTCATCATGCAAACATTATATCATGAAAGTAAATGCATCACACACTTAATCATATCAATCGTTTAAATCTTAACAGAATACTTAATTCATTAAATCCTGTGGTCATCAGAGACGATACTAGTGCTTATGGTTTTATGTTCCGATAGAAAAATCAATGACATCATCCTCTGATAAGGAACTGGACTCAAAATCCTCATTGTATTGTATTGCATTGTATTGTATTGCATTGTATTGTAATATATTGTATTGGTTTGTATGGTATTGTATTGTATCTGTAGTTTGTTAACATCACTTTTACTATTTCTCGGTTAATTACAATATTTGAAGTCTACGTCTGCGACTGACAACCGATGCGGCACAATTTGTTGTGATGGACGAGGGAGATAGGAAGGCGAAAATAACAGATAAAGATATGGTATCACAGGCAAGTCTTCACGTGCTACAGTCAGGCCTCGATGATGATAGAGAGGTTTATTAAGCGATCTTAAATGATTTCTCTTCCCTTATTGTTTCTAAAAATAGACTAACTGAAAACTTCAAAAGTTAAAAGACATGACAGAGTGACATATGCTAGAGAACATGCTAGTTTATTTATTTACCGGTTCTATTTAATGGTCCTTGAGTAATATTGTAAACCATGAAACAGTTTTTACTGTAAGAGATATGATCGTGCATTATCTGGCTTAATTCATTTGCAATTAATTTAATTCATCTCAGAAAAGTTTTTTTCTGGTATAATTTTTCTGGTATATCTTTAGTATACGCCTTCGAACAGAGCGATATATAAAGACTGCTGTTGATTACAAATCTTTACAAAGTTGTCTATTACAGTACTATTGGTGTTTTAGACTACTGAAGATGAAATCCAAAAAGAGACGAGGCAAGAAACAGACGTTGAGTGCAGAGTGTCGAAGGAGACTTCTGTGAATCAAATAGAGCCTGGTCCTGAAGGTCCTAGCAAAGGTTTGTGTAGAGATTTATTTCATTCTGATCGCCTTTCTTAAGGATTTAACGACATTGTGTAGACTCTATTTATGGTTACGACAAATCTCTATTAATTAATCTCTGTATTCTCGTTATGACAAATGTCAGCCCCAATAATGCATATTCAAATATTTATCCATACACTTTTACTTTTTAATGCTCTCAAAAGAATGCTTCATGTACCAAAACTTTAATCCCTCTTAGGCCTAAAGGTCTTACTACCAAACCTGAAGTGAGTAAGAACAACCATCTAGTTTTTAGTTGAGTGCAGTACCTGTGTTTTGTTTTCTTTCTGTTGTAGAGAACGACATGGGTATGGAAAGAGATGAAGTTCGGTGCCCCTGTGGATTCAACGAGGTCAGAAATTAAGAATTACAACATATTTTGTTAGAAATAGCTATTTCTATTTAAGGTTTTGCTGTTAGTTTACTAATTTTGATATGTAGAAATATATCAGTGCTTAAATTTTAAATAAAAGGAGAAATATAAACTAAGTTTGATGCGTGTTTCAACACCGCTTGCGTAATGTCAATCAGGCCGGGCTTAGAACTCGTTGACACTTCCTTATCTGAGCCCACTGAGCTTATTGCTTATCCACTCAGCCACCTGTTGGTACAGTTGTAAATTTCTTGAGTTACTGAGAAATGCATTAGGGCCGCATTTCATTGGTGTAACTACTTGTGAAACACTTTAAATAATTGCTTTGTTGAGCAATCGCTGTATACTTTTTTTAAATTCGAACCCGCGAGGTTTCAATTCACCTCAGGATCTGTCCAGTCATTTAAAACTTCATGACGTTACCTATACGCTATTTAGACATTCTAATTGGCGTAGACATTCTAAAATATCTGCTTTGCTTTTTTATTTCTTTTTATTCAAGCCTTCAAGCTGTACATTTATTTGTGGTATAGTTTAACTTACCTTCAGTATTTCTCTCTCTCTCTTTCTTTGTGCACTGCCATGGTATATAACGTCTCCACTCTTCTCTGTCTTCCGCCTTCCTCTTCATTTCCACATATGAGTGGGTCTTTAAATCATCTAACATACCTAATTTCGGCCTGCCCCTGCCTCTTTTTCCTTCCATTCTACCTTCTATGACCTCTTTTAATAGACCTTCCTCCCTTAGAATGTGTCCTATCCGTCTCTTCTTCCTATTTCTTAATACATTTATCAGCTGTCTATCTGTGCCAACTCTCTCCAGGACTTCCTCATTTGTAGCCTTTTGAGTCCAACTAATTCTCTCCATTTTCCTCCAAATCCTCATTTCCAACACGGATTTGGAGAAGAATCATCAGTATCAACCTAGGAAAATTATAATTAACTTAATAATACTAGCAATAAATAATAATAATAATAATAACAATCAGAGTTTCACAATCGTCCATGCCAACATTTTGCGCCGTTTTTGGACCTTCCTTTTGCTCGCGGGCTTGATGTCTCAATAGTGCTCGATGTTGTCATTGATTACTGTACCTCACTAATTGTTGTTATTATTATTATTAGAGCACTGTTAACACAAATCCAAACCGGTGAGCAAAAGGAGGGTCCAAAACGGTGCAAATTCACAAATCCAAAAAATCAGTCCACATAATATTATAATATATTATTGTAGCGGTAATTTTTAAGTATTTAATTGATAACTAATTAATTTAATTTACGAATTAATAATATAATATTGCAATGGGAATTAACTCCGTATATTATGGATATTGTATTATAAAAGCAATTTAGAGTTGTAATTTAAAAATATTCATACAGGAGCATTTATCCAGTTCGTATCATGTTACTAGCGGCCTGCTGTTCAATTAATTATCTGAATGAATCTATGATATTGATTTACTGATTCATTGATATACTTGGTTAATGGGGTCATGTTACTGTTAAGATGATTGATTGATTGATCGATGCGCTTGATTTAGGGATTGATTGTTATGATATGGTCGTGCTACTGTAAACTAGCTAGATTAATTGATCAATGTGATTGATTTAGTGATTGATTGATATGGTAGGATGAGGGGTCATGCTACTGGTTAACTTGATTGATTGATTGATCGATGTGATTGATTTAGCGATTGATTGATGTGGTAGGACGATGGGGTCATGCTATTGTTCAGTTGATTGATGTGATTGATTTAGCGATTGATTGATGTGGTAGGACGATGGGGTCATGCTGCAGTTAAGTTGATTGATTGATTGAGCGATGTGATTGATTGATGTGGTAGGATGATGGAGTCATGCTGCAGTTAAGTTGATTGATTGATTGATGTGATTGATTTAACTATTGATTGATATGGTAGGATGATGGAGTCATGCTGCAGTTAAGTTAATTGATTGATTGATGTGATTGATTTAACTATTGATTGATATGGTAGGATGATGGAGTCATGCTGCTCTGTTTATCATGTCAGTGCTGGCAACATGCTGTTTGCTTCAAAGTTCTCAATCACACTGATACACAGCTCAAGCATGTCTGCAACACTTGCCATTCTAAGGTTCTTAAATTACTCATTATATTCTCTCTCTCTCTCTCGAGTGTTCTGCTCAGTGGCAGGTCCCTAGGTACATATTATACTCAGAGCCTGTTTTCAGGCTTAATAACGAGCACTCGTTAATCAATACTAATACTCTCATTCATCAATGCGAATTTTGAGCATTGAATTGAATACACTGCATTAACTGAATTGAGTGCTTAGCTTTAAATTTTAAATGTTTATGAGGTTCATATTGTCCGACTTTGAATCTTTGGATCGTTGCTTTTCTGTTTCCACTTTCTGTAACATTTATGTTAATAATCGCGCAGTTGACAATAATTACATGCCCTGGAATCATTTAAGGTTACATTTCTCTCTTCAAACTGGTCAGAAATCACCTTTGATCTCACCAACCATTTATTGATTGATTGATATGTTTCTAGACTGATCTGCCGACCACAGATCCCTCACTGATTGGCATGAAACCTACAGCCGTACAGGTTTCTGTTATGCTCTTCTACTACTACTGTCCTCGTGTTATTTGTTACTGTGTAACTGTCATTCACAATCTCACATCTTAAATGTATTTACGGGTTTTTTTATTTCATCATTAGTACATTTGTTAAGTACACTGATGTGCTATATAAAAGTTTTTAAAGATTTCTGAGCCATATAAAGTTTTGTTACAGAGAGAATAGATAGAGCTGCAGTCGAGAAAGCTGATGCTACTGAACTGTGGATTTGATTAATTGGTTGTAATGTGTGATTGATTGAAGGAGTAGAAATTTTGCCTATGGAGCCGCATGATAAAGGCAGTGGCTGAGGAGGCGAACGCTACTGAACTCTGGATTTGTTGATTTTTTCAATTGTGGATTGGTTGATCGGTTGATTGATTGATTGATTGAACGTGCAGAAGCTGTGTCTATGGAGACGTATGATACAGGCAGTGGCTGATGAGGCGGACACCACTGAACTCTAGATTGATTGATTGATTGATTTATTGATTAATCGATTGATTGATTGATTGAACGAGCAGAAGCTGTATCTATGGAGACGTATGATCAATGCAGTGGCTGAGGAGGCGGACACCACTGAACTCTAGATTGATTGATTTGTTGATTTATTGATTAATCGATTGATTGATTGATTGAACGAGCAGAAGCTGTGTCTATGGAGACGTATGATCAAGGCAGTGGCTGAGGAGGCGGATACCACTGAACTCTCTCTGACGCTTAGTGACATCATGGCTCGACTGGGAACAACGAAGAATCTCGCCAAGAGCATCCTGGTAGGACTTCAGTCACAGAGATGTCTTAACTCAGCTGATGATTCTGCAGCATTCAGCGATGTCGAGTATGTAGTGTTCAACTTGTACGAGTTTACAGAGAGTCTACTGTAGTAGACTCTCTGTAAACTTAGTAAATAATCTTAGTAAATCTCTTACAAGTCAGAATTTATAATTCATAGCTATGAATTGGAGGAAGCCATGGAAGACTTGGATGATGATTATAATTACATTATTATGCACAGGCTAATTGGTTCATATTAACTTTAGTATAATTTACTTTGTATAAAGTCACAACGTTATCATCGTGGGATTTAAGAACTTTATACTGTGTTAAACTTTAAAATGTGTGCCAAGATGTAATATTAACAATATTATATCTTATATTATGTAACATTATATAATATTATATAATATTATAATATAATATTATAATAATATAATATTATATTATTATATAATATTATATTATTATATAATATTATATTATATTATTATATAATATATAATATAATATATTATATAATAAATATATTATATAATATATAATATATATTATATATTATAATAAATATATTATTATATAAATTATATATTATTATATTATATATAAATAAATATATTATATAATATATATTATATAATAAATAATATGTAATATAATATTATATTATTATATATTATAATATAATAATATAATATTATATAACATTATATAACATTATATAATATTATATAACAATTAATAATATAATATAAGATATAATAATAATATAATATTAAGATATAATATATAATATTTCTGCCTAAGATATAATATTAACGTTCTTTTTGGAATCCAAGGTTCCTGGAGGAACGAGATAGGTAAGTATTATATTTTATGCAATATTTCTGTTCTAAAATAAATTTATACAAAATTTCATGCTATAATATAAACAATTTTTAATGCCTTTTTGTATGGAATAAAGTTATAAATAATTATTAAATTATTATTAAATAATTATTAAATTATTATTAAATTATTATTAAATATTTTAATATAAAATTTCAATGTTTTGCAGTAAGCCATGGGTCGTAAATGTGGATCAGATTCGCTCCAAACTTCTACCATCTTACTTCAGTCAGGAACAGCCTTATGATAATGTATGCTGGTCTTTAATATTTCAGCTACAGCACTGTGATCCTCTAAGACAAAAGTCATTTTGAATATTTTAAATAAAAAAGATAGTGGGCATATATAATGCAATTAAAAGTCAAATGCACTGTTTGACAGACTTACTGACACTGTTTCTTTAATACTTATAATATTGCTGCCGTGTCTAATAAAGCATTTAAGTGTTTTATTGTAGATTCCTTGTTATATCCCTATAATTGTTGCTATCTTCTATCCTGACATCATGTCACTATATCTGAGAGATATAGTGACGAGATCACTATAAACGAAGATATATGAGAAGTCTTGAAGACATATGAGAGATCATTGAAACAAATGAGAACTACTAAGCAGGCAGTAACTGTTATGCAACCATGCTGGTCTCGTGACCAAACAACTATGAGATGCTCCAGACTTAAATTTTTTTGCAAAATTTCAGTGAAGATTTAACATCTGATTTCTCACTCGAGGTAGATGTCAGAGACGTCAAAGCAAAGTGGTAGCGATATAATGACATATTGATAAAGCGACGCTTAATGGGTTGACACATAGATTGATGCAATGTATTTTGTCATATTATGACAGAATGATATCGCTGTGCAGACGTCTAGGCTTGGACTGACAGAGATTCAGGTTTGAAACAATTACCTAATTACTATTGATTTATAGATTGATCTTTATATATTTTATTTAAAATGGGAAACATTAAGCCTTAATTAATTAGCTTCTGTTCAAATGACATCTAATTATATGTATTCTGTGCCTAGAAATCTCTTGCAAAGATAAATTTAAAGTAAAGATAAATTTTAGCTACCAAATTTTTATAATTCATTGTAAAACACTCGAGGATATTTGTAGTATTATGCCGCAGTGCCTAATGGTCTAAAATTGTAGAAAGTAGAAGTGTAATTTAAAATCTTTGTTGTTTTAACAACAGTGATCAATTGATTGATTGTATAGACTTTTGTCTGCCTTTAGAACTCTAGAATCCTGGTATCAATAAGCTAATGTTAACGTCAGTTTCCTCACTTGAAAGCGATGTCAGTGACGGGCGAGACCAGATTTTGAACCCCGCGCATACTGATCTGCGATCGAATATCTTACCGTCATCGCCACTGGCTCCAACCAGTATCAAGTAGTTGTTCTTATAAGTCTTGAGAGACAAGCGTCAAAGTTTTATGTCTGTTGCTTAATGACGCGTGATAGCGTGTGACTATAATCTCTGATAATATGTACCACTTATAATACCACGTTACTTATATTATTAGGTTATTCAATTAATTATCCATTTAACCAGGCCCGTGATTATGTTAAGATTTCACTCTCTGATGGTCTAGTCGCAGAATCAATTCAGCGCTACATAAATCTACCTTTGGATCGGCAATTTAGAATTTCACAAGTTGCTCTCAACAGAGTGAGACGATTAGACGTGTATGCTGTGCTGTGTTTATGCCTATATAAATATGTGTCTAATATACGTGCCTACCAATATAATGTATATTATTGAGTATTTGTGTTTGTTCTCAGTGTTTACTGCTTCAGGTAACGTCATGAATGGCTGTTCTTAAGTGCCCTTATTTTTATTATTTGTTCTTTACGTTGTAGCTTGAAAACACATCACTTCCTACTATAGACTTTTCTCATCGTGCTTGATTGTTTTTTTATCATCGGACCGGCACCATTTAGGATTATTTTCTTCCTCTTCAGGACGTGTTTTTTCAGATCGTTTGGGGTGAGTTGATTTGTAGTGACATGTGATGGGGGATGTCCCTGACATTTCCTTGTATGAGGAAACGGACGTTAAACCTTTATTATTATTATTATTATTACTATTTTTTTTTTTTTAAATATATTTTACCCCGGTGTAAAGAACCTGGGGTTTGATAAAAACGATTCAAGCAATTCGTGCTGAATCGCCGCCCGGCTACTCGAGATCATCAATCGGCTTAAAAGAATTGTTGAAGCACACTGCATGAAATCTTTGCAAAGTCATGGAAAGCCTTGCCAAAGAAAAATGTCTCTCGCTTATCACCGGTTTGCTCTGTGATAAGTCTGCCTATGCCATTGATAAAGTCAACTCCTTCGGGATTCATCGGGCTCATGGTTTCAATGGCAACCGGAACAACTTCATATCCTGAGGACAGATCACGGTATTTATCCAACTTCCTAGAGGCGGCATGAACAGCAGCTCCACCGGCTGTGACTGAAGTCGTATTCAGGTAGGAGTTTGCCATAGTGTCAATGACCGTGACGTCCCATACGGCATATTTACCGTTGCACCAGGGCACTAAAGTCATGCCGTCCGGACGCTTGCCGTCTGATCTGGACAACCCACTTGGTTCCTTAGAGGAAGGGATGCCTGCTCTTGAAAGTGCTCGCCATATTAAGTCATTTAAATTGTGATGACGAGACATTTACCTGAGCTTCGTTTGCAGGAGAGGCCGTGGAGACCTAAAGCGTCGACTTCATGACCGCAGGGGCACATGTGAGGCTCGCAAGTTTTCGCCCCCAAACGGAAACTAACGAAACTATTATTGTTATTATTATTATTATTATTATTATTATTATTATTATTATTAAGATATCTGGATTAATTCCTGGTTGAGGAATTAATACTGCCACTTGTTTGGTGAACAAAATAATATATAAGGAGCGAAATCATGGACATTCAATGAGCTGCTACCATGGACTATCGACTATAAACTGCATAACTGTTTAAACTAGTGATTTTAATAGTGATAGATATAATCGTGGATGATCATTTCACTGTAATGTGTTGTAGACTGATGACAAGTCGACCGAGGCAGCTGCTGCAGAGATAACAGCTACTGACAAGATAGTTAGAAGAGCGAGTCAACCAGCTACGTCTGTTGTCAGGAAGAAGACACCCAAAACTGGGACAAAGAGATCACGTGGGTCTGCTGGAAAAGAGGTTGTCAAATTACCCCAAGATCCTTATATTTACTCTAAGGAGCGTTTTACTACTGCTGTTTGTATGATTATTAATCCTATAATAATAGGATTTATTGATACAATTATTGCTGAGGTTATTGTTAATAGAATATATATTATTAATATTATAGTACACATGTCAGACTACACATTTTAGTGTATAATGAGATAACACTGTTTATAAACTTATCGTTAATTATTAAAAGGAATTTGAGTTCATTCTATAGATGACAATAATCTATGTGCCCTTTCACTGACTTCATAAAGATCTTCTTCAGTAAATGCATAAGTATAGGCAAATTCATACAACGTCTTCAAAGATAATGCCTCAGTTGTTTTAGTTTAAAGTCTGACTAGTTTTTTCCGTGTTGTACGCGGATCTATACGGATTAAACCATCCTTCAAAGAAGCGAATATCTAACTACTGAGGAAGGCATTGGAAAACTGCCTAAGTTGCTATTTTCCGAAGCTAAAGGCTTTTTAATGTTTTTAAGGCCTTAATCTAAGTGATAGGATCTGCTTATGGGTCACTGAAGTTAACTTTATGAGCGTGGAAGCTGAGTTTGAATAGTAATATGCACCCTGAACTTGTTACGTGGCAGAACATTGTAGAGGAGAGCGAGAAAGATAGATAGATAGATAGAGAGAGAGAGAGAGAGAGAGAGAGAGAGAGAGAGAGAGAGAGTATTGGTCTACTTTATGTTGATAAACGAGTTAAAATTTTAAACTTTGTGTCTCAGTGCAAAAAGGGTCCTTCAGAGACGACTCAACTGTGTTTCGAACTTTCGAAGTCCCTGACGTAAAAGATGTATGTGTTGCCAACTCGGCATTCAATCAGCCGTTACAGAGCCTAATTTATTAATATTATTTCTTTCGGTTACAGGCTTGATCGAGCTGGTAAAGATAAACCTGATGGCACGTGTTTAAATCCCAGCTTGATCGTATTTGAAAGTGCTTTTCTGATCTTACTATTGTAGTAGAGGCCTAACATTTGTCTCTTTGTAATTGTAAATTATAATACCGAGATTTCTGTTGGTATGCTATGGGATACTCCCATCTAACTTATTCAGGCTTTATGTTTGTATTTTTGTACTGACATTTTGTCACTATTTGATCTTTTAAAGGCCAATGTTTGTTTGCTATACATGTGTCCACGTATTGTGTTGGGTACACTGTAGAATATATCAATCGTAAACTGCAAATGTCGTAAGAGGCAACTGAGCAACAAGAACTGAGGAAGGTAAAGAGTAAACACCTCATCCGTAATGTTATTTCCAATTTTTAGGCTACATTTAGGTGTGGATGAAGCAGTCCCTTGTGGATGGAGTAATTCGTTAATTGATGGAATGCTCTTTATGGAGCGTGAAAGCAGCTTGCGATTTGGATTATGTACCGTGAGCCTGCCATTTGACAGAACACTAGAGAGAGAGAGAGAGAGAGAGAGAGAGAGAGAGAGAGAGAGAGACATGTTTCAAATCGATTCTACAATTTAGCTAACTTTTTTAAATAGCTTATTTCTTTGAATAATTGTTTGACATTTCATTAGTCTTTACCGGATTATCTTCTTGATACACTGACAAGAGTTCTTATGATGCTCAATGTTGTGATCAGAATGCAGAAGTTTCGAGAGAATTAATGTATGATGTTTTATGTTTTGACTAGAATGCGGAATTCGAGACTTCAAACACTCAGGAAGAGATCGAGGTAGGGAACGAGGGACGTACTAAACGGGCCAAGTCAAGCGTGGCCAAGAGGGAGATCAAGGAAAAACTGCACTACTAAGTTATTCTAAGTTAATTCTAGTGAACCATGTGTTTTACTTGAAGCTACTGTTTATCATTAATTGTTTAATTTATTTTACCTCAGTTGCTGTGTTACTTAGTAGTTATTGAAGTTTTACGGTTAGTTATTTTATCTTAAGGAATGTATTGTTTGGTAGTTATGTTAATCTTGATATTAAGATGTTGAATTTTAGTCGCAATGGAGACTTGACTAACGTTTGTGTGTGTGTTACATATCATGATTAAAATTATTGAGATTATATGAACTTACGTTAGCTAAGTACTAATCTTTTAAGTGAAACTTAGCTAGGAGAGAGCTGCTATCATCATCATCATCATCATCATCTTCTTCCCTTAAATCCCAGTTTAACTAGGGTCGGGATACGAATAGACTTGATCCGTGGAGAGAGCTACTATAGAAGAGAAAAAATAATGTCAGCACCTATTGACCAAAATATGAAAATAAATGTCTATTAATTGATTAATTGATCGATTTACTAATGGATTGATATCGTATGAGCGAGCATTCACACGAGTCTGACTGAATAAAAATTGATATTGAAATAAATTATCAATTTTTTTCTAACGAATGAAATTGTGTTTTGCAGTAAACAAGTGATTCAGTAGACATGTCATTCAGTAGACAAGTCATTCAGTAGACAAGTGATTCAGTAGACATGTCATTCAGTAGACATGTGATTCAGTAGACATGTCATTCAGTAGACATGTCATTCAGTAGACATGTGATTCAGTAGACATGTCATTCAGTAGACATGTCATTCAGTAGACATGTGATTCAGTAGACATGTCATTCAGTAGACATGTGATTCAGTAGACATATGATTCAGTAGACCGGTGATTCAGTAGACATGTCATTCAGTAGGTATGTGATTCAGTAGACATGTGATTCAGTAGACATGTGATTCAGTAGACATGTGATTCAGTAGGTATGTGATTCAGTAGACATGTGATTCAGTAGACATGTGATTCAGTAGACGTGTGATTCAGTAAACATATGATTCAGTAGACATGTGATTCAGTAGGTATGTGATTCAGTAGACATGTGATTCAGTAGACATATGATTCAGTAGACAAGTGATTCAGTAGACATGTGATTCAGTAGATATGTGATTCAGTGGACATGTCATTCAGTAGACATGTCATTCAGTAGACATGTCATTCAGTCAACATGTGATTCAGTAGACAAGTGATTCAGTAAGACATGTCATTCAGTAGACATGTGATTCAGTAGACGTGTGATTCAGTAGACATATGATTCAGTAGACATGTCATTCAGTAGGTATGTGATTCAGTAGACATGTGATTCAGTAGACATGTGATTCAGTAGGTATGTGATTCAGTAGACATGTGATTCAGTAGACATGTGATTCAGTAGGTATGTGATTCAGTAGACGTGTGATTCAGTAAACATATGATTCAGTAGACATGTGATTCAGTAGGTATGTGATTCAGTAGACATGTGATTCAGTAGACATATGATTCAGTAGACAAGTGATTCAGTAGACATGTGATTCAGTAGATATGTGATTCAGTGGACATGTCATTCAGTAGACATGTCATTCAGTAGACATGTCATTCAGTCAACATGTGATTCAGTAGACAAGTGATTCAGTAGACATGTGATTCAGTAGACATGTGATTCAGTAGACATGTGATTCAGTAGACAAGTGATTCAGTAGACATGTGATTCAGTAGGTATGTGATTCAGTAGACATGTGATTCAGTAGACATGTGATTCAGTAGGTATGTGATTCAGTAGACATGTGATTCAGTAGACATGTGATTCAGTAGACATGTGATTCAGTAGACATGTGATTCAGTAGACATGTGATTCAGTAGATATGTGATTCAGTGGACATGTGATTCAGTAGATATGTCATTCAGTGGACATGTGATTCAGTAGACATGTGATTCAGTAGACATGTCATTCAGTCAACATGTCATTCAGTAGACATGTGATTCAGTAGACATGTGATTCAGTACATGTGATTCAGTAGATTCTGATTCAGTAGATTCTGATTCAGTTGCTTGATTGAGTAGTAGTTTCATTAATGACGTCATCCAGTTGAATAGCTGTTGAACACACAGATTTGTTTTATGAATGCTGGTTTAACTTCGTATATATCTATATACACATCGTCATCGTTCATTGAACGCTTGTATGCTATTGAGGTAGATGATCTTTAAGCGTGCGCTTAGTACAAAGACATTCAGCGGAATTAATATTATGTAATGGAGACCATTAATTAAACTGCATAATAGATTTGGTTGCATAGAGTTCTACTCACTTTTATCTATTAATATAATACTTTACTATTTGTCAGCGTGTATTAAATCAATATTCAGACTTGATCTTTATGTAGTGTTTCCTGTTGACATGATTTCTTTGTCCTTGGTAAGGCCAATTTTGTAGTTCTGGCATATTATGATTTTACGTTTATGCAATTAACGGCTAATGATTTGTTTTCTGTATTTACTTGACGTTGTCTTTATAGTTTTAATCGATTCTTAAATATTAAACTTTGTATCACAGAACGTCGACGTTAAACCTGTTTTAATATTTACAGATGAGATATGTCTGCGCAATTGTATTGTTTACGCTATGTCTATTATCCCCTGGCGACTGCAGAATTTACTAAACGTACTGTGTTTTTCATACCCGTGTTGTGTCCGGGTTGCTGAAGATTAGAATAGAAATACTGGTGGAAACACAGATTTGTAAAGAGACTGGTGGAAACAAGGATTTGTAAAGAGATTGATGGAAACAAGGATTTTTAAAGAGATTGGTGGAAACTAGGATTTGTAAAGAGATTGGTGGAAACAAGGATTTGTATAAAACGTCTATACGCACTGTCATCCATAATAATATCAATCATTTTTTAACTTCCTATTTCATATTTGCGCCTTCCTGAGAAACAGTTTAGCGGCATTTCAATGTACAAGTACAGTACCTTGGAGTATATTATTTATATATCATGAACCCTACCATTGTGTTAAAACGACTAATAACAATATTAAAGAATGCTAGCAGACATACTAGACATAATCAACTAATCTACAAAACACCGTTAACAACACTAATAAACAACGCTGTTAACAACACTATTAAACAACGCTGTTAACACTATTAAACAACGCTGTTAACAACACTATTAAACAACGCTGTTAACAACACTATTAAACAACGCTGTTAACACTATTAAACAACGCTGTTAACAACACTATTAAACAACGCTGTTAACAACACTATTAAACAACGCTGTTAACACTTAAACAACGCTGTTAACAACACTATTAAACAACGCTCTTAACAACATTACTAAACAACGCTCTTAACAACACTACTAAACAACGCTCTTAACAACACTACTAAACAACGCTCTTAACAACACTACTAAACAACGCTATTAACAACACTACTAAACAACGCTCTTAACAACATTACTAAACAACGCTCTTAACAACACTACTAAACAACGCTGTTAACACTATTAAACAACGCTGTTAACAACACTATTAAACAACGCTCTAAACAACACTACTAAACAACGCTGTTAACGAGACTACTAAACAACGCTCTTAACAACACTACTAAGCAACGCTCTTAACAACACTACTAGACAACGCTATTAACGGTAACCCACTCTGCTCTACAAATAATGAATAGCTTGCTATGTGATTTTGTTCCACACTTGTAAACCTAGTAACGCAGAGTAGGTACCAGGTACTAAACCTCACAATGCTAGGGAGTGTCTGACCATGTTAATTTATATTTATTACTACTAGAATATAAAAACAAAAACAAAAAGTCTGAAAAAAGACACAAAGATAAAGATAGTGAAAACTTTGGTCTGGACCAGGCTATTGTATAGATGTGAAACATGGACCTTAAGGAAGGAAGATATTAGGAAACTGGAGGTATTGGAAATGTGGATTTTTGAGAAGAATGGAGAGGATTAGCTGGACTCAAAAGGTTACAAATGAGGAAGTCCTGGAGATAGTTGGCACAGATAGACAGTTGATAAATGTATTAAGAAATAGGAAGAAGAGAGGGATAGGACACATTCTATGGGGGGAAGGTCTATTAAAAGAGGTCATAGAAGGTAGAGTGGAAGGAAAAAGAGGCAGGGGCAGGCTGAGATTATGTATGTTAGATGATTTAAAGACCCACTCATATGTGGAAATGAAGAGGAAGGCGGAAGACAGAGAAGAGTGGAGACGTTATGCACCATGGACCTGCCAGTAGGCAGTGCACTAAGAGAGTCTAGAATATAAAGTTTGCAGGGTAGTGGTTCCTATGACTTAACTGTTAGAGTGTTCGCCTCCATGCGTGTAGCCGGGGTTCAAAGCCCAGATCAGTCAGTAATTGCAAGCACTCATCCAGACTACAGGGTGAGTGAAAAAAGTGATAACACCTGCTAAAAGTTTAAATATCTCAGGCTATTGTTAATATTTTCAAATGAAACTTTTACCAATTACTAAAGGCATACTTTTTGATGGGGTGTCCAATTTTCAGCCATGTTAATCTATAGATGGGCCTGCTACACAAGTTTAAACAGAGCAACCCCCCATTTTTTTTACCTAAAAATGGCTTTTGCTACAACGGTAAGGGCAGATTGCGCTTCATTGACGAGAATGTAAAGGTGAACTCTCAGTAGTATATCAATACTTTGCTTCCGGAGCTGTTTGATGATTGTTATGCTCTTCTACCAAATGGTTTCATCTTTCAGCAGAATGGTACTCCGGCTCATGCATCTCGTCATGCACAGGAATGGATCAGCGAGAGAAATCAGCATTTCATCAAGAAGAGTGAATGGCCTCCAAACTCTCCCGATCAAAATTCTCTGGATTACCACGTATGGGGAACCATGTTCATCTCTATTAGAAACTTCAATCGAAACCTAAAAACAAGACAGAACTGCAGGAAGTGCCACAATCAATTTGGGAGAGACTGCCCCAAGCAAGAATCAGCAAGGCTGTCTTAGCGTTCCGAAAGCTACTGCAGTCCTGATTAGCAGCTGAAGGAAAGCATATCGAATTGTCAGTAGTGCTAGCATATACAACTGGTTCTTTCTGAACCACCACAACGACTCTTTTCAGGGCCAGAAAAATAAAATTGAATATGATTTTTTTTAAAATTCCAATTCCAGAAATTCATTAAAAAAAAGTGGGTTGCTCTGCTGAAACTTTCATAACTGGCCAATCTATGTATTAAAATAGATGAAAATTGGCTACCTCATCCAAAATTAGTCCGTTAGTAATTGATAAAAGTTTGATTTGAAAATATTAACAATAGCCGGAGATATTCATTTTTTCACAGGTGTTATCACTTTTTTACTCACCCTGTATATAAATACTAGTTAAATCTGTGATAATCTGTGATAATAGCAACTTTTCTTTATCAAGATAACGGGGAACCATGTAAAAATAGTATTGTTGGTATTCTTCATGTCATAACTACTGACCTGATTCTGCCCCTGCCATGATGGCTAACTACTGGGTCAGAGTGTAATCTATCTCAAGTGATCACTTGAGATAGATTACACTCTGACCCAGTAGTCATCATGGCAGGGGCAGAATCCAGGAATTTTTTCGGGGGGGGGACAGTTTGGACCTTTTTTGACGGGTTATCGTTTCGGTAAGTGGAGCCTGTCACATGTGTATGATGGACTATAAACGGTCAGCCTGCCCCCCCCCCCCCCGCCCTGAATCCGCCACTGGGCACTGCATTATTTAAAAGTGTTAAAATCTTTTTAGTTAACAAAGTTTACAAAAATGCATAGAAATTTCGGAGGGGGGGGGAGGCATGACCACTTTGCCACCTGGATCAGCCACTGCATTATGTCGACCTTTTCTTTTATTTTAGTTCATAATAAAACTCCCAAAAATTGCAATCTCTACCGCAGCTGCATATAAAAGGAGCACTTTTCAATTATTGTGTTCTTTTAAAAATCGAATTAGTTATACACGTATATATATTTATCATATATATAAGATATGTATATATATATATCATATATATATAAGATATATATATATATATCATATATATAAGATATATATAAGATATATATATATATATATATATATATATATATATATATATATATATATATATGAAGAGGAAAGCGGAAAATAAAGAAGAGTGGAAGAGTTATATACCGTGGTCCTACCATTAGGCAGTGCACAAAGAGAGAGATAGGATATTAAATACTCCGGAATATTAGCTTAAAAATCTGAAAATTTTCCTCTAGCTCTGCGTATTTGAATTGAAGGTAATTACAGTCTCTCTACATTATTGTTAAGACACTGTTTGTGTTCTTAGGTACGGGTTATAAGTAATGTAGTGAAAGTTTGTAATATATCACCCACCTTTCATCTCTGCTGAAATAAGTAATGCTTCTCACCCTTATGTTTAGTGTTCCTCCTCCCTCCCTCCATCCTTGCCTCTCTGTCTTTCCTAGGGTGTCACATTTTAACATAACATAACGACACTAGGTCAGAAAGCACAACTGCTTGTTTGAGACCCACACAAAATAAAAACTTACCTACACATCTTGCATAGCATAACATATTAGATCTGAACACATTTAACTTAATAACCAGTACTAATACAGGAAACCAGCACACCTGTACTATTAACCTGTACACTAACAGGTACAAATACTACTCAATATGCTAACACTTGTCAAATTGCAATATACCTAGGACTACACATCCTCAAAACACACATACCAAACATTACAGCAAGAGACAATAGCCATTTTATACAAAAAAGCTAAATAATAAACTCTACTTAACTATCAAAACTTATACACTTTAATAGGACTGGGCAACCACACAACTCAGCCTATTACTTTTCTATTAATACTTCACACCTTTCCCTACAACACTTTATATACTTATCATATCTATTCTCAAATTGATTGACTGATTCGGTCTCAACGACCTCCTGTGGCAGTCCGTTCCAAACACCAACAACTCTCTGACTGAAAATTGTTTTGCGTATCTCAAGCTTACTTCTAAATTTAATTAACTTGTATTTGTGTCCTCTAGTTCTGTTATTATTTGCTAATTGAAACAAATTGTTATAATTTACTTTACTCAAACTATTAAGCATCTTATAAACTTCTATTAAATCGCCTCTAACCCTTCTCTCTTCCAAAGATAACAATCCAGTACATTTTAAGCGATTTTCATAATTGACATTACTACATTTCTTAATTAATCTTGTGGCTCTAGCTTGGACTTTCTTTAATTTCTCTATATTTTTCTTAAGATAGGGACACCAAGCCTGAACACAATATTCAAGTTTGGGTCTAACCAATGCCTTATATAACTTTAATATAATGTCTCTTCTTCTATTTGTCATTGTTCTTTTCATTATACATACAACAGCATTTGCACTATTGGCAGCTTTATTACATTGCTCACTAAATTTTAATGAATTATCCACTATTACACGTAAGTCTCTTTCAGATTTAGTATTTTTCAGTATTTTATCATTTAAAATATATTCTGTATTTAAACTCTTTTTACCTATATGCATTATATTACACTTATCGCTATTAAATTCCATCTGCCATTTTTTAGACAAATATTGTAATCTTAATGTCTTCTCTTAGAACTTCTGCATCTGCTTTATCATTTACAATTTTTGCTATTTTCGAATCATCTGCGAATTTACTAACTTTTGATACTATGTCTATGTCTATGTCGTTAATATAGGGCCTATATCAGAAACAGCAGGGGACCTAAGACAGATCCTTGTGGAACACCACTTTTCACCGTTGTCCAACTAGAAAATTCGCCATCAACACATACTCTTTGCCGTCTATCCCTTAACCAATTACCTATCCATCTAAGAATATTACCCTGTATACCGTGTGCCTCGAACTTTCTCGATAATCTAATATGGGGTACTTTAAAATGCTTTGCAAAATCTAAATATAACACATCTATACAATTACCTTTATCTAATTCACTTGTAATATTTTCTAAAAAGTCAATTAAATTTGTTAAACAGGAACGTCCACTAATAAAACCATGCTGCCTATCGTATATTAGGTTGTGTTTGTCTAAAAAAGAAATAATTTTATCTTTAATTATACTTTCACAAATTTTCCCTATAATACTGGTTAAACTAATTGGTCTGTAATTCTCTGCCTTGTTCCTACTCCCTTTTTATGTTAAGAGACTGCGTTTGCATCTCTAAAGTCTTGAGGGACAGACCCTGTTTCTAAAGTAGCCCTGAAAAGCTGTACTAATAGTGGAGCCAACTCTTCCTTTAATTCTGCTAACAATTTTCCATGAATTTCATCAGGACCCCCCCCCCCCGTGCTGCTCTACACACATTTAATGAACTTAATTTGTGCATCATGATATTATTATCTCAATATGCTTTAATGCCATATCATCACTAAACTTGAATATTTTATTTGGTATAGGCATATTTAACATAGGCCTATCTTCCTCTACAAAAACAGATGTGAAAAAACTATTTAAAAGATCAGCTACGTGTTGATTATTTTCCATCATAATTCCATCTTTGCCTTTCAACTCTTTTGTTCACTTTTTGGTTTGTATTTGAATAAGCAAAGAAACTTTTTGGATCAGTTTTAATATTATTAGCTAATTTTTCTTCAAAATTAACCTTGGCTCTCCTATTTTCAGTTACAGATTTATTTCTTAAATTTTGATAGTTTCTGTATAAATTTTCATAATTGTTACTGTTTTTATATACATTCCATGCTGCGTTCTTTGCTTTCCTCGTGCTTTTAACCTTTTTTGTTATCCATTTACATCTATCTTTACTTTTAGCTTTTAATTTAATGAAATCATTTCTAATCAACTTGAGATTCACACTAATGCAACTCCATAATTCATCCACATTTTTACAATTAGTATCTTTAGAGAACAGAAATAAATTATTACTCCTTACATACATTCTAATTTCATCATAATTGCCTTTAAAATAATCATATTTCCTAACAGAAGTTTTGTTTTCCCAGTTATTTTTAACATTAAATTTAATAATTAATAATAAATAATAAATTATAATAAATAAATAAATAAAATAAATTAATAATAATAATTAATAATAAATTTATACTCTCGCTCTCTCTCTCTCTTTCTCTCTCTCTCTCTCTCTCTCTCTCTTGTTTGTTTATCAACTAAATTTTACGAAATAAATATTTACAACATGAGTGAAATTATTATATTCTTGACAATAATACTTACCACCCGGATGTTTTCTTTTATTTAATTTCTTTTAACTACCGACTGAAATAAATACAGTGATCATAACATAAAGTACAATAGTTGAAGAAATAATAATAACACACATATAGTGAAACCATCAACCATGTTTATATCTATCGCTTTTAATAACGCATGTTAAATTCCTTAGGCAATTTAGTCCATTTTCCGTGTAACAAGTACAGTGAATGTCTGAGATTTTACTCTCAGATCAGCGCAGATCTGAGAGCAATATCTGGGACATTCACAGGACTGGTTATACTGACATAATAGAATAAATTGCTATATTTTACATTATGATCACTGTATTTCTTGTGGCTAGTAGCTGTGAAGTATAGACATCTACTGTATTATAACTCACTTAAGACTGAATCTGACCTCAATACCTCTACATAGCACTCAACCTGTGTTTCATATGTACAGCTGTATGTCCCCGATAATTTTTACGGTCTAGTTGTCTATAACTTGGAACCTAAGGACCCAGCAATCATTCATTGAACTTTGCCGGTTCAGTAATTATGGTTCATATATTTCCACTTATTCATTTTGACCTTCAGTAAGTCCAAATTACAAATTTCTATTCACAGTTTGCTATGAGTCTCATGACCTCATCGTGAATAAATAATCGATCAACTAAGTTGATTATATCCTGAAATCTATGGCTTTCAGACCTTAATAAAATCTTTAGATGAACAAATCTTTTTCTTTTGGGAAAACTATTAATACTGAAATTATTTATAATTGCCTTACAGTTATCAGTTAGCAGCCTCGTACAAAATGCTCAACATATCTCTCTTTAGTGTTCTGACAAACCGCAGGTCCAAAGTATTTATTCTGCATTCGCTCAATCTGTTTTCTGACAAAGCAATCATTTAAGCGTAAAGATGGCTCATTTATAGAAATTTTGACACATCCACATATAATATAACACTTATCTTGAGAAGATTTGTGATTTTTTTCGTTGTCATCCCCAGCTCTTGTATAGTCGGCACTTCCGACACTCACAGTATAAGGTGGGTCTAGTTCTTCTGTGACTTTGACAAACACGAGAAATGTGTATAGTTAGTCCATTCAAATCGACATTGAGTCGGGTAAGATGCGATATATGCGTATAACTCGTATTGGCTAATGATAATTTTGTTTTGTAATTTTATGATGGTAATGGCAATTTTATTTTGTGTTACCATAGAGATTTATTTTCAATAACTTTGTAAATGGTAGCTTTGCTGCTTTGCAGCTTTGCTAACTTTACCATTAAGTTTAAATTCTGATAGAATTGGAGATATATCGTCCACTTCTGATAAGTACTGCGTTTAACTATAATTAAATGCGATGTAGCCTAATTTAAAGCAAGTATTATATAAAGGTATATTCAACTTAATTTTGCATGTTTTTTCATTAAAATGTAGAATTCTAAACTTTGAATTTTAATTAGGATATAAATTTAGTGCAAATGTGGGCAAGTGGAAAATATATAGAGAGCGTATTTAGTGAACTTTACGATTATGCACCATGTTCTAAGTAGAGGGTGGAGACTATAAGTACTTTAACGGAGGTTAATTGTATATTTTATAGACTCTGGCACGCATAAGAGAAGAGAGAGGCAATTCCTCTCTCTCAATAAACTTTAAATGCACGACTAAATAATGTAATGTAACGAGTTTGGTTTAAATAAATAATGCTTTGATTAATAGAGAGCGTTGTTAAAATTATTTGTATGTCTAGACCGTGACAATAAATAGATTTGATTGAATATAAACGACAAACACTTTTGGGCACACCACAGATTCACAGAAGAATCATGATGAGAGGGAAAATATTATATTCGCCATGTTGGAAGATTCTGTATTCTATATCAGTCAAGTTTAACGCCATTTTATCACCTATCCATCGTGTATCCAAATATAAGTCCAAACTGAGATACGTGAGAATTAAAGATGTACCTGTTGCTGTACCTTAAATTAAAGATGTACCTGTGGGCGTAAACCTCTTGAGACGATTTAGGATAACATTGAAGTGATGGGTGGGTAATCTTAATTGGTTCAGTGCATAGTGGGCAAGCTCCAACATGAAATGCGAAAAGGAAATGCGAAAGTGAGTGAAAGCGACGGGTGTGGCAAGAGAGTCTTAGTATGAGTCTTTAGGAGTTAATTAGAGAGCCATAGAGTAAGAAGGATATGATCAAATAGTTAGAGAGTGAAGAGTAACAGGCTAGAACACGACATAATAGACTAGTAAACATGTCTATGACAATTAGGAGAATAAAATTGAATTAGAAATATAGGCCCACTATAGATAGTAAGAATTTAGAAAGTAGGGACAAACTTATACCATTCTGATATTAACTTGGCTGAAAGATAAGCTAATATTTAACTAGAAGAGACTGATATATTGACATCTTGCGTTTGACTGTGTATTGAACTTAACTGTGTACTGTTTGTTTAAATGAAGAATTATAATATAATAAAAATGTCACCAAGCTAGTTTGACTCTTCACCTGTAGCTGAAGTTCCTCTACTCAGGATTCTGTTTGGATGGGTGATTATAAGTTTTAAATGACGGATCCTGAGGTGAATTGGACCCTCTTGGGTTCGAATCCAAGCCGCGCTGATCCAAGAGTAAAATATCGGACATTCACTGGACTGGTTATACGGAAAATGATCTAAATTGCCTAACCGTTTAAACATGCGGTATTAAAAAGTGACAGATATCAACACAGCTGATCATTTCAATATAATACGTGTTTAATATAAGATAACTCGTACAGCGGAATCTCTGATGGATTGTTATTATTATTTCTTCGAACTCCTGTGCTATATATTGTGATCACTGTATTTATATTAATTTTCTGATAGATTTTTATTATTTCTTCGAACTCCTGTATTTTTTATTACGATCACTGTATTTATTTTTTCTAGCAGCTGTAAAGTATAGACGTCAACTTTATATATTTTAACTCGCTTAAGGCTGGAACTGATTTTAGGCCTATTTTTTAATCTGTCGTATCGTCAACTACGCAGTGCAGGATCTTAGACAGAGCTAATTGCTTGGACTAGGTCATTATTATGTATATTGAACATTCGGATTATAAATATTGTATATTCTTCGGAAAGCAATTTAAACGTCTCATTCTAGCTTTGTGAATTTGTTTCATAATCCAAGATATAAATTGAAAATATCAATACAGAATGAATGCAAACAGCAAAAACAGCAATGCATTGTGTTACTAAATAGGTAGTCTAACTGTTGTTGTTATGTCAATTCAACATTGCCCCTATTCAAAACAAAGAGTAGCGGCTAGATGGTCACTTACTTGGACAGAACTATTTGCATCATCGCGGGATCTTGTTTCGAGTCACTTTTTATTCATAGAAGTTTTACTAAATTTTATTAGTTTCTTAGGAATAATTTATATTTAGCGTTAGGGTAAAGGGTAAGGGTTAGGGTTAGGGATAGTTTAAAAAGTTAAATTAAAATTACAAATTCCCGCGATGATGTAAACAAGATCCCGCGATGATGCAAATTATAGCTCTGTCCAACTAAGTGACCAACTAACCGTAAGTCTGTCTCAGGCCAGACCTCTGTTGCTGGATACGATGAGTAGGCATACATATTTACTACACAGTTTACATAAATATAGTTTCTTGTTCATCAGTGCACCAGTTTACAATATTTTGGGAATTGCAAAG
Organism: Enchytraeus crypticus; assembly: GCA_905160935.1. Lineage (NCBI taxonomy): Eukaryota > Metazoa > Annelida > Clitellata > Enchytraeida > Enchytraeidae > Enchytraeus > Enchytraeus crypticus. The sequence goes on along the minus strand of CAJHZI010000252.1, from coordinate 1,417,383 downwards.
CTGGACTACAACACATGTTTATTGTTTAATGGAACATATTATGCAGACGAGTCTCAATGTGTAGAGTAAATCTTGAGCAGTCTACTGTTTGATACGAGACTTAGTAATCTAGAAATTTTAAATTTTCATCATAAATAAATAAATAAAAATAAATAAATAAATCTTCTATCCATTTAGACAAAAATAAGTTTATCATACCTTCTTAATATCCTGCAATTTTCTACAGTTTTCATCTCTAGAGCTTAATTACTTTGTTCGAGAATGTTTTCAACGAAAATAGCCAATACTTAATTTTACACTAATCATAGTAAAGTCGAAAAAATGACCGTTAGTACACATCAATAGCCATAATCTTCAATAGCATACAAACACTATCAGTCATTCTATCTTAACACTATGCAGCAAAGGAACTCTTTATTTTGGACTGATTTTCTGGATTTTGGAATTTGCACCGTTTTTGGACCATCATTTTGCTCGCCGGCTTGATTTTGTCTCAATAATGCTCGATGTTGTCATTGATAACTGTAGCACTCCAATTGTTGTTGTTATTGTTGTTTAAAATAATACGCTAAGAGATTCGTATAATGAATAGTAGCACTCTGTTCACATTTGCATTATTTGACTCTATCATTAGTTTTATTGTAATTGAATCATATAGCAATACAAATCATTAATTTCTTACGATTAATTTAGAGAGGATAGGTCTCCCATTCATCCTCATCTGCAGTTCAATTGCAGTCGTGAGCTTCATTCAGCACATACTTGTATAGTGCCGATGGCTAATCGCTGAACTTTAAACTTTAGTATCTTAACAACTTCTGGTATTCAATTTCATGTTATTAAGTGGAAGGCTGTGTAGTTAAATGTTTTTCGCTATACCGGCATTTTTTAATGTCTATACTGAATATATGTTTTCTTAGTTTGTAAATTAAGCGTTCGGTGCAGATACAAAACAGGTAAGTTTAGCATCGCCACTAACGTAAAGTTTGTAATTAGACTATCAATGCTTTAGTAGTATGTCGGGATGTAACTGGAATTTGTCATATATTTTAATAAATTAACTAAACTAGGAGTCTATAAAGCTTATTTTAAAAAAATAGTTTCAAAGGATTGGAATCCGCCATACACACCCGACTTTGTCTAATGCAATGACTTTTTATCTAATGCAATGTCATGCTGGCAAAGGGCTAGTTTATCGTGTGAGCGATAGTTTTTAAGCGATTGACTGGAGCCAGTGGCGATGTCGGTAAGATAATCGACCGCGGATCAGTATGTGCGGGGTTCAAATCATGGACTCATCCGTCACTAACATCGCTTTCGAGTGAGGAAACTGACATTAACATTAGCTTTTAGTAGATATTTAAGAACGGCACATCTATTTATTGTATTGATTTTACTGATGGTAGCCAGTAACCTTTTCGTAGTGGGTCACATCAAGCAGAACAGAAGTCACACTATATTATCTTAGATCACTGAAAAGAGTATTCAAGGGTGAGTTTACCAAATGGAAGTTTGTACGTTGTCCCCTCACACCACAAATTCGCCTCTAAACGCGCAGCCTGTGAAAAAACGTTCAAACACTTCAGTTCACTTATATTCAGAAACTATTCATCGTTTATGCTTCAAAATCTCAACCGATTATCTGTTTAAGAACATCCTCCCGGATCTTGCAAGCTTCCACTTGCAAGTTTCTTGTTTGCTCCAAGACGTTCTGCAGCATTGAGATCAGGACAATTACCTGATCCCAAAACTCATTATATATATGTATATATGTATATTTCTGTATAATTATATATAATTATATATATATATATATATATATATATATATATATAAAACCTGGGTTTGCAAGAAAAGAATCACTAGAATTCAAGAATTTTCTCCTAAAAATAGGCATTATCCCAGTTTTCACAATTTTCTTATGATGACCCACATCAGATTTTTACAATTTGACGAACTTTAATCTTTATTGCATTTGTTGCACTTTATTCTTTATTTTTTATTGCACTTATTTGCATTTTAGACTTTATTCTATTAATTCTTTTTGATTTTCCACTAGTAGGGTCTTACATGTAGCTTAGGGCAAATGTGAAGTCCCCAACCTTTTTGCTCTAAACCTATACCTTTTATTTTATGTGACTGCTTTAGGGTAAAAATAATGAGGCTGAGACTTAGGTAGAAGTTGTAGTATAAATTGGGCGCATTGGGCGCTTTAGGGCGGAGTGGAAAAAAGCCACCGCTTCACGCCCGGGGCATAGGGCTCAACCCGTCAGTTGTCGGGCTTTATAGTAGAGATGGGAATCGAACCGAACCCGAGCCGAACCGAACCCTAATATCTAGAATTTTGACCGAACCGAACCAAACTCGAACCCAGACTCTGACCGAACCCGAACCCAGACTCTAGCCGAACCCGAACCAAACCCGAAACACACTTCGTCCAATCCGAACTGAACCAAACTCCTGTAGTTCCTTTCTTCTTCACCAGCCTGATATTAAATAAAGATAGTAAGAACAATACAAATATATATTAGTTTTTGCATTTACATGTCTTACAGTATCTAGCAGCATAATATTATATTCAGGTAAGGCTGGTTCCGACACAAATTTTAAAATGGTAGCGGTACAAAGGAATGGAAGCGGGAAGCGAGAAGGGCCTACAAAAGATAGTGAATAGTCTGAATGATACGGCATTGAAATATGGAATGAAGGTTAATATCAAAGGGACAAAAATGATGAGAGTATTCCATAAAAATCTGAAAATGCTTGACTCAATCTAGGTGGATTTGTTCGTGTTAAATTCAAATTATGATTTTTTTTCTAATTTTAGTGTGTCACCTTAATATTTTTGCAGCCAGATTTACAAATAATTATATATGACATTCTATATGTGTTAAGACTATCTGGAGTAAATAATTTTGCATCATAGCAATGCAAAAATTTCACAATTATTTTCGTAACATCATAATTGATCTGAGAGTTTCAAATTTGAAACCCTAAGGTAAATTATGAAGCATATTACTGGTCAGTTGATAGCAAACGGTGTATATTATGATCATTTTCTGTAGAAGTACACGTGTTTACCAAATCATCTTTATTTGACATTTTTATGTTACTAAATTGCACTTTGTCTCTGAAATATTGGATCATATTTTAGCCAAGACATTTCCACTTAATTATAAACGTATCTAATATATAGGCCTATAGTGACAAAAAAATCAAAAAAATTGATGAAGCATCCTATTTTCTCGTTATAATCAAGGAGAATATTTCAGATACAATAATAAAGCTAAATATCTATATTATGAACATTTGTTGGTCAACTTACAATATTTCAAGAAATGCAAAGGAATAAATACCACTTCTCTCCTTTTTTCATTGTCACATTTTTCCCCAGGTGAAAAAATGTGACAGCCATTATGACTTAATCAATTTCTAAGCATATTTACCATAAACCATTTTAAACATGTTTGTCGTAACCATGATTATTATAAGTAAAGTTAAGCAATTGCAACATTATCCAACCCAAACCATTTCGAAACTCGAATCGAACTCTTGCGAGTTGGAAAGCAAACCGAACCTTAATCGAACCCGAACCCTTGTTTGAACCGAACCCGAACCGAACCGAACTTTCATTTTCAACGAACCGAACCAAACCTAACTCTCAAATAGATCTTTTCGGTAATAGCTATAAATAGAACATCGTGGACACCAAATATAAACAGTGGACTAGAAAAAGTAAACACTGCATAGAATACTATTGAAATGTACTAGTTCCTCATAAAATTTCTAAAACAAGTTTTCTTTAGAAATGTTATTTACTTTACAACCTACGTATATTAATTAAAGAATAGCTTAACACTTATAGTTTAACTCTTTCACCCATTATAACGGTATGCATGAATTATAACGAAGTTATAATATAGACCTATTACATTTACATGTAAATTTATGTATCTGATGTCAACATAAAAAAACCAGTGTTACCATACAACAAATTATGTTTTCAATTACCGAACTGATCTATTGTCAACTGCTAACCGAACCCGAACCGAACCGAACTTTCACTTTCAACGAACCGAACCCGAACTTTGGAAATTTATAAAATTCCCATCTCTACTTTATAGCCTGTAGAGTTTAAGTTAATACCGATGTTTTTCCAAGTTGGTTTCTACCATGCAATAGCTCATATCACATAAATGTATTGAATAAAAAAGAGGGGAATAAACCTACCTTAATTATTAATCCTAAATGAAAAGAAAAGAAACTATAATATAATATAAAATAATATTTATATAAAATTTTCATATATAAATTTAAAATATTTTGTAATATCCACAACTAAGTGTAAACAATTTGCATCGCTGAATCTATTGAGTGGAAAAAAGAGTCAGAAGAATGCAGTGCTGTAATTATCTATTTATTGTATATTACTGGCTACAAAATACAATCAACACTATTGCATGTGAGGAAAGCTTAGGGGCCCACCTCGTCATAAGCAGAATCCTCCAAGAATAATGATATATCAAAAGGAATACTATAGATGATTTAAAGATCCCCTCGTCTGTTGACATGAAGAGGAAAACGAAGATAGATATGAGAGGATGCGTTATTTACCATTGACCTGCAAGTAGGTCTAAGAGAGAGAGAGAGAGAGAGAGAGAGAAAGAGAGAGGCAGGAGAGAGAGTTAGGCTACAAATACAATGTCCAGTGAGTTAAGTGTTGCTATCGGGAATTCATGAACATGTTCATAACTGTACACTTTTCAGAATATTAATGTAACATAATAGTATCAACGATATATTTACGATAAATGTATATTTTAGCCATTAATTAAATATAACTAACATATTTATTATTAATTTTTCTGTGAAACAGATCAGCAAGGTAGAGAGAATGAAGATATGTACATGTAAGCAGTACTTCAGATCTCCAAGGATTTCTGACGGATTTATAATTCTAATTCTGATAATTCCATCATCAGTCTACGTCACATTCTCAATTTCTTACTATCATGGAAACCTCAAGAACTCAATCAGTCCTAGGATAGGCAGAGCGGACTGGAGTACTTCCAACGTGTCCAATCAACGGACTGATCAAAGGCTAATGAACTCTGATATTCTACCACAGAATGGAAGCGATACTAGTTATGCTCAAGAGTCTAGTCCAGGTTTACGACAAAGGTCAAGGCCAAACAATGTCGAGGTTACGCCAAAGCTGATTCTATTTACAACCTTTCCAGTCAACACCACGAATCCTTATCGTCTGCTGGCCCAAAGAACCACCATAAGAAACTGGGCTCAACTACGACCGTTCCTACAGCCAGTTCTGTTTACTGATGAACCGAATTCAGAACTAGCGGGTATGGCAAGTAAGGCTAATTGGCATATTCTGGCTCAGACGACAGTGAATAAATATGGAACTCCATCGCTTAAACCAATGGTGAATGAAATTCTCAAAAGATATCCAAACGTCAGTTATTATGGATTTGCTAACGGGGACATTCAGTTTGATGAGAGTCTAATACGGACGTTGAATCGCATCAATGATGTTAGTGAACATTTGCAGAATAACATTCTACTCGTAGGAGTACGTAATAATCTTGACATGAACATTACAGCTCCTGAATCAACCTACAATATTAGTAACTTCCCATATCTGTCGAGACTCTCTAAACCTTTCAAGGCCTTTGCGGAAGATTACTTTATCTTTTCGAGAGCGGGAAATAAATTCAACTGGTCAGCCATAAAGGACGTGGTTATTGGTCGACCTGCCTATGACAACTATCTGGTGGCTGAGGCAATTCGAATGGGTGTCAACGTAATCGATGCCACAAGAACCCTTTTTGCTCTTCACATGTCCAACCCAAAGAGTAATTATGAAGGATTTAACACTAAGGATGCGAATTACAATAGGAAAGTCATTGGAAGGTACATGTATTCTAAAGGTCGTTTAAATGCCGCAAAACTGGCAACGGCTTATAATTTATTTGGCGTTGAAGTTGTAGTTCGCAGATAGTAGTTGATTGTGTTTTTAATGATGGTTAGGATAATATTATTATTTATAGATTATATTATTTATTCACGATCCAGTTGTTGTACAGTATTGTAACATTTCAGTTAGAATAGACTACATTAGGCCACTGCAGGTATTTTCCGAAGTAATCTAGAAACTGAGAGAGAAAATGGAGAATTGAAATGAGCACTGTTTGTATTACATTTATTTTGGTAACTTAATTTGCTAACCAATATTTTCAAGAAGTTAATTTAAGAGACATTTTTATGCGTGTGCATATAAAGAAAGCTTTATATATTTCTATGTTAAATTAATCTCGTTGAGATAAATAACTAAAGGTTAAAATTAACCTGTAGCTATTAGTGTTTTCGGCAAAGTTACTGATAGACTATTGGATGCAATTGCTGAAACTTTAAGCAAGAGCTGCTGTCTTCAATTCAACTTTTTATTTTTTATATCACCCTCTCACTCAGGATTCTCAGTCACTCGCACTATCTGGCTCCCTTATGTTTTACCGAATGTCAAACCCAGAAGCCTATTCCTATGGTTTTAGTATGGTTTCAGGTAGAACAAAGAAACACTCTATCAATCGTTGAGTATTGCCATAAAGGCTACCCCTTTAAAAATTACGTTAGGCCTTATCCTTGTCAAATTGCTTCGTGGTGTTTTTCTTCTGCAATTCTGAACTTCTGTGTAGTGGTATTTTATTAAGGGAGCAGTTAAGATGTTTTTTTATTTTTAAATGACTTTAAAAAATCACGGTTCTGTGGCCACAGCAAAATACATGTGCATGTAAATTTCATAAGCACGTTCTATGGTGAGTTTCAGTTTTCATTGCGTTATGCATTATGCAAGCTGTAGGTTTACCGATTTCGCCAACGTCTGGAGCCATTGGCGAAGTCGGTAAGATACTCGACCGCGGATCAGTAGGTGCGGTATTCCAATCCTGAGCACGCACGTCACTGACATCGCTATCGAGTTAGGAAACTGACGTATACCATAGCTTTACCACCTTTTAGAATTTACAGTTTTAACAACTCGTAATTGAGAAGGTTACATATAGGACGATAGTCTCTGTACAGGAGTATATGTACATGTACGACACACATGACCTGATCACTGGTCGACACCCATATGATATGATCACAGGTACGACATCCATATGATCTAATCACAGGTACGACACCCATATGATCTGATCACAGGTACGACACCCATTTGATCAGATCACAGGTCGACACCCATATGGTCTAATCACAAGTACGACACCCAGAGAGACTACGCCCTGACAGGCCCATATGATACAGAAAGATGCTAAGAACTTAGTTGTCATCTACGTTATATGACATACATATATATCTCACTCACTCTGTCACTCTCTCTCTCTCTCTCTCTCTCTCTCTTAGTGCACTGCCTACTGGAAGTTCCATTGGATGTAACGCCTCCACTCTTCTCGGTCTTCCCTTTTCCTCTTCCTGCTCACATAGTACATGTATGAATAGAAATATATGCATAAATATATATATATATGTATATATATATGTATATATATATATATATATATATATATATATATATAACTTGGTTGTGCAAACTTTCTGGTGAGAATATTAGCCTGTAATGACTATTGCAGCTGAATAGCCCAAGGCAGGAAGCAGTGAAGCTTTTCTAGGAGATAGTGAACTGTTGTTGTGACTGTGTCCAGTTATTCACGTGATTATTCTTGTGGGAAGTTATCAGGGGCAGTACTCGATTCGAGAAAGTGGAGAGGAACACAAAGTTTTTGTGTGGAACGCGTGACCAGGGGAGGGGGGATTTGTGTCTAAATACATGGGTATGATGTATCAACATCATAGCAATAGAATAGCAATAGCATATACAAATGTATGCATGCTATTGTTATACTGTTGTAATAATCTGTTTTCAGAAGCCCTACTATTTAGTCACGATACCTTGCGTTTCCCCATCAGAACAGCCTTACTTATGCATAGACTCAAGAAATAGTGTGAGAGTTTTAGCACCAACACGTCATACATGCAATGTTTTCTAAAAATTTGGGGGATTTTCCATCGTGTACCCCCTCCCCCTTACTTTAAGTTGTAATCCTGCCATCAGCGTAGAGATGCAAGTAAGAAGAAGAAAAGAAGATGTCAATATACATGTAAGTGGTAATAGACTATAATTTAACACCTTGGAACATATTTACGAATAGATAAATTTCATTTAACAACATGCAAACATCGCAAATGAACAAATTGTAGCTATTTTTTTTATTTTAAAAACGCTCAGCAATTTCATTAACATAAAAATTCAATTAGCATAAAAAACGCACCGGATTTTCTTTTATAACACAAAATAAATATTTTTTACTGCAGAAAATCAAAAAATTTAAGTTAAGAAACTTGAACGCGTAGGCCTATATTTTACCAACAATCAGGACGGGGTCTGGAACTTCATTGCATTCAATCCAATATTGCAACCTCAAAAACCTTGAGAACCGTGAATTCTGAAAATAGAGTGTTTCATTTGTTTAATTTGAAGTTCAGAAATTCACTAGGCATCTATAGATCTCAATAGAACTATAGTTCATTAGACATCAATAGTTGATGTTGGTGCTCAGGTAAAACTCAGAGAATCTCATCAACTTTCGCTGATGAGTCTGATGACTCTCTGCTCCATTTGACCATTTTAATTGCGGACTGGATCACATTGCGGCTGCTTGAGTGTTCTACTTCTGATCCTCTGCTGTTATTAGCCACATAAAATTATACTTAGTCCTACTTGGTTAATTTTTAAAAATTACTAACGTTACTACCCCTATTGTAACAGGATTGCTTGAAGAATAGACCAACCGTGTTCTAAATACAGATCATGCTTCAATGCCAGTAACAATCTTAATTGACTTCCAAAATAGACGTAGCAGATTTCGCTAAAGCAATAGTCATTTAAGTCAACATGTGCTCAATGTTGTCGTGGACAACAGTAGCACTTTGATTGTTTTGTATCGTTAAGGGCACCATCAACCCTGACACACAAAAGTCATCATTAGTTATTTTAGTCTGGCTGCGATAGCCAATTGTGTAACCAAAACCTCCACGCAGACATTCTGAGCTACAACCCAATGGGCGTATATGTATTTTACTCCAATGTAGAGCAGCTCGAATAAATTTCCTACAGCTCTTATTCAGACTCAGGTCATCAAGAAAACATTGCGCAAACATACAATCGACGCATTAAGCAACAAAGTCAAAGGTAGCCCAAGCTCGAAAGAAAATCTAACAGAGGCTATAAATTCTTGCTATTACATAGAGATCGCAGTGTGAACGTACAGCACGTACATACATGTACATTGCTACATACAGCAGTTGTGTCACCATTTTGTAAAACGGTGCACTAATTCAGAATCATTAAAACAGTATGCCTATTTAATGTATTATGGTAGAGATTGTATACAGGTATCCGTTGCACAACAGGATGATTAAAGTATACATGCTTTGTGAAATAGTGTTTAAGAGCCATTTCGTAAACATATACATTTAGATATGGATAATGGTTTAAAGGCAGTAATCAAAACCCAACAAGAATACTCAGAAGAAGGTGAAATAGGACGTGGAATAAGACAAAGTTGTAGCATTTCGCCGCTGCTGTTTAACATTTACGAAGAGGCAATGATGGAGGAAGCAATGGAAGACTTGGAAGAAGGAATAAAAGTAGGAGGGAATTTGTTACAAGATGTACGATTTGCAGATAACCAAGGAATGGTAGCGGGTAGCGAGATTGGATTGCAGAAGATAATGGATAGGCTAAATGATACGGCCCTAAGATATGGCATGAAGATTAATATAAAAAGACCAAGGCTATGAGAGCGTCCAATAATAAAGGTGAAGTTAATATCACAATAAATGGTACGAAATTGGAACAGCTAAGAAGTTTCAAATATTTGGGTCATACTATAACCGATGATGGGAAATGTGAGACAGAAATATGCAGTAGGATTGCACAAGTAAAAGCGGCATTTGGTAGTAGAAAAGAACTATTAACAAAAAGTCTAAAGAAAGACACAAAGATAAAGATAGTGAAAACTTTGGTTTGGACCACGCTATTGTATGGATGTGAAACATGGACCTTAAGGAAGAAAGATATTAGGAAACTGGAGGCATTGGAAATGTGGATTTGGAGAAGAATGGAGAGGATTAGCTGGACTCAAAAGCTTACAAATGAGGAAGTCCTGGAGAGAGTTGGCACAGATAGACAGTTGATAAATGTATTAAGAAATAGGAAGAAGAGATGGATAGGACACATTCTAAGGGGGGAAGGTCTATGAAAAGAGGTCATAGAAGGTAGAATGGAAGGAAAAAGAGGCAGGGGCAGCCGAGATTAGGTATGTTAGATGATTTAAAGACCCACTCATATGTGGAAATGAAGAGGAAGGCGGAAGACAGAGAAGAGTGGAGGCGTTATGTACCATGGATCTGCCAGTAGGTAGTGCACTAAGAGGGAATATACTGACTTAAAACATAATAAACTTAGAATTTTAAAATACCAAATTAAAGAAATTAAAAAATATATATATATAGAAATCTTAGAAATAAAAGAGCACGATAAAAGTAACCTTTAAAATTGCAATCCTTTACACGATAAACTCAGCATTGCTGTGAGAACTAAGAAACAATACTAAATCCTAACACTCGTTAGACAAGTAACTTCGACTTTAAGATGCAATTTTGTTTGCATATACTTTTATAGCACTTTAATCAATCGTATTATTTATGACAGTTTTGCAGCTCAACAAGAAGCTTAGAGAATGAAGCTATTTCCACAATCGATGAGATTGCCAAGGATTTCAGATCGCTTCAAAATTTTCCTGCTGCTACTATTGACTTCGACCTACCTCGTGTTCAGCCACTATCACGACAACTTTAAGAATTTTGTCAGTTTTAAAATAAGTAAAACAGCTAGGAATAGATCCAACGAAACCAATGCGGAAACTATAGTGGAGACTAATCCAGCGGAATTGTCTAAATCTGAAGTTTTTCAGCAGAATGATATTTACAAATATTACTCTCAACCATCCAGTAAAGAGGAAAAAGGACTAACAACACGGCTAGTTCTGTTCACAACATTTATCGGCAACACCACGAATCCCTATCGTCTGCTGGCCCAACGAACAACGATAAGAAACTGGGCTCAACTGCACCCGTTTCTACAGCCAGTCCTCTTTACTGATGAGCCGAATGGAATGTTTGCTCAGATGGCGATTAAAGAAAATTGGCATGTTTTACCTCAAACAGCTTTGAATAAGTACGGTACTCCTTTGATAAAGCCGATGATTTACGAAATCCTCAAAAGATATCCAAACGTCACTTATTATGGATTTGCTAACGGGGACATTCAGTTTGATGAGAGTCTAATACGGACGTTGAATCGCGTCAATGATGTTAGTGAACATCTGCAGAATAACATTCTACTCGTAGGAGTACGTAATAATCTTGACATGAACATTACAGCTCCTGAATCAACATACGACATTAGTAACTTCCCATATCTGTCGAGACTCTCTAAACCTTTCAAGGCCTTTGCGGAAGATTACTTTATCTTTTCGAGAGCAGGGAAATTCAACTGGTCAGCCATAAAGGATGTGGTTATTGGTCGTCCTGGTTATGACAACTATATGGTGAGCGAAGGAATTCGAATGAACGTTAACGTAATCGATGCAACAAAAACCCTCCTAGCCCTCCACATGTCCAATCCATCCAACAATTTCGAAGGATTTAGTTACAAAGACTCAACTTACAATAAAGTGGTTATTGGAGGAAATTATTATTGGGAAGGAGGATTTCTATTTGCCACAAAGCTGGTAACGGCGTATAACATTTTAGGCGACGAAGTTGTAGTTCGTAGGTGGCAGTAGATTGCAAATGTTGTCATTGTTGTGAATAAGATTGCTGGTGTGTTTTCTAACAATTTCTAAAAATTAAATAAAAAATTAGAGATTAGAGTAAAATCTTGGACATTCGCTGGACATGGAAATCGGAATAGCTCGTCTAGTGGATTAATTAAACATGTGGTATTAAAAATGATCGATATCAGCGAAGCTGATCGTTTCAAAATAACACGTGCTTATCTTTTGCCGTCACTTACATCACTTTGGAGTGAGGAAATTGACGTTAACCATTAGCTTTGCCTGCTTTTTTTATTATTATAAGATCTGCTTAAATGTATCCTCTAAAATGGGGATTCGTTGTCTATTTGTTTAAATGGCAATAAAGATTATATCGTTTAAATATGTGAAATTCTTATCAGATTAACAGACTCATGGTGGTCGCATTGGGTCGAAATGGGAAGCAATTTCTCCCCACGTCCCTTAGAGATGCATTACCGGTTTCCGTTAATGTAGCTTAGTGAGTTTGAGCTCTACAGATCCAGTAGCTTTCCAAGATGTTATAATTATGGCGATGGCTTCGTCAAACTGTAGTCTCGCGAAACACCAATTAACACCTACATCATCGGCTTATGAATTACCAATTCAAAAGTCGATGCATCGCATGTTGGAATTCCCTACCACCTAATGTCGTAAATGCAGCTTCCCTAAACTCTTTTAAATGGTGTCTGTAGGGTATTAAGCAAATATCTAAAGAGTTAAGGGATTGCTTTAATCTTTCTTTCATTCTCTGTGAATTATATTTGTAAGATGTTGGTTTTAAATGTTTTCAGTAATTTAGTGCATTTACTGTTTTTAATATTGAAATTTTATGTAATAATTTTGTGCAGGCCTTAAAATAATTTGTTTAATTGCCATTGTGTGCATATATAATGACGTCCCTGACATCATCGTTGTATGAGGAAACGGACGTCAAACCTTTATTATTATTATTATTATTATTATAATTTTGCGTGTTTAATGTTGATTGTCTTAACAAAGTAATATTTTTTCCGCTAAATTTATCTTTGAACCTAATCACACCAAGGATTTCATTGAAAATAATTAATAGTTAATGTAAAATAAATGTTAATTTTTTAAAGTCGAAATATTTAAGTGTCACTTGTGGGCCTCTTTTGTGTTTATGCCCTCAAACTGTTTATTGTAGATGACAATTGTGTTTGTGATATGCGCACGATAAATAAATAAATATATAAATAAAAATTAGCTGGAGAGGGGAAGAAATTAGCTGAAAATTGGAAAATAGTAGCTGAAGAGTGGGACAGATTAGCTGTAGAATAGAAAAGAGTGGAAAAGATTATCTAGAGCGTGGAGAAGTTTAGCTGGAGAGTGAAAAAACTTCAGCTGAATTTGACTGCTATGATCAATGTCGAAAAGGCTTGAATTATTCAGTGCATTATCTTGGAAATTGATGTAACGATATTGTACTAAGCTGTGGTATGAGACGTCGTATTTATATACAAGTAGGTTGCACTGTATTTGCAGAAAAATAACATTTTATTTGAGTCTCTTAGACTATATCGTCTCTTAAACAATACATACCAGACTTAAGACCCTGTGCAAAAATGTCAAAAAAGTCAATTTAATTTTAATTTAATTTAAATTTAATTTAATTATTTATCTTTTTTTTCTTGGTTTCATTTTATTGTAATGAAACGACAGTATTGTTGCAAGTACTAGTGAAATGTACGAGAGGTATTTCAAGTTAAGAAATTCAAAGATTCGATTCTGCATAATTTAGGCACTGTTATGAAATTTACCATATGAAATGCGCAACATTTAATCAGCAAACAGTTGTTCACTACTTTAAAAGTTCGAGCCAATCCATCAAAAATGGCATTTAATTTGAAGACAGCACTCTCGAGTTACATTATTCTTGTTCAAGACGTAAAATTAATCGATTGACCATCGAATTAATATTGACAAAGGAGACAAGCATGTATATGTAGGAGCAGCTGTTATAGAAAAGTCTTCAGGTACAAGAGCCCTTCGCATGCATGATACATTATCATCCATAACACAACTGCATACATAATAACAAGAAATGGTTTATCGTCCGTTTCCTCATCCAGGGATGATGTCAGGGACGTCCCCACAGCACACATCACTAGCCTACAGATCAATTCACCCAGACCAATCTGCAAAGGAAATGCGCTGAGGAGAAGTAAGGTTCTAATCGAAAGCCGGTCCGGTGATCAAAATTGGTCAGGGTAGATTGATACAAGACACATTTGCACGCATGATGCATTTTTGCTTCATTTTCATTAAAAGTAAAGCGCGCGTGTTCATATTCCTTCTATTTGACGCAAGTTAATCCCGCTAGGGCGAACAACTACACTATAACTAATTCTACAGATGGATCACTATTGTTATACTCAATAAATTTAAAATTCTGGTTCATGACGATAGGGACACTTTGCTCTAATGTCGTGGTTGTTAGAAACAAGTTCGTAGTCAGCGAATGTGAGTCCCAGTCTGCGCGCGATCTTCTTTCCAAGTAGCGTCAGCTTCGTGGGGGACTCCGCAAATCCGGATATTCTCATCTCCAGAAGATCATAGGCGTCCAGGAGCAGACAGTAGTAGGTAGGGCTGTCGTCGTAGCTTTCTCTGCTAAGTCGGATGTAAAGATTGTGCGTATGTCCCTAAAATAGCAACGAATTCGTAAACCTGTTCATTAATCAAGAATAAGAATAAGAATTTAAGGTCCGGTTCCTCGCCATAAGGCAATGTCAGGGACGTCAAAGTTTAATACATCCGGAAAAGCTCTATTTTTAGAAGCGGAGGCACTAAACATACGTGGATAGCTGTTAAGGATCCTTGTCCTTTTTATTTGTCCCACCATAACAAACGATACAGCACTTCATACAACGCAAATAAAAAATAAAACCAACATGGAACTGAATGTGCCACTACTAATAGTTGAATAACTATGCACACATGCATCGTTTTAAAGAAATATACTCGAGAATAGTTAGTCAGATAAGGATATGCATATGATAGTAACATACAGTGACCTTTTCAGTTTTGCTAGGTAATGACGTCAATAACCTGACGGTTATATCAAACCTATTTTTTATTTATGTTGCTGGTCACAGGCAATGAAACCATTAACATGACGGCGATGTCGCCAGCCTCATTGCTAGTTATTTAATGGAATCATACGATATCAGAGGTTAACTTCGTCATCTTCTGCAGCCGTCACCGACTACGTGGTATTTGCGTCAAATTAATTAATCCTACTTCTGATGGATGGAGTAGAAGGGTCGTCCACATATTTAAATTTTTTATTCTAATTTTCTTGAAGTATGACTTAGATTAACTTATGGGTATATACTGTAAATGTTTATTTATGGGTTAACAGGATTGTTTTCTCAGGGAATGACGCCCCTGCCCAGCAAATGTTAGTCGAAGCTGAGGAAGGCATCGGGGCTCATCTCATCATCATGTGCAGTATCCCCCAAGAATAATAGAATATCAAAAGGAATGGTATAAATAAATTAAAGATCCGCTCGTGTGTTGACATGAAGAGAAAGACGGTAGATAGAGATGAGTAAAGGCATTATATACCATGGACCTGTCAGTAGGCAGTGCACTAAGAGAGAGAGAGAGTGAGAGAGAGAGAGAGAGAGAGAGAAAGCTGACTAAGATGAATCTACAGATTACACAAAACTCTGATTTACTATACATTACATAGGATTAACACAAGTATTTTACTTACATAAATTGTAATTAACAGAAGCTAACTAAATCACCCCCGCACAGATTTTTGTTAAAACAGTGTTAAACAGTTTAAACTCAGAAGGGTTATCCATGTATACACCGTAAGCTTTATGAAAATCTGTTAAAAGTTTGGATATTACGTAACTTTTGTTACTGCTGTCAATTAAATTGGAATCTTTCACATATAGAGTTGCCATATTTCTTTACATTAATATCTATTAATTAGATACTAACAATGTATATAGAAATGATAAGGTAATAAAACTGATATTACCTTATCATAGAAATGATAGGTAATAAAATAAATAATAGTTAATACTAATTAATAAATATTGAAAAACTCAGCAAGCGTGACGAGAAAATTAAATGCACATATTTTACTTAAGCGAATCCTTTAAAATTACATTTCTCTAAATTAATCCTTGTCATTCCTAATCACTGTAATAAGTAAAGAATGAAAATAAAGAATACCTTCTTTCGTTTCAAATTTAGGCTATCCTTCCTTAAAAAGTAAAAAAGTAAACACGCATTATAGTGAAATGATCAACTACGTTGATATCTATCACTTTTAATACCACATGTTTAAACCGTTGAGCAAGTTAGGCCATTTTCCGTATAACCAGTCCAGTGAATGTCCGAGATTTTACTGTCAGGTAAGTGCGGCTGGGATTCGAACCCATGAGATTTCAATTCACCTCAGGCTGTGTCATTTAAAACTTCATGACGTTACCCCTACGCTTATATCATACCTGATAAACAAGTTCCTTTCCGGAGTAGATCTCGTACACTGAGGCGGTTCTATCGTAGATGATGACTGCAGGTCGGCGAGCATGATAGAGTTTAATGAGGAAGAACAAGACTGCGATGATTGGCAGAGTGACCAGCTCTGCTGACCCTTCCAATGTAAACCAGAGAACTATCGTCAGCAGGGGAATGAAAATCAGCAGAAGCAAAAAGTTGTAGATCAAACTTCTTCGCAGCAAGTGAACAAAAAATAAGTTCTCCTCCAACTGTATGAACAAAGAAATCTGACTAAGAACTGAAGTTAGAAGGGAATAGATTACTATCTATTTTATGTCTAATACAAATGACCATAATTAGTACAACATTAGATCTACGCTTGGCCGACGTGATTATATGACTGTAGAACTGTGAATTTTAAGAATATCTTATAGATTATTTTCAAAGCTCTAGACTATCTATAACTAGTCCAAAGCTAGTCTAAAATAAGTCTATAGCCAAAGCCAGCTATAGCTGGTTTATTTTACACTAGTTCTTTTCTTTTTCATATAAAATCCTGGATGAATCACCTTCTTACAGCGCTACAATCATCAAACGATGCATAGCTTATGGTACAATGCGATAAGAATTAGTTTCAATATTTTGAAGTAACAGAAGTGTGTATTCCCTACTGTCTTACACTATATCGAGTAGAGCATAAATTCTACTAACTTGGTAGAAAGGGTAAGTGCCGTTGTTCTTCACTAGCTTGCGAAGTGAAATTTCAGCATCTTGAAACAACTCCAAGATGTAAATCCATGCTGAAAATATTATAACAAATATTGTATTATTATTATATTGAAAATATTATATTATTATGCTCATTAAAAATATTCTCTCTTAGTGCACTGCCTACTGGCAGGTTCATGGTATATAAACTCTATTCATCTCTATCTTCCGCCTTTTTTCATGTCAACAAACAAGTGGATCTTTAAATTATTTATAACATTCCTTTTGATATACCATTATTCTTGGGGGATTCTGCTTATGATGAGGTGGGCCCCCTATGCCTTTCTCAGCTCCGACTAACATTTACTGGGCAGGGGCGTCATTCCCTGAGAAAACAATCCTGCTTACCCATCAAAGAAAATATTAGAAAAAGAGAAATAATTTAAGCTAATATTTTATAAATAAATAACTTTTGTACTGAAGCAAATAAATAAATAAAGCAACAAATGCTATAAACGCTCATTTGAGCTCGCAGTCTATACCAATTGCTGTTAGACTGCATGTGGTATAACGGATGAAAGTTAAAAGTATAATTCAGTCACAAAACGTTATGAGAATTCTTTATTATTTAGCTGAAGATGCGGCAATGTAGTCCTATTGCATTTAGAATTTATTCTCCATTAGGACAGGAACCAAGGTAGTCCACTGGTCTTGATGAGCTAGCCATAAATAGAAAATTTAAACATTTTATGTGAAACAAACAATATAATCTTATAATAGAAGCGATTATATATTTATGTATTGGTGTTACCTCTCCTCTTTATATCAGTTAATTTTTTCTCCTCTTATTAGTTGTATTGCTTGACCCGTATTGTAACCGGATTGCTGAATATACCAACCGTGGACTACATGTGTCGTAAAAAGCGACAAAGCACAGAGACTCAAACCAACGCCAGAAAGAGCACTCGGTTGGTGAGCGTCTAGGCTCCAAAAATTGCTAAGAAAAAATGTAATCCCGACCTTAGAAAAACTGAGATTCAAGGGATGACGATGGTGATGATTAGTTGTATTGCTTTATTTCCAATGCTCCGCTTGTTTGAATGGAATGTATGAGCTATTATGTCAAAATAAACTAAGATATAAATTAAATAAATAAAGAGAAATGCAAACACTACTTGCATGTTTTGTTGAAGTTTTACATGGTCAATCCGTCTATGGCCTGAATTCTGCTGTATAATCGGATATCGTTAAAGAAATAATGTTAAACATTTTCGGTTAAGACTATATTAATTCATGTAGATCTGGAAACGCAATGTTTAAATGGTACTTACAAATTTTGAGATAGACCCAGAAAGTGTTCTCTGAAAACTTCTCATTGATTTCTGTGTTTCCACTCTTCTCGGTTTTTGACCAGCTACCTTGACCTTCAACGCCACTTTCACCGTCACCTTCAAGATTGCCTCCACCTTCAGGCTTATCTAAATCTTCGCCTTCAGGCTTCCCTTTCGCTAAGGAATCATCAGCGTTCGCTCCTGTGGGCTCAGCCGTTGGGTTTTCCACAGCTGTGGGAGCTCTGCTGGTGATTTTATTCTTCTTCTTGCAGCATAGCATTGCTCAGTGACGTGCTCACCTTCAACTTGTAATATTATAATCAAATTAGACTAAAATCTGTAGAATTTGAGATATTTCTCCGATTATCTAAATTCCAGCAGGACAGTAAGTTATGCTAAAAATGAGTTAACTTTGCTTCCTGTACTCATCCCACCATATATTCAGATTTTCTAAGGAACTATAATATATATATATATATATATATATATATATATATATATATATATATATATATATATATATATATATATATATATCACATAATTGTCATACAATACAATATAGCGTTTTCAAATGTTCTCGTTTTGTGATGGATTTGTTGAAATATACAGGGTGAGTAAAAAAAGTGATAACACCTGCAAAAAGTTTAAATATCTTAGGCTATTGTTAATATTTTCAAATCAAGCTTTTACAAATTACTAAAAGACTAATGTTTGATGTGGTGGCCAATTTTTAACCATTTTAATACATAGATTGACCAGTTATGATAGTTTTGGCAGAGCAACCCCCTTTTTTGAATGTACTGAAAATAAAAATTATGTCTAGCTTTATTTTTTGGCCCTGAAAAGGGTCGTTGTCGTGGTTCAGAAAGAACCAGATGTATCTGCAAACAGTACTGCCTATTCGATATGCTTTCCTCCAGCTGCTTTTCAGGACGGCAACTCAGTGCACTCGGAAGTCTAGGACAGCCTTGTTGATTCCAGCTTGGGGCAGTCTCTCCCAAATTGATGGTAGGTAGCACTTCCTGCAGTTCTGTCATGTTGTTAGGCTTCGGCTGGTGTGCAGCATGGTTCCCCAGACATAATAATCCAGAGGATTTTGATCCGGAGAGTTTGGAGGCCAATCACTCTTCATGATGAAATGCGGATTTCTCTCGCTGATCCATTCCTGTGCATGACGAGATGCATGAGCCGGAGCATCATCCTGCTAAAAGATGAAATCATTTGATAGAAGAGCATTGCAATCATCAAACAGCTAGGGAAGTAAGTATTGACGTAGTACTGAGCTTTCACCTTTTTCCTTCTCACCAGTGAAGTGCAATTTACCCTTACCGTTGTAGCAAACGCCATTTTTAGGTAAAAAATGGGGGTTGCTCTGCTGAAGCTTGTATAACTGGCCAATCTATTTAAAATAGATGAAAATTGGCCACCCCATCAAATATTATTCCTTTCGTAATTGGCAAAAGTTTGATTTGAAAATATTAACGATAGCCTGAGATATTCAAACTTTTTGCAGGTGTTATCACTTTCTTTTTACTCACCCTGTATATATTACTGAATACTTTGATAGAATATACTGTTTGAAACATACTGCTTTGCCATATGAATTTATTCACTCGTATTAACACTTATTGGCAGTATGTAGTAAATATATAAAAATTAATTATGCGTTCTATTAGTGCTGATTGAGTTTAAATGAAATCCTGTCCTAAGTCTGTGATATTTCTGTCTGTGCTTTGTGGCTTGCTTTATATGGGCTAATCAACAGCAGTGATTGTTGCGGGCTTTAGCACTTCTTGTACTGCGAAAGAAAAGAGCAGAACCTGTGAAATAAGTGATTTCCTCAGGTTTGAGCATTCTGTATTATAACGTGCACGCTCAACATATATAGCTGAAGGTAGCTCCATTGTTAAAGCTCTTGATTTCGCAAGGATCAACAGTTTTAAATAGGTTTATTCTTCTTGTTTACGTGGTTCCCTGTCCTCTATGAAATAGACGTATAGAGTGATATAGGCCTATTTCTTGTATTAAATACATATAGCCCGATATAGGCCTATTTCTAACCCAAGGCAATGTCAGATTTTCTCTTGAAAGTATTTTAATAGTACTTTATATTTTATTATCTGAAAAATAAAACTGTTTTTTGCTCGCTTTAAAAATATATTTAGCCTATATATATATATATATATATATATATATATATATATATATATAAATATATATATATATATATATATATATATATATATATATATTTACATGTATATAATATTATACTATGTTTTTTATAACTGATACCCCAAATTGTTTTACCAATAAAGTCATACGAAGTTGACCGATGTTCTTGATATTTGCAGCACTTGACCAGCAGCCAATTCTACAAAACAGATCGAAATTTTGTTTTAGTATCTTTAATAACGAGAAAGTTATAGTTTTACGAATAGCAGTGGGGTCAGATAAGAGATTTCCAGTACAGGATTACAGTCGTGTTACATGCAGCGTAAAACTATCTCTATAAAAGTAATAGCGAACACGTCACAAAATTTCAGCTAATTCTATTTTGAAGGGCAATCACTTCTTTGCAAAATGACGTACAATACGTGCTGATATGTTCTTAATTGACAAAGCTATTGAACTTTTAATGCATGCATTGCATATCTGGTTACAACTGCCATCACCGCAGCCACTGCAGCGGCGTCCTCTAGCGCCACAGTTAAAATAACTATTCGTTTATTCTCTTCATGCAATGCATGCATAAAACGTTGAATAACTTTGCCAATTAAAAACATATCAGCGCTTATTTTACGTCGTTTTGAAAAGAAATGATTGCTCGTCATAATAGTAGTAGCAGAAATTTTCTATTGCGTGTTAGCTAGTATTTTTATAGAGATAATCTAGGCTGAATGTAACACGCCCGTAATCCTGTACTGGAAATTTCTTATCTGACCCCACTCCCATTCGCGAAACTATAACTTTCACGTTATTAAAGATACTCAACAAAATTTCTATCTGTTTGGTAGAATTGGTTGCTGGTTAAATACTGTAAATTTTAAGAACCTCGGTCAACTCTTTACGACTTCATTGTAAAAATAATTTGGGTGCATCAGTTATAAATAACACAGTGTATATACTGTATATATATACTTTTATATATATATATATATATATATATATATATATATATATATATATATATATACATATATATATATATACATGTATATATATATACTTTTATTTATTTATTTATTGCTTTATTCAGGCGAAATAACCCATACATGAATCTTGCACATACAAAAATGCAACAAAAACCCGAAAAGCAAATAGGCTGCGCATAGATTGAGCTATAAGACAATTACTTATAGATTAGGCATACAAAGGTATAATAAGCTCGGAACATCAAAACACTTAACTAGCATATTAGTATACAGAGTAAGTAAATGTGTACAGAGAAAAGTAGAAGAGTGGGTATAGTTTAACGTCGATCTATGCGGACGACGATGATGTCGCTGGGGTAACTATCAGAAAGTAACTATCAGCGCGTATTTGCTTTATAGTCATGTAACTTAGTATAGATTGTGAAGCAATAAAATACAATAACAATGGAATGACAACTTATCTCTCGCGCCAAGTGTGTTACTTTCACGTCTCTCACATTATCAGCGGCCTATCTGGCTTAATGACAGCAGATCACCCGTACCAGACATCTACGACTAGTTTCCCCAGCGACATCGTCGTCGTCCGCAGAGACCGACGTTAAATTATAACCACTCTTCTACTTTTATCTGTACAATTAGCATTATCCAGCAAGCACATTCTAGACTTTAATCTGTATTTAGAATGGATAGTGTCAAAACTAGGCAATCCAGTTAATGTACATATATATAGGATATATATATATATATATATATATATATATATATATATATATATATATTGTTGATCAACATTACGTCAATATATCTGTTTAGAAATAAATTAATTTCGAAGAAAAGATCTTATTCTGAACTTAAAACACGCGCTATTATAACATAACAACAATTAGAGTGCTACAGTCATCAATGACAACATCTAGCACTATTATCAAAATCAAAATACATGGAATTAGAGATTCAAACGGCTCTAAGAGAGAATCCACATTGATTGCTGTAGTTTTCAAATTTCCATGGGCTACATAATTTGTATGGGAATTCCGATAAGAAAAATCGTACAAACTGCCAAGAGAATCTTGACGTAAGCTTATTCTCTACATTTCCCATCTCCTCCCTTAACCAGGCTATTTTAACTGTTTTACACTATATTATTTAATATAGTATAAAACAGTAATATATTGTATTGTGTATATGTAATGTGTGAGTGACGGTAATGTAATGTGTTGTGACAGTTATGGTAATGTAATGTAGTGTGGTTACTTTCTATATTACTCAATTTCACAATTGTAGCTTTATTTAACATCTAGCATTTTTATCCTAAGTAATGATAGCTCTGCAGTATTGTCTTTCTTCACATCTTTAGCCATAAAATTATAGCTGTGAGCAAACAGAAAGGAGCGAAGAAATTTGCGTGGAAATTTCTGGCTAACATATTTCGCAAGCAATGTTTAAGGGAATCCCCGTAGCAGCAGCCCAATGGCTCACCTGTACCTCACCTGCGCAGGCCTACCTTTGTTGACATTCATCAACAGGTGAGCTAAACGGGCTATTGGCCTGCATGTGAAGTTAACAACTCAGGTTAGAATTATTTAGATATTGAAGTAATCCTGTACAGTTAATAATTGTAATAGTAACGGCAGTAATTATAAAGTGTAAGTTAATATTTCTACCTAAGCATCTGACAGATGCATCAGTAGTAAACTAGTCTATGCAAGAATTAGGAATTTTGCAACATTAGTAATTTAGGCAGAATCTTATATTTCATTTTAAGCAGCAGAAAGTTAGAACTGGTAACTGGTATATTTAGTTTATTTTGAAATTAATTAGCATAGTGTTTGCAGGAGACCAAATATGGATTTTAATCTCTCGCTCTCTCACTGTAGACAAGTATCTATCTTTACCTTTATCTATCTTTTTCCTTTCTAATATATTGCTTATTATAGTCAGATCATTCTTATTTCAGTGCAATGTATAATGGCAGGTCCATGACATATAACTCTTCCAACCAATTCTATCCTCAGCCTTCCTTTTCATCTCTAATCATGTGCATGAATTTGTTATAAGATCATTCAACATCTCATGTCTTCCTCTCTTTTACCTTGCATTCTTCCTTTTAATAAATCCTCTAGAAAAACCACCCCCCCCCCTTTATAGTAATAATAATAATAATAACAATAATATTAATAATTATAATAATTTTTATTTTTATTACAACAACAACAATAATGATAATGATATAATAATAATAGTAATTAGAATCAAATAATAGTAATATTATTAATATTAATAATAATATTAATATTAATTAATATTAATATTATCATTATTATTATTATTAATATATTTATTATTTATTCCATGAAACGTTTATCGTTAAAAGTACAACACAATTGCTCTGGCAGTAGAGTATGAAAATCCTTTTTAAAATGGGTAAAATAAGGTTTAATTGTCTAATCAATTTAATTAGTACGATGTGTAATGTTTATCCGCTACAATATTATGGTCATACATGTGCTAGCTAACTTTTTATATGTATCATGGACCAGCAGCTTGGCAAACAATAGAGAGAGAGAGAGAGAGCGAGAGAGAGACAGGGAGCGTTAGAGTCAGATAGAGACAGAGAGAGCGAAGGACACAGGGACTGAGGGAGACACAGAGAGAGAGAGACAGCAGAGAGACAGCGAGACAGATAAAGAAAAAGAGAGAGACCTTGAAAGAGAGACACAGAGACAGCAGAGAGAGATAAAGAGCAGAGAGAGAGAGAGCAGAGAGAGAGAGAGCAGAGAGAGAGAGAGAGAGAGAGAGAGAGAGAGAGAGAGAGAGCAGAGAGAGATCAGAGAGAGAGAGAGAGAGCATAGATGAAAAAACGTTTTTTTACGTTTTTTATAGCTGTTACAAATCGCGTTTTTTACGTTTTTAATTTTTTATAAAATAGAAAACGTAAAAAAACGTAAGCCGTTAACGTCATTGGCCTACTTCAAAATTAAGAAAAACACTGTGATCTTACCTCTAATTATTTCAACTGTGAGCCAAAACAGGAAATTGTAAGAACATTTTATTGTTACTTAAAGTAATTCATTACATTTTTTATTTTCCTAGTAGGCAGATGTTCTAGTTTTAAAGACATTGTCTATTCTTAATTTCTTACGATTTAAATTTTCTTGTAATGATAATTATGAACAACTGACAGTGTGGCTGTATGTCACCTGAAAGTATTTGTTTATATTTGTATGGTGTCAATGGACATACTTTAGAACTTTAGAACTTTAGATCAAGTCTAGTTGTAATAAAACTGTTTAGTGTTTTGGAATGAAGGCATGGTAATATATATACAAGCCTACGTGTACGCTACTAACGTTTTTTCAGCGTTTTTTTACGTTCTTTATTTATTTGGGAAAAAACGCGTTTTTTAACGTCTTTTATTTTTGGTTCACGTAAGAACGTTTTTTTCATCTACGAGAGAGAGAGAGAGAGAGAGTCAGGGGGAGGTTGAGAGGCTGTACTAATCTTATTGAGCTACTATTGGTATTTTTTAAGCCAGTACAGGTTGAATTAGCATTAGTTGAAATAGCGAAGATTTAACGAGTAGCCTAAAGGTTCAAATATTTCTTGCTGAACTGGCGTGCAAACTGTAAATTCTACTAGTAATTGTTGATCTAGGGTGTACATGTAAGTTCAACAAGATAGTATTGAAATAGCCTGATGCTCGACTAGGATCGGAAAATACCAAACATGAATTTTAGTATTAGTCTTCTGTTTAAAAATTACTGCTGCTCAACATTATATAATCGCTGTTTCTTTCATTCGTTAAAGCCTATTACAATAGAAAACTGCGAAATTGCCAACATGTGTCATGATATATTAATTAATTAACTAATTAATATTAATTAAGTAACTAATTAGACTGCCACTTGATTGGCTGAACGCCACACCAGAATAATGATCGTTCGCAAGTGGATATTCTCTTTACTCTGCGCCACGTTTTATTGCGCCAAACTTTCCTGCGCCGTCTGCGCAGGCGCAGTAGCCTGTGACTGTCAGCAGCAGGAAGGCAGTGCGCTGCCTATAGTCAACTGTCGAAACAGAGGATTAACGGACGTACCGGATTTCGTGATCGGTGCAGAACATTTTTCTCAGGTAAACCTCGCCGGAAATCAAATAAAAACGATAAAGAATTCAGCTTTCGTCATGTTCATTGAGATTACTTATCTAGATCTAAGCGATAATCCGTTAGAAAAAATAGAAAATAGAGCATTCTATGGAGTTGAGTCAAATCTGAAGACACTGCTGATTCATCTAGCGCCGAATACGCCATTTCCTGCTCCGGCTTTGGCTGGTCTGGTCGGCCTCAACGTTCTGGAAGTTTCCGGGTATTCTTCGTCATCACTTCCGCCCTCTGCATTGAGAGAATTGGTCCAACTGCAAGAGTTACGTTTAATCAATGGACAGTTAAAAACGTTGTCAAAGGATGATCTTATCGGACAGCAGAATTCACTGAAGACACTCAACTTACAGGGAAATCTCATCAGCGATACCTCAGCCGTGGATATTTCAACTTTAACACAGCTGAGCTCCCTGAATTTAGCCTCAAATTCTCTAACATCATTGCCAGCCAATATTTTTAATGGATCGCATTTACTGGAAAGTTTGGATCTAAGCAACAACGGATTGACTGGAAATGTTAACGCGGATGCTTTTAAAGCGATTAACCTTACTCTTAAAGTGCTCAAACTAACATCTACACAGTTTACTGATCAATCTTTGCAGTCGCTGAAAATACTGGGAATGATAACAGAGTTTCATTTGAACTTGAATTCCATCGCTAACATTCCCACTGGGCTATTTTCTTCTACTAGAAATGTGAGGAAGATCAATTTAAGTAACAATAGAATTAGAGGTTTGGGTAAGGATAGTTTTGACGGATTATCTACATCCCTGCTGACACTATATTTGGGTGAAAATCCAATCACCAGTCTGGCAGAAGACACATTTCTAGCACTAACTGCGCTTTCGGAATTGGACCTAGAAGGAATTAAAAATCTCCAGTTGACTGATTCAATGTTTAAATCTCAAACTGCTTCACTGAAGTTATTGAATCTCTCAAATATGGGCCTAGGTAGTCAGGTTTGGCCTTCAATAATTTCCTTGCACCGTCTAAATACAATTGATTTATCGAATAATGCAATAACAGAAATTCCCGATGAAGCTTTTAGAGGAAACGAACAGTTAAGAACAATTGATCTGTCTTCAAATCAAATCTCAGCTTTAGTGCCCAAGACTTTCAATGGACTACAATCAAATTTAATTTCTGTTAATCTGGGAAACAACCGGATTGCAACCGTCGATCGCTGCGTCTTCAATAAGTTTCGAATCTTTGACTATTTTCAGCTTGGTCTAGCTGGAAACGGTCTGGTGTGCGATTGTCAGCTCATATGGCTTTATCAGAATCTTAAATCCACAGATCCGAACAGGTTCGCTACTCTTTCATGGAAATGTGCGACGCCTAATAAACTCTTTATTCAGATGACTGAAGATGATTTTGGATGTTCCTCTACTACCACACAGAAGCCTTGCCCAGATCTTCAGATACCCTCTACCGAACAACCCGAACCTCTAACTCTCACCGTGTCCAACTATACAGACTCGACAGCAGTTTTGGTCTGGAACGTGAAAGGGGCGGGAAATATAGTGAGTTTTCAGGTGTCCTACAGGGCTATAGATACCGAAGACCCTACAGATATAGGTGCATCTACAGAAATTATGGTTCTAGTGGCAGGTTACATCCGAACCTACACCCTGGCAGGACTTCTTCCACAGACGTCCTATCAGATCTGTGTAAACATGACCACAACGAGCAGTTGGACTCTGCCCAGACACTCTTGCGCTACCATAAAGACCCTCTCTTCGTCCACGCAGAAAACCAACAGCTCCAGTCAGGATTTGGCGATTATTTTAGGCTCAATTTTGGGCGGTATTGCCCTTGTAGTCATAATTATAGTGGTCTGTATAGTTTGCATTCAGAGACATCGAAAAGAAAAGGAACGTGTGAAGGCTTTCATGAAAAACAAGGATAGCCAGCGGGCTTCTGATGTGCAGATTTCGAGCATCTCTGATGAAAAATTTCCGGAGTCAAGAGCTGCAGCCACTGAGATTGGCTATGGTTCACGACGATATAAAAGGAATCCTCGTGGTAATTCATTCAGAAATCACATTACTGATGCACCTTCTACTCAAATAAACAATCAGCCTAAACGGGTTGACTCAAAACCAGTGGAGGTGTTCAGTGCAGAAGAACAGGATAGAATTCTACATATGCTAACCAATGCGCCAATGTCAAGACACAAGAGTCAGAGTACGAGCAGCGTGGGTTCGAATCCCAGGTACGTCATCGAGCCGCATCGTACCGGAGTGGCTCTTAACTCTCCTAACGTCCACATGTATACGAATAAGAGTTACACACCTTCACCCACCCAGCAAAATCAACGCTCATCTAATGTATACAGTGAAATCAACAGCGCCTATGAGGAGGATATTGAACAAGCACCATACAGTACCACTGTATAGCATCTGAGAGCTTATGGCGGCTGTGCTGAATTTAAATTAACTGCTAATGAGGAATTTGTCGTTTTATCCTAATTATGAATGCATCTTTCTTAATAATTCGTCTACCGTTTCAGTCGGTCTGTATTTGTGTCAGTTTATATTACTGTTGAGTCTGCATGCATATCTGTCTATCTTTCTATATGCCTATCTGTCTGTCCTACAGAATCGGTTATATAATTTGGTATTATACTATCAAAATATCTTGAACCTATTTCTGCAGCATAGTTCTAGTTTTGATTGATTAGTTTTGGAAGTTACTTGAATCGAAATCATGCTAATTACATTCTTGCCATATTTATATACGACGTCCCGGATAGTATCCTTGTATGAGGCAACGGACGTTAAACCTTTATTATATACAGTATGTGTAATTGATTGTTGTCCAATTCTAGCAACCGATGAACAACGCAGTCAGTCAATCCTCGAACATTAGAGCCCTGCCGAGGCTCTACGAAGAGAGGAATCATTCTAGTATGTCTAAAAATGAGAATTTTTCTGCAAAATAAAGATTTTTCTCTAACCTCGTCATTTTATATTATCAAAGAAATAACGCACTTGTAAAATGCAAGTCGCATCTTTTCAGAATAAGCCCCAGTCAGGCTAATTTGACCGTGTGTGAAAACACCTGATGGATATAAAAGAAGAATGCAATTATAAGCATGAATTATATGCAGTTAGAAGAATGCAATTATTCGTTTTTATTAGAAAAAAGATTTGTTTTACTTTTTCTCGGATTTTAGATGAGAAATCCATACTTATCAGGGCCTGTAGACACTCTTGTCCATTCGCTTACTTACCAGTAAAACATTGATATGGTAATTCGTTTTATTGTGCTTTTGAACCCCTTTCATCATTAGTTGTATTTTATGAGTGGCCAAAGGACCCCTTTCCGAATATATTCATTATATTGCCATTTGTACACCAATTAGTTGGTTCATCACGAAGGCTGCAATTTAATTTTAAAGTACCTTCAATGCAGTATTTAAAAAATACGGCTGCTGAAGTGGTTTACTGTGTCTTTCATCTGCATTGGTCAAATCATCGTATATCGAAAAACTTAGCTGTGGTTTTCTTCTCATGTTATCAGGATAAAGGACGAGACTAATTTATTTGTAGGAAATGCTGGAGAGTTTTCAATGATTTGGCATAATTTTGAGAGTTTTTAATGATTTGGCATAATTTTACTTGAGATATAGACCTAATGTCTGTAAAAAGTTTTTCAATAATATTAACTAATAAAAAAGAGTATATTAGCAGAGTGTAGACAGAATGTTTTTCAATACTTTTTCACAAAGTAGGTGGTTTAAATGTCTAGGTTAGTTAAATTAAGCAGTGATGTAAATTTTATAATTTCATATTTTAATGTATCGGACTGCATGTTCCTGGATTTAATGACGTGATTGTAGCTATCCTGCTTTGTAAGTTTTGTATTAGTTTAAATGAGTAATTAAAGTGTTTTGCTCCTTATCCATAAGTTTGGTTATCCATTTGGTTATCCATAATTTGGTTAGTTTTGGTTATCCATTTGGGTTATCCATAATTTGGTTATTTTTGGTTATCCATTTGGGTTATCCATAGGTTTGCACAATATTTTATCTATTATTCTATACCTTATCTTCTTCAGCACACTTCTTTTGCAGATTGATTTGGGTGAATTGATCTGCAGTGATGTGTGCTGTGGGGACGTCCCTGACATCATTCTTGGATGAGGAAACGGACGTTAAACCTATATGATTATTATTATCGTTGATCTGTATTGAACTGCCCGAATTGTATTAATTTATTAAACAATCGGGTCACTGAAATAATATCCGGTTTAGTCAGTATAGATGCAATACCAAGTAACGAGGAGTATGCAAGCACCACTCATCGACAGTATGCAAATGCTTCATTGCATTAAAGTATTTTTATTTTGGCAGACAATAATTATGTTATGGCAGCATGTCAAGGCGAATTGCGTCGCGTTACGATGTGAATAATGTGTGAGATATTGCGAAGTATAGATAGACTGTTTTTGCATGGTGACACTACATGTATAGGTCCATTCATTGCAGTATACAGCTTAATTATCTAATATTGTTTATTTAATATTATCTATTATCTAATATATTTAAGCACAGTCCAATGTTCGAATTTTGTTCATATTCTACTTCGAACGGCATTTAAAATATCAAAACCCTCTGCAAATTTTTATATTCTGCAATCTTAAATATTCGGCAAATAAAATTTCAACCATCACGGTTTTACCAATGCTTAGATGCAGCTAAGATTAGAGTAAGATTGCTTATATGATGAATGCGCACTACGTATCCATTGTGTTACAGATTGAATCTCATGCTATTTGAATCATTCATATCTTTTTGTTTTCTGGTTTTCAATTTCAGATAAGTGTATGTCTTCTCTTATAGACTAATTGCAGTCTCTTTACTAAATGCAATCTCTTAGACCAAATTCAATCTCTTAGACCAAATTCAATCTCTTAGACCAAATGCAATCTCTTAAACTAAATGCAATCTCTTAAACTAAATTCAATCTCTTAAACTAAATACAATCTCTTAAACTAAATGCAATCTCAATAAACATGTTGAATGTATTATTCAGCGCTTTGATGCAAATAAGAATAATTTGTGCTGTTAGCAATAATTCTCGACAAATGCTTGCACGTGTTTCATCCTGTAGCTGTCTCTATAGGATAGGCTGAGCCACAACTTCGTTATAAAAGAACTCCTTTAAATTTCAGAGGCCTAAGCCACAACAAGCGTCAATCCAAATTGGGCTGCGCACAGGATACCCCCTCCACCCAATAGATCTGGAGCCTGTGCCGTGAGGGACTATGCCCTGTCAAAATTGTTTATATTTTAAATCGGATTCTTTTCTCAATTTGACTTCATTGATGCAAATGATGTTTCGCCTCACATGCTCGTTGCATTAAGTGGCAATCATTGCTTTAAAAACAATCGATCCTGCCACATCTGGTGACAGACACAGCGCCAAAATGTACCACATTGGTTGTGATCAGCAGTAGTCTAGACTACTGTAATTACTATTAATAGAGATCATGCAAGTAGAGTAAGCAGAGCATTGCGGATAGTCTGTTCTACAGATAACCTGATTTATAGTTTGGCATGAAATAAGAATCTCCGGTAGAACAAATGCATGTACATTTATCCATAGCACCTGCAACTATAAGTGGCCTCTGTTTACCTATTAAAAATATTCAAGAGTTGAGTCTCTTTCTCTCACTTAGTGCACTGCCTACTGGCAGGTCCATAGTATATAACGTCTCCACTCTTTTTTGTCTTCGGCTTTCCTTTTCATTTCCATCTAGGAGGATAAGTATCAACAAGAAATGTTGCTTCAGAGTTGCCGAATATTCTTGTGAGCAGACTGCAATTAATGTTAATTATAGAATTTGTTTTAAAGTGTATAATTTATAGAATGTAGGATCGCTTGTAAAATGTGTAAAAATTTGCCTAGTGAAGGTATTTAATCCGTGAACTATGCAAGTTTAAGCGAATCCGTTTTTTAATATTTAAGCTGCTCATTACGCAGTTTCTGTAAACAATATGTCAATATTGATCTGAATTCTATACTCATTTAATTTGCCTTAAATACTGTGCGTGAGTTCATTTTAATACATGACAATTATTCTTGTGTGTATTCGAATTTTATTAATTAGTTTAAAATGGATTGCATAATAAATACACAATTCATACAATATCTACCGAAATATCCACATCAGAGTTTATACACTGCCGTTTGGATAGCAATGCAAACTGTCTTCGAAACCCGTTGGTTAGTTAAATATGTATTCATTATTATTTAGGAAGTAACCTATAGCCAAAACTTCCATTTATTGCTGCAGAACTAATGGGTGCGTAAGATAAGTTACAAATATTCGCAGGAATTTGAGTCTTGGACGAGTCATCCAGTAGCCAGGTTAATCATATGCAGATGCATATGATTATATGCCGTATGTAAACTATGTAATGCCGGGTGGTGAAACACTCACCGGAAGATTAGAATATGACTAAAATAGCAGTATAATTTTCTAGTGTATAGCAATGGAATCACTACGTATAACAAAGTAAACTACTGATTTTATGTACATGTACGATTCAGCATTGGCAATTGTCAAATGAAAACTGAGAAGACAAAGAAAGATAACGCCTACTTTACTCGTTCAGTTGTTATCATAAAAAGCAGTCTGGTATCATGCGATTACAACATTCTCTGGAATTATCTGGAATTCTCTTCCATCCAATCTTCGGAAATCTTCATTTGAAGCACATCGGCCTTTGCTTTCCTATGAGCAGTTCCATAGGCAGTTGAAGACCTATCTTTTCCATCTCTCTTTTCCATCCAGTGTCCATGAGCAGCGACCTGCGCCTAAACCTCCTTTTCTTTAATTCCCCTTACTTTGGAATGATTATCTGAATTTTGGAATTTGCACCACTTTTGGACCTTCTTTATGCTCGCCGGCTTGATTTTGTCTCAATAGTGCTCGATGTTGTCATTGATGACTGTAGCACTCTAATTGTTGTTATGTTATGTTATGTAACATTCAACGTATCGTCATACGAAATGGTACAACACTAACGTGTTACGTCATGTGATATCATAAACACTAATGTGTGACGTCATGTGATATATTACCATAATGTGTGACGTCATATGATAAACAATACTAATGCCTAAAGCTATATGATATCACATAGCACTTATCTTTAACGTCACACAAGCTTTTTTCACAAAGGACCCGCATTACACTTATTGATTTTCTTGTGCCGTTCCCTTCCCATATACATGTATAATATCGACTTGCACACTATTTAACCATAACAAAAGGCAATCAATATAAAAAAATTAATAAATGTCACTAATTTAATAAAAATTAAAAAGTGCTACAATAAATGTTGAATCTTAACTAATTAATGATATACAAATATTAGTACCTAACGAGCATGAAACGTATACTAAAAATAAATCCATGATTGTAAAAATTACACAAAAGTTTTAAAATATACACGTACGTCACTACCACATAAGTATATATACGTAGTATTTCATTTCATATCACAATTCTATGAAACAAGTACAGCGAATAATATATGTGGTGGGTAGGAAATTTATGCTACATGCATTGGGTGAACTGTTTTCTCAGGGAATGATGCCACTGTCTAGTAAATGTTCGTCGAAGCTGAGGAAGGCATAGGGGGATAACTCATCATAAGCAGAGTCCCCCAAGCATAACGGTATATCAAATTGAATGTTAGAGATGATTTAAAGATCCACTCGTATGTGGACATGAAGAGGAAAATGGAAGATAGAGAAGAATGGAGGCGTTATATACCATGGACCTGTCAGTAGGCAATGCACTAGGAGAGAGAGAAAGAGAGGGCATGCTTGTGATAAAAATATAGCATCAAAATCATAATTAGAGATAAAGTTCATTAGCTACTGGGACATTAACTGTTATACGGTCGTGTTGGCAAGCATATCCCTTGTCAATAATCGACAGGCTAAGGATTCGACACTACACCGGGCAATCAGTGAGAGAATTCTTGTGATAGAGAAGCTGATTCTAAACCCAAACAATTGCTCTAATGTTATTCAGTAATTAAAGATTCAATAATTTAGGAATGATTAATTTAACTACTGCGACAAGGTCATCAAGTGCTTCCAGATAAGAGTATTTTATCCGTAGAATCAGTTTCACATAAAAACGTCTTCCTGTCAACAACAACAACAACAGGACAATATAAGTCAACGGCAAACAACAGGACAACCAAATTCAACTGTAAGCAACAACAACACTGCACAACCTTACAATATATAACAAATAAAACAGCAGTGTATCAATCACTGGTAAGATATTTATAAAACTTAAAACATTGGATAAATATTGCATTGAATTAAATATAAAATAGTAGATATATATATTACGATGATAATAAGCTACTACCCGTGTTTTGTCCGATACACCGAAGAGTAACTCAACATTTAACTGCAAGTCTCGTAATAGGAGATTACGAAAATTAGGATCTCAGAAACCATATTTTTCCTAAGTTATAGATTACATAAGGATAAGGTGTGGAAAAAGTAAACCTTTGTGAAGGTTTTAACTTTTTCATATTTAGAGTGCTCTTTGTGAAGCAAAAAAGTAGACCGAGTAGGAATATGAACCTTAGACTTTCAACTTGGAAGAACAGTGGAGAGAATATGATATGGGGAAAACACAAAAGTATGAACGTACAACATATACCTATTTATGAGAAACATTTCTTTCTGAATCTCTCTAATGTTCCGTCAAACAGTCCACAAAATATATTCTTACTTACAAACAACTTTCCCACTCTTTAAGTCGAATGTTTCCATCGACAAATATATGCTCAATTGAAAGAGTTCAGCGTTAACAGTTGCGTAGTATTCTACCTTTTAATTTGCGGGAAATACTAATTCTGAGATAGTTTTCATTGTCTTCATCAGGTTCTGTTTATTCTTTCTATGTAAAAAGTGCAGTAAATGATTGATCAATATTTCTAGGTCCGTACACAAAACGAAAAAAATAAACCAAGATAATTAAAAATGTAATATGGCAGGATACTTATTGGAAAACTTATACTGGAAGGTCATTTATTTTTCATCTTTTTAAAATCAAATAAGACGTACAGAGACGTTATTGTTAGCACCTTATTGAGACCAGATAGATTAACTAATGTTTGATCTAGTAGTCTTATACTACAGTTAAGGAGAGAATAAATTTAGGTCAGAGAAATTTATTAGTTGTATATTTTAGAACTTGAGCCCATACTATTTCTTGCATCTTTAAATTTGCTATATTTATTTTAAGAAATTTCTGGAATATAAAAAATTAATTTAAATCTTAACTCTGTAGAGAGAAAGAGAGAGAGAGAGACAGACAGACAGACAGACAGAGAGAGAAATATTAGGAGAAACTACGAAATTAAGAAACTACATTTTAATTTTTAGCTATGTTAGAGCAGCAAAACGATAAAGATGTAATAGCATATCACTGAAACAGTCCTTAGAATTTGCATTATTCGTCTCCTCAAAGAAATTTAGCAAAGAGCAGTGACTGAATGATATCTAAAGCTATTACAATCGACTGAACGGTAACGTTAAGCGAATGAAAAGACTACATACCAGTGTATTGGAAATCTTAGATTTATATCAGATTCGTTTATCTCGCTCTTTTCCAACTTCTCAAAGGTCCAAGACATAAAATGTTCAGCCAGCGCCTACAGCAGTCAATAGAACATGTTTAATGAAACACTACAAAACAATTAAAG
This sequence comes from Enchytraeus crypticus, assembly GCA_905160935.1. NCBI lineage: Eukaryota > Metazoa > Annelida > Clitellata > Enchytraeida > Enchytraeidae > Enchytraeus > Enchytraeus crypticus. Next base: position 1,381,861 of record CAJHZI010000252.1, on the reverse strand, counting down.
TTAACGAAGTAATTCATGCGAACAAACGGTTTAGCACAATAAACAATAACATTTAGTGCGATGTAAATTGCTCCAGGGAATCATTCCTTGCAAGGTATTCAATCGAATAGGTCTGATTAATCAATAATCGACATAAAATTAATAAGAATTTTAATCACACGAACTTATCTGAAACTATAGTTTCTGACACAGCCGACTAAACACTGGACGTTAAATCTTCTTGAATATTGTACATGAATAAATAGTTTAATTTATAATAAATAATAATTTACATGATAAGAATTTAATCATTACAGACTTTTTATTACCTGCCATGTCTCCAAACACTGAGTTTCTATATCAAGCCATTTCTGGATATCTTTCAATCTCTTCTCTACCTATGAATAAAATAGTACTGCAAGTAGAAATTTGTTTATATAGAAATCGTTAGAGAACTCACTAGCAGACCAAAGATTACAAGTTCGACTCTCCATCTTTATATTCGTCTATGAAACTTGCTAAAAAGTAACTACCTGGATCGAGTGCATCCAAATAACGTAGGCAACTAGTTACTACATGAAATCAAACGATTAAATAGGATATTATGCAGATGTAGAAGAATGGAGAAGATCATATGGACTGACATCATTACGAATGAATTAAGTAAAGACTATTTCAACTCATTCTTACTATTGTCCGGTTAAATAGATTCTATTTCATAAGCAAATACATTGAACTATAGCAGAGTACAAAATAATATATCCTGATACTCGCATTTCTGACTCAACTCTAAGAACAGTCAGAGAATAGACATAGACAATCATGAGAGATATGTTTTCTATTGTCGGTTTCACATTGAGAATATTAACATCACCATCATCATCTTCTTCAAGTCACCATCATCATCATCATCTTTGCTTGAATCCAAGTTTAGCTAGGGTCGGGATACGAATAGACCTTCTCCACTCCTCTATTAATTTATCAGATATTAATTGATATCTGATGTTAACAGATTATTAACATCAGATATTCGTAGTAAATGACCGATCATTTACTACAACTTATTATCAAGTCCACGACAACACAAGGCGGTAAACTTTAATTTAGTAACATTCGCATAACATATACACTAATATAACATTACCAACTTACAAGAGAGACATTTTAAATCTACTATACTTAATTATAAACCTTTGTAATGAAATCTACAAACCACATATTGCGTTATGGTGCAATATAAAATCGATTTTATAGCTGAAGGAAGACGTGCACAGTAATTATTTTCTATTCTATTATTAGTATTATTTTTTCTATTTTATTATACAATATACTACTGCTACGGGGGGAAGGTCTATTAAAAGAGGTCATAGAAGGTAGAATGGAAGGAAAAAGAAGCAGGGGCAGGCCGAGATTAGGTATGTTAGATGATTTAAAGACCCACTCATATGTGGAAATGAAGAGGAAGGCGGAAGACAGAGAAGAGTGGAAGCGTTATGTACCATGGACCTGCCAGTAGGCAGTGCACTAAGAGAGAGAGAGAGACTACTGCTACAGATATAATACAACAAATTTTACAAGCACATTCTCTAACCTTGAGATTTTCACCAGTTAAATCAATCGATGTAGGATTCTTTCTATAACGTGAGGCCATGCCCTTAGCCTTCTCTCTAATGGCTCTAACCACTACGTACCTAGAGCAACAACAACATCATCAACCAGGTCATCACTTTGTCGCCAAATCATATCCGTATAGGATATGGGATCTAGCATCTAGATAGCAAGATTAGGAAAGCATTTAATGATCGAACTAATGGCATCTAGCGAGCAGATGAGTCGGTAGAGCAGAGTATTAGATGACGGATTTCTTCAAGAGAAGCAGGTTTAAAATTTAACAGCAGAGGTGGATTTGGCATAGACGGATGTGAAGTAGTCTCAGAACAGGGAGGTATCGAAGAAGAGAGTCCGAAAATTTTGTCGTCAAAAAATAAAGAAAACTACTAGCAAGAGTAGAAGATGTATTGGCATTTGTTAGTGACTTATATAGATAGTGCGACATATATAAATAAAACATACAAACTGAATAAAAAATGGAGAAGATTAGCTGAACTCAAAAGGTTACAAACGAGGAAGTTCTGGAGAGAGTTAGTAGAGATAGACAGTTGAGTTGATAAATTTATTAAAAAAATAGGAAGAAGCGTTGGATTGGACACATTCTATAGGGGAGGGTCTATTGAAAGAGGTCATATAAGGTAGAATGGAAGGAAAAAGAGACGGAGGTAGGTCGATATTAGGTAAGTTAGATGATTTAAAAATCTACTCATATATGGACATGATGAGGAAAGCGGAAGACAGAGAAGAGTGGAGGCGTTATATACCATGGACCTGCCAGTAGGCAGTGCACTAAGAGATAGAGAGAGAGAAGGAGAGAGAGAGAGAGAAAGAGAGAGAATATAAATTCGCTTTAACCAAATGGACTTTTTCTTCAGCAGACCGATGACATTAGAGTCTTGATCGATGAACACTAGAACCTCCCCCTCCTCTCCGTGTCTCTGACGAATCTGAACAGAGAAATGACAGAAATCTTCAACGTTAGACCTTTGAATAGATTAAAAATAAATATTTATTAAAATTAATAATAATATTGAAATAAATATTCCCGAACCTGGTTAAACTGGGATTAAGGGGGGGGGGAGGGTGATGATGATGATGATCATTGGAATAAATATTAACGACTGAGAACCTATTTTAACGACTAAATGTTATTATGGTTATATATACCTCGCCTCTTTGAACGCCTCGTGGCACAGTGGTAGAGACGAGAGGTCGCGAGTTCGCGACTGCCTAGCAACGTGGGTTTTTCTCATCCGAGAGGGGAATAAAAACCTAGTCGTGTACACTTGGTGGTGTCAGGCCGATGGATAGCCTACCTTAATGTTCCATTTCCTATCTAGACCCTCCGTGTCGACCCCGAATAGGGATTAACGGCACGCTAAACGAAAGTTTTTTTAAAGAATGGTTACATTATACGATAATTTCACTAGGTAATAACTAATTTCGTCTCATCTAAAAGGTTAATAAAGCTCAACATAATCATTTATTATACAAATAGTTATCATACTTTGCTGGCATTATTGTAACTTTATAAAAATTGAGTAAAATTTCAATAGCAATAATTTCATCAGGTATTACAAGCGAAAGCGACTTTCGAATAATATTTATACAGTTGGGGAAATACAGCCTTAAAATAGATGCAGCCACTATAGGGCATATGCTAGCTATAATACAAATATATCTAATACAAGTGTGCAGCTTCCATACAAAGCCCATGTTACATGATAATGTCATATTATATGTATGATGAAATGGCTAAGTCAAATGTTTCTTATCTCGACAGAATAAGGTTGAGGGTTACTCCGAGGAATATTATACCATTTTGCAACATACCGGAATCAATGTCAGTTGTAAATAGTTATTGGGTTCTTTATTTAATTGCATTTACTCGTTTAATTACTTAGATTTCTATTACTTTCTCTTCTTTTACAACAAATTTGCAAAAATTGTAATTAAGAAATAGTAAATAATTAAACAACCCTCTAAATAAAAGTTTTTGAAATTAAATTGCAATGAATATATCAATACTTCACAACAATGTCGTTAAACCATGCATATTAAAAAATATATACACAAATTACCATTCAATATAAACAAATGATACTTACTAGATGCAATAAATCAAAAGTTAATATTATCTGTTAGAAATTATTATCAATAAGATAATAGTAATCAAAATTATAAGAAATATTAAACAAAAATATCTAATATTAGTAATTATAAATATAAACAAATGTATTCAACATTTACTTAGAGATTTACTATTATAATAGTTAGTAAATCTCTAAGTAAATGTTGAATTTATTTGTAATACAATTAATAATTAATTATTAATAGCAACAACATTAATTCTAATAAATAAGTCTATGATCTATATAAAGAACACGGACCTCAAGCATTCTCTGATCCAGCATATCGAGAGGGATCATGGTGTAATCAATCGTATCTAAGCAGAATGAGCGTGCAATCTAAAACAAAAAATCGTAACAAAAATTATATATCAATCAAGTTAACTTTTACTATATTAAAAAGACAAACAGCAAAAGTACAAAGATACTTGTATAAATTTTGTGACAAATCGTTAAAGGTGAAAAAGCTAAAGCCAAATTTAATGTCAGTTTCCTGCTCGATGGTATATCAGTGATGGGGAGAGTACTAGATTTGAACCCAGCACCTACTCATCCATTGCTGAACAACATGCCAACAAGCCAACGGCTCAGCCCAAATTAAATTATGCTTGATTAACATCAGGTTTAATACCATATATATATATATATATATATATATATATATATATATATATATATATATACACAACTATTTCATAATACTCACTTTCAATTTTTGACAACATAAAAATATTCCCAAATCAAAGTATCGAATCATAGTTACTTATAAAAGTTAAATTATCAAACCTGACCTCAATGGAAACATTTGGAGGCATGCTAGTGAAGTACTGATCATCCGATGAGTCTAGGTCATTGCTAGTCCAAGCTATGAACTTCATCACTGGTCTAACAACAACAACATTACAACATCAATAGCAAAATCAACAACAACCATAGCATAAAAGTCTAGATCATTGCTAGTCCAAGCTATGAACTTCATCACTGGTCTAACAACAACAACAACAACAACATCAATAGCAACAACAAAAACAACTATAGCATACGAAGAGTCTCGATCATTGCTAATCCAAGCTATGAACTTCATCATTGGTCTAACAACAACAACAACATAACAACATCATCAATAACAACAACAACATAACAACATCAATAGCTTGCAACTATATCAAAAACAATTTACAGTAACAGTGAAAGTGCAGTTAGGACAATCATTACAATTAAATTTCAATCAAATTGCCACAGCTGAATCTGCTAAATCTCTATTGTAATTCTTTATAAAATTGTGAAGCACCATCGAATATACAAAGTTCACAATAACCTGCTTTTCAATTTCTGAATATTTTATAGTAACTAAGTGAAATGATAATCAAAATTTAGCAAATTTTTTTCAGAGAAAAAATGTTAAGTCTATATCATATCCATCATCATCATCATCATCATATTTTTCCCTTGAATCCCAGTTTAACTAGGTTAGGGGTTAGAAAATATCATACCTCATGTCCGTCATACCGAAATACTAACTAGAAACTGCGATCATAATTCAATTAAACTCCATATATTTTCATTGAATGCCACTACTTATCTTACAAAACAACAAAAATTTGTAGGATGGCAGAATAGAAACTTAACATTAACTTAAATTATTCTTAACATCAAGAATATCAAAGACCCAATATAAATGTAAATATGCCTAAAAGTTCAAACAGATAAAGAGTGTGTAGAAGTTTTACAATAAATAGAAAAAAGGTAAAAATTTCATTAAAACCTACAGTAAACAGCAACTTAACTAATAATGCAAGAATCAAAAACTTTACCAGTCTACTATGAACTACCAACTAATAACAGATGTATCAAAAATTATATCACAAGATGGGATATACCATAATAACTGCATAAATATAAGATATACTATACAAAGCACAATATTAGTAACATGATACACAGTATAAGTTTACAGATATGAATCTTTGTTACACCATTACAGAATGAGTGAAATATACATTTATCAAAGTTTATCACTAATGCAAAGAAATAAAGACAAAATTTCCTAAGCAAAGCGTACTTTGCTAGATGAGAGAGATCTTCGATATGAGGATGATCAGGATTGAGTATTTCTGCCACACCTGTCACCCGACAGACGCACAGAAACTCCAGAAATCTACAAAAAAACAACTTTCAGTTTAATAAACAACTCCGCAGGTTCACAGCATTTACAAACGCAAATAATTTTCACCGTACTAAAACCGGAGAATCCATATGGTTAGCAGTTTAAAGTATTTAAAAAGCTTGCAAAGCAAATGTTAACGTCAGTTCCTCACTCGAACGAGATATCAGTAACGGGCTAAAAAACCATCAATACCATACCATACCATCAATACTACCAATACCATACCAACAATACCATCAATCGGCAATTCTAAGCCAAGTTACATCATCCAATGATTATTAAAAGAAGGTCAAACAATTAAAATTGTTAATACTACTTCAGTTGATACAGGAACATAAATTGTATTTATTTCTTTACGTGATCAAACATCAGATGTGACAACAAAATACCTCTAGTATTAATAGTAGGCTAGGGAAAATATATAGACTCAACTTATTTCATTCTGTTAATTACTTTACAATTCCGAATTCTGTTACAATAAAATTTATTTAATTTCACAATACACATTTCATTTTACTTGTAAACTTATAGAGAAAAACTTACTTTCTGATTGAACCCAAACATAAATTCTAGATTATAGTTTACTCAGCCTGTAGAACAATACTAGCATCAACACATTAGTGTAGAAAATGAAAAAGAAAAAGGGGGAAAAGCTTAAATTGTAGAATGGAATAGAACCTCTGCCTAGTTTCACAGGACATTTCCTCCAGCACATCCATAAAACAATGAGCGATCTCCATCGCGATCTGATACCTCATCTTATTTGATTCGTAGCGCTCGATGTCGGCTGAAATATTAACAAAGAAATTGTGACTTCAACAGGACAATTACAATTAACATTAAAAAAAGAATTTCGGGAAAGAAACTAAAACAGAATGTTAGACTCAGCCTTAATCCTAAAAAGCAGCTGCTGCACTCAGAATGAAAAGATAATATTCAGAAATAATAAATAGTAATAAGAACAAATCTTCTCATGTCAGGGTGAAACAATGGCAACTCTGATAAAAATAATAATACTTTTATTTTTATTAACAATATTATTAATAACATTAGTATAGCTCATATTAAAATGTAATAATTAGAACCATACCTGTAAGAAATACTACAATGACTAAAGAGGGCTTACTCGGGTTTGCACAAAACCAAAATGGTGTCATATAGTTATCATTGAAAGTTTCTATCGTTGCTGCTTATTCTTTTCATACTATAACAACACTAAATACTAAAAACAATTTTTTTAGTATTCTTCATGAAAGCAACAAAAAATCTCGCCATAAAATTGCATATATCTTGCATTATAAATCGATTCTAAATAGCTATCAGACTGCGAAAAACAATTAGCACCGAATAATCAAAGATTGAATTCAAAGAAAAACTTTGTGCAAATAGGCATTTATTCCATCAAAATCTTTGCATTATACAATCACTATTGACATTACAAAATCCTAGCTATGACGAAGCAGAGCTTTTATACATAGTATACATGGCAAACAGTATACTCTCTCTCCTTCCCTCTCAGTGCACTGCCTATAGGCAGGTCCAAGGCATATAACTCTCAACATATTTATATCCTCTATTTTTCTCTTCATATCAACATAAAAACTATTTATCAATTAATTATATATAATCCAGCATTCCAAGTCTCGGTTTTCTTCTAACCTTCTTTCCTTCCATTCTTCCTTCAATTATCTTTTTTAGTAAACCATTCCCTCTCAGGAATCCAGTTCTTCTTTCTATTCTTTATGAAATAAATAGTCTACAGCTATACTGTACTTCCAATGCTTCCATGCTAAGACAGTCGCTGATGGCTCAAAAATTTTTCATCTTATACTAATTTTCGTATCAGACAGACCTCTGCTAGAGAAAAGCATGTGAACGTTTTTAGATCCAGCACATAAGTAAACTCTGCCGTTGATGACACAAGCACTGAAATGAGCAGCCTCTCCATTAGCCTTACCAGTGCAGATCACTGATCTGGCATTGTCCAACGTCTGATATAATAAATAATAATAGTAATAAAAATATAGTAATATTAACAGAAATATCAACAACAACAACAGCAATAATAATAACAATTTCATAATAATAATAATAATAATAATAATATAAAATTAATTATAATTTCATAATAATAATTATAGATATTGCCACTGGCCGGAGTCTTTTTGCATAGTGCTGATGCACAAAATCAACATATGAATAAAATTAATAATAAAAATTAATGAAAATCTAGTATCTAACTTACATGTAAGTTACTTTTGCATGTGCCACAGAATATACTATTATTTTAATACGCATACATATTATGCCATTATTAAATATTATGAAAATGTATCTGATTATGAAATCTAAAATCCATGACAGAAATAATTACATAAATAACACTTTAAAAAAATAATTTTATTGCCCTGGGCAGCATAGGGCCCTGGGGTAAAAAATAAGATAAAAGAAGGACATTTTTAATTTAAAAAATAATAATAAAGAAATGTTTAAAATAATTCCTCTACTCTATGAGAAGACGCTTTAGCCAAAGTGCCACGAACGCAGACAGCATTAAAGCGCTACAGTGCTATAAACAGGCTTTGCCACAGAAAGGCTTTTTAGCACTGGTTGTCTATTAAAAATTGCTCAGTAATTTTATAAATTTATAAATGTTATAATTTCAAGTCTAATTAATTATGAGCACAATGAAGATACAAATTACATATTTTTTACTTGAACTGAATATTCTCAATACATAGCTTAGAAAATATTAAAATAGAAGTACCTTAGTGAAGTAAAGTTTCCACGTAAAGTTATCTCCCTGCTCTCTATCATCATCATCACCCAATCCTCCTGTGAACTTCTTCATTGCGTACACCAAGCAGGAAAATCGAGACACTTTATCAGGACCTCTAACCTCTAATATACAGTTGCCTCGAGCCACCTATGCATGTACAACATTATAGCATTGTATAGCATATAACAGATTTAAACAATATAACATATTTATAACAATATTAGTTATCGCTAGTGGTGTAAAAACACTATTGCGGTCACGTAGTTTTTCTAAATGAAATTACAACATATGTACGTTTACTATAAGTATATGTGCGTCTATAAGTATACTTACAAGTGCTGTTTATTTTTCTAAATTTTCTTACATATCCTCATAGCGTTTATCAAAAGTTCAGTCATATGCTTGCCAAACTCTGTATCTAATGCTAAGTGTTGTATGGACCACATTTGCAATCCATGTGGTAAATTTTAATTTTAATTTAATTTTTAAATTTTACTATTAATTTGTTTATTTTACAATTATTATTGAACTTTTTCTGTAAAGTAGTCTAGAAAACCAATTTCAACCATGACACTGCTATATATAAGTTTTCACTGTTAATAATAATAATAATACTAATAAAAATAATAACATACCAATATCAATCAATCTAAAATGATATATTCAGATACTTCCAGTCTTAGTCTGATTTAACATTCTTCTCAATATACAGCAGATCATCAACAAACTGCAACATGCGACTGTTGCAGATATATTGCAGTGAAGAGACTTGAAGCCATGTGGTAATGATTTCTTTAGACCAATTGGTAGCTCATATTTCAGACCTACAGAGGTCTATCTGCTGCACCAATTGTGGTCTTATACCACTGGACTACTTGACCTTCACTGCCTATTTAGTGCCACTGTGGCAGTTTGCTGAGAGTGGGTCTTTATAAATATACTAATTGATTGCCTGATTGAATCCAAAGCAAAGGTTATACTGACTGAGGATCAATATGTGTGGGGGTCAGATCCTGGGCTATCGCTGATATCGCTTTTGATGGATGAAACTGACGTTAACATAGGCTTCAAGCATTTCTAACTTTTACCAAACATTACTGCAGCTTTTAGCTTTAAGTAATATGACGCTGTAGTGGGTTTTACAATATTTATCAGCAGCTGCTCATTGGTCCTTGAGAATCACTTACAAACTGAGACACAACAATGACACTACATTAACACTACAATAACACAACAATGACACAACAATGACACAACAACGACACAACAACGACACAACAATGACACAACAATGACACAACAATGACCAACCTTTCGTCGTAATCCGGCATCTTTATCGTAGATGGCGTCGTCGGGACCTCTAGAAAAGACTTTGATGTCATGAAGAAGTCCGGTGTATCCATCCGGCAGGACACCTTCAGGTACTGCAGCTGACACCACCTTGAGCAGCGTGTGAGCCCGAGCCCAATCCAAGAAACTTAAAATTAAAAACATATTTTACATACTTAATACCATATTACGACAAAAAGATCAATAAATTATAATTATAAATCATTCATATTTTAGTGTTGTATTCTATTAACATTTTTACTCCACAAAGGAGTTAAGGCACAGAGTTACAGATTAAAACATGGTTATTTACTGTTCTAATTTAGCAGTACTAAAAATTTAAACTTTTGAGTTATCGTTAATTATAGTATTGATTGCATATAATTTCTCTATAAACTAGTAAAAATAAATTACAAAAGTAATTAATTAAAAAGTAATTGTTAAGTACAAAAAATAAATTAACTCACTAATTAAATCCCTGAGCATATAAATAAGTGCATCAAAAGTGCTGTGCAATAGAGTCAAGTTTATATATGTACTTATACTTCTAAGGTTAAATGATCAAAATAATCAATCGCATTAATTCTATTAGTTTATTTAATTAAACATAAGACTTAGCAACAATTACAGTTTAAAATTGAACTAAATTAGACATATATGTGTAACAAATCATATTACTTCTAATTGCATATGCTTTTCACATAAAAGGTTACCATATTAGAAGCTAGTCTGATTTACCCTGAAAGATAACTAGCTTCTGGGTATAAGTAAAGAATCCAGTATAGCATTGATTTAGAGATTGAGCATAAAGGGTCATTTAATAAAAACTCTACTCAATTAATGACCTTTAAGCACATCTTCATCGAACACACTTCATAGTTTGCTGTTCTCTCTCTAGCTTTCCGCCAAATCGCACGTTCAAGATAAGTATTTCTAATCCTTTTACCCAATTTAATATATCCTTTAACTTTAAACATATATTGCTTCTGATAACATTTCCCACTGTTTTCTTCAGTTACTACTTTTCACCTTTTGCTGAGACACAAATAAATTTTAAAGATAATAAAGTAAAGGTATCATACTTTTCTGCTTTTTGACTCTCAATCTCTGTATCAGATTCGGAATCTTCGCGATGATTGCTACCTTTAGATTCCAACCACGTAGTTACACTTTTCCTATTTAGTAGTTTATCATCGTCAACTTGCGTTCTGTTTGCAAGTTCAATATTCTTAGCGAGATTCAGAAATAGATTTCCAATGTTGCAAAATAATTCAGGCGATGCCCAGGTGGTGAAATTATTATTCTTTGCAGCAGCCATGACAGAGTAAAGCTCTCTGACAGTCTCTCCGTTACGTTTAAATTCTAAATTGACACAAAATTCAATAAACTCAACAGTAAATATCCTAAAAGTTACCTAGAACGATGATCAGTAAAAGATGATATTTTTATTAGTTAATGGTTAAAACTTAGAGAAAAAAATAAGGTATTTATCATCTAAAGTCATAAACACAATATCTTTGCTTATAAGTCTGATACATGTAACATTTAGGTTCTATTACATTTATTATTTCTTGCCACTTAATCCATCTAAGACTGAATTCTTGTTGGTCGGGACACATCAACAGCTTTTGAAGCTGAATGGGAAAACTCTTTCGTTATCTTCGGGTATTAAAATATCACCTGTTTCTTCTGTGAGAAATCTCGGTGTTATCCTCGATAAACACCTAACCTTCCACGAACACATAACTAAAGCTTCACAAGCATGTTTCTTCCATATCCTTGATCTTCATCGAATACGTCCATATTTGTCACGTGAGACAACTGTTATAATTGGTGCTGCTCTTGTGCAATCGAAGTTGGACTACTGCAATTCCCTGTTTTTAAATCTCCCTGGTTGTGAGATTGATCGGTTGCAGTTTGTTCAGAATTCTCTTGTGCGAGCAATTTTTTGTAGTTCCAAGTACTTACATGTTACGCCTATTTTGAAGTCTTTGCACTGGCTAAAGATTAAAGAGTGTATCATTTACAAAACAGCTGCGTTAACCTATACGTCCATCACGATCCCTGGACAAACTTGTATGTCTCACTTGATTAAAATGATGCAGCCTGCTATTACTCGGTCTTCTAAGTTAATTACTCTTGTGAGACCTAGCTTACCTTCACGCTCTAAGCTATCTAATCGTTCTTTCCAGCATGCTGCACCTCAGATTTGGAATTCTCTTCCATCCAATCTTCGGAAATCTTCATTTGAATCACATCAGCCTTTGCTTTCCTATGAGCAGTTCCATAAGCAGTTGAAGACCTATCTTTTCCATCTGTCTTTTCTATCCAGTGTCCATGAGCAGCGATCTGCGCCCAAACCACCTTTTCTTTAACTCCCTTTACTTTGGACTGAATTTCTGGATTTTGGAATTTGCACCGTTTTTGGACCTTCTTTTTTGGCTCGCCGGCTTGATTTTGTCTCAATAGTGCTCGATGTTGTCATTGATGACTGTAGCACTCTAATTGGTGTTATTATTATTCGTTGCAATGTTTTGATTTCGTTACGCAATTTTCCGATCAGCTGATTTTTGTTTACTTCATTGAGAGTGTTGCCACTTGCTAGGTATTCCGAAAGACTACCCAACTGACAAATAATAATAATAACGACGAATTATATTGAAATGAACAACTATGTTGATATCTATCACTTTTTAATACCACATCTTTAAACCGTTAGGCAATTTAGTCCATTTAACATTTTGAGTGATGGAATCTGAGAGTAAGAATAGACTTAATTGACATTCAGAGAATCAGTTACATGATTACAGAAATTTATATAATAAAAATTATAATTTTTGAAGCGATTTAAACATGAACTACCAGTATTAAGCGAGTACTTTTAAACGACATTACCATACTAGATATTTCATTATTATTGTTACAATTTTTTAAATGATTCCTAATGGCACAATGTACATGTGTGTGTGTGTGTGTGTGTGTGTGTGTGTGTGTGTGTGTGTGTGTGTGTGTGTATATATATATATATATATATATATATATATATATATATATATATATATATATATATATATATATAATCGCTAACACTCCAATGCTGAATGTACGTAAATTAATGCAAAGTAGGCTACGTAGTTTAATAGATTACTTTCATAGCTAATCTTATCCGTATTTCACCATAACCACATTTCCAATACCTCTAATTTACTGATATCCCCTATTTTCGTGTCCGCGTTTCACAGTGGTCCGTTAGAACTTAGAAGTGTCGAGATCTGAATCTACGTGTTTTTTCCAATATACTACTACTAAGACTGCGCTACGTCCTATTTGGACCCTGCAGTAGGTTTCAAGGTTAATTGACTCCACTTCGCTCTATCCTCATCCAGATCACAGATGCTCTCATCTAATATGTTCAAATTCTGATTTACATCTTTGAGATCTTTATTTACTAATTTAATCCATGTTTGTTTATTTTGACATTCTCTTTGTTTTGTCTGAGATTTTTTATTCTCATTTAAAGCAAGTTTTACAGGTGCATTGTTCGGTAACCTAAGTAAGTGACTTATCCATTTTAGTCTTCCTGTTTTAATTGCAAGACTCCTGTTTTTTTTTTTTTTTTGATGTATAGGTTATCGTTGCTTATAATGTGAGGGTAATATACTTTAAGTATTTTTCTTAATAAACTTCTATGAAATATGTCAATTTCGTGTTCCTGTTTTGAAGTTAATGTCCATAGCTCATTATTATATAAGTAAACTGGCGTAATATAAGCATTGAATATATTTATTCTTGTTTTCATTGTTATTTTGCTATTTGTTAGTTTTTTCCAATATACCTTTGTTTTTCGCTTTAGAAAGACACTTTCGCAGGTGCAATTTTGAATTTTGTTTCCGTGTCACACTTCCCATCATAGATATCTGTAATAGTGTTACCCTAGAAAGTTGAAGTTTTTCAAATAGCAAATAACTAACAGTAAACAGTACTTCACAAAGATTTTACCATGGATAAGAACTTTATTCTTCTACTAGAATTTGTTAAATCCTACAGAGATATACTGATTTTGCAGTGCAGAATTTCACTCAGAAGTCATATTTTCAATCTAGAGTAAAACTCTAAGGTTTGGAAGAGCCAATATTATATTAAAACTACTTGTTGGTCAATGGTTCGTAATTTTGAATAGAAATATACATCTAGTCCTTGGTTTGTAGATGGAGGAGCAATAAAATGAGACAACGGTGAAAAAGATAACTGCTACATGATATAGTACATAAATTGCAGTTACAACGTATTTTATGTTTCATCTCAGCCCTATTAAAACATGCCAAAAAGCAGAATAACGGTAACTACGTTAAATATCTCGACTTAGCGGTATTGTTTGCCTAGAGCAAACAGAAACACACGGACGAAGTTTAGAGATTCTTGCGAAATACAATTTATTCCAAATCTTTCAACTTTTCTGATGCGCTGATACGTTATTTCTAGCCGTACTTTAAAATAGTGAGCTTAACGTCAGGGTCAGAAGCCCGAAGGGCCTCTAATCAAGACGTCGAACCCGACCATCGCCGTGGTTGACCAACTGACCGACCAACGAAACCAGCAATCAGACTAGACTGAGCTATTATCCAGTTCTCATTGAGATATACATGTCAAACATACTCAAATTTCTAAGATGCGATAGATATACATGTAGAATGCAGTCTGTATCGTTTCTCTAAAGATTAAACTCCTTCTAACATTCCTTAATTCTTCTTACGCTGTTATCACAGTACGTAGGTTTTAGTTTGTACTGTGTTTAACGTCAAGGTTCAGAAGCACAAGGCTTCTCTTCAAGACGACTCGACACACTCGAGCTACCGTCACAAAGACTAATGTAACAGCAAATTACTAAGTTACTGTATTTGAACAGTATCTTGTTATCCCAGTACGTGGCTTCATGGTCGCAATTGTATACTCCCCTCCCCATTCCTCTCCCTCTAGTGCTCTGACAAAAGTGGCAGGTTCAATGTACACATTCATATTCACAGTCTGCTTTATTAAGGTTACTCATAAAGAGCAGTCGTAATCGATTAACGAATTAATCCATTCACAGTTATTCTTTACCCTCATATTAATTTATCCTGTCGCTATGGGAAATGTGGCTTATGAAATGTTAACCTGTGACTTCCACAGTCCTAGCTCAGTCGCCTGTTACTACACGTTCAATTTGCTGCTGGTCTATTACTCATTGGTTCAAATACGTGTACAACACGGTGATTATATGTACCATTTTACTCGGTATATGTCTTGTTCCTGAGACTTCACTACGTCAGGAAGCGTCAAAAACTTTTAAATGACCGATCCTATAGAGCGCCTTCCCGAGATATACAATTATAGCCGTTCTCATGACAGATAATGGGGTAATGGACTCAAAATAATTCTAGATATACAGTATATAAATAAAATTATACATCTATATGTATAGTATAATATTTATATATATACATATATATATATATATATATATATATATATATATATATATATATATATATTTATATATACAATAAATGCATAAATAAAAAATAAATAAATAGGCCTATATATATGTAATATTATACAGTATATACATGTATATATACAAGTATATATACAAGTATATATATATATATATATATATATATATATATATATATATATATATACTTGTATTTATAATATATATATATATATTTGTATGTATATTCATTTGAGTATATTTATATTGTTGTAGCATTTTTAGACTTCTTATTCCATCCCTAGCTGGGGAAAATATAGGGAGCATCTCGTCATAAGCAGAATCCCTACAAGAGCATT
This sequence comes from Enchytraeus crypticus, assembly GCA_905160935.1. NCBI lineage: Eukaryota > Metazoa > Annelida > Clitellata > Enchytraeida > Enchytraeidae > Enchytraeus > Enchytraeus crypticus. Next base: position 1,366,035 of record CAJHZI010000252.1, on the reverse strand, counting down.
TGTAGGCCATACATCATGTTAGATGCTTTAAAAATCCACTCGTGAGTGGGCATGAAGAAGAAAACGGAAGATAGAGATGAGTGGAGGCATTATATATCATGGACCTGCCAGTAGGCTGTGCACTGAGAGAGGGATGGATTCAATCCAAACCGCTGCTCCCTTCTACATATCTTTTACTTTCTCTTACATCAAAATATATTTTCTTAAATTTTACCATATTATCAATCTTGCTATATTTCTAATTTCAAGCTACTAATTGAAGTTTGAAATTAGAAATATCTTTCCATTGGCTTCTCCGCTTAAGATATTGGCATTGGCAAAAGGAAAATTGGCAAAAGCACAAAATTGACAAAATCGTCAGTTTTGATAAAGACATTATAACGCAAATACGGTGTCTGGCCTACTTCACAGTCTAAAGGGCATCATCTTTTGTGTTACCATTAATTATGAAAATACACAGATAGACGTAACGTTTTATCGACGAATTGAAATATTTGTTAAATGGATGTGAATCAGTCGTCTGTTTTATTAGATATCACTTTATTGCGTTGTTTTCTACTCGAATTGGATGCCGCTTCCCAACTCTGTACACGGGTTTTATAATATAAGTACACATTGTTTTATTGCGGATTTAACAACCAAATGAAATTCTTATTCTCCACCTTTCACTAATTCCGTTTATTATCTCACTGTGAGGTGATACTTAGGATCTTAGTTTGCTCATACACGTAGACATAGCTCGATAGTTGGGTTGGCAAATGTAAAATCTTAAGCCTATAAGATCTGAGATTTCAAAAATCAACAGAGCCTATAAACCAGTAAGCTGCCTTTTAAAATCATACGAGTTATTGCACAATTTCGATGATTCTGAATCCATAGATTAACTCAGAATTTTGATGCGCATTGTATTTCAAGTTGCTAACATCCTTGTCTTATAAGCAAGAGTCCATTTGTTCGAATCTAATGTGGACCGTCTCAGATAGGATGAAGTTTGACACCGAAACCGTACTAAACTTATTATTTACTGTAACATTAGGTATTCGCCTAAAAATTTTCATTTCCTAAATCATCTGCTTTCTTTATGAACGTTTTATGAAAGTTAATATTTCCTGATCACGTTTTGCCGGAATTATTTATGATCTATTATGATCTTTTCACAAAAATATTTTGTATCCAGATTAAGTTGTGCTAGAATTCGTTGCGATCTATCATACAATTAAGGTTTAAACTACACTGATTTGCTAAATATTGCAATCATCTTCTTACATTCAAAACAATATATTCGGACACTGTCTGAAGACAACTACATTATGACAGTTCTCACTTCAAATAAACAGAGACGTATTATTTCACATTTGTTAAAGAGAAAAGTCAATGCTGGCCTTACATAGCCATAGAATGGAAAAAAATATTTCTTCCGGAGTGGTATCCCGTTGTCTTTCTTAGTTCTTGCTTAGTAGACACTTAATACACGTGCAGTTAACAACGATTGGTCTAGTCTTCAGTGTTATTGAAACAGCATGGGAATGAAATGTTATATGACAACAATGCCATGAAATAAATATACTTGGCTTATATTTAAGCATGTATTTCTCCGGGTCATAGCACACTTGTGTATCAGACATTTTGCGAAGAATTCACTAAATTATTTTTACAATTTATCCTTCATAACTTCGTAAGATCACGATCATGGCCTTTGTGTATTCATGAATAAAATTAAAGATGAACATTCAATGCTAATCTTTTACAGTGGTAATTTATATTCATCACTTCATTTTATATAAATTCTAATTACATATTCTTCTTATTTAATAGAACTGCTGTAACTGTATTTTAGCAAGAACCTTTCAATTCTAGCGTATTACTAATTAAACCGGTTTCGACGATTAAGTTTTTATTAATATTCCACCGTTTAATACGATAATCTATCGTGTGGTCTGCAGGCTTTAATTACTTGTGTCTACATTTGCCTTGCCTTTAAATGTGATTATTTTGAAGTTGTAATTATAATTTAACCGAATGTCATATAATTCCACTTACAGGGTATTAGAGCTTAAAGTTCATACATCGAATCAAAGCTAGCATGAAATCAAAGTTTTTGATAAAAGATTATTAATTAATCCTGTGGTGGCATTTGTAAATTTCTATATATCATATTAAATTGCTCAAACGGCATGTCGCAAGTAATTATTGTTTGTAGAGTGGATTACGATATACCGTTATAGTTTAATTTATTTAATGTATTAGATCAACTTTAATCTCCTGAAGGCACTCAGATTTTAGGCAGACATTAAGGTGTCTGCGGAATGAAGGAAATCTAATGAAAATTATTTTTAAATCTCATTTTCTCTCCTGTGAGCATGGACATATGAGCAAATGCTAATTAACTTACATTTTTAAAACTAATCTAATTTCTATATCAAGATGGCATATTGCAAAATTGAACTTATCTCTAACATTCAATCAACACTGATACGGTAGTCCCAATAAAGGCAAAGGAAAACCATGTATGTGAAATAATATCGTTTTCATGCATTAAAGGTGCTTAGTGGGTTTAGCGTCTAGATCGGAAGCATGATGGACTTCTCTTTAAGTCGTCAGGTGCACCAGTGAACCGTTGTACCCCTGAAACCCGAACATGGACTGGATGATGATCCAAATGGGTTGAACCTTGATTCAAACAGTCATGGGAGTCCCTAGACCAGAGTGAACAATCCTGGAAGTCCCTAGAACAGAGTGAACCGTGCTCCTCCAAATGATCCCCCAAAGCTCACCGTCAAATCCATAATACGGCATTATCAAAATATGAGAATGAGTGATTGATTGTGTGCTTATAGTCAAGTTATCTGGAACTTGTAAAATATTTCTAAGGATCTGCATCTAGTAGATCTGAAAGGAACCAGTGGCGATGTCAGTAAGGTACTCGACCGCGAATCAGTAAGTGCGGGGTACAAATCTTGGGCTCGCCCGTGACTAACATCGCAATCAAGTGAGGAAATGACGTTAACATTAGCTTTTTTAATTCTTGCTGTTGCGGTTATGTCCGTTGTTGTGCCGTTTTCAACAACATCCGTTGCTGTGCCGTTGTACGTTGTTATGCTGTTGTCCGTTGTTATGCTGTTGTCCGTTGCTGTGCCTTTGTCCGTTGCTGTACCGTTGTCCGTTGTTGTGCCGTTGTCCGATGCTGTGCCGTTGTCCATTGCTGTGCCGTTGTCCGTTGCTGTGCCGTTGTCCGTTGCTGTGCCGTTGTCCGTTGCTTTGCCGTTTCCTATGTCCTTCGTGCTTTTCCCGAATCTTATATTAACAGATCTCTATCTCTTTCTATATCATTGCTTCTGCTCCGCGCGTTTCGATATGGTGATATGCCATTTTTTCTTTGCAGTTTTCGGTACAGATTTTATTGCTCCCAGCCTTTTCCACAAAAAGTGTTTCTATCCTGGGCTCGGCTGATTTTAGTGTAGCGAAGATATAGTAATTACGCTGTCACACTGTACACGTACCAAAGCATTTTTGAGTAATTAGTACATGTATATGTAGTGGATACTATTACTATATTTTTTAGTGAACTCAGTGAATTTCAACTTTTAACTGAGCATTTTATTTTTTTTACTGCTCGTAGATTTGACTATGACTGTATAGTGCTCGATTTTATCATGAACGAAATATGCACTCTTATGGACAAAGATTAGTTAATACTCAGGTAAGATGCCGTTAATTATAGTGCACTTGTTCGCGTAATTACGTAGTTCATTTTTAAAATGCCCATTTATTAATTAGAATTTTAGTTCTAAAAATTTATAAGTTCCAATTATTAAAAATCCTCTGGAACAAATTTAAATCCTTTATCCAAAACTTAATCAAATGCAACTAATTGAAAATTAGACTTATTTTTATGTCATTGACATTGCCTTATGGCGGGGAACCGGACGTTAAATGCTTATTGGTTGATTGATTACTTAATTTTCTATTTTACCACTGTGGTTGTCATATAATTCAACTTAATTCTTATTCTTCTAAATGTTTTTCCCGAGGTACAGGGTCCGCATTTTTCATGTAATTCAACTTAATTATTTTATTTTAATTATTTTTCTACCTGTCAATGAGACCAGAGAGAAATTATTTGCAGCAGAAGTGGCGATACCATAATGAGAGAGGGACATTCACATAGGCTGGTAAATATTTACCCAACACTTCGACCTGCGGTGGTTTACGCAGCAAAGAAGGTGCGAAATGACTGTATGATAGAAAGTCTACTTTGAAGCTTCATTGAAGTCTAAATCGGGTTGATAGAAATACGTAAATCATATAATTTAATTCTAGATTCTGACTTTTGATGATGTAGAGTAAGGTTCAAATCCAAATTGAAGCCTTAAAAGAGCATTGATCTTTAACCGATTCTTGTCAGGGTAGCAAACTATAGAGAATGAATATTTCTATCACTAATTAGGAAGTAAAATTATTTAATATTTTTTTAAGTTGAAAATTAAAAATCTAAATGAAAATACAATTAAATAAATTGTAATTATTTCATTAGAAATAAGGTAAATTTATTTGTAAGTTATTGACATAGACGGTTCTTTCATTAACAATCGACAAAGTGAATGAAAATTTAAAAGGTGAAGTGAAAAATATCCGAAGCTGAATATTAATTTATTGAATTAATGGTTAATCATTTTGATCATAATTAATCATAATTAATCATTTTGATCATAATTAATCATAATTAATCATTTTGATCATAATTAATCATAATTAATCATTTTGATCATAATTAATCATAATTAATCAATTTGATCATAATTAATCATAATTAATCATTTTGATCATAATTAATCATAATTAATCAATTTGATCATAATTAATCATAATTAATCATTTTAATCATAATTAATCATTTTGATCATAATTAATCATAATTAATCATTTTGATCATAATTAATCATTTTGATCATAATTAATCATAATTAATCAATTTGATCATAATTAATCATAATTAATCATTTTGATCTAGTATAGTTTGTACTTCAATAACATACAAGCTTTAATTTATGACTTCAAGCTATTCTTAGATGCTCTGAATTTTCTCAATTCAACCCGATGCCTCCAATTGTGATGAAAGAATTAAGATTATGCATAAACAATTATATATTATACAATATTAACCAAGCTAGCCATCTTTGCAAGAATTCCCACATAATTCAATGAATCACATAATTTAATTTTGCCTTCTTCGTAGGTGATATCTTCAATGAAAATAAATGTAAATGAGTAAATTAACAAAAAAATTATGTTCAAATCGAGTATCAATCAATATTCAGCTAATTATAATTATCTAATGCCATACAATCAATCATTTTCAACATTCGCTCACGATTTGGTTCATGTTTTTCTTTATTTTATCGACTGATCGACCTACCTGAATAAACATTCCAGTGAAACTAATCAACTGCTTAACTCAGCTCCCTGACCTGTGTAGAGAGAAAAACTTCGTTCATTCGATTCACCAGAATGTCGTTTGGTCCGTGTTAATGGCAACCAAGAGATAAATAGAGGGGGTTAGTTAGTATGCAATTGCTCTACTGCATTAGATCAAATACGTATGCATGTTCATTAACGTAATTCCGTAACTCTCTCTCTCTCTCTTCCCCTCTCTCTCTCTCTCTCTCTCTCTCTTAGTGCACTACCTACTGGCAGGTCCATGGTATATAACGCCTCCACTCTTCTCTGTCTTCCGACTTCCTCTTCATGTCCACATAAAAGTGGATCTTTAAATCATCTAACATATCAAATCTCGGTCTGTCTCTGGCTCCATTTCCTTTCATTCTACCTTCTATGACCTCTTTTAATAGACTTTCCCCCCTTAGAATGGTCCTATCCAACTCTTAGTCCTATTTTCTAATACAGTTATCAACTATCTGTACCAACTCTCTTCAGAACTTCCTCATTTGTAATCTTTTGAGTCCAGCTAATCCTCTCCACTATTCTCTAAATCGACATTTCCAATGCATCTAGTTTCCTAATATCTTCCTGCCTTATGGTGCATGTTTCACATTCTTGTTTCATTTCGTTACTATATGAATTTATTTCGTTCACTAAATATACACGAAGGAAATGTTTGATAGAGACGTTTTCTGAGAAGTTCTCGCTGATGAAAAAAAGAAAGAGAAATATTATACTGTAGCAGTCGAATTAATTTTTAACAAATAACTAGGCCTACTTGTACTAATTGCAATAAATTATTTTTTAATTGTAGCCTTTGGGGGGCATGCGTCAAAGCCTTCTTGTATGTCATTTTCACGTCGTTCTTTGCATGTTGTACAGTTTCATTATGATGTTCGCCAAAATAAAAATCTATCTACGTTGAAACAAAAAAATCTAGATAAATTCTTAACTATTCTTCAGCTGTACAATATCGCTCAATTCCACTTTGCCATACTTGTTCATTAAGTTTGACTAAATTTATTTTGTATTAACAAAAGCAAATCCATTAAATGTAAAACTTTATTAAAATTTTAGTGTCTTTATATTTACTAAATGTTTATACAGCCTTATGAAAATGCGTATCAAGTACACAGCATTATGGAACTTAGCTACCTGTGCCTGTATGCTTGATTGTTTGTGTCTGTACTTCTCGATGGATGATCGTCTACGACAACATAGGGCTCCACATATTCTATTGTTCACGTCACGCGCGCTAAGCCCACCTCTGATATCGTCGTAATTCTACGCAAACATTTCCTCAGCCGCGATCATGGATGTTATATGGAAGTGGAGACATGTCCCACTGTTTGTCAACCACAGTTACTGATGCCTTATACCGCTTTTCTTTTTCTCGTAAACTTCCAACATACTAAACGATAATGTTAAAGAAATTTTAGAAACACTTTCTTTACCTTGCACAAATCATAAATAATTTGTATATTTATAACCTTTTAAAACAAATAACATGACCTCTTAATTTATTGCAGATTGTATAATATATACTACTAGACTTTGTATACGCGGAATTTAATATGTCGAGGTTTTAGATCCAGTCAATAAAGCGTCCATGGTCTCTGCGAACAATTCGGCTTGGAAACTTTCCTAGTGGGAGGTTCCTGAAGTTTTACAGCGCAGAATACTGCAGGTGAGATTTGATAGAAAATAATATTTTGTTCATCATGAATCTCTCTCTCTCTCCCTCTCTATCTCTCTCTCTCTCTCTCTCTCTCTATGACGCAGTAGGCCTACGGACTGCCTCAGCTTTTAATAACGGACCCGTCATACCAGTAGTTTTTTGGGAATTTCGGCTAATAACACGATGTAATATTTATACGATTAACTATTATTCATATTCGCAGCAATAGTCTGCTTTTTTCTTTAAAGAGCACTCCATAGATCAAGAAGTACAGCAAATCACAAAGAATATGCCTCTATTTAACATAATAGTATCTTAAAAACTTTAAGCTTCTGTGTTGACGATCATCTGTCTTCCTTATATCTTGCATAGTCGACTATGAACAACACATTCGGCATACTGTGGTTATGCTAAAGTAAATCTAAAACATGAAGTACCAAAAAACAACAAATTTATATTTCACTGCATAGCAATTGAAAAGATACATTCAATTGATTATGTGTTTTGCAAATAGTTACTAAGGTCTTGAAGTTAGTGTTGTAGTTCTGCAACAATTAGATGATTGTGCTAATTCGTTTAAAAAATATTTAAATAAATAAATTAATAAATAAAAAAGTGCAATTTTGTCGCTTATTACATTGCCTCAAGATTTGAAAGATAGAGACACAAGTAAACAGCATAGTAAAAATACGTTTTTAAAGTCCACTGCGACTATGAAAGTATACCTTTTGAAACTCTGGACTTTAAAAGGTTTACCATTCATTGAATTATAAGCAGATGTTCCAATAAATCAAATCAAACTAAGTCCTTTACCCACTTTATTTATTTATTTATTTCGTTTATCACATCGCACATGTAACTATACGTGTCAATTCTAGCGTGCAAAATATCAAGTGTATGCATGAACGGAAAACAAAGGCCAACCATGGCACTTACGTGTTCCGACACTTCATTTATTAAAGAAATCATTTTATTACCGATGACTGAATATCAGCTTTTTTATTTTTCGATAAAATCTTTTGTAATTATTATTTTCAATTAAACGTTAGTAAGCTAAATTTTGTTTGTGTGAACCAGGACGTTATTAAAATATATAACTAACCATTTACAGATATTAAGATTCAATACTTAAAATTTATTAGTTTTAATATGGTGAAATTTTTTTTGTTTTATCTAATCAAAATATTTGATTGTAAAAGGGAAGCTGATCACAGACTAAAATCTCGGACATGCACCAAGCCCTTAAGTAAATACTGTATGTTAAGTCAACTTAATTGTTAAAATGGTGGTATAAGCACCGTTACACGTGGTATTAAAAGTGGTATTAACCATCACGGATGATTATTTTTACATGTCATTAACGGGTGTTTAACTTTTTCATCTAATTTAACTTAATTGCTCAATTTTTTTGCTTACTTTGTTATAAGCTGCCTTCTATTTATATGTAAAACTTAACAGTCAGTTCTAAACTGGTTTGGATAATATAAAAACTAGAGTTGATGTGGACCAACGAATTTAGGAAATTTAATTATGCCCTGTGTAATTTGACACAGAGAGGCCTCTAGTAGTTCAGTTGTAATTGAACATGTAGTACGATTGAACGTGTATATATGGGCAGGTAAGAAAAGATATCGGGACAGCGTAAGTGGGTAGCGTCACCGAAGTTTATCGGCAGTGTGTTAAGTGTCTACTTCCTGTGCTTACTTCAGTCCTACCTTATCATTTCTCTCTCTCTCCCCCTCTCTCTCTTTCTCTCTCTATCTCTTTCTCTTTCTCTCTCTCTCTCTCTCTCTCTCTCTACCTATCTCTCTTCCAATCGTTCTCTCTCTCTCTCTCTCTCTCTCTCTCTCTCTCTCTCTCTCTCTCTATCTATCTATCTATCTATCTATTTATCTATCCACCTCTATTTCTCAGCGATCGCTGCAAATAAAATTCAATTTTTCATTGACTGCAATTGAATCATAGAATGTGCTAAATGTTGTCATGGGTAACAGTATCACTGAACTCGTGTTGTTGTTAAACCTGTATTTCTATAAACAAATAAAATCTACTGTTTGCAGCTATTGCGCTTGTATGTACGGGGATCAAATACTGGGCTCTCCAGTCACTGACATCGATTTTGAGTGAGACAACTGACGTTAACATTAGCTTTACCAGTGTATTGTATTGCACTAGATATGTATTATAGATAAAACTTGGACTTTAAAATCTATTAAAAGGATACTCGTCAATTCTAAGTGCACTGTATCTACCTGCCTGAATTGACCCGAAATTAGTATGCCCTAAAACTGCACTGATTTAAGCGAGCACTAGTGCATTTAATTCCTCCGTGTTAAGCACAGTACAGAATCATAAGATAATAAACGCTAATAAAATGTTGGAACGCCTGTTATTGTTAACTTTCTTTCAACTGCTCGACGACACCACTAACCGCATCAAATATTGGTTAACCAAATGACGATCTAGTTTGGCAGAATGGCTGAAGCACCTCGATTCCATGATCCCATGATCCATAATCCCACGGAGATCCTTGTCCTTAGAATCCCGGATTAGTTGATAGCTCATTATAACTAATGAAACAGAAACGGGCTTTAATTAAGTTGTTAGATTTTTGTATACTTTTATTTTTACAAAAAGCTCGCAGTTTCGTCACGAAATCAACTATAAAGGTTTTAGAATAGAATAGATTAGAATAGGGGGTTAGCTGCTGCCAGCTCAGATCAGTTTGTGACAAGAGTTTTTGGAGAAATACATCCAATTTTGATCAAAATGTATATCGGATTAATGTCTCCACTCTTCTCTGTCTTCCGTTTTCATCTTTTTTGCGGACATGAAGAGAAAAACGGAAGACATAAAAGAGCGGAGGCGTTATATAGCACGGACCTGCCGATAGGCAGTTCACTAAGAGAGAGAGAGAGAGAGAGAGAGAAATAGATCCTCTTATGAAGGAAGTAATCAGTCTTCCAGAGAGTTCATTTTTATGATGATATTATTTATTACTAGCCGCACAAACAATTTGTACTATTTGCCCATAGAATTATACTTATCGGAACGAAAATTAATAAAACTTTATACTTCATATTGAAGATATTAAGTTTACTACTAAATTTAATTAGATTTTCCCTAACATGATAGCTACCTCTGATTACTGCAGCTAACGTCCAGCTAAATTCGAACTCATGGTATCCTGTCGACCTCGTAAAACTGCTACAACTATGCTAACAAGAGAAGGACAATAACAACAGCAACAATAAAAACAGAATTATAGTGTTACTGTCGTCCGTGACAACATTAGGTACTAATCTAATAGACTGGAGCATGAGCGTTATTAGTTGTAGATGCTGTATAGACTGATTGAGAACATTAACTTTTACACTTAATAAGGCAATTAAATGCTGTTCGTAGTAATACAAAAATTTGCTTTCTTATATGGAACACGTCTGGGTAGATACGATAGTCTTTTTCAAGGAATGACGTCCCTACCCAGTAAATACTAGTCGAGGCTGAGGAAGGCATAGAGGACCCACCTCGTCATAAGCAGAATCCCCACTCATGAAGAGGAAAACGGAAGACAGAGAAGAGTGGAGTAGCTGTATGCCATGGACCTGCCAGTAGGCAGTGCACTGAGAGAGATAGAGAGAGAGAGTGAGAAAGAGAGAGAGAGAGAGAGAGAGAGAGAGAGAGAGAGATGGCAAAAGATTGTTTTCGCCAGCATCATAAAATATGATTATTTTGCCCAAACTGTTTTTCATTGCCTATTTTCTGTTGAGTGCTTAATTGTTCAGTTTTCTTGCAAAAGTATAAAAATTCTCTGTTTAATTTGTAATTCGATTTGATCATTACAACGAATTTGTTTTGGATTGGCTTGCTAGAAGGAGTTCTCTTACAGACGGAACAGCCATATAATGACAAAATGAAAAAAATCAGCATATTTAGCGCTGCATATGTTCTTTTAACGTCCATTTCCATGGCAGTGTCATGGTTTGTGATCGGTCTTCGAAACTGCTTTACATGCTCCATTTAATAAAAAGCAACAATAAAAACAATAAAAACAGAATTATAGTGTTTACTGGGCAGGGACGTCATTCCTTGAAAAAACTATCGTATCTACCCAGACGTGTTCCATATAAGAAAGCAAATTTTTGTATTACTACGAACAGCATTTAATTGCCTTATTAAGTGTAAAAGTTAATGTTCTTAAATCATTTCCTTGATTCAACGAAATATTTGCTGTTGATTGCACTAATAAGCAGTAATCGCCGATACATGATTAATCTTCCAGAGGACAGTTGTTAATTTACCTGGGCTTCGAACTCAGGTCCTTTGGTTACGAGGCGAACACTCAATCCGTTAAGCCATATCCTCCTTAATTAATTTAATGCATTTTCTCTGTTTATCGACTCAAAATGCAATGCAGATTTCTTACATAATTTCTCAATGTTACCGAAATTGTCGGTTAAACACTTAATTTAAAGAAAATTAATACGAATAGCGGCATATAATATATGCACCTTGCTCGCCGACCGTACTAAAGGTTTTCAAGTGTACCAAAGGTGAAACACCTACATTGTCTTCAGTGAAGTGGTCAGCTAAGAGCGGTTTATATGGAAATGGTTGTCGGCACGACCTGATGTGAATTCTATGTATAGATATCGGTTAATATATGCCAAATTAGAAGACTATATTATCAACGATGAAAAATCCATTTATAGTGAAATTTACTAGTGACTTTGAAAGATGATATTTTAAAGCTTAATTACGGTTTTCATTAGTCCATTGAATTAAAACGCAAAAGTAATATCAATATAGATCTACAGTTAGGCCGACAAATTGTGAGTAGTCCAATAGAAATCCTGGGAAATCCCGTCACTGACATCGCTTTCGAGTGAGGAAACTGACGCTAACACTAGCTTTACCGGCATTTGCTATTCGTCCAATTGAAGCATACTGTTTTAAAAAATGCTGAAAATAAAAGAAATGCTGCAGATAAAGGTTACCTTTACTGATTCTATCGAGTAAGAAACTGAATGATGGTTTATTCTAATTTTTGTAGAGTCAAAAGTCAACCAATACTAATTTACTAAGGCACATGTATAAAGAAGACACATAAAATATATTACATGATTCGGTCTTGAGTATATATATATATATATATATATATATATATATATATATATTCATGTGTAGTATTAGTATGATACTCAATTGCATATTTATAACAGTGAACAAATGTAGTAATGGATGTTTATCTATTCTCACTATATTTTACTTCATTTATTTTAACAATTCTGCCTCCATTAGCACGGTGAATGGTTTGGGTATGCGAGTTTTCCTGGGTCTACATTCACGTACTTTATTATACTTTGACGGAATTTTCGTCCAGCTAAATAAAGTCAACAAATTCAATGATTTTAATGATTGAAAAATGTAAACTTTCACTGATATATAATTACCCATTTCTCTCTCCTTAAATCACTACTTCTGTCTCATTCTTTTTCTTTAGTCTGTTTCTTGTTGAAAGCTGGTACTCTCTCTCTCTCTCTTTCTCTCTCTCTCTCTCTCTTTCATCGCATTCGATTGGTTCTAGATCGCAAGTTTTCGGTAATTGATAATAAATTAATAGAATCTAATACTATAACTTGAGGCTCTGACGGTATGGACAAAAACTGCATTGAAAGTAATCAGTTCAGAAAGTGAATAGACATGCATATTTCACTTTCATAAAGACTGATATTCAAATATGCAGTTATTATTCATTCTGTCAAGTATTAACACTTTCTACAGTAATATCACTCGTTGTTTCTTTTCTGAACACTTGAACTGGCTGCTACTATTACATTGCCGACATCATATATTAGTTTATTTTCATTTTCAGATCGTATTGGCATACTGCAAAACAAAGCCTAGGCTGAAAGATGACAGCTATGACTAGCTGTCTTGATGCAGTTTTCTGGAAGAGAATTTAGGCAAATGACAATATGATCATTTATAGTTATCGATATGATCCAAGAGAAACACATAACTCAAATAGTTCAGCTTGGAGAGTGTCTGAAAATGTTCATTATTGTATAATTTGTATATGACAGACCCCCGAGTTGAATTAAATTCTGCAAATTCGATTTTCGAATGGGATTTTCAGAAATCATAAATGAAAATTTCACAGCAGTATGGATGGACTTAGCATTATCTATTTTAATGCTAATTGAATCTCAGACATCTCAGTAAAGCTGAGTATTTCTTGGTTTACCAACAGTTGCATGGCCCAAGCGGATATACATTTCATTAAGTTTTATTCGTTGAAATGATAAGAAAGTGCTCAATAAATATTCATTATAGTTTTTATTATACACATATCATTTATCTTCATACAATTAACGTACAAAACTACCTCAGATTCTACTCTGACAACACTGGCATAAATGCGACGTTGGCAATAATCTCAAAGAACATGTAAAGGTAAAGACATTGCGAATATAACGTTGTTCTGCCACAGTCTTAATAAACACACAAATCAGTTAATGCTGCTAGATTAAATTCGAAATAGTGAACGAGGAAGATTTTAATTAAATAGCTAAAAAACGTATTTTAAATTTAAAATTTAAAACATTTATTCATTTCATATAATACATACTTTCAAATTACAAACATAACCAGCGCATGTGAAAATGAAAAGGGCATAAATGTCCGAAGACTCTAACATCGTCATACAGCTGTAAATCAAGATTCTCTTTCTCTCCCCCATTTCTGATTATCTATGTTTACCAAAAGCACAGTTGAATAAACTATAGAAGTAATAAGCTTAATATAAATTATAAATCAATAGTAGTATATTTAGTGGATTTTAGTGTATCATTAAATTAAAGTAGAATAGAAAAGATGTATAATTTGAATATAAAGTGAATTTATTTGTTCATTACATCTAAAGAAAACACATAGAGGAAATAATTGTGCAACTTAGAAATAACTTAGAAAAAGTTGACTGCAAATGGTTTTCTATTGCTTTACTAAATTCTCTCTCTTCATATCGCCTATACATTAGAAATTTTTTGTCAACATTGCCGGACACCAATAGGACGGATATTAGTCATGATACAGCAGATTATAAGGTCTACGCGCATGAGTATTAAATGAGTTTCAGACATAAACGAATGGTAAACGTATTAAATCTTGCACACATAGAAGCTTATGTTAGAGTTTACATTCCTCTGAGATTACGCAATGAGTCGACAGATAAACTACTGTTTTATAAATGAATTAGGACATTCATTAACTGACAAACACAAATAGAACCTAATTGCTGAAACATTGAGAAAAACCTCTAGAAGTGTTCACTCAACTATAAGTTAGCTTAGTTTTTATCTTTTGAGCTGAGTCTGTACGGGGCACGATCAATAAGATATATTCCACTTGCGCAAGTGTGGGGTTCAAATCCAGTGTTCTCAGTGTCACCGATAAATGCAAAAGAATGATGGTATTCTAGGCTTGAGGGATATGAAACAGATTCTAATATTCATTTCTTTTTTTCGTCAAAAACAGACAGGATCTTTAATGATTTTCCTCTAAGATAAACGTCAGAAATACCAGTCAAATCAATTAACTTTGTAAGATCTCTTTTCATTAGAACATACATTATAATTCTACATTAAAATCATAGAAATATGTTGTACAAGTGGCAGACCAAATGTACATATTCCTATTAGCAGTCTGCATGCTATCACCTTCCATAGGGTGAATTCTAGAGATGAGAATTTTATGAATTTCCAGAGTTCGGGTTCGGTTCGTTGAAAATGAAAGTTCGGTTCGGTTCGGTTCTAACAAGGGTTCGGTTCGGGTTCGTCTTGCTTTCCAATTCGCAAGAGTTCGATTCGAGTTCGAAACGATTTGGTTTGGATAATGTTGTAATTGTTTAACTTTACTTATAATAATTATAGTTATGACAAACATGTTTAAAATGGTTTATGGTAAATATGCTTAAAAATTAATTAAATCATAATATCTGCCACATTTTTCACCTGGGTAAAAATATGACAATAAAAAAAAGGAGAGAAGTGTTATTTATTCCTGTACATTTTCTAAAATATTGTTAGTTGACCAACAAATTTTCATAATATATATAATTAGCTTTATTATTGTATTGGAAATATTTTTCTTGATTATAACGAGCAAATAGAATGCTTCATCAATTTTCACATTTTTATTGTCACTATAGGCCTATATATTAGATACGTTTATAATTAAGTGGAAATGTCTAGGCTTAAATTTGATCCAATATTTCAGAGACAAAGTGCAATTTAGTAACATAAAAATGTCAAATAAAGATGATATAGTAAACACGTGTACTTCCATAGAAAAATGATCGCAATATACACCGTTTGCTATCAACTGACCAGTAATAAGCTTCATAATTTACCTTAGGATTTCAAATTTTAAACTCTCAGATCAATTATGAAGTTACGAAAATAGTTATGAAATTATTGCATTGCTATGGTGCAAAATTATTTACTCTAGATAGCCTTAACACATATAGAATGTCATATACAATTATTTGTAAATCTGGCTGCAAAAATATTAAGGTAGCATACTAAAATTAGAAAAAATTCATAATTTTAATTTAACAAGAACAAATCCACCTAGATTGAGTCAAGCATTTTCAAATTTTTATGGGTTACTCTCATCACTTTTGCCTCTTTGATGTTAATCTTCATTCCATATTTCAATGCCGTGTCATCCAGACTACCCATTATCTTCTGTAGGCCCGTCTCGCTACCCACTACCATTCCTTTGTACCGCTACCATTTTAAAATTTGTGATGGAACCAGCCTTACCTGAATATATGTTGTTAGATACTGTAAGACATGTAAATGCAGGAACTAATATATATTTGTATTGTTCTTACTATCTAATGTCAGGCTGGTGAAGAAGAGAGGAACTATAAGAGTTTGGTTCAGTTCGGTTTGGACGAAGTCTGGGTTCGGGTTCGGTTCGGCTAGAGTGTGGGTTCGGGCTCGGTTCGATTCGGCCAGAGTCTGGGTTCGGGTTCGGTTCGGGTTCGGTCAGAGTCTGGGTTCGAGTTCGGTTCGGTCAAAATTCTAGATTTTAGGGTTCGGTTCGGTTAGGGTTCGGTTCGATTCCCATCTCTAGTGAATTCCTTCTAACAACAAGTTAATTTCATCATAGAAGGCTAACATATCTTATCCATACTTTAAATTGAAGTAAAAACAGCTATTGAAGTAAAAACAGCGTAGGAATATGGGTATAAGGCTACTGAGGTGATTTCTCGTTGCTTTCTCAGTTGTTGATTAGTCGCCTCTTACATAGTGCAGTTTGCGGTTGGACTGTTGTTTAGTGGACTGTACAGAACAGGGAAAGAAATATCTTTTTAAATTTCGTATTTGACATCAATATTATTAAGAGAAATATTATATATAAATGAAACGTCATCCCAAAATTTTCCTTTATAGTTTAATGTATACGTTTTAGTTAAAAGGTATAATAGCAATAAAATATTATTATACTAGGCGTTCTCAAACTAAACAATGCGTCAATCATGCATGTTAAATGGCTGGTAAAGCTAATGTTAACGTCAGTTTCCTCACTCAAAAGCGATGTCAGTGACGGGCGAGCCAAGGATTAATGCATGTAGTCATGCATGTACATGTATCTCGTTAATCTACAATTATTAGGGGTCATTTCTATTCTTCTAATAAATGCGGCATCCAAGAATACATTAATACGTAATTGTAACACTATATAATAATATTATAAAATAATTATATATACATATATATATTACATATATTCGCAATATATATATGCACTTTTCTATATATATATATATATATATATATATATATATATATATATATATATATATATATATATATATATATATATATCACTGGAGTATATCTAAATGATTCGACCGCGATCAGTATGTGCGTGGTTAAATCCTGCTCACCCCTCCTGACACAGCTTTCGATTGAGGAAACGAACGTTGTTACATTACTTTAATCTTATATATATATATCTATATATATATCTATATACTATAATATATTATTCTATATATAATATATATATTATATATATATATATATGTTTACATATTCACATATATTTTTATATTTGTAAAGCTGGTAAAGCTAAGGTTAACGTCACTTTCCTCACTCGAAAGCGATGTCAGTGTCGGGCGAGCCCAGGATTTAAATAAATTTATCTAACTATTTGTTAAGTTAGATAAATTTATTTATTTTTTTGTTGATATAGCTAAAATTCGAAGTTAAAGTCCTCATGAAATTTGCCAATCCTCCGCTATCTATAACTAATCATTTATATCTCCTGCAACCAGCATACACCGCTTTAAAGCTTTTACATGTTCTTCAATCTATAAAAGTATTTTTAATAAAAGTGGACATACACGATTGTTTTCTCAGGGAATGACGCCCCTGCCCAGTAAATGTTAGTCGAAGTTGAGGAAGGCATCGGGGCTCATCTCATCACAAGCTGAATACCTCAAGAATAACGGTGTATCAAAAGGAATGTTACTGATGATTTAAAAATCCACGTATGTGGACATGAAGACGAAAACGGAAGAAAAATATGAGTGGAGGCGTTATATACCATGGACCTGCCAGTAGGCAGTGCAATAAAAGAGAAACAAATTAATTGAATTGGTTGACCCGATGCTTCCAATTAATATTGTGCAATCTGGAAGATTTTATATTTTACTAAGTAATGTGGAAGAATTTTTTATACAAAACACGGAGGGCCAAATTTTTTTACGAGCTTTGGGCACCCCACTGAGCTTTTTATTTTAAATTTATAGAAAAATGTAAAACTGTAACAGTCAATATTTGTCGCTGATTGAATGAGGCAGAGTTTTTCAGATACTCTGTACTGTCATTATTTATTTTTATCAAGCCACAGACGAACAAATTGATTGAATACTTCTATTGAATACAATGGAAACTACATTAAAATTTTCACTTCAACTAAATTGAATGCAACCCTTCAATAAACTCAAGGAACTAAATCTTCAAATTTCATAACAACACAACTACTGCTAAATTATTCAGTAAAACAAACCAAATAATCTGGAATTTAATTCCATAAACCCGACAACAACTGAACGATTTGCTTAGTGCATTATTTAAACAATTATAATCTATATATTAATCAACATACGTACAACATTAAATTACCGTCAGTTACGTTTGTTGCTGCTGACTATTTGAGGTCTGTATACAGTTGGAATAAACTGGCTGACTAACGTACGACATGTCATATCTGCTGCTATCCTCATTACCGCATCGCATCCCTGTCTCTCTGAATCCAAGCTGCTGCTGCAGCAGCTGCTGTTGCTGCTCCGACAGCAAAGCTATCTTGGATAGCTGATCGAGACTGTCCTCCTTACAACTCATATTCTGATGAGGGTCGCTCCTGGACCCGCACATCAGTTGTTGGTTTCTGATCAGCTGATTCGATGAGGGAGTGGGTGACTGGAAGGCGTTCATTAGTCCAAAGCGGGGTAAGTAGTCGTTGAAAAATGGAAATTCGTTCGAGGGAGGATATCTGACGGAAGAATCTCGGTTATGACCATCCCACGAGGTGCTGTACTGTTGAAGCCTCGAGACCATCCCGGATCTCATGGAATATGGAATGGGATTCATGTTGTTGTAGCCGTAGTCTTCCTGCTTGCACGGGATTCCGGACTGGTTCATTCCCATCTGGAAGTCTTCTCCAGTCATATTCTCGCTCTTGATGTCATCCAGCTTGTTGTCATCTATGTACGTCGGTGGGGATTTATCTGTGGAAACTGAACTGTACTGGGGAGTATTAAATTTTAGTCCGACCGAATTTCCGTAAAACATCATAGCGCCACTGTTTTGGTTACCATAGAAGCCGGTTGCTTCATTGGTTGAGATTTTATCTGAATTGTCTTGCTCAACTCTACAAGAAGGCAGATCATATCTGGTGAGAGAACCTGGTGCTGAAGACACACTAGTGCCGAGCGCAGCCACATCCTCCTCCTCTGAAGAAACCTCTGAGCCTTCTTGTCTCATTTCTGGCTTCAACTGCTCCAGCGAGGTGGATTTGTTGAGATCAAATGATCCTGGAGAAGCTTGGGACGCTGTAGAACCAGACGACAAAGCAACAGCTGCCTTCTGAGCCTTCCTCATTCCGTCCTTGGCTGGGCACTTAAATCGTCGCTGGCGTCTTAGAAAGCATCCATTTTCAAACATATTCCCAGACTGCGGATGAAGAGTCCAATAGCTTCCTTTTCCAGGCTTCTCTGCGCTACGAGGAACTTTAACGAAGCAATCGTTGAAGGACAAGCTGTGTCGAATAGAATTCTGCCAACGCAACTGTCCTTGTCTGTAGTAGGGGAAATTATCCGTAATAAAGTGATAAATATCGTTCAGCGTGCACATTCGATGCGGCGATCTCTCAATCGACATCGTTATTAGAGAAATATATGAGTATGGCGGCTTTGCGTTGTTATAATTTCTTCGAAAGTCCTTCTCTACCCCGGACGTTAGAGGCAGGACCCCCGTCGAAGAAGGAGAAATATTAGATCCCGGAGATTGTCCTTGATTTAAATGAGACATTCCAGATCCGGGTAAGTCACTGATTGCAGGAGGACCACCGCTTCGAGGTTGTTGAAGTCTCTGAGCCAGGAAAGAATTGGAAGAGGTCAGTCCACCTCCTGACTGATACCCCATCATTCCTATTCCATCCGAACCTCCGGACATTCCTACAAATCCGTTATTAAACGCCCCGGCTGACGGAAGTCCATAGGGTCCTGTGAGATTTGGAATGCCCGGATATCCCGAGCAGATCCCAGCGGGACCCCTCATGGATCCGAGGAGAGGCGAATGATAGTAGCCATTGTTGGAGAGGGAAGGTGCGGAGGCCATGGATTCGAACATGGTAGGAGAATAGGGCGTTCTCGTTGATAACATATCATTCGCGTAATCGAGTTTATCATTAAACTTCATTGACTTGCGATTAATCCAAAATATGACGATATTTGCTGTCCGCAGTTATACTGTCATAAATCTAAAAAAAAACAGGAAGAACTATAGTTACAAAAAATTGACGAGTAAATTATTTGCATTAATATCATAATTCGAATTTCAAAATTTAACAACAGAATTTCGAATGATTTTCAAATTTAACAATTATAGATTTACACTATATACATATACTTACAAATATTAAATACATCTATATATGTGTATATATATATGTATATATATATATATATATATATATATATATATATATATATATATATATATATATATATATATATATATATATATATATATATACACACACACATGCATATTACAATATATATAGGGAGCCTATATATATATATTTGTCTATACAATTTACTAAGGCCAAGGCCAAGTTAACGTCAGTTTTCTGCTCTAATAGATTGTCAGTGACTGGGCGAGCATTGAATTTGAACCCTGTACCTACCGATCCGCTGTCGACCAATTTGCCAACAAATTATCATATGGTTCAAGGTACATATCCAGTGTCTGTTTTCATGCACGCTCCATAAGAGAACTGCGTAGATCAACAGGTTAATCCCTTCACAAAATGCCTTACTCATACCGTATGTAGCCGTTAGCTTGGAAAATATGGCTTCTGAGATGGTTTCCAGTTTCCTTCATCAATTTTGCTTTGTCGCCTTTTACGACAACTGCAATTACCAGTTGGTCTATTCTCAAATGTCCCCGCCACCTCACAGGATTAATAATTATATAATTACTGAATTAATGTAATTAATGAATTTAATTAATAAGTACAGTATATATAAGGAAGTATATTTCCGATAAAAACAATATCATATAGCTCAGGTAATTTGTGTAGCGTAATTATTCTGCTCGAGCCATCGCTCAGAGTGGCTTTGAATATTTAATGTCATATGTATCGTGAATATTCTCTTAAGTCAGCCACCCAGACATAATTTACGAAATAAAGTAACATAAATTATATTACTAGAATTTGTAATGATTAGATTTAACTTTTAAGTTGATTGCAACCAGGAAGGAGACAAATGAAATAACGGAGGCTAATCTGGGTGGGGTTGCTTCTAACTGCTATATATTTAAATAGACAAGGATTTGAAAGTTGGGGGCTGAGCATTAAATTTAGGGGGACATTCCCCCCAGTTCCATTATTTATTTTAACGGCATTAATCAATGTTACTGAGGAAATTTTAGTAGTTTGAGTTTTGACAGCAGACAGCGAGTAAAAATATATGCCGTAGAGCTGCGATTTAACAGAATAAAACTAGGAGACGCATAGCCTATAATAATATAAGTGAATTAAAATAAATTTAAGCATATATTGAATTATCATGTAACCATTCACAAACGCAAGCTTAACAAATACCAAGTAAATATTTACTTGATATTATTTTAGAGCTTACTGGAAATTCTAAATGATCATATCTTTTCTATAATATTCCAACAGCTAAGCTTACCTCTTTGATTCCTGCATTATAAACTATATCCACTAGCTAATATTGTCACACTTTTGCAATTTTTTGATAGATGTGCTTTCTATCTACCTGTAAAGTTTAAACGATACTCGATTACTAAATAAACTACACAACAATAAATATATAGCCTAAAGTAGACTAAAGAAAATCAATTGAAGAACAGATTGATCTAATCTCAAATTACTTATAAACTCACCTGTCCACTTATTTAATACTTCACTAGATTAATAAATGTTGTCAACAATCTACATCCCATGCAGCAGGAATAGATTGACAGCTCTTTGACAGTCGTTCAACCAATCAGAGTTGAGATACACTAAAAATAGTCGCCCAGGACTTCCCAATTAAATTTAATGGGCTTCCTGGAGGAATCTAACATGTTTAAGGTAATACTGATACTCGATTAAAGCATTTCTTGTGTACCAAGGTTTGACAAAGACAAATTAGTCTGAACTACTTAAGATAAAGCAAATATGTCGAAAGATGATGATGATGAATTCTTGTTAATGTGTTAGTATCGCAATAATTGCGGACAGAGTTTCATTCACTCCCACACTTAACTTCCTTATCTAACCAATGAAGATTTATTTCCTTGAAATCAAGCAATAATCCCTGCGACGTATTTACTTTAATGTAATCCTGTAATTATTCGCTAGGTGTAAGCTTCATTAAAGTGTAGATATAGCTTTTGTGAAGAGTGAAGATCTTAGCTTGCTGATCGATGGAGTGCTCTGTTTATGGAATGTGACAACAGAATGGGTAAAGGAATGTGTACATTGGATCTGGCGCTGGATAGAATACTAGAGATACAGAGAGAGAGGGGGGGGGGGGAGAAGAGGAGGGAGATTAACTTTAATAATTCAAATCAAATATATTTTGACAATTTTAATTTTAATTAGTTACTAAGCAAAATCATCACAATGTTTTTAGACGTAAGACAGGTCACTTTAAAATAAAATAAGACATTAAATTAATAATATCCTGTCAGAATATATATATATATATATATATATATATATATATATATATATATATATATATATATATATATATATATGTTTATATTTATTTTAAACGTTGATACAATGATACATGGCAGAAATGTGTATAGGCCTACGTTAACCATAAACTCTTTACTTGCAGCCAAAAAAACTATAGGCCTACTTATGAAAAATTATTGATTTCCACAGTAGATCTAATTCTGATTTTCAAAGTAGACCACAGCAGATCAAATTTTTATTAGTTTACTATATCCAAAGAGAATTTGATTTGTTATAATTCAATAGAGTTAAATTTCTGTATTGCTTTTTTCTCCATTTCCGGCATGCCTCTCCCGATTAATTATTAAACCGGCGATCAATTAATTAAGATAAATTAGCAAGAAAAATAATAATAACAACAATTAGAGTGCTACAGTCATCAATGACAACATCGAGCACTATTGAGACAAAATCAAGCCGGCGAGCCAAAAAAGAAGGTCCAAAAACGGTGCAAATTCCAAAATCCAGAAATTCAGTCCAAAGTAAAGGGAGTTAAAGAAAAGGTGGTTTAGGCGCAGGTCGCTGCTCATGGACACTGGATGGAAAAGACAGATGGAAAAGATAGGTCTTCAACTGCTTATGGAACTGCTCATAGGAAAGCAAAGGCTGATGTGATTCAAAGAAGATTTCCGAAGATTGGATGGAAGAGAATTCCAGATCTGAGGTGCAGCATGCTGGAAAGAACGATTAGATAGCTTAGAGCGTGAAGGTAAGCTAGGTCTCACAAGAGTAATTAACTTATAAGACCGAGTAATAGCAGGCTGCATCATTTTAATCAAGTGAGACTTATAAGTTTGTCCAGGGATGGTGATGGACTTATAAGTTAACGAAGCTGTTTTGTAAATGATACGCTCTTTAACCTTTAGCCAGTGCAAAGACTTCAAAATAGTCGTAACATGTAAGTACTTGGAACTACAAAAAATTGCTCGTGCAAAAGAATTCTGAACAAACTGCAACCGATCCATCTCACAGCCAGTTAGATTTAAAAACAGGGAATTGCAGTAGTCCAACTTCGATTGCACAAGAGCAGCACCAATTATAACAGTTGTCTCACGTGACAAATATGGACGTACTCGACGAAGATCACGGATATCGAAGAAACATGCCTGTGAAGTTTTAGTTATGTGTTCGTGGAAGGTTAGGTGTTTATCAAGGATAACACCGAGATTTCTCACAGAAGAAACAGGTGATATTTTAATACCCGAAGATAGCGAAAGAGTTTTCCCATTCAGCTTTAGAAGCTGTTGATGTGTCCCGACCAACAAGAATTCAGTCTTAGATAAATTAAGTGCCAAGAAATTAGCAGACATCGAAGAGGATATAGACTGAAAACTTTGTTGCAGGAGAGTTTCAGCATTAGAATAGGAGTTAGGGGTGAAACAAGTGTACATTTGAGTGTCGTCAACATATAGTTCATGATCAAGAGAATGAGAAGAGATTAGAATGCTTAGATGTGTTGTACAGAGGTTAAAGAGGATAGGACCAAGAATGGAGCCTTGAGGCACACCATACTTTAAGTGAGAAGGTGAAGAGATGTACTCCATCACTTTCACACTAAAAGAACGATCCGTCAGATAGGAGGAAAACCAATCAAGAATAATTCCACGAACACCAAACCAGGAAGAAGACGTTCCAGAAGAATATTGTGATCAATGATATCAAAAGCGGCCGAAAGATCAAGCATACATAATCCAGTTCAGCGTTGTGTGCACATGGCATTAACAATAAATAGGTGAAGTTATGTTAAATGAAATATTCCATTAATTATTAATAAGCCATCGATTATTAATATAATTGTAGATCGATTTATTATGTGAGTAGTGAACCTTAATTTGTCATTGCTTAACGTAAAACTTTCTTAAGTCATTTCTATAGATGAGAACTCTATGAAAGTACGGCGTATTTTAATTGGAAGCAATCGTACATTATAAAGATAATAATTACAATAATTTCTAAGCCAGGAAAATCAATATGATTAAAAGAACTCGGGATTCCTAACACGTGTCTGATTGATTTACTCACTGTATAACACCAGGCGTTACCTAATAGTAAATTTCAGCAAAACGTTAACAATTAACCCACAAAACATCACAACTTCAGTCAGCAAACAACACCGGAATTAGTTGTTACGTAATATTTGTTTAAACTGCTCTACACGACTTGACATCAACACTTGACCAGTATGTCACTGCATTGATAAATATAGCACATTAATTAACTGACCAGCGAAGCCCGGGGGTGAGAGAAGATATGTAGGGTGAGGGGTAGAGATTAGGCATCCTATCCCCACTAGTAGGGTGGGTCAATCACTGGCTGACGTGGAGGAGCAACTCTAGTTAACTTTGTCCTCGTGTTCATGGATTAGCCATCTACCTTCCTTTCAGTCTTCATACCCTATAAGTCTATCGCACATTCCCTCTCTCTCTCTGTCTCTCTGTCACTCTGTCTCTCTCTCTCTCTCTCTGTCTCTCTGTCTCTCTGTCTCTCTCGCCATCTCTCTCTCTTTCATAACTTGTTAGACAGGGATTTGAGTCACCGTAAATATAAGATTAGAAATCACGTCGGTATTCTGCACTTTTGATTTCACTTTATTTTTCTTTCTCTTTTTAGTTTTAGACTTTTTTGGCTGGAGCCAGTGGCGAAGTCGGTAAGATACTCGACCGCGGATCAGTATGTGTGGGGTTAAAATCCTGGGCTCGCCCGTCACTGACAACGCTTTCGAGTGAGGAGACTGACGTTAACTCTAGCTTTAATTAATACTATATTTAGCTTTTTTCTTTTAGACAATTTAGTGTACTAATTTAATTGAGATGACTCGTCGACTATGGTGGTTATCGGTCTTCCTCCACCTTCTTCAGTGTGTGCTAATTAGATAAAAAGAAGTAAACACGCGTTATAATGAATAATCAACTTTGTTGACATCTATCACTTTTAAAACCACATGTTTAATCCGTTAGGCAATTTAGACTATTTTCCGTATAACCAGTCCAGTGAATGTCTGAAATTTTACTTTCAGATCAGCGCGGCCGGGATTCGAACCCACGAGGATTCAAATCACCTCATGATTTGTCATTTAAAAGTTCATGACGTTACCCCTACGCTATTAAGACATTCTTTAGGAATGTCTAAATATATATAGGAAGTGTGAGAGGTTTGCATTTGTGCTGTTCGCAGTTAACGTATTGATATCTCTCTCCCTTCAAGCAGTAAAAAAGCAAACTCCCATTTCTCGTTTTATCTCACTTTTAAAATGAAGGTTTAATGTACACATTCATCACAACTACTGTCTTTCTAAAATGCCAGATTTTGCCTCACTTAAGTGCTCTGTTAATCTGCAATTCAATTAAGCAGACAGTTTTCAATCAATCAATAAATATATTACGCTAAACCGTTTAACGGATAATAATTCACATATTCACAGATGACACAACAGTCACTAATTAAGCATTATTGACTAAATAATTGATTAGTCGTAGTCAATCTTTGGCATTTTTCTTGATTTGTTCATTTAATAAAACACCAATATTTGCCGTTGTGAAGATAGATATATTCGCGGGTGGTCTCTCCTAATCCCGCCTCTCAGTGGTTCAGCTGAAGACACACGCGTAGTACAACTCTGTCAACGTGTAGCTGCTGATTCACGTGGTCGTATTATATAATTTCTCGTATGCAATATAAATCTAACAAACCATTGTTACACGCAGTTGAATACCACCTACAAACAAATGTTACTTTCATTTTATATAAGATAAGTGTCTAGAATTAAATGTTCAGAATTTTGTAGCGTGTTTGCGTTTTTACATTTATTTAAAATTTAATAGCATATTTATTTAATTGTCGCATGTTAGTCAATCAAATAATAGTGATCTAACCCACTCACTTGTATTTATCAAAGTAATTGTTTCAATTAACGTTTTAAATTTACATAATTTTTATTGAGTATATTTATATCGTCGTAATTAAAAAAGCTGGTAAAGCTGTTAAAGGTGGTAAAGATGTTAAAGGTGGTAAAGATGTTAACGTCAGATGTTAACTCGAAAGCGATGTCAGTAACATTTATTGTAACAAGATTTTTTAATCCATTCCTCCTAATCTCGTCGTTTCGTCCTCTCTTTCATCCACATGTCAAATTTAAACGGGTAGTGTCTTCAATAAGCTGGATAACTCAGCCAAGACTTCGATGTTTACCTTTACCTTCTGACACGATTCCATCTTCATCACCCCCCCCCCCCTCCCCTCCCCTCTCCGGGACAACCCCCCCCCCTTCCTTAACCCCCCTGTCCAAAATTACTAACTTATCTGCTTTATATATCACAATTCACCTTATAATCATGTCAGTGAAATGTTCAAGGGAATTTTTATACGGATACGGGTTGAACAGCTAAAAAGCAGTGACGTTATTAAAATAAAATTATTCCACTCAGTTTTAATATTATAAACAGTGCACATAGCCTACGGACGAATAGTAACACAAACCGTATGTGCAAGGCGCTATAATACATTAGTTTATACCTTATTATTGTATTCATTATATTTCTAACATTTTTCTTTTATATCTAGTAATAAACCGTTTAGTTTTAGCTCATATATAGGTGTTTTGTGACATATTTATATATTGAAGCGCATGGTCCTAGTTTTAAAATCATGCGCTTATGTCTTTCTTTAACAATACAAGAATATCGTTTTAATGAATACCTTTATTTTTAGAGTGTATCTATTTTATATTTGATAAAAATTACTTTCTCGTAACTTGCGGTTCCTCCTAACCTTCGAAGCATAATATAAAAGTTTGGATCCTTCGCAATTCGTGCAAATTAATTTTATTCATTATCGAAAGCTTATGATTACAGTATCTTATCAGATAAATAAAAAATTAATAAATTAAATTCATGTTACTGTTAATGAGCTATATTGGATTTGTCGACCGATGACACCATGGCGTCATACTCGTTTCTTGTAGGCCTAGTGGACTTTTTTTTAAAAAGTGTACTTTAATTGAACTTAGCCCATCAGAATTTTATCCATTGGAGCTTTTTTCACTTTAACATCTTTACTTTGATGCAGTATTATAGTCTTCGAATATCTCTCTCTCTCTCTCTCTCTCTCTCTCTCTCTCTCTCTCTCTTCTTGTTTCACTACAATTCTGCCAAGCGTTAGGTTTCATGCACAAAATCATACAGTAAGTCTGTTTAGACAAAAATAGACTTTAAATAGAAGAGAAATCTAGAAATCCACAGGCTTTCAATGTTCTCACTGTCTTACTCATTTTCTGATCGCATAGGTCTATCTTTTATCTGTCTTATTGATGTAATTATACCGCATGCGCAAGTAAAAAGAGCAAAATGCAACTTTTTAAAATATGTTAAGCATCTTAAAATTAACTCCGATGTCAAGGATTCTCTAATCACGAATTTTACCGTCAAGTATAGTTATGTAATTTATTGACTCTCTAGTCTGGGTAAAACTTGACTGGTAGGGGTGGGTGAAGAATTAAGACATCGGCTAACCCCCCCCCCCCCCAATTCACAGCGTACCAATATGGTCGGGAGAGGACGGGATAAGAAGCGGGTATAGAAATGACCCACTCCTGATAGAGGGTATGGAGAGGGTAGATAATTCTGTTTACATTTCTTCTTAGCAACGAACTTCGACTTGATGAAATAAACCAAATTCCGATGTCTTTATGCGAATTAAGTGTTAAGACAGAGTCTTGAATTAGACAGTTTTGATACGTTTGAGTTGCTAAACTTGTAATCTCTTAATTTTTATATCTCATTTACTCAAATATAAAACAATCGACATAGCCAAGAACAGAACAAGCATAATTGATTCAGTTCGTTGAGTACTGAGAAATACTAAATTATAGAAATTATGTAAGGAATTTAAAGGATTTAAACTCTACTGCGAGTGTTTACTCTTATATCAGTTAATGTATTGATAGAATATGAGTAACGTGAGCAGAATTAGAACCTGTACCTACTGTTCGCCAGTGGGACAACTTATCTACATCGTAACTAATAGGAAATTTCTAATATATCATTCCAATCTAAAATTCATTTAGAAATGCTAGATTACGAGTCTGAAATTTTGTAAAGAATTTGTCTTCACTGTTCAGATGTAGGCAGAAAGATGGAAAGAGATGGAAACGTTTAGTTGGACTCACAAAATTCTTGAAAGGGACTCAAGCATCAGGAATACAGATAGACAGTTAAGAAATAAGATAAGAAATATGCTATAAATAAAAAAGGTTGATATTGTATATTATAACGGGGATGTGCTAATGGAAGATTTAAAAGAAAGAAGAATGCAAATGAAAATTGTTAGAGACAGACTTAGCCTATAGGCATTGGGTACTAGTTGATTTTACAACAAATTCGTATATAGAGATGACAAGAAAGGAGAAAATACGTATTAATCTGTTAACTCATTCATCGTATGCTTCTGTTTCAAGGTTCATCATGCCTGAGAAAATAGCAATAAAATATTTGTTCTGCATTTTGAGATCGATCGATCCTGCAGAAAAGTTTTGTTTCACGACGTTCCTGGAGTTTTAGCATATTTTTAAATCCTTTCGCCAGATGACTGCACTGTACATTGTATTTAAAATTTCAGGCTTGACCCAGAGATTTCAGCTGCAATAGTGCAATTCATTTCATTCTGGGACAGCAAGACAGCAAGACAGCAAACCTGCAAGAACAAGAATCAGGCTAATTAATATTTAATTAAAGTCACATTCTACGAACATTGAGGAATAGTAATGTTTAATACAAAACTAACCTCAAGAGGGCTGCTTATTTCTGTGCAGATACTTTCTGTGAAATTCGAGTCAACTAGCTCTGGGTTTAGGTTTGTATGCCAATGTTGCTAAAATGTCTATTATTGTTATTATTATTATTATGATTATTATGATTATTATTATTACTTTTTTTACTTATTTACCCCGGTGTAATAATATTTTCCAAACTCTGAGATATTTATTGTAGAAGATTTACGTAAAGTTCATTAATCTCTCTCTCTCTCTCTCTCTCTCTCTCTCTCTCTCTTCTCTCTCTCTATTTCTCTCTATAGAAAACTCTCTCCTATTAACACTGATGCCTTCACTACTGATATTGTGTCGTCTTCTTTGTATTTTAATCCATCTTTAACTGTTGCCGAATATTCAGCTCAATTTAGCTCCGTACTTTCTTCCATATTAGACAAACATGCCCCTCTCAAGACCATTCATTGCCGCTCAAGCCCTAGGAAACCATTTATTTCTGAACAAATCCTTAAACAAAAATCTGAACGATCCAAACTCGAAACAAAGTTCAGGAAGGATCTGAAAAATGCACCTGATCTAAGAAATTCAGACATTAAATCCAAGTACCTCAAACAAAGAAAATTATTAAATAAAATGATTAGTTCTGCTAAAAGCCTGTACTATCAGAATCTAATCTCGCAGAATCAAAATTGTCCCAAGAAATTATGAGGAGCACTTGACTCTCTGCTTGATCGCACCATTCCCAAGTCACTCCCCTCTACCACCTCACCATCTTCTCTTGCTACCTCTTTTCTAAACTTTTTAAATGACAAAATAGCCAAACTCTGTAGCTCTATACCCTCCAACTCCATTGACACCGACAACTCCATTTCTGAAAATATGCCTGAACCACCATTTCTATCTAGTTTTGAACCAGCTAAACCGGAAGAAATACACAATTTTATTCTTCGCTCTACCGACTCATCTTGCTGCCTTGATGTTATTCCTACACGATTACTGAAATCCTGTATTGATGTTTTAGTTGCTCCTATTACTTACTTAATTAACCTCTCACTCTCAGAAGGTATCTTCCCGACCTCCTTCAAACAAGCAGTTGTATCTCCTTTGCTAAAAAAGCCTTCTCTACCAAAAGATGATCTTTCCAGTTACCGTCCTATTTCCAATCTTAACTTCATCTCTAAACTTCTTGAAAAGGTAATTTATACCCGTTTATGCACTCATCTTGATTCTTTCCCTTCTCTCTCTCTCTCATTATCAATCTGCCTATAGAAAACTACACTCTACTGAAACCACTCTTCTTCGTATACATAATGATCTTAGCTTGGCCATGAGTAGTAATCGGGTTTCTGCTTTGGTTCTTCTAGATCTCTCTGCTGCCTTTGATACAATTGACCATGGCATCCTAATAAATAGGCTTAAATCTTGTTTTGGCATATCTGATTCTGCTTTTTCTCTTCTCACATCATATCTCTCATGTCGCACACATTCGGTAGTCATTGGTCAAAATCGCTCTTTTGAACTACCCCTCCTACGCGGTATTCCTCAAGGTTCAGTGTTAGGTCCATTGCTTTTCTCTTTATATATCACTCCTCTTACCTATGTGCTTGCTCAGTCATCCATAAATTTTCATTTCTATGCAGACGACACACAACTATATATTTCCTTTTCTAATCATGATTCCTATCAGAAACTGGCTCATCTCTCATCAATTCTAGACAAGGTTTATTCCTGGTTTTGTGCTAACCGTCTTGCTGTTAATCCCTCCAAAACTGAATACCTTTTAATTGGCACTCCCTGGCAAAGAAGTAAAATTGCCAATAACTCGTTAATTTTCGGAATCTTGCTCTTTCACCTTCTCGTCCCGCCAAAAACCTTGGAGTCATATTTGATGAAAACCTTGACTTTAAATCCCATATCTCTTCCGTTTGTCGCGCTTCTTTCTTTCAGATTCGTCAAATTAGGCAAATACGTCCATCCCTTACTAGAAATTCAGCCACTATCCTTGCTAATTCTATAGTTCATTCAAAGCTCGACTACTGTAATTCATTATTACATGGGTTGCCTACTTCTTCACTCAGTCGTTTTGCAGCACGTCCAAAATTCTCTTGCACGTGTTGTTTGTAAGTCCTCTCGACTTCAATTTCGCTCTCTTTCTCTACTTCGCAGTCGTCAATGGCTCCCTGTTAATCAACGCATAAAATATAAAATAGCTCTATTAACTTTCAAAACTCAGCGATTTGGCAAGCCTTCTTACTTATCTGAAATTCTTCTTCCCTATCGTCCCTCACGTGCACTTCGCTCCATCGATGCCATTCTTCTCTCAGTTCCAAATATTCTCACGTCATTGGGCAGACGTTCATTTTCTTACGTAGTACCCACAATCTGGAACTCTTTACCTGCTAACCTTCGCTCTTGTTTTTCTCTTTCAACATTCTCTAGCAAGCTTAAAACTTTCCTTTTTCCACCATAGACTTAATCAATCTACCTGGAACATTTTTTGATCACCGGACTGGCTTTCGTTTAGGACCTTACTTCTCAGCACATTACTTTCGCAGACTGGTCGGGATGAATTGATCTGTATTGATGTGTGCTGTGGGGGACGTCCCTGACATCATCCCTGGATGAGGAAACGGACGTTAAACCTTTATTATTATTATTATTATTATTATTATTATTATTATTATTATTATTATTATTATATCTTCAGTTTGTTCTGCTATGCGAAGGTCCAAGGTACATATTCCTACTAACATTCTACATTCACGATCTAAACGATCACTTAGTAGTTTACAGAGTTGATCCCTTCACAATGGTCTCTATATGCTTTATTCACATCTCTTGTAACCAATTTATCTTGGGAATAATATGACTTCGCAGGTTGTTTCCCTTTGCATTGCCAGATGTTGCTTAGTTACCTCTTATACGACACGAGTGGTTAAGTTAGCCGTTGGGTCTATTCTAGAGTGGATCGGACCCAACACGAGGTTACTTATGTAGAAACAATAGTCAAACATCCTATCCATAAAAAACTCTTACGATCTGGACAAATCACGTAAGTGCTCTTTATAGAGGGGTTAGAGCAAAAAAAGCTAATGTTAACGTCACTTTAAACACTCGAAAGCTATGTCAGTGACGGGAAAGCCCAGGATTTGAACCCCGAACATACTGATCCGCGGTCGAATATCGACCGTGTATCAGTATGCGCGGTCTTAACGACATCGCCACTGGCTCCAGCTTACACTTCCAGGTTGAGGTGTAAGTTCGACACTATAAGAGTTTTAATTAAAATATTAAATTAATTAGTAAACTCATCTCTTGAAAATGTTTAATCTTAATCGACTAATTTTGTTATGATTTTTTTAAAATGACATATTGCATATTATACATGCTTTCCTTATGCAATGTAACATGTAGGCCTAACAATGAGTAAGTTGTTTAATTATTTTCATGAATATTCACATATAACTAACTATATTGGTTTATGCAATTGGTTTTAAATTTGACTTTGAATTTTTATATTTTGCGTAAATTTTGATGTGACTTCACATTACATTTGGACATCACAGTTTACATGTATTTTAGTACGTAAATTTCTTGGTCAATTCAGATCAAAAATAAAAAATGACATAATTTTGCTCGAAAGACGAACATGGGTTTACTAAAATTATATAATCTATGTCAATACGGGTTTACTAAAATTATATAATCTATGTCAAATGCTTATTCGCTAAACAAGTGCCTGATTTTTAAACGAGAAAACAGAAGTATGTGTGTAAAGGCGAATACTTTAGAGCTGAGTGGGTACAGTTACATAGCGGATGATTAATTATAAAGTTATTGAACTCTTATTAGTTAACTGATTAACTAATCCTAGATAATATTAATCTAAATAAAGATTATCCAGGACTAATCTTTATCTAAATTAATCCTATATAAGTTAATCTAGGATTAATCTAGTTAATCCCAGATTAACTTTTAGATCTCGTTAATATAAGATTGACGAGATCTTAAATCTAGTTAATCCTATTAACGAGATTAAAAATTAAACTTGCTATAGTTCTTATTTCAATTTCCTGCATTGTTTACTCTTTTTGTATATATATCGACAAGAATATGGATTTAATAAATTAAAATATAGTGTTAACAAGTAAGAAATAACAGAAAACAAAATCTTTAAATTTATTGCAGGCCTAATTATAGTCAAAAGTTAAAACATTGATACATAATTTTCCATAATAAAGAATTTAAAGCTTTCAACTCATATGTGACTCGAATATTTAATAAATTTTGAAGTTACAAAGCTTCGTGCATATTAAAGCGACAAGTGTGACGGCATAGATCCATAATAAGAAATTTGGTGAACTTTACGGACAACATGAATGTTACTTTCGCTTAGGTATAAAACATTATCATATTTTCTCAATCTCTGCATATTTACGTACTTTGTTGCAGATTATGCCAAATTTTTTCATGTAGCTTAAGTTCACAAAATGTTAAAATACCCGTAGACGTTTAAAAACAGTTAAGAAAGTGGTCCGATTAGCGTTGCGCCATTTTTGACTATGAAGCATAATAATAATTTATAACTTTAATTCTTTGATAAGAAGTCAGCTGTTTATAACCTGTAAAACCTTTATAAGCTGTTTATAACCTGGGAAAGTACGACGGTTTTAAGTATGCGTTGGAATTTCCCGCTGTAGATTTACGGTGTCAGCAGAATAACCACGCAGGTCTAGACGAGTGACAATGTGGGCGGAGTTAGTGCAAATAAAGTGGCGTAGTCCACATTAAACTGAGTTCCAACTTTGTTAGTTAAACAAAAGTAAAACATTTTAAATATCCAATTTGGCGATAATTCTCTCTATCATTATTGTAGCTTTGGTTTATGCTATAATGCTAATCACATGAAATCACAAAATTATGAACAGAAAATTCTAGCTTTGATTCATGCTAATCAAATTAGATCAACAAATAATACAAAAGTAAACACGCATTATAGTGAATAATCAACTATGTGATATCTATCACTTTTAAATACCACATGTTTAAACCGTTAGGCAATTTAGACAATTTACCGTATAACCAGTCCAGTGAATGTCTGAGATTTTCCTCTCAGATCAGCGCGGCCGGGATTCGAACCCACGAGGATTCAAATCACCTCATGATTTGTCATTTAAAAGTTCATGACGTTACCCCTACGCTATTAAGACATTCTTTAGGAATGTCTAAATATATATAGGAAGTGTGAGAGGTTTGCATTTGTGCTGTTCGCAGTTAACGTATTGATATCTCTCTCCCTTCAAGCAGTAAAAAAGCAAACTCCCATTTCTCGTTTTATCTCACTTTTAAAATGAAGGTTTAATGTACACATTCATCACAACTACTGTCTTTCTAAAATGCCAGATTTTGCCTCACTTAAGTGCTCTGTTAATCTGCAATTCAATTAAGCAGACAGTTTTCAATCAATCAATAAATATATTACGCTAAACCGTTTAACGGATAATAATTCACATATTCACAGATGACACAACAGTCACTAATTAAGCATTATTGACTAAATAATTGATTAGTCGTAGTCAATCTTTGGCATTTTTCTTGATTTGTTCATTTAATAAAACACCAATATTTGCCGTTGTGAAGATAGATATATTCGCGGGTGGTCTCTCCTAATCCCGCCTCTCAGTGGTTCAGCTGAAGACACACGCGTAGTACAACTCTGTCAACGTGTAGCTGCTGATTCACGTGGTCGTATTATATAATTTCTCGCAT
Organism: Enchytraeus crypticus; assembly: GCA_905160935.1. Classification (NCBI taxonomy): domain Eukaryota; kingdom Metazoa; phylum Annelida; class Clitellata; order Enchytraeida; family Enchytraeidae; genus Enchytraeus; species Enchytraeus crypticus. The sequence goes on along the minus strand of CAJHZI010000252.1, from coordinate 1,330,831 downwards.
GCAATATAAATCTAACAAACCATTGTTACACGCAGTTGAATACCACCTACAAACAAATGTTACTTTCATTCTATATAAGATAAGTGTCTAGAATTAAATGTTCAGAATTTTGTAGCGTGTTTGCGTTTTTACATTTGTTTAAAATTTAATAGCATATTTATTTAATTGTCGCATGTTAGTCAATCAAATAATAGTGATCTAACCCACTCACTTGTATTTATCAAAGTAATTGCTTCAATTCAAAGTATTGTTTCAATTAACGTTTTAAATTTACATAATTTTTATTGAGTATATTTATATCGTCGTAATTAAAAAGGCTGGTAAAGCTGTTAAAGGTGGTAAAGATGTTAAAGGTGGTAAAGATGTTAAAGCTGGTAAAGATGTTAACGTCAGATGTTAACTCGAAAGCGATGTCAGTAACATTTATTGTAACAAGATTTTTTAATCCATTCCTCCTAATCTCGTCGTTTCGTCCTCTCTTTCATCCACATGTCAAATTTAAACGCACACACGCACGCACACATAAGCACGCAAACATAAGCACGCACACACATACAAACACAAACACAATCAATCAATAAGAATTTAACGTCCGGTTCCTCGCTATAAGGCAATGTCAGGAACGTCACAAACACACACACACACAATCAGAAACAACAATGCAGCATTATAGCAATATCAGCGATATGTTGATCTATTAAAATAGCAGACGTGGTCAAAACTAACAACTATTATTACATAGGCTGCATAGTGACCATTTAAAAATATTCTAAATTCATGATTTGCATTATTTCCGTTTTATAACGAGCAGATATAGAGGTTACTGGCCTAGCATCAAACTTCCCATATCATTGCTTACTAACAGCATAAGTTAATAGTTTTAACTAAAGGCCGATAATTATATGCCAAATCAACAAGTTATACGTGGACATCGTTTAAATTCTGCGCAGTCTAAAAATATCAAGTACTGTAGGAGTCTGTAAGTCCTATCTCTTGGCTCTTCTGGGATTTGTAGAGGTTGAAGAGGGGAGGGGGGCGATACGTGGAGAAATTCAAATTTAACGAGGAACATACTTTATCGCCGACTTTATTCTATGAAAATAAACATAGTACATTTGTAAAAATTGAAGTGGATAAGAGTAAATAAACTTATGCATTTAATAAATTGGCCTATTTTGCTGTGCAATAACACAATTTTAATATGTTTACCATACAGTGGTTATTAACACTGGGTTTTTATTTCTGCAGCGTTTCATTTCCTACAAGGGTCTGATTTGTATTATATTTTCTGGAATATCAGTTGTATTATTGTATCAGATATATCAGTCAATCTATCTATCTATTTTATTTCAGACACATATATAGGTCCTTATAGCGAAATACAGGTCCACATTCCACTACGGATTGCGTAACTTTCTGTTGAGTGACTGAAGTATATTACAAAATTGATAAAATGCAACAGTATTTCGAACTTGTAGAATTTTACAGCCGCATAAGCGGAAGGCAGGATAGGATTCGATTTATACGAACAAAAATTTAATCGAGTGAGTAGGTTCTTGGCTAGAATTTAATCTTTTTCTAAATATTAATTATACCCAGGCCACGGAAGTACACGGAATTACGGACACTTTGGAATCAACCTGTTTACGAATGCTTGCATGGGATTGCACAATAACCACGCCTCTATAAGGTGTGCGTCATGTCAATAACCACGCCTCCAAGATTCTTCGGCCTCTTATACACCCTTGGCTCGTGGCTTACATGACATTGCCTTCACTACAGTTAAATGAGGTCGTACCGTACACACAGCTTTGTGCAGAATTGAATTTTTTGCTTCTTATCAGTTATTATTAATCTGGAGACACCAAAAACATTCCCATTAGCCGTTGAATCTTTACCTGTAGAAAATATTTCTGATCAGTCAGTCTTGAAGCTCCGAAACTCAGATTAGCTTTTATTCTTCGCATCTGCAGTCTACAGACTCAACAATTGTTTTAGTTTAAATAAGTTCAGTCCTTTATAAGGAAATATAATATTTACATGCAGGGTATATAGTCAGGGACATGCATCCCCATATACATGTAGATGCATATTTCCCTCCCCCCTCGCCTAAATCACTATGCGCAATTTTTCCACTCACCCTTTTTTAACTCCGTACTTTTTCCACTTTGTCCACGGCGCAACTTGCTTCGTTGGTAACATTGCATAGACCCCTATATTTACATGTAGGCCTAGATATTTAATATAACTTCAATTTGCAAAGATACTATCGATCTATCTAAGCTGCTTCTGACTTAACAACATTATCGGGACATAAGTGACGTGACACACCAATAAGGATTCAGTTCTATTAAACGTTTACTGCGATTGACGTTCGTGACTTCTAAACTCTGGTTGTTGAAATGAGTAAATACGATGATGGTTGGTGTGCTCTTTGTGAACACTCTATCAGAGCTCTAGAGGGTTTGGAGAGCTTGAAAGCAGACCTTGAATTGAATTTTGAAATATGTGCTTTGGATCTGCTATAATAGAAATAATACATTAGATAGACAAAGAGAGAGAGAGAGAGAGAGAGAGAGAGAGAGAGAGAGAGAGAGAGAGATAAGGAGGTAGTTTGTAGCATAGAGAATTAGAGATCCACATACTGAGTAATATACACAAGAATGCAGTATATTGCGCTATATTTATAGTGAATGCTTTGGTAACATTAAATATTTATATCTCATGACAGTTACAGCATTATACGAATAGTACACGCATTAATGATATAATTGCCTAAATTGATATAATATCCGCTTGTAAGCGAACAAATTAATTATGTCTAGTTAATATTTATCAGAATTATTCAGAATGGAATCTATTTACTCGAAGTTTATCTCAACGCAATAAATCATGTGATAATTTTGATGAATCAGACGGCAGAACGCCAGTCCCACAAATTCTGTTATCTTGCATGAATTCTGCCATTATTGGATTTCTTTTCTCATAATAATGTCACCGCGGAAGAGAACGATTAATTAATCTTCTATGCTCTCGAAATAAATTTTATACGAATAATTGCAATCTTATTTCCGTAGGCCTTCTGAAACAGTCAAAGTTGTCAAACCATCTATCTAGGTTTCTATTTTGAGCTGATCGTCATGGATTCTCTAAACACAAAGGGTGTACTAGTTGGCCTTTACATGTCAAAACCTTATTACCTGTGTGGTTGATGGATCTGAAATCATTTAAGATTTACGTATTTGTATGCTAGAGCTTTGTGGAAATGTACAACAGCCTGTGTAGTTTGATGTTATGCTTGATACGTCCCTGACATCAGCCTCAGGTGTGGAATCGAACGTTAAATCTTAATTTGCGTTATATTGTATTTTAAATTAAATCTGTAACTCCAGCATGAAATTGAGGAACTCTATAATTGATCATTACGCTATGGAAGAGTTACACTTACACTCAGTGTCTATGAGCTGTTATTAACAATTACTGCTCAATTACATCCTTGATTAACAATTTATTTATGCAATTAGCAATTTTTCACTGCTCTGCTACTGGCACCTTAGATTCCATTTTTCAGATCGTATGATTGTGAGTAACAATTAATACTTTGTTTCGTTCAACAATTCTTTCTGTAATTAGAAAGCAGGATCTGACCAATGTAAGTACATTGCAGATATTGTTCACCTATGGGAGTAATAATAGAGTTATTGTCAAGTTCCTCACTTCTTCAAACCTTTCTGCAAGAATTAAGCTTTTCAGTGTAAAGCTCCAAGAATTTAAACTAAATCTAGACAGTTTTAACGAGAAAGACGGAAGATTTTCGGCATGATCTCAATTTAGTAAGTGTTGTGTTTAATTAGTGTGTATATAAAAGGTGCAGTGTATAATTCGATTAATGTCATTCTGTTTAATCTTTAAAATTTAATCTTTTAATTGTTTAAAAGAAACGTTATTCCTAACATTGTGAACTGTGTTTTAATAAAGTCGTTGAACGGTTGTATGGACGGATAAAGAATAAGAATGGTGGAAGATTTGATGACACGTTATAGTAAAAGATGTAAAGTCCGTCGTTTGACGGGGTGGTTAATGCCATCTGATGAAATATTTGTCAGATTTAATGTATATATTTGTGTACATTGTGCGATCAAATACTTGTTGTTGATTGGTCATCTTTAGGACTGGTCAAGTAATGAGTTGTTTGCAAGTTGATTAAATAATTTGTTTGATTAAATAATTGATTTTCGTCTAAGTGGTCAATAATTAGCTTTGTGCATCAAAGGCTGGAATATTTACATATTTACCCCATTTGCTATTGAAAATCGTAAACAATAGTTACCTTAAGCTATTATTATGCCCATTCGTGTTTGTTTGCAATGGCAGGCTACAGTCACTATGTAGGCCTATTCATGTTAGATATTAAACAGTACAACAGTAATTATTATATTAATAAAACTGGCAGAGGAGAAATTTGGTAACATTATGATCTTTGTTATTATGAGGAGTAACAGCTCAAGTACAACAAATGCGATATTTAATTCACAATTCTCCATTAACTTATCGCCGAATCCTGTCTCATTTGATAAACAACTATTTGCCTGTTTATGCCCGAGCTACAGTATAAATCTAGCCGATAAAGACTAGATCTAGTCTGCATAAGCTAGATCTAGCATAGCTAGTTGAAAGACTAGATCTAGCTAGTATAGACTAAATCTATAGCCTCTATCGACTAGATCTAGTCTCTATAGACTAGATCTAGTCTCTATGCAGACTAGTCAAATATTCTAGGTCTAGTCTATACTGGCTAGATCTAGTCTCACTAGAATAGATCTAGCCTGTATAGACTAGATCTATAGTTTATATCGACTAGATCTGGTCTCTATAGACTAGATCTAGTCTGTAGAGACTAGATTTATACAACATGTGTTACATAAGTCTACCCTACTTGCAGGGGCGGATCCAGGAATTTTTTAAGGGGGGGGGCCGAAATTTTTTTTGGACAGTGTACACATTTTTTGCTTATGCCCCGCCTTCTTAGGGAAGGGACGCAACCAGAAAAAATGCTGTGTGGTGGGGGGCTCAAAATTTTTCAGCATACTGCACTCGGCTCATAGAGTGAGTATATCCCCGTATCTTACCCCCCCCCCCTCATACCCGTACTAAAGTGAGAGGAAAACCTAAAATGCCTAAAATTCTACATTTGTTTAGGAAAAAGTAGGTTAATTTTTTCACCTCTGAGGCTCTGAACAAACTCAACGGATCTGGAACTATTACAAAAGTGACCTAATTTTGGGCGGAAGGTGGGGGGGTGGGGCTTAAGGCCCTCGATCCCAGCCATGGCGGTTTGCACCATTGTTCAGGGAGAGAGTTCACATTTTTTATTTATACCCTTTTTCCTCTTATACAGTGGTTAAAGTGAAAATTGAAACGGTCAACATTTTTCGGGCTCCCCCTTCCGTTATATGGGCCCCTAGTGGGGCCCATATTTGAAAAAATTCCAGGTAGTCGGTCTGTTCGAGTTCCCTCTTGTACCCCCTAACCCCCCTAACGCCCTTAAAACATATTTACACCTAGAAATTGCATAGAAACAATGAAAATATAGTCTAAAATGTTTTATCGTCGAGCCTAAGGGGGGGGGGCCGGGCCCCCTGGGCCCCCCCTGGATCCGCCACTGCCTACTTGAGTACATGAATACTAGCAAACTTTGTGCATAAATTTATTCCTGAGCTGGCATTTATAGAAACATATAGAGGAGGGGAGGAGGGGAGGGGAGACGGGGGTGGAAACGGAGATTGGAAACGATATTTCCATTGCCGGGGTTTGTTTGCTTTGCTAGCTCCTGCAAACATATGCGATGGTTCTAATGCGGCAAACAAGTTGTATAATTACTTGAGATTGTTTAGCCTACTTAGCAACCTGGTTAGCGCTCGTGGTCAAACCAAATAATGACATTGCGTGGTCTGTTGATATTGATTTTAGCTGACTGGTATCAGTGGTATATGTTGATTTTATTGATTTAGATCAGCTTAACATTACGGTTTGCAGGCTTCTGTTTGTTCGTAATCCGATACCTGTTGTAACAATGCTAAGTGCGAGGCTAAATGCTGTTACAATACTAGTGGGTAATTTGGTAAAACTTAAGAATGGATATACATGTCCGCCAAGGACTCTCATAAAATTTGCACTCTCATAACATCAAAAAGACCAAAGTTATTAGAGTGTCCCATAATAAAAGTGAAGTTAATTTCACAATAAATGGTACTAAACTTAAACAGGTAAGTAGTTTCAAATATTCGGGTCATGTTGTAACCGATGACGAGGAATGTGAGACTGCAATATGCAGTAGGATTGCAAAAGCAAAAGCGGCATTCGGTAATAGGAAAGAACATTCAACAGAAAGTCTAAAGAAAGACACAAAGATAAAGATAGTGAAAACTTAGTTTTGGATACGACATGGTATGGATGTAAAATATGGACCTTAAGGAAGGAAGATACTAGGAAACTAGAGGCATTGGAAATGTGGATTTGGAGAAGATTGGAGAGGATTAGCTGGACTTCAAAGGCTACAAATGAGGAAATTCTTAATTATAAGGGGGGAAGGTCTATTAAAAGAGGTCATAGAAGGTAGAATGGAAGGAAAAAGAGGCAGGGGCAGGCCGAGATTAGGTATGTTAGATGATTTAAAGACCCACTCATGTGTGCATATGAATAGGAAAGCGGAAGGAAGAGAAGAGTGGAGGCGTTATGTACCATGGATCTGCCAGTAGGTAGTGCACTAAGAGGGAATATACTGACTTAAAACATAATAAACTTAGAACTCTAAAATACCAAATTAAGGAAATTAAAAAAAATATATATATAGAAATCTTAGAAATAAACGAGCACGATAAAAGTTACTTCCACTCTCCGTTGTAGGTTGAAAACACATCTCTTCCCACCATAGATTTTATTTCATCTTGCCTGACTGTTTTTTTCTCACCGGACCGGCACTGTTTACGAACTTTTTCCTTCTCTTCAGCCCATGTTTTTCTTAGATCGTTTGGGGTGAATGGATTTGTAGTGACAAGTGATGGGAGGACGTCCCGGACATCATCCTTGTATAAGGAAACGGACTTTAAACCTTAATTATTATTATCATTGTATTATTATTATTATTATTATTATTATTATTATTATGTTATCAACATTTTCATATCAATTCATCAAGTCATATTCAAATCAAGTCATATTTATTTTCGATCGTACAATTTTCTATGCCTTCAGTCGGTTGCCTTAGCTCTCATGTCATGTCTGCAAAACGTGTGTAGTAAGAGTATCGATCTACATGTACATGTAGGCCTGGGCCTACACGTATCCTAGGCCTGCATGTGCAGTTAATGTCCAACAGTTATTACACTCGTGATAGTAATGCTTATCGTGAAGATTATGAAATTGCTCTGATCTATAGACCAGCTATCTATGTCCAACAGTTATTACACTCGTGATGGTAATGCTTATCGTGAAGATTATGAAATTGCTCTGATCTATAGACCAGTTTATTTGGCTCGATATCAACAAAAATAGTTTCACTTTGGCATAATATTATACTTAACGCATGCCATGCATTAATGCTCGTATTGTGTCCGAGCAACTGAAAAATGAGTCCACAGTATTATGTATACGAGCGTTAATGAAAAATTAAAATGTACAAAGGTTCATAAACGCAAAACCTTCTCGGAAATTATTACTATCTCAAAGTTAAGACTGTAAAGTTTGGCAAAGTTAAAACCTCACGACTTCATATTTTTTTTTAGTCTTTCTGCTGCAGTTGAGCGAGTGATTAACTTTAGATTATATATATATATATTAACTTTAGATTATATATATATATATATATATATATATATATATATATATATATATATAGGGTACATAGAGTATGGATAAGGCATAGACTTTGTGAAGGGATTAACTTGTTGATCTAGGAGTGCTCTTTTGGAGCGAGAAAGCAGACTATGAGTATGAATATGTACCTTGAACCTGCCACTTGGCAGTGCACTGAACAAGAAGATATATAACCTATACACATAGACAGTTAATATTTGAAAAGAAACAGAAATAAAAGCTGGACAGAGCAAGGATAAGGGGGAATGGTTTGCTGAAGGATGTAATACAAGGAAGAATGCAAGAGAATAAAGGTAGAGAAAGACAAAGACATGGGATGTTGGATGATTTGATAAAAAAATTAGCCTATAGAGATGAAAAGGAAGGCTGAGGATAGAATTGGTTAAAGAGTTCTATATCATATGCAGGTATTTGCCGTTAATTATACAGTTCAATAGAAAAAGGACGCTAAATAAAAGCTCGAGAAACGAGAAAAGTATGCTACGATATGTATCGAGTGCCTCGAATGAATAGGCGTATTTATCTTACAAGTGCTTCTCACAATTGAGTCAGCGAATTATGTACTTTATCTATTTATTCTCTTTATTATGTCTGTTAAAGAGGCGAACGATCAAAAAGGACAAAGCAAATTGAATTCTTTAGGTTTCGGAAAAAACTTATATTAATTGCGCAGTGTATATTACAGTTCCTGTGCGTGCTACAGCTTTAGGCTACCTGGCATTGATTGAAATGTTTATTTGTTTACTTTGGTAGAATAAATTTCTGTAACTAAATATTTTGCTACCTAATTAAAAAAGCAAAGAATGTCGTATGGCAATTTGTTAAATCACCAAATGATATGGATGATCATTAACTATAATTTCTGTTACCATTTTGCTTCTGCTTTCTAGTATGGTAGCCTACGCTAATTCTAAACTTTTCTATTTTTATATTACAATTATATGCCTGGAAACTTACTCTGTATAAATCAGTATTAATGCAGTTTGCTATACAAAGTAAAAGAGGCTTAAAACTCAAGACTGTTGGCTTTGATACTTAATTTATAAATAAGTGTTAATGATATCGGGCCCAATTATATTATTATCGTAAAACCGTTGTTTATCTGTGTTTATTTTCTGCAAATATCTGTGCTAAGTGTATCGGTGTAAGATTTTTAAGGCCAGTCAATGCTTCAACAATAGTCCACTAAATTTAAGTGGTCGTAAAAGCGATACAACGCTTACAGCGATACAACGATAGCGATACAAGCGATACAACGATACAAGCGATACAACGATACGAGCGATACGATACGAGCGATACAAGCGATACAACGCAACGTATCGTAAAAGCGATACAACGTCATTATTTGTTCTCGAAGGAGTTACCTCCCTTTGTAACTGTGCCTCTTTAGTATATAGGCCTACGGGTCCGAATTTAAATCCTGCAATAATCTAATTAGTTTTCAAACAAAATATAGATATTCCTAAGCGTCTGTATATTAAAAGCTGGTAAAGCTAAGGTTAACGTCAGTTTCCTCACTCGAAAGCGATGTCAGTGACGGGAGAGCCCAGGATTAACAATATAATCTTTATTTCACAAAATGCATGGCAGTAGAAACGTACAGAGTCAAATAAAATACAACCAGAACCATTTTACCGCATTCATTTACTATGGGCAAGTATAAAAGTAATTGGAATAGATATCTTAAATTGATATGTGTGTAAATCTGAAAAGGGGAATTGCTTGATTCGAAATTGTTGCAAATAAACCTATAGGCGAAATGTCCTATAGGCGAAATGTCCTATATAGTTATACCTTAACTACATGTAGTAAAACTATAGGTATCGATCTTGTAACTGTTGATACCTTCCTGTGCAAGATATAATCCATCTCTTTCCGCCGTAGGTCAATATTCTGACACACCTCGGGTCTTGGACTTGCACTTATTTGATCTCGCTTTTTCTTGCGGTCTTTGTATGATCATCATCTTGAGATGCTTAGAGTCTGGTGATGCAAAGACTGCTTGCTACATCCCTGACATAGCCTTATGGCGAGAAACTGGGCTTTATATAATTATTGATTGATTAATTGATTGAATTATTGATTTATATCAAGAAATTGACGATACTTAAGTTGATCAGTATTTGCGCCAACTTTGAAAGTAAACCTTTTCGGATTCTGCATTGCTATGGCTGATCGCTGGAAATTCCCAACCTGTATATTTCGCGTTGATTTCTCGGAGATTGGAGGTTTTGAACGAGACCTCGGTTGGGTTTTTTGTCATTGCGAACTGGTTTTACAATTAAACATCGACACTTTCTTTACTAAATGCTCAGAAATAAAATTCAGAAATAAATAATTCATATATTTCAAGGTTGCTTTTAAATAGTTAATACACTGACTCATCGGTGTTACAATTCGGATTGGCGTTTGATATCGGATTTATATAGGATTAATTTAGGTATAATATTAGCGCAAGTTTTTGAAAAGTGTCGAGAAATACGGAACTACAGTTGGTAAACCAACTTACGAGCACGCTAGTTTGTATATAAATGCTGATTTTTGCTGTTTGCGTCACTCTACGACTCCTCTACACAGCGCTATGGTATTACTGTTTGCTGCTCGTCGTTGCTTTCTTGTCACATTTTACTGTGGGCATCGAATTTGTTCTCGATGTTAGATTGGAAGATTCAGTGAGGCCTATAATATTCAACTTAGCATTCGTTGTCACAGAATTAGTAAGATTCAGTTAGGCCTATAATAAATACTCAATTTAGCATTCATTGCCGCAGAATTTGTAAGATTTAGTTAGGCCCATACTAGTCAACTTAGCATTCATTGTCATAGAATTTCAAATGAGTCAGAGCATGAGGAGACAGAACCACCAAACATCTAACTACACGGTAAATACAAGCTTCATTTATTGCTTGGTATTTTTTATAGCCATCTGTGCTTGTTAAATTTTAGTATTTATATTTAATAAACGATTTACAAGAATACTCACAAACCGATTACACAGCTAGACAAGAAGTAGGTTTATTGATTTGTCATCGCCCTGTGATTAATTTTACTCAGTAAACAACGTATTACTTAATGTATTTATTTATATATTTGTTTATTATGCATTAATAATTAATTAATTAATTAATTAGTAATTAGTATTTATTAATTATGAACTTAATTATTAATCAAAATAATGCTATAAACCAATTCGTGCCATAAATAATTTTCTTTTTTTTTATGAGCATCAGTGCGTTTAACGGTTTATTTTTTGATTTTATTTTTTTGCTGTTAGACAGTGTACAAGAAGAAGAAAGCATGAAAGCCGTATTTAACGTTCGTTTCGGTTTCACAGGTGTACTCTCAGTGAGAGTCTGTTGGAGTATCGACTATCGAACCAATGATCTCTTGCTCATCAGGCCAGCGTGCTAACAACTCAGGCAACGACCAGTTACGTTGACTGATAGTTTACTTTGGCCTTAGCCTTATCTTATCATAGTTTACTTTATTAGATCTCTAGATAACTAGATCTCGCAATATCAGGCCGATAAAAAGCTGCAACGAGTTCTTGTCCACGAGACTATTAGGTATTGTTACACCTCACAGGTTGTTATGAAAAGCGAAAGCAGATTTTTCTGAACTCTGTTTCTACTTATATATTTACACTATATATATATATATATATATATATATATATATATATATATATATATATATATATATATATATACATATATATATATATATATATTATCAATTTATAAAAATTTGTTCTACTCTTCTTATATTAAGATATATAAAATTAGTGTTTGCTATTTAGAAATTAACTTTTTTTCAACTCGTCTCTTGTATATTTCCGTCGTATTTGTGAACTTGAATATTCTTTTTATCAGTGTGTTTGTAGTTCAGAGATTTTAAATAGAGAGAGGTACCGGAGTTTAAATGTATAATCTCCCCCACTTTTCACTTGTTGTTTATGCGTTTAACATTGGTCACTAGTTTTAAGTGACATTGATTTTTCAGCATCTTCGTTCTTGAAGAGGTATTACCTAACAGTTTAGTAGAGTATCAAGGAAATAAATCAATCGATTAATCAATAATTTATACAGAGAAAGGCTAATTGCTCTTCATGCTAACTGTTATGTAGGCAATTGCTACAACCAGTATGGGGAATAATAGGCCTAATTAATCTAGAGAAAATAGGCCTAATTTATAAGGCATAAATTGCCTAATAATAAATTTACGTGACTATTAAATCTTGAACAAATGCATGACTTCAAGACTTCATATGCCCTAAACAAGCTTACAAGCTAAACCCTAGTTTAACGCCGGTTTCCCTGTCAAGTAACGTGACACGCATTTAATGCTGCACTTACTGCTTTGCAGTCGTCAAACTTGTCGATATGCAAGCAACTTAACTTATATCTTCTTAACTACTCTCTTTCGAATTCAGGAAGTGGCTAGAAAGATCGTTTCCTAATTTCCTGAAATTACAGCAATCAATTAACCATATTAATTACAGTCAGTTCAATTTCTCTATATACATGAATACCTTGGTGGCTCACTGTGTAAACGCGTTAGATAACGGCGTGAAGTTTCAAATGCGTCTGATATTGATGTCAAACTTCTCTTCAGAGACGCTGGAGTCATTTATAAAATTTCTTTATATATATAGGCTAGGCCTATATATATATATATATATATGTATGTATATATGTATGTATCTATATACATATATGTGTATGTATGTATATATATATATATATATATATATATATATATATATATATATATATATATATATATATATAGTTTTATTTATATAGGCCTATGCATGTAGGACCTATATATATCTACATGTGTACATACATGTATGTATACACCTGTAGGCCTATATTTATATATAATAATTTAGGCATATATATATATATATATATATATATATATATATATATATATATACTATAGGCTTATACATGAATATACAGAATATAGTGTAGTGCATAACCATTTGTGAAGGAATAACTCGTTAATCGGTGGTGTGCTCTTTATGGAGCGTTAAAAGCAGCATGCGTGTAGGAATATGTACCTTGGACCTGCCGCTTGGCAGAACATTAGAGAGAGAGCGAGAGAGAGAGAGCGTGGGGATCCAGAGGGGCAGGTGCCCCCCACCCCTTCTTATTCTCGCCGATAAAATTTTCATTATTTACAAGTGCAGTTTATCTTTATATTTATTTTCATTGACTTCATTGCTGTTTGTATGTGTAAATATGTATATACATAGTATGTAAATATGTATATACATAGTATGTAAATATGTATATACATAGTATGTAAATATGTATATACATAGTATGTAAATATGTATATACATAGTATGTAAATATCTATATACATAGTATGTAAATATGTATATAGATGATAGTATGAACAAAAAACAAAAATATTGATATCTGCCCTATGTAGAGACAGACGTAAGTAAAAAATTTGGAACTGACCAAAACAATTTCGGCCATCTCCTCAAAATTCTTGGTTCTTGATAATATATACGTATATATATATATATATATATATATATATATATATATATATATATATAATGTACATAGTCTATATATATAACATATTGTAATTCTAGGAGTTTTTTCACAATATTATATTGAATATATTACTGAAGCGGCTTCAGCACTTGATAGGCCTATTGTGATCAACCAGATTCTATTCCTTATAGATACTTAAATTGCTCTAGGAATGTAAAAATTGTTCCTGATTTTCTCTTCTTTAAACCTTTAGCGGTCATTGCATTTTATCAAAATTATTTAAACTAACTGTTTCATTCTATCATTTTTGTTGCACGTTTTAAGGCGACTAATTGGTATTATGGTTAGTTTATGACAAATACCACACATTGGTCAAACATTTTTGAATGACAGACGGTTTTAGAAGATACCTCTGCTCTTATTGCTCGATCACTGCAACAGGGCGGAGCTTGATCGAGTTCTTTGTGCTGAGCATAGATATGAAATAGGCTCTAGGGCATGATGTAATCGAGTGAAAATCATACCGATAGATTACCGCAATACGACATATATTTGCGTAGTGGAGCTCGTAAACTAATAACTGCGCAGTAGCGAAATAGTTGACTACTTCCGTTGATTTATACAGAGCACAAAAGCTATTTATAGAGTTTTTAGGATTTCATTTTGCAGAATTGGTAGAACTCGAAGAAAAACAAAGAAGTTCAGTGGTGATAACGTAATTTAATTTAATTAATATTTGCGTCTTCAATAATCAATTTAGTTAAAGTAGTGCTTGATTTAATTATACACTTGAATCATTTTTAAATATAAATAGAAGTCAATTTGAACTTAAGAAGAATCATTTTCAGCAACTTTGCAAAAAAAATCTCTTTAAAAGAGATTATTTTTACCCGAGCTTCAGCATAGAGGAAAATGGAGCGAAGCCAGAGCAATGATTGGGAGGTTTTTTCTGTATATGACTCGCAGGTGAGAAAGTTTAGAGATAATTTAATTCTTTTCAGAATCTCTTAAGTTAAGTGTTTCATTAACAAATCTGTTACGTGCTTGAGTGTTTCTTTTTGCAATTTCTTTATTTTAATTAAAATTAAATCCTATAATTCTAATTGGCAATTTTATATAAAAATTTCGATCATGTTCTATACGCTCTAAGCTCACTTCAAATTTCTATGGCATGTTTACAAGCGTTAGGCCTACGTTACCACTGAAGTGAAGGATTCTACGAGAGAGATTCAAGCTCCATAAAGAGTACACCATCGATTAACGAATTATTCCCTTCACAAATGGCTATGCCTGCCACTATATATATATATATATATATATATATATATATATATATATATATATATATATATATATATATATATATATATACATGTATATGTATATAATCTTATATATGCATATGTATAAGATGACGAGCTTCTATAGGATGACGAGCTGCTGTAAGAAAGGCATTGCTCTAATTGTTATTTTTAATTTTCTATATTTTGTATGTTTTTTTAGTAATTTTTTATACCAATTCGAATTGCATTTACAGTAGTAATAGTTTTAAGTCCTTTACCACTCCAACCGCTAAAGAGACTGATTCTATGTCTTCGTGTATTTACATTGATATTTGCTATTACAATTGCTATTACATTACTATTACATTGATATTGCTATTACAATGATATCATGTACAACATTGCTTATTCCACACTCTTTGCACCATTGCGCGATAAATAGATATAACGCATTCTACTTAATCTTGAATAAGAAATTACTATTTCACTCTTTCTTGCGCGTGCATAGTAGTGTATGTATGTCGTATGCTCAAAGTCATCATGATGCTCAAAGTCATCATGATGCTCAAAGTCATCATGATGCTCAAAGTCAACATGATGATCAAAGTCATCATGATGCTCAAAGTCAACATGATGCTCAAAGTCAAAATGATGCTCAGAGTCAACATGATGCTCAAAGTCAACAGAGTCATATTCACTATGATCAAAAAATTGCCAGTAGTGACTCATTTCACAAGGTTCAGCTCCATTGGGTATGACTCACTGATTTGAAGACAATTAGACTCCTTTAGTTTCCTCCTATCAGGAAAAGTTTCGTGCTAAGCAGAGTTAATTGCTTAAATGATAAAAGCTGTGATTATGTTAAAAGCTTTGATTTCAATAGATTTTTAGTTGTGGCGGTATGTAGACGAAATTGGCGCTTCTTCTTGATTTCCGAACAGATCCAAAATTTCACTTAAATCGAAGTTCGAAACGTAACCTTTAAGAAAACTTTTCTTTTCTACTGGCTGAACTAAAACTAGGCGAAGCCTTCCTTCGAGATGATTCTTGCGTGACGCCCAATGGAGGTCAACAGTAGGACGCGGTAATGACTCATTTGTCGGGGTAGAAGGCGGGAGGAAGACTATGGAATTTATATTCATACCTCAGACCCCTCTTTCTGTGTGCTATGATTCATAGCTAGTCATTCGTCATTCAGCTATTATTTCTGAAAGATTAATATTTTCAGTCGAGAAATTATCGATTTGCATATTTTGATTATAAAAGGCAGCTATATCCGCACTTAACTTCATTTCCTGTAATCTTTTATACTGCATTATAAGTCAGTAACTATTTGAGATTATGACTTAAGAGTGTGTGGGTCAGTTCATTTTTATATCATTATCTCTTGACTCAAGAAGGATTAACAAATTGCAGAGTTGTGATTACTGCCAGGTTTAAAGTTATTTCTAGAAGACGGAATCTGAAGCGGACTGTAAACGGTAGATCCATCTCTCTAGACTCTAAGAGCCTAGAATTCTAATCCCGCACCCACTGATCAGTTGTCACAAATCTTACAGATCTGCCACTAGTTACTAACAGCATCTACTTCGTTTAAAGTTGGTAAAGCTAAGGTTAACGTCAGTTTCCTCACTCGAAAGCGATGTCAGTGAGGGGCGATCCCAGGATTTGAACCCCGAACATACTGATCCGTGGTCGAATATCTTACTGACTTCGCCACTGGCTCCAGCCACTTTACTTAGTAAATGTTTTTGCTTCAGCCAGTTTACGTAGTAAATGTTTTGCGAAATGCGAGAACATTCAATACTAAGATTAGCTTTTGCTTTCAAACATCTTGAAATTTGCAACTGAAATAAACAGACGTAAAATTTACTGTTTATTTTGCAAAATCTCTATTCTAATCCTTTACTACTCTTTAATAGATTTTATGTGACGTCATTGTCGCGCCTGCGCAGTGAGATATCAATTTCTTCAACACTGGCGGCTCTCAATTTCTAGAAAATAAGTGCTTTGCTCTCCATATGAGCTTAAAACGAACTTCCCGATAGCTATCGAATAATAACGACCTATAAACATTTGCGAAATAAGCTTCCTGTAGTTTCGTAACCACTTCAAAATATATGACATATCCGTAAAGCGTGGCTGAGTAATATAACCCTAGGTTTTTACTTTTATATAACTGAACACTTATAACAGGAACCTAGTATTTATATATAGTATATATACCTCGTACAGGTAAATACCTAGTATTTATCGATTAGTAGAAAATAAGATGTAGTGCTCTTCTCTGTTTAGCGCTCCGATAAACCGCTGGTCCAAAGTACATAAATGTATTTCTATTCACAGTTAGCCTTCAAGCTCCAGAATGAGCACTCCATCGACAAAACTTTAATCAATTAGAAAATAAAGGTTGTCTTATCTGCACAAAAATGTAACTGATAACTTGGAATAGTATTGTTTCTGAGGTGGCTTCTGTTTCCCTTCCTTTGTTCTTCCTTCCTTTTCTTCTTCCCTTCCTTTGTTCTTCTTTAATCGCCTTCTATGACAGGTAAAAAAGTAAACACGCATTATAGCGAAATGATCAACTATGTCTATATCTATCACATTTAATACAACATGTTTAAACCGTTAGACAATTTAGTCCATTTTCCGTATAACCAGTCCAGGGAATGTCCGAGATTTTACTCTCAGCTCAGCGCGGCTGGGATTTGAGCCCACGAGGATAAAACTTTTGACGTTACCCCTACCCTATTGAGACATTCTGGTGGACTTTCCAGTTAGTCTACTTTCATTCGACTCGGAAAACAGGGTAGGTGACTGCTGTATGGTACTTGACGGGTTACGATGGGGTGCGGTCGAAGTTTAGAATCATATCCCGAGTTTTTTGTAGGCCAATAATTTAATTGCGAGAGCTTATCAGTTATTGCATACAATATGTTAACAAAAAGATTATGAACACCCTTCTGTATATCTTTACCTACACTTTGATTTGAAGTAGCCTATATGCCAAAATTCTTGAAAACTTGGGTCCGCAAAACTGAATATGCATGTATATATTAGAATTTTTATTCCAGAACTTGCGATGTATAACCTTGTTCAACGGGTGGATTGTTCTCAGGCGCTCGTTTTGCGATACTATCCCGTAAAAGTAAAAACAATTATTGCTCGAAATTTAATTTTTGACTTCTGAACTAATTTATGATCAGGTGATAAGATAGGCAACGCATCTGACTAGGTTTGTCCGCAGAATCTCCAAAATCCAGTTTTAATTTAAACCTTTAGCTAAAGAGGATATGTTCCGTATAATTGTATGCAATGAGACCGATTTCAACGATTTGGCAGTTTGATTATTTTATCTCTAGCGTAGGATTTCTCTTAGAAAACCTTTGTTGTTCATCTTCTAGGGTTAATCTATAAGATATATCCGAGATAGCCCACACTTTCAATGATGAAACGGACATTAAACGTTCATAAACAATTTTATTATATTTATAAAGACCCATTCACATGAATTTTATAATTAGATCTATTATTACTCTACTACTTAAAAATCGCATGATTTACAAATAAAACAATAATAAATTAATTACTAATGACCTATTTCAAAAAGCTCTCTAAAACCGTCGTGGTTCTAATTTTAAGGAAACTTTCGGCTCAGCATAATACTTTAACATTACATGTTAAAGTATTATGGTATTTACGAGGAATGATAAACTGTTAAAGTCGTTACCGCATGAGAGCAATAAATAGCTATCAGCCGCTTAGCTTATATGAGTTCATAACAAAGTATAGACTTGATTTTTTAGTCTTTGCCTTATTGCAGAGATTTGTAGAAATTATTCTTAATTATATATATATATATATATATATAATATATATATATTATATATATATTATTATATATATATATATATAATTATATATATATATATATATACATATAGGCCTATATATGTATGTTCTGCCAAGCGGCAGGTCCATGGTACATAGTCATACTCACGTACTGCTTGTATAACTTGGGAATAATATGGCTTCTGGGGTGGTTTCCCGTTGCATATATATAATATATTATATATATACAGTATATATATGTATATAAATGTATATATATATATATATATATATATATATATATATATATATATATATATATATATATATATGCATATATGTTTTGTATAAGTTACTGCAGAAGAATAGAACAACCGTCTGCTGTTCATGGCATAAGAGGCGACATGTTTAATGTATCTTAGAAGCCTTAGGTGCTGGCAGATGTCTAACTTTTCTAGAAATTTTCAAGATTTGCTTTTGAAGAGTGTAGTCACAAATGATAGAGGATATAAAACTTGAGTAATTATTAAATTAACAACTGAAGGGTCTCGTTTAAAGCAGGAATAGATTAATTTCGTGTTAATTTAAAAGATACTCTCTCAACAAGTCCATGCAGTTTATGTTTGTGATTAGTTAATGTCCTCCTAACTGTCAAACGACCGTAGTGAGAAGAGCATGAACTCAGTTTAAATGGCTGACCTCTTCGCTGCTAGAAATGATAAAGCGCATTATTACGTTACCGTGAATACAATATAGTATTAGTTGCATTAACTAGCTTGTTATCGGTTTTGTGGTTAACGACATTAACAGACTAATGGATCGATTGATTTATTGATCGCTTGATTGACTGACTGACTGATTGTTTGATTGATTGAATGATTTATTGACTGAGTGACTGATTGATAGAAGGGTCAAGTGGAAAAGCTAGTATGTGTTTGATTACTACTGACTTCTAAATACATTATTACTTTGATAATTTGATTTATCACATGCTCAGTCCTTATCATTTGACGTTTTAAGCGCGTGCCTCAAGGTATTGAGTCTATTGACCCTTCAAATGATCGCCTGTATGTGATTATTTACCATGATTAACTCCTTATGCAAGCACGATGTTACTAAATATTAATGTTTGCCTTTCGTAAATGTACCCGGATTAAAATGTCGATGACACTTGATCAGATTTTACATCGCACTTAAAGAGTCTTTTCTCTCTACTAACGCGCCTAGGCATTAATTGCGTAGTTGTGCTTCTTTCGTACCGTTCTGCAAATAACGTAGATAATCCAAAATCTGTAATGTCATCTGATATTGCATAATCAAGTGTTGCGTCAAAATCACTCAAACTTTGACACATGGGCTTCAAAGCGTTTTCATTTTCAACGAAAGGGCAGGCTTTTCCTAAAACGCCGCCTAACTGCACTAAAACTGAAAAAAACTCTTAATTAAAGGGCCGTGTAAAGAGTCGTCCATTGTAAAGGGCCGTCTAAAGAGGGTAATGAAATTGTCCTCGTTATTATCATGTGACGGGAGTGCTGAAAAATCAGAGTTTCGAAGTCCGAAATTTAGAATCGATCAAGTTTTTGTAATCTAATATGTCAAATGGTTAAATTATCTTGACTATTATTTTTCGAGTAATGCTTACTGTAAACATTAAATATTAAATTGCATTTAATTTGTCGACATTTATGAGAATTTGAATTTTATTCTTGAGCCAAGTAACATTAGATCAAATAAAATTATAGCCATAATTACTGATATCTCAGATGTGTTATAAATAGTGAACGAAAGTTTAGTCAGGCCTATGAGCAGTACCCACACAAGATAGGCAGGCACGCGATGCGAATAGAATTGGAACAAAGAATGTAAAGTAGTGATTGGCTCTTATAAATATAATAGTTGCACCCTAAATTGTATCTAGCCTCACATTGATAAAGTCGTCCAGTGCAGGAAAGCTGATATCATACCACGAGATAACGTCCATGCATTCAACGGGACAAAAACTCAAATAGACAAAGCGCGTCTCTTTTGGGATTTGGCGTGCAGGCACGAGTACAAGTAAACTTCCGCGTAGCTCACTGCAGAAGAAAAGAACATTATCATCATCATCGTCGTCATCATCATCATCATTTTCCCTTCAATCTCGGTCTAACCAAAGTCCGGATAGACTGTCGCACACTGTATCATCAATCACTCCTATATAAAAGTTTTTCATTTGTTTTAGCAATTGTTTGTAGCAATTTCTGTAGCCTCTGCGCTCCATAACCGGATCCCATTTCTGTCGTTGGTTTAGATCTTAGTGCTTTGGCAACTTTTACGACACGTGCAGTATACGGTTGGGCTATTCTTCAGTAACCCCGTCACAACACGGCTATGAAAAACACACAGCATGTTTAGTAATTTCTGCAGTCGCCAGGGGAAAATAGTGATAGCCTAAATAAAACAGACAAAATTAATGCGCAGAAAAGGAGAAAATAAGAAGAAAATAACTAATTTAAATTATTTAATTTAAATTATTTAATTTAAAGCATACTCTGTAGATATGCTCTGTAAAGTAGCACTGAGTGATAGCATTGCCGTCAGAGCTTCATCCAGGTTTGCAGTCTCTAATCGCTTCGATTAACAGAAAGGAGAACACTTCACACTAGAACACGTAAAGTCTCATGACTTTAATTATTGTTTATTTGAATGGTTATAAGGTTATTTTACAAATTGCAATTGCCTGACCTATATTGGATAAATTATTCGCCTAAATATAATGTGGTTATGCTGTATGGATGCAGACTTAGCAGACATAGCATTATATAACACCCGTCACATGATAGGCCAATGTTGAACTCCCACTTGTGAGCAACATCCGAGCGCTTAATATTGTCGTTGCCTTTGCAATATGACACACCTACAGTTGCAACAGTTATATATAGTTTTAGCTGAAAAATAATAGATGAAAAATGCAAGTGCCACTTTTGTTACTTAACATTTTTTCTACGCATTTCTCCTCACTGCACGTCACGCTTCTGAGGCTTTGTTAAGACTTCGTTAGTGAGTATAAGTCCAATTTTTGAGTAGCTTTCAAGTCACAGTGTTACAGATTTTTAAGTACAGTAAGATCATTGTTGAAATAAAATGCTTGCGATATCGTTAAAGATATCGTAAAGTTGAAGGCGGCGGCAATCTATAAAATTCAAAATAAAAAAGTACACTTCAGTTTGCTTTTTCAATCCTTCAATCAGACAATTCATTTATGTGCTTTATATTTAATATTTTATATTGTTACCACAACGCTTTTTTTGTATAGATCAACTTAAAGACTTAAGCGCGAATTAAGGTTACTTTCTCCGCATGTAGGCATATCCTTGAGTGAGATATAGTGTTATAAAGCTAAAAAGCCTAATCTAACGTCAGTTTCCGCGGGAAGAGCACTGGATTTCAACCCAGCACCTACAGATCCGCTGTCGAATAACTTGCCAACAATCACCGGCTCAGCCCAGAACTAAAATAAATTGACCCGGTATCGAGGCACTAATTGCTGCACCAGGCCGCTTAACCAGGCTGGCCTCTTTTTCGGCTCAGCGCCACAAATCTGTAGGTCATAATTACGCCATCGATGATGCAACTACACGTTACCATGGTTACTTCTTTGTTTACTAATCTCATGACAATGAGTATCAGAATTTGGTTTGGGAGAATCTATCTGCGCATTTTATAAACATTGCTAAATAACCTTCTAAAAGCTACTTTCAAGTGTTTGTGAAATGAACTATTGCATCTCATGGGGTGACTGGCACTTGAGGATCTGATCAGGGAAGTCAGTAGAACAGAGAAGTAGATTTTCAGAAATTACGTAGGAGTAATATTGATCCGTGTGCTGGTAAATCCTAAAGAAGCGTTTTATTACCTGGCTATTATGGGCGGAGTCGATTCAACAAAACCTCCAACGATTTCAAATGAATATGCGACATACTTTGTTGACTAATTAATTAGGCTTAGAATATAGGCCCACTGGTGGCTAATAGATTAATAATCTAATATATACAGATGTGAGTAATAAATCTATATCCAGTCAGTCGCAAGTTTCGTATTTGCCCAACGTCTTGTAACTTGCCTAAATCAATAATTGTTATGATTCGTTGTCGTTTATGTAATCCTAGAATTGTCAGATTTGTTTTCATGAAGTTAGCTATAGTCAGCTATTTTATGTTAATAGCCTCCGCTGTAATCAGTCGAAAAACACATTTCCCGAAATAAGCGTAATTTGTACATTATCTATTGATAACTAATTGGATATTATATTAAGTTAATTAATCTGACAATATAAGCCGGAATTGTGTAGTATTATATTATATAGTCATTAGATAGTGAAATTAAAAATTATTAATACTTTAACTTTGGTGATTAATTTTTGTAATAAAGCACAATAATGACAACATTAGTTTGATTAATATTTTAACAAACGTATTTAGTAAATAATGTCTTTTTGGATATTTGCTTCGATTTTATACGATTATTTTCACTTTTTTAATGTCTAAATAATAAAAAATATGCTAAAAAATAATATGATAAAAATATTATACTTTTAAATAAAAATATCTACTAATTGCAGCAACTATAACAATATAAACGTTACTAAAAATGATATATCGGGTCGCGGATACAAATTAATATGCTAATCGTCTCGCTGGTAAAGGTATTCACCTCAATGAGTAGATGACGAAATCATAGCGGTCGATGATTATAAAAGACTTGTCGGCAAAATCCTTCGAGATTTGACTCCACAAGGCTCCAAGTGAAACTGATTTGAAACTCGACCGATTGTCATTCCAATAATGCTAGGTCAATTATTAAACCTCTTCGTTGACTGGTTCAACACAGAGCGTTTTCTGAAATCGTATCTGATAATATAAATACAAATCTTCTATAAGTATCTAGCCGTCTAAACTGAAATATTGAGCGATTAACATGCAAAAATTCCAAATTTCACAAATATGCCTGAAGATAAAAAATGGAACACATTTTGAATAATCAGGTATACAGTTGATGAGATTTGCAGATTTACTATGTTGTGAATAATTTTAATAAACCCCATTTCACACCCCGCTATATATAACCTGTTCTGCAGGCAAGTAGCACTGCTAGTAATTTTGAATTTATTCAATGGGTCTCGCCGAAGTGCTCGAGTCGCAAATTAACGCTATTTTGATTATTTCAGGATTAAGAATTGATTGATTGATTTCTTTATTTCTTAATTTATTTCTTGATTTATTTATTTCAGGATTAAGAATTTACTCATTTACTTATTTCGCAGAATTGATTTATTTAGATATAACTAGATTAACTTATCTATATCTATAACATTGGCGAGGCATAGATCCAGCAAAACTTCCTATATCTTCACATCGTAGGTCCTGTGATATTTCGTGCGCGTGTAAAGCGCATTCTAGTATCAAGCTTCCATTGAGAACCCTACACTTGATAAATTTCTCTGGTAATATGATTTATGAGCTCTCATTAACGCTGTTGATCATATATTATAGTCCGCCAACGCTGCGTTGTCTGCTTTATTAACAAAGTTGACGGTAACAATAACAATAAACCTAATTTAAGTGCAATATGAGGTAGATCTATATGTATACAGTAAATAAACGCATTTTCTTTTATGACAGCGCGGACATCTAAATCTCTTTAGAGAATTCATGTAGTCACAAACTTTGAATAGCTTCTATCTGAAGTTAAATCTGAAGTTATATCAGTGGCGATGTCGTTAAGATATTCTACCGCGGAGCAGTACGTGCGGGGTTCAAATCCTGTGTTCGCCCGTCACTGACATCACTTTCGAGTGAGGAAACTGACGTTAACCTTAGCTTTACCAGCTCCTTATCGTCTAACACTTATAGAGCAATCTTTTAAAAGTTTCGCATTCCGGTTTTTTATATGCGCACAGTAATCTTCAGATGACATGACAATGCTTACAATTGCGCAGTGCGCTCAATATTTATCTGATAGTAGTAGTAATAATAATACTACTACTACTACTACTACTACTACTAATAATAATAATAATAATAATAATAATAATAATAAACAAAATCATAATCCTAGTAATAACAAGAACAACAATAACAATAATTATAATAATAATAACATTAATAATAATAATTAAAATAATAATAATGATAGTAATAATAGTAATAATAATAATAATAATAATAATAATAATAATAATAATGCCGTCTGTTTTCATGACACTTTTGCTAGTGCGGCTTTCCACATTGTAGGGGAATTACATGTATTTTAATTGCTTCATTTGTTAACTTTGAATTAAATAAAGTCTCTTTTATCTTATATATTACCCAGGGCATTAAAAAGATAATAATAGTACATTTTAACTTCAGTTTTCTTGAATAAGAAAATTGAAGTTTATATGTATTATTATAAAGACGGACTTTAAAGACGTAGATCTATGTAGGGACATCTCCGATATTCCGTTATCTCACCCTTATATGGTGAGATAACAATCTATATATAGGTCGTTGAAGAGAGAGAGAGAGAGAGAGAGAGAGAGAGACAGAGAGAGACAGAGAGAGAAAGAGAGAGACAGAGAGAGAGAGAGAGAGAGACAGAGAGAGAGAAAGAGAGAGACAGAGAGAGAGAGAGAGAGAAACAGAAAGAGAGAGAGAGAGAGAGAGAGAGAAACAGAGAGAGAGAGAGATGTGTCTTATTTAAACGTGTAGTGATAAAAGTGTTGACGCTATCATGCGAGGACTGCGATGAGTTTTCTCGTAAGTTATAGTTATTTAAAGCCAGCTTTATGTCTGAAGTTTCAGTAAATTACTAAATTCGCTTATTTTCGCTCTACGATGATAGCGAAATTTTATCTCATATTTTGAATGTCGATTTAAAACCACTGATAAATTTCTTCCAAAATCGTATTTAATCTAATTTTAGCTGCCCAAGAGTATGACAGTCTAAAATATTGAAAATTCCTTTAGATATTAATATTGTCACCAGGTGGCGCGTTTATCTGACTTAAACCGCAATTGTATTCGCTAGAGGCGCTGCTATACTGTTTCAGTAAAAAATCGCTGACCTGTCGACAGAAATAAAGCTGACTGTCAGCGGATTTACAGACGAACTCGACTCCTAGCAGTGCCTGGGAATAAACGTTGTCTGACAATTTACAAGTATATTACAGCTTTCAGTGTATAGTTATATAATTGTGTCTATGTTGCTAAGCAGAAATCGTACTCAATTAAGTGAAATCTAGAAATTTTAGAAAGTCGTGTCTTTGCGAATGTTTTCACTCCTCAGCCACGAGTAGCGTAGCTGACTAACGGTTGAGGCCATTTACATGTACATGTACAGCTATTCTGCACGCTGCGAACAAAGATAGCTATACTGCAGTTAAAGATTAATATATATATATATATATATATATATATATATATATATTTATTTATTTATTTATTTATTTTGCGAGATAGGCCCAGTAATAGGCCCATATGCATCGCAGAATCAGGCTGTAATAATCTTTTCAAATAATTATGTTTGCGTCGAGTTAAAGCGGAACGACTTGAGACTGTGACCATGTCCGGATTCAGTGACGTCGGAAATGCTGAAAAAATTCAGGTTAAAACTGCTTGTTATGTCGATTGGATAGGATTTCATACGTAGAACAACAATTATCGCTTCATCTAAATTTTCACGAGGTTTCTTGAGTGCAGACTTGCAGAATGTACTTTAAAACGGACGTTAAATTTTTTAGTGATTGATTGATTGAGTGAAGAAATCGTAGTTTGAATTGTTGCTTTGGCAACGTGACTGCCTTTAAAATT
Organism: Enchytraeus crypticus; assembly: GCA_905160935.1. NCBI lineage: Eukaryota > Metazoa > Annelida > Clitellata > Enchytraeida > Enchytraeidae > Enchytraeus > Enchytraeus crypticus. Next base: position 1,304,491 of record CAJHZI010000252.1, on the reverse strand, counting down.
GGGCGCGGTTTGAAAGAAGTTTTAAGACAATCGCGAGGTCTCAATTTAATGCGCAGTATTATAGACAATAATCTCTGTCGTGTGTATTGAACTCGTACTACACTAATCAATAGTTTATCTCTTTAGCGGGATTTCTAACCACTGAATGCTTTTTGCGCAGTCAATATTATTTCAAATCCGAAAGTAAGGCTCAATGTCTATTTTTAGCTCCCTTAAACTCCGTAAGTAAATTTATTATGGTTAGGAATTATAAATGATTCACTTCTAAAAATAAACAATTGCGTCGATCCAGGTTTTGTGAGATTATTTAATGGCCACTTTTATAGATTAATTTTAGCAGTTTCTTTCATTCGCATAGTTTCTATGTTATCTTTCTTTCTCTCTCTCTCTCTCTCTTCTCTGTCTCTCTGTCTCTATCTCTGTCTCTGTCTCTCTCTCTCTCTCTCTCTCTCTCTCTCTCTCTCTCTCTCTTTCACTTACACTCACTTTCTCACCCTCTATCTCAGTCTATCTCTTTCTCTCTCTCTCTCTCTCTCTCTCTCTCTCTCTCTCTATCTTTCTATCTATCTATCTATCTATGTATCTATCTCACCCTATCTATCTCACATGTATTCATGCTTTCTCTGCTGTTGTTATTTCTCTCTTCCTGTCAAATAACTACTCCGTGATTTACTTCTTCAACAAAGCAACTCTGATTCTCCTTATCTCATTATCTCTCGACGACTCTAATTGTCCTCCCGTGCGCCTCTCTATCTCTCTGTCTCTTCACTTGTACCACTGTTTGTCTGTCTCTGTGCGCGTCAGTCTCGCCCGGGCCGGGTCTCGCTCGGACCTGCCTGCCTTTGTTGATCTTTTATAGCACGAGCCAGCGGGTGATGTAACAGTATGTAATGCGAGTGCTTCGAGCCTTTGTGTGGCAGTCTTTCGCGGCAGTCAGAGATTAACACAGTAAAGTAGAAAAGTTAATTAATTAGTTAATAAATTATTTAAGTAGTAAGTTGATAGATTAATTAATTAGTTAGTCAATTATTTAATCAATTATTGTAATGCGAGAGCTTTGGGTTGCTGTATTTCGCGGCAGTCATAGATTAAAACAGTAAAGTAGATAAGTTAATTAACTACTTAATAAATTATTTAATTAGCCAGTAGATAGATTTAATTATTAATTAGTCAATTATTTAATAAATTCTTGTAATGCGAGAGCTTTGAGATTTTGTGTGGCGACCAGAGATTAAAACAGTAAAGTAGATTAATTAATTAGTTAATCAATTATTTAATTAGCAAATTGATAAGTTAATTAATTAGTTAGTCAAATATTTAATAAATTCTTGTAATGCGGGTGCTTTGAGAGTTTGTGTGGCGACCAGAGATTAAAACAGTAAAGTAGATAAGTTAATTTATTAATTAATAAATTATTTAAGGAGTAAGTAGATAGCTTAATTAATTAGTCAATTATTTAATAAATTATTGTAATGCGAGAGCTTTAAGATTTTGTGTGGCAGTATTTCGCGGCAGTCACAGATTAAAACAGTAAAGTAGATAAGTTAATTAATAAGCTAATCAATTATTTAATTATCGATAATTTCGGAATACTTAAAGAAACAAAATTGGCATTTAGAATACGAATGGAAGTATTTCAGAAACTACGGACTTGCGTTTTTATGGTGTTAAGTGTTTAGTTATTTATTAATATATTTTTATACATATAGATTTCTTTGTTATATTTTTAAAATACATCTATACAAAAAAGATAAACCAGTGATAGAGATTGCAATTTTAAAAATGATTGAAGCTGTAAGTTAATTTCCAATGTGTTAATCGATTCGATTTCATCAATTTTTATATTTTGAAAAATTTCAAATCTATGCTATCATTGTTTTTTATCTCATGATTTCACACATGACAACGGCATATGCTACAGAGTTTCCTTGCTTAGTGTTTTTCAAGTTTCCGTATTTCCTTCTGCAACTACATTTTCATCAGCCATCGTTGCAACGCTCACTGATGGAAGCCAGAACGGGGTTCAGAATAACCTTCCAACACTCTAGGGAATTTGTATTCAATACTCGATATTTCAAGGTTGTCATTCATTCGTGTACTAACCGGGCCCAACCTAGCTTAACTTACTTTATTGACGCTCAGCTTAACCAAATGCCCGCTGTATGCCGCCCCGATTGTGAGAAATTTCTTAGTTTCATGTTTAAATTGTTGCATTAGGAATCGCTGACTATCAGTACAAGTTCTGATTTACATTTTTATATCTATATAAATTACAGTATAAATTTTAATTTATAAATTATAAATTTTATTATTTTTACAGATGGAACAGGAAGATAATTTTCCCGACATCGAAGTTGAACCAGGCTATACGCCTTCGTTGCACGAAATGAGTGGCACAGTATTTAACTTTGAGCAGGCCGATGGCTCATATCCTCTTCCTGATTTGGAAGGCTACCAATCGCTTCGTTTTGACAACACTTTTTCATACAGTGCACTCACCCCGAGTGACCCACTACTTGTTGATGATACGGACTCGGGGTGGCTCACATATCCTCCAGTTTATGAACTTCCGGCTTCCTCGTCTCCTCTCTCCGGTGCGGACGTCCCACAGCAGCCGTCGCCATCCAGTTCCGGTTTCCAGGACTCGCCGATCCAGTCTCCAGTGAAGCAGGAACCCGTGGAGTGCTACTTTCAAATCATGACCAATCCCAGCGTAAGTTCTTCCATCTTCTGCAACGATGTTGTAGTTTAGGCATTGTATATAGGTGATATATTTAATTTTTTTTCGGATTGATGGTTATATTGGTAGAAATATTTTCTGGCAAACCTTTCACTATAGTGCGAAGCATTGCTGTACTAACAATGAACTAACAATGACGGTAATCTTGAAACTATAGCTAAGCTATTTTCAGCTTATCATTAAATTGATCAGCAGCTTTACAGGCTTTTATTAAATTCAGCGTGGCTTCAAGAATTCATAAAATGATTTTATGAATTCTTGAACACATTCAAACGTTCTCTTTTAGATTATTACCGTAAATCAATAAAAAACTTATGCTTTATTTTATACTAAAATAAATTAATAATAAAAGATTAATAAATTAATATTTTAGAATATAATTGAAGTAATAATAAAATGTCATATAGAAGAAATGCTAGAAACTACTTCTTTGTTATAACATTTACTACTTAGTGAAAACAACCCCATAGACTGCAAACGAAACTTAAAATTTGTTAATTGTAAATCTCGAAAATAAAAAAATCCTTTTGGATTGATTTGACTCTTCCTCTTAATTTTCTAACCTAACCAGAGGAATCTGATTTTATGATGACTGAATCTACTGTAGCTTAGAGTAATTTATAGATTAAAGTTCGCTTTTTCAAAGGAAGGGGCTGTATTACCGGGCTCCAGTAGAACTCGATCTATCTGACGGTATTTCGTCAGCAGCTTAGACAAATAGTATAATTGCGTGACATACAGTAGCCTAATAAGCAACAATAGAAAATGTCACGCCCCATTTGAAATATTTCTCTATTCAGTCTAAGCTTTCACTAAGTACGCTAATTACATATCTCGAGTTTTATGAGCAGGTGACCACAAATCTTTCTGTCCCACCGCATGTGGAGATAATGAGGTGCGAAGTGTTAGAATTTCAAACGAATTGGATTTCAGTTTTCTTTAGATTAGTCTAAGATCTGTGGAAACGTGATAAGATAATCAGAGAGTTCCTGCGACACTTTTTGCACTTTGCGTACTGATAGAAAATTCTTCACGATATCGCAATTTTTACTACCAAATCTGTGATTATTGCGTTTTTGCTATATCTGATTCTTCTCTGATAATGGTCTAATCTTCTTCATGTTGTTTTATATTGTTGTTTTTATGCATTGTTGTTGTTAGCAATCCTTATTATAATCTTCACTACCATAAAAGAGTAATAGAAGTGAGATCTTATTTAACATTCAACTGCTTATCCAGCTCTTGTGTTCAGTTAATTAGCGGGCTATTTGAATGTATTTTTAATAACATCGGAAAATATACAGAGAGGATTACAAGAATACTTCTAAAATCTATTAAGTAATCGGCTGACCAATTTACACGCTGGCTAATTTTCTAATTTTTCAAAAATATGGCTAGTTGTGTTGATTTCTTTCTATATTGCTATTTGTTTGTGTGTAAATTTTCTACGGTATGTCAGATTTCATGTAATAAACGAATATATATATATATATATATATATATATATATATATATATATATATATATATATATGATATACAATATATTATATATATATATATATATATATATATATATACATATATATCTTGATTGACTATTTGATTGATTGTTTGGTTTTATTTCCATGATTAATGTAGTAAATGTTGTATTATGTATAACAGCCCATTGACAAGGAAGAGATCAAGCGAGAGAAAAGGAAGGCCAGTAACAGAAGGGCGGCTGAGAAGTACCGCATGAAGCAGAAAGCAACGATTGAGGGCAGACTCAAGGTTCGTACATTACATTACATTACACTACACCTCACGACATTACATTAAATTACATTGCATTAACATGCATTACATTAATTACATTATAAAATATTACATAAAGATACACAATACATAGTGTCACTATACACGATATTACATAATTATATTCTATTACGTTAAATAAGTAACAATAAGTTAAATCTTCGCTAACGTAAAGATTTAATTATTGCTTCTGAAAAATACATTATGGATTAGAAAATTAGGAAGTCTCTGACATTGCCTTATGGCGATGAACCAGACGTTAAATTCTTATTGATTGATTATTGATTGATTTATCGCACTGTTGCAGGATTACGAGATTAAGTGTACGGAGAACAAGCAACTCAAGAATGAAGTGCTGGAGTTGAGAAAGAAAATTGACCGCATGAACAAGTTCATGATGTCTCACAGTAAGGTCTGCTGCATTCCGTTCCATTAACCCCAACATCTATAATAGCGCATCTGGAATAGCGTTTTGTCTATACGAGTGTTTTGTCTTCATGAAGAATAGGCTAGATCGTTTTACGCGTAGAAGGAAGGTTGCAGTGGTATAGAATGAGATGCGAATAAGATTTTATTATGACAGGATATATATTATATACTCAACGATCTTGAACAGTTGCAAACTACTTTTGAGTGATTTGAAGACGTGACTTTGATACGATTGAAACGATTATTTATTTGATTTAAAGGAGTGGTAGAGAACAAGTTATAGGGTAAATGAAATAGGACTATGGCAGCTCTACTCAGTATAGCTCGATACTGTCTCAGATTTGACGATAGGATGAGTTTAGAAGCGATATGACGATTCCATGAACTAAGTAACGCGATAAACAATTGGATTTATTAATCTCTCTGCAGAGGTTTTTAAAAGAACTGTAGCGTTTTAAGGCTTTCAAAGACTTTTGTTTAGTCGTATTGTAGTAATTTCTCCATGTCGTGTATGCCTGTGTATCGTTTATGTGCCTTATACATCGATTGAGCATAATCTGTATTCTGTAACAATGTACTACAATTATTATTGTATCATATTAAGATGGTGTATAGATTGCTCTCTTTCGTGGCTTATGGGTTAATGAGTGATATTTATTCAGAACGTTAGAGTTTCGAATGAGGATTGAGTGATAAGATTATGATTTCTCGGATGTTTATCGGGCCAATAGTCCCAATCTGGATCGATTGTTGCATTGGAATGCACTGGGTTACTGCTGATACAGACTATTAAAAGATTGACTTGGATAGACTCGGATAGTTCTAGTTGACATTTATGTGTTTAAAATAACTTAATGTTTTGGTATTATATTACGTTAGTATTTTTGTTACCCTTTGCTCATGAATGTTATTGCTGTCCGTCTCCGGTCTTTATTTTTAAACACAAATCAGGTATACAGATCTCGAAAGCGTTAATTTAAATAGTGGTAAGTTGCTTATTTACTAGTGTGCTTTATGTGAATGTGCGACAACTAACATTCTATGCTTTATACTGTTGATGCCGTGCATCATTTAACTGTGTCCTAAGATACCTGTATACTCGTATAGGTTACATTTGTATTGCTGTTATAGAGTTAACAATTTCTAGCTTTATGGTCTATTTCATAACATTTACACAAGATATTCCTATAATCGTAACCATCGTATCATCCCAGTAACACTAATAGCTATTGAAAATTAGCATCATGTAATTAATCGCCATGACATATTCAGACTAAAAGTATTTTTAATATCACTAATAGCAGTTGTGCAAAGGCAATAATTTAATGTTATTAATTAGTTTCAAATGTCGGCATTGCAATAAGCTAAAGTATTCAGTATTGATATTAATTAGTCTTTAAGCAATTAGTATTAATTAGTATTTAATTAATTAGTACTAATTAGTTTGTTTTGTCTAAATCTATATTCGCATCGGTAGCGTAACTTGAAGAGAAAAAATTAGGTTAGCTCCCCCCCCCCCCCACAAAAGAAGCTCTGTGAACCCGTCTATTCCCCTTTGATAATGACCTCGTTCATTTCTTTCACGTCATACTTTTTAAAAATCTGCTCATTTAGTTGCCAAATCTGGCAACATCCTGTCCTATTTCTGTAAGGCTGGTTACGCTCTTGATTCGCTTGTGTCTCATTAACATTCTGCAGCGCCGCATTCCATCTTTGCTACAATGTAGAAAGACTCCATACTTGATGTCTTCCACAGGTAACACAGTATTTTTGCTCAAGCTGTGCTCATCAGAGGGGGTGCAGTTGCTGCTGGTCTCAGGCACATATTCCTCAATCTGGAGAGAGAGCTCAGCTTTTTATTTTTGTCGTGTGTACTGTGTCTATAGCTTTTGGTAACTCGCCAATTTAATGATAATAGTAATAAAGGTTTAACGTCCGTTTCCTCATCCGTTTCCTCATTAATTTTTGTAGGATAACTTGATGATGAGTCCGCTTTATGGTTTAGTATACCAAATGAATCTGTTATGTGACTAATTGCTCGTGATTGGTCATAATTCAGTCTACTAATTATTGTAGGATATCTTGATATTTTTAGGAGTTTTATGTTTTTGGCATAATATCATTAATAGACTATTTTTTGTTGGAATAGGCGATCGATGTTTAGCAGAGGAAAGATAGGCCTCTAGTCTAGAAATGTTGTTGATTATTAAAAAATTGTGCAAAGATGTGTAAACGTTTGTAAGCACGTCTTTATATGCGTAAACATATTTAAAATGCTTAGTACGCACGTGGCTTTTAAAATTATAAACATATGCATATCTTTGTATGTTATTGATTTAAATTTTACTTGTAAATCTATTGGAATTAATTTTGTACATAATTGTTTGTTCAAGTGTGTTTGGCATAATTCATAACAACGTAAAACAGTTGTATTCATGATCCTTGTGCTATTTTGTATAGTTATGACAACACTGGGTACTTTTTTACTGTTACCATGACAACTTCATATAAATGCACTTGTGACGTAAGTAATATTTAGCCATTTTAATTGCTATAATTCCAATTAGGTTATATAGATATTAGCCTATATAATTGTATATAAGTGCTATTTTAATACACTACTTCATATTTCTTTCATTCGTATTTTAAAATCAAAATCCATTTTCGGCACTTGTAAAGCATAGTAAGCCTCGTTTAACGTCAGTTTCTGTGCTACACGAGTACTGTCAGACACTACCATTTGTCCAAAAATTTACTTAAATTGTAAATTCATAGAAAATCAGAATGGTATCTTTGCTAAAATCTAAATGCTACGCTGAGTTGCTCTTTTATTAAAAAGTCTGCGTTATTTATGTTGTTGAACTGTAGTAATAAGTGGCAGGTTGTCTTAGTTTATTGAGTAGTAGGAACAATTTCATGGTGTAAAGTATTTCTTAATTACTTTTTGGTTACTACAAGTATATTGCTAAATTGTACTATTATAGATCTATGCTATAATCTTTTCTAACTTGCTTAACAAATTTTTTGCCTCGTGGGTCGTCGATGGATAATTCTTAAAATTCTTCAAAAATGTTGAGCCAAAAATCGATTTGAATTTTAGCCTTCAAAATTTGACTTATGTTTGGTATGCTATCTATTGTGACACAGGAATATATGTGGCTGTTTAATGTACTAAATAATTATAAATGGCCGTGTCTTGCAATCTAACGTAATGTCAAGTTGGTTACAATAGGGATGATTGAAGCTGCGATTTCGTTCTTGAGTTATCGCTTGGTTTCATCCAAATTTCTGTTCACTGTCCTGCAGAATTTAGAATCTTGCTTTAGTAATCTGTTGTTTTATTTGTTCTGTTAACCTTTTGAGTTCGTACGCGTCATATCTTCTTATCTGCATTATATGTGTTATCTCAAATTAAATATCTACTTTTAATTAAATTGTCACCGAACAGCATTTATTATCCCTAGTACCCTTTTACTTGATGTATAATTTGGTTCCTTTCTTACGGTTATGCTTACGTTTTTACTTAGACGTTTTACGAGGTAATTAAGAATGCAATTATTAGCATGCGTTTGGTGTTACGAAATTCAAAAATAAAGGAAACTGAAATGAATCCGATCCTCTTAATTGTTAATGTTTCTATCATTCAATGGATTAAATCAATCAATCAAGCAAGCTATCAATCAATCATTCAATTGATTAATTATTCAATCAATCGGTCTATAGATCAAATAATAAATACATCCATCAATCTAGCAATCAGTCATCTCAACGAGTCAATCAATCATTAATTCAGCAAATCAATCAATTTTAAATCAATCATTCAATCAGTCTGTCCTAATCCATCCTTTAATCAATCAATCGGAATCTTATATAGAGAGCTTCTTAACTAAATCTCAGTAGCGCTGTTGACCTTAGAATGATCAGAATAATATAATAATTTAGCCAGTATTTCAAAGTATCCAACAAAAAGTGTATTTTCTACTACCAAAATTTGTTTGTTATTCATTTATGTCTTGATTATATTTCAGCATGAACGTCATTGTAAGATCAATGGTCCAATGAGTGGCTCTGCATGATAAACACTCGCATAATTAAATTTACTTTGAAAATTTCAACAGAAAGACTTGATAATTTCACTTAAAAATTGGCACGTTGAGAACGGAATCAATGCAAATATATAGTTCAGCGTTTTTCACAATTTCTTACATTTGGAGATATATTCAGTGGGTAAAACACTAGGAATAAACAAAGCGATAAGTAAATCACTGCCTTAGTGTTTACAAAATGTGTGAGTAACTTCTAATTGTAACTGGTGTAATTTTAGTTGTAAATATCCGTCGAACAATGACAATGACTCATTTACAATAATATATAAAATATGATCAATAAATAAAGGTGTAGCATAATAGGTGGCTGATCCAGGGGTTGAGTGTAGCTCCCCTAGTTAAATCTTATTCGCTTTACTTTGGACTGATATTCTGGATTTTGGAATTTGCACCGTTTTTGGACCTTCTTTTTCTCGCCGGCTTGATTTAGTCTCAATAGTGCTCGATGTTGTCATTGCTGACTGTAGCACTCTAATTGTTGTTATTATTATTAGGTGAGCGTAAAAAATTCGGCAGTATAGGTATCAGCAATAGCTAATGAACAATAGCATGATTAATGCCAAGTAATCAATAATTATTTAAAACTGCAGATTTCAATTTGATATAGTACAATAACTTGATAACGTGTAAAGTGAGAGAAACTGGACAATAGGCTCATAAGCGCTTATATAAGAGAAAAACGTTACCACATTTGGAAGGAGAAAATATGAAAATAGGTACGTAATCGATGCCTTATTAACGTACAAATAAGTAAAAGTCCATGTGTAGTCTATGATACACGATGAGCCCCCCATATATTCGTCAACCCCCCATATATATGTAGACCTTAATATATATATATATATATATATATATATATATATATATATATATATATATATATATATATATATATACATACATATAATAATCCCCGTGTTGTGCTAGGGTGTGGTTGGACCACCTGTAGAATAGGGCAACCGAAAACAATCTGCTACATGTACGTAAGAGGCGACTAAGGCAGGAGCTGAGGATGGCAAGAGGGGACCCACCTCACCATGAAATATTTTCCCCAGGTTTAAATGGTAATTAATCCATCTAACTGAGGAAGGCAACGGGAAACCACCTCAGTATCCACACTTTTCCCAAGCTATAGGCTACATAAGGTTTGAAAAAGGCATAGACTTTGTGAAGGGATTAACTTGTTGATCTAAGGAGTGCTCTTATGGAGCGAGAGAGCAGACTTTGAGTGTGAATAAGTACCTTGAACCTGCCAACTGGCAGTGCACTGAAGATAGAAAGAGACATATAATAAAAAATGATTGCATACACTGAAATAATTAATTTTGAGGAACCTATTGTTTGTAGGCTAAGCTGACTTAAAAGTCTAACTGGCATGCAGTGCTGAATCGGAGAAGGTTATCCCATATTCTGGAATAGATTTCGAACCCTTTCTGAGGAAGTTAAGGTTGCAGTTTATATGCCCAAGTAATTTAACCTATACGTGTAAAACGAGACCCTTAAATCAAGTATAGGCCTATATAATTCATTCATCTAAAACATCGCAAACATGCGACTAATCATGCCTACAAAGTAGCTATTGTTTCTTTAAATAAACACTCTTAAAATGCTTGCTACGCAAAGTTACAAGTATAACTTAATAAAGTTACAAGTACAAATTCATTACAGTTCTTACCACAACATACCCTAGGTATCTGTTGTTGTTGTTGTTGGCCATGTGTCAACAAAACTCTCCGGATAAGTCACTGCATTTACCCATGCAGGAATTAGAAAGTAATAAGAAAACGTTATATATAATTGAGACTATTTGAGAATAATAAGAGCAAAAACAAGTGAAAAAGGTTTATATTGTCGCTTACAACAACAAGCATACACGTTTGGAATGTACAACGGTCGTAAAAATGGTTGAAAGTTATTTATAGCGAACCCTTTTATAATATTATGAAATGTTTCTATCAATAGAAGAAGCATCTGGATTAAAATCTGGACTAAACACTGGAATTAAACATTGGATTAGAATCCGGATTAGAAAATTCATCCACAGGGTGAACTATAATATTGATAATATCAGTAATAGGCCTACTCAGTTTTTATGTCGACATAATCGACGACATCGCTTACTTCTTTATTTCTTTACAATTGTTAATAATTCGAAGTATCTAACCGAACACTGACTCACAGTTGATCTCATCTAAACTAATCCAACTCTCGGTTTACTTAAATATTTTCCTAAATTACTCTGGTATTTTTTTAATGGGATTTTCAGCTTACATAATATTTACGGACTTCCGATAGTTGAGTCATCCTTTAGCAAACAGATTTATTTCTTATAACCGTTGGAGCATTACAATTAAACGGCTACTATATTTTAATTTTATTTATAATTCAACTTGTAATATTTTATAAATAATTTTCGTACTAATTATGTCAATATTTCTTTCGTATTAATTATGTCAATATTCTTTTAATTATTATTTTGCTTTCTCATTTATTGTTGTTCAATATTAGCCAATGTGCGTTTTCATATCGCCAAGTTATTATTTGAACGTTATCATTTTCATTCAATCTATGCAATTATTTCATAATATCTTTCATAGTATTATTATACATGTATAGTACCATTCCTCGTTGTCTGCATAAGTCACCTCTTATAACGACAAGTAAACCATGAACGTACTATTGGTCAATATTTTACGGGTCCGGACTTAGGCTACTTGGGACACTTCATGAACATGCTTGCAAAATGCAACCAAATATAATGATCTGGGATTGTTCGGTTAACTAACATATTAGGCAACATCGAATATTGAATGTTGAATAACGAAAAGTAGGAACTATCAAGTAACAATGAGTGGGGTAGAAGTTGGCGAGGGTCTAATAATATAACGGTAAATAGATTGCTCCGTTGAAATCTGAGGTCATCAAATCAGAGTAAGCACTTGAATTGTTGATAATCAACATGTAGACCTAATAGGGGGGGGGAGTGGGGCAGGTTTAATCAAACTACAGCTAGGCCTAAAGCAGTGGGGGTGGAAGAGTTAAATATGGTCAAAGCTTTCATAAGAAAAAAAGAGGGGTATAATTCAACATTTGTAGGTTCAGGAGAGATAAATAAATTTACATTTTATTACGAGAGACTAAGACCTAGCATATACTATGCCGTAAGAAGAACCAACCTTTTGTAGGGAATTATTTTCAGACTTGCTTTTTGGTGAGGGATGCAGAGGTAACCAGGGATTTAAACTTTTTAGATAAAATAGGGAGGCAGAACCAACTTTGAGTAAACACTGGCCGGTGATGTACCTCCCTTAGCAAACTCCGCACCCCGCCCATTCACACCCCTTCACACCCGCACCCCACCTCCACAGAGAGGATTATTATGAATCCTAGTGTGCTTGAAGATCTTTGGAGAATATAGACCTGAACTCTTACTTCCAGCCATATTTAAAGCATTAAGTAAGTTGGAAATTTAATTTTAATTTCATCACAATGTATGAATCCCACTAGAGTACTGTTACCTGGAGAATATAGACCTGAACTCAGCTTTCCAGCCATATATAAAGTATTATATATATATATATATATATATATATATATATATATATATATATATATGCAGAAAAACAATATTTTACAATATAAGGCAGCTAAACATAATAGAAAAGAACACAAACATATACCAAATACGGTTCAATTTAAAAGTTTGCCAATGCATGAAGCACTATAGGCATTCACTGGGGAAGTCGTTTGCAACACATGAAATAACCGCTTCACAACTAAAATAACTAATCTATTATTCTACTATTAGGCCTGTTTTTCTATTGATAAAAATTAGTAAGTGGAGAATTATCAGATAGATTGTCAAAATGAGTAGAGTACGTAAAATAATGTTATTTATATGTTTTAAACCCTTTTTCAACCAAATGAAACACTTCTGCCAGAAGTTGCTCATTATCAGTCGAATTGTAAATAAAAATAACCGAATCATATTGCATTATTTGTGAATTTCAGAGCACAATAGAATGGAAATTCTTTTAAACAAAAACAATTTTTACTACTTTACACAGAATGCACGACAAATTTTAATTCTCTCTCTCTCTCTCTCTCTCTCTCTCTCTCTCTCTCTCTCTCTTAGTGCACTGTCTACTGGCAGGTCTATGGTATAAAACGCATGCACTCTTCTCAGTCTTCTGCTTTACTCTTCATTTCCACATATGTGTGGGTCTTTAAATCATCTAACATACCTAATCTCGGCCTGCCCCTGCCTCTCTTTCCTTCCATTCTACCTTCTATGACCTCTATTAATATACCTTCGCCTCTTAGGATGTGTCCTGTCCAACTCTTCTTCCTATTTCTTATCAACTTTAACTAAGCAACAGATATCATATGGAGCAGTTCTGTACAGTGAATAAGAGATCCTAGGACTAGTATAGGACGGTCAGTGGTGTACCGGTTAAAAAGCCATACCAGGATATCGCACGAGCCTCCTGCTCTATTATACTATCGGCTTAACCTGATGACAATAGCAACTCCTGTCAACTTTATTTACAATATATGCCTAGGTAGATCATTGTGGTTAGGACCCTGGATGTCTAAAAATAGCTGATAGTAAAAACTGGCAATTCACACTCCAATGTAGTTTGGCTTCAGCGCGTTATTTAATTTTCTTATTGCGCGGCGTAGTACGTCGCGCTGTTGTCTCAACTGTTTAATCAGTTGTATGTCTGTGTGTGCATCTTTGTATCTGTTTATCTGTCTATTTATTAGTCGAGCGTTATATTTGATTAATCCTCATAATTTTGGCTTTATATATATATATATATATATATATATATATATATATATATATATATATATACAATGTATATATATAATATTATTATATATATATATATATATATATATATATATATATATATATAATACATATATCATTACCAGGATATCGCATATAGATATTATATATATAATATATATATATATATATATATATATATATATATATATAACGACAATAGGTATTTTGCCTTCAAATTAGTCAAAGCGGATATAGAATCAAGCAGTAAGTACCATAAAAGACATATTTTCAAAAGGGATACTTTTAGGCTAAAAGGCTGAAATGGGTCTAGTAAAGACATTAAATATGTAAGGACATAATTATAGTCTAATTAGGCCTATTGCAGTCTATTACGCCCTTTTATTAAGCTGCCTTAGTAGAAGCCCATGTTTAAGACTATGTAGCAGTGACTTGCCATTTGAGAATATGAAGAGATATAGCGAAGGAGAATATAAATAAATAAGAGATTGTGACCTAAGACTACTGTAAATGTACTTATTCCTGGTTGATTTTACGAAGTTATTACTTTAATCGCTATATATTTAATTTATTTATGCAAATCGAAAGAAAACAAGATAGCATCTTTCGATTAAAGCTTAGCTAGCGCTGATCAAAAAGAATGAAAGCTCGATGATGTTACAAATCTAGTGTTCTACAATTTGTCTAGTTTCGAGAGTTTTAAAATAAAACAGATTTCATTGAGTAATGTTTACATAGAGATTTTGTTTGTAAGACCTGTTATAAAAGTGTAGTTATGTGTCAGTATGTCTATCTTACAATCATTGTCCTAATCAACCGGTCCTTGAGTTTGGATTATGAGTCAGCAAACAATAGCAAACAGAACATTTGAGCAAATTGAGTTACTCAACGTGAACTTCTATCAGATAGCGCTAATTGCCAGTAGTTAAAGTGAGAATTTAGAGCAATGAGAACAGACCGAAATTTTCGGGGCCCTTCTCATGCACAAATCCCCTAGTATCTAATATGGGCCCCTAGCAGGGAAACGCACCTCAGAAAATGCGATCTAGTGGAATTGAGTTCCCCTGCGTTCCCTCCACTTTAACCAATGCTAATAACATTTAGGTTGTATAAGGTACCGCTTCTTTTAACTTTTACAATACTCACCAGCATTACTGTTTCGCTAAGCAGTTTTTGCAAATACGCCCATATAAATTAGAATTTATTAAATCCCTTTATACAATTAAATCTAAATTTTAACCAAATCATTCTGTCTATTATTTGTGTGCCACTGGTAGCTATTTTATATTAAAAAACATCCACTGTATGACGGCACATCATTTCTGCATAATACATGGTTGTCGTCGTTTAAAACACCACGAATTCACTTCTATTATTTTTATATACATCTAGCAAATTAAAACCAATAGTGGCACTCTCGCAAACTTTCCTGTTATATTTACTTAAAAATGAGACAAAGCATTTTAAGGAATCTTTCTTTTTGTTTCATACTCTTACGTAGTGGTTGCTGAGAATGTTATTTGACTAATGGACTAGAATGTGAACATGGGTCTCATCCATCGCTTGTTTAAGATTCTGTCTTTAGAAGTGAATGTCATAGCGATTGACTTAATTATCGAAGCGTCTCGGGTTTAGCAGTTATTCGAAGATGCATTTTGCTGAATTTGATGCTGTTACGAATTAGCGTAATGTCTTTAGATTTACAAACGTTAAAAGTAGCATGAGAAACTAAATTTGTTTCAATGGTTTTCTTTGAAATGTGACTATATAATAACGATAGAGATCCAATTCAGCAAGTATATTTATCACGCAACAGTAATTATACTTCTGTCGTTTTGTTGTTAAAAGCATTATTTAGAAATAATTCGGTAAATGGGTTCAATAAAGATGTAGCCATAAAGTAGCTATTACTCAGTATTTCATTGTCCTCACAGAGAAGAAAATTGCGCTGTAAGTTGTATTGTGTAGGTAATTACTTGAAATTGTTGATGGTCATTACAAGTAATTTACAACTTTCATCGATCCAGGTAATTTCGTATTACAAGTAATTTACACAAATCTACTTGTTATTACTCGTTGAGCCTATCACTCATTACTATTAGACTTTAACAAAGCAACCTGGCATCGTGCCAAACCTAAACATCGCAACACTATAGTCTTCGAGAACATTATAGACACGTAGGCTCTTTTGTTATCAATTTCTAACTGCTAGCCGAATAAAAAATGTAGAACATAAATAATGACTTCATGCTGTAAGTTCTAGAGCAGTTGTAAGAAGGAGAGGCGATTAAGTTCTGAGATGTAGGTCTACTTCTGATCAGTTGGTATAGACGTAAAATTTAAGATTATGGGACTTGAATTGATACCAAAATAAATACATTGAGAATTATATATTTTTAATGAAAAAGGGCAACCTTTTCGCTTTAACTTTCTGAAAATTGTAGGTTCAAGGTACGCATGCACAGAGTAATCAGTTTAAACCGGAACGTGTTTTTGTACAGCTTTTTTTGTTATAGTGAGGCCTAGGTTCAAATCCGAAGTCAATTAACAATACGTGCAACGTTTAGAACTATCAACAGGCAATGATAAGTAACAATGGTGAAGAGATAATAAAATAACAAAAGCTCTAAACAACAACAAGAGCTAAAGAAAACTCTGTAAACAAGTGCTGCACATATATCATAAACCATACTAAAGATTCAAATAAAGAAACAAGCCATTTAAAAGTCTTCGTATTTTGAAGCATAATAAATTGTATGAATACGTTTTAAATTTTGCCGATAATATTATATTTTTGCTGATAATGTAGATATTTAAAATTTTGGCGGACATCATTGTCCATATTTGATCATGAACGCGATTGCTTCTGAAACACACAATATTCAAGCATTAATTACTCGAATAGTTGTTGAATTATAAATAATTGTTTTAATTTAAATCTGATTAAATACTCTAACTACAAGTATTACAATTAGTAAATATTTTAATTTAAATTTCATTCAATAGGCCTACTGTCTCGACTAGTATTATTCAATGGAATCTAAAAATCTTAGTCATTGGTACTTCCTATTGATTTAAAGAATGCGATTTTGTCTTCTAAAACATTTTTATGAGGATGATAAAATGTAACAAAAGCAAATACACATATAAATACAATAAATATTCAAATCATTTCATTATATTATATTAATTCACAGCGACTCCGGAAGTTTAGAATTTCACTGTTGCTGCTAACACATAGCGCAATTAAGGTTGACCTCAAATGCTCACTCTTTTATATATTCTTATTAATTATTTATTTTATTATTTGTTCGGCATATACGATTTATTGATTTGTGGTCACTAAATAAATGCTATTCGTACCTTGCAGGATCATGTAATGCGCAAAGAAAATAGCATTTAAAATATACATGTGTTTCCTGAAAATCTTTGGGGTGTATCGAGATGGAAATCGAACTCTTTAACAAAAAGGAGGCTTTGGTCACCGTTTAGACCGGTAATCTGCACGGAATAGATAGCTGAGTTATTATCGTACTTTTGACAAGCACAACACTTGGCTACTAGTTCGAATCCTAGCCTAGCGCGCATTTGATACTATTTTGTTGAAAATGGACAAAATAACTTAATTTTGAAAGTTTCTTTGAAACCTGCAATACTGTTAAAATTCCATCAAAGTATTCCCAATATAAATCTACATTATATATGAAACTCAATAATATTATTGTGGTATTTTCTATACTGTAAATGTAACAAGACATTTAAACAAATTATTTTGCTACAGCCTATGCATTTTCAAGTGCGTTGTGTCGATGCAAAGCTGCTGGCAATTGCATAATTATTTACTTGCAGACATCCCTGCCATCATCATCTGATGAGGGAACGGACATTAAGCCTCAATTACATTATATTTAATATATTATTTTATCAAACAAAATCTAAATCCTTAAAGTGTCCGCACACGATCAAATTTATCTGAACAGAAATCTGTTCAGATAAATTTGACGGAGCCCACACACGGTCAAATTTAACTGATAGATATCTGGACAGATATCTGATCAGATATTTGTTCAGATCTGAAATCAGAACAGATAATTTGGCCACACACGGTCAAATTTATCTGCACCCGGTAATCTCTAATCTAAGATCGTTTAGTGTTGCTATTGTTGAACAAGATCAACGGTGTCAGTATCAGGGCTCGGGTTCATCCAGGGAGAGAAGAAATAGGATTAAAACATTCCAGTACGATGATTGTTGTTGTGTAAATTAGCAACTTAACCTCCGTGTAAGTTGCCCTTACTTGAACTGACTTTTGCAGACTTTAGGAGTTTTAAGACATCTGTTTTTTAACAGCATCTCCTGCGGTAACTGGTTTACACACGGCACGCTGAACCCACACAAGCGCACACGCGACCACGGTATACTACAACCGCTGACGTAATACTAATAAGTTGTAAACTCTTACTACGAGTGTTTATAGTAAAACTTTAACCACGAGCGAGTTTTGTTGAACTTTGACAGAGAGCTTTTATTAGAACCCTGGATGTAGGGTTGGATTTGTTAATTATTTTAAGGGAGGGGGGATCGTTGGTGGGGTGGAAGGCTTGCTAGGGGGAATCAGGATTTTTGGTATAGGAGGTGTTAAATTAGGGAGTTAAATTAGGGAGTTAAAACTTAGGTCAGGGGATTTCAGATCTGTCAAGTGGGGTCGAACCCCCAATCCCTAGAATATCCAACCCTACCTAGATATAAAGTCGCATATGTTTGATGAATAAGTTTTAGAAGTTTCTTTGGAGTCAGTGGCGCATTGGTTGGGTCAACATTTCTCACTCGACATTGATGCTGTCTTGTTCGGGACGGGAAGTTAACTTTAAATTGAGAAACTGACGTTAAATTTGATTTGTGAGTAAGGCCAACTTGCTGGGGCACGCAAGTACAGATTTTTCCATAATTTTTCGTTCGTTTTATTTTAAATGACAGTAGAGAGTAAATAAAAATACTGGCCGGTCAATATTTAAGTTTCTGAAATATTTATCTTCGATAAACTTCTAGACTCTCAGCTATCATTTTCGGTTTATCTCTATACCTGTTCGTAAAGTATTTTATTTGCTAGGGGTAAGGGTTCTCAGGTGGTTTTTGATGGTCTTCATAGGCTAGAAAATTTTAAAAGCTACGGTCAATAACGGTGCGTACGCTTCGATTCGACTGTTCCTATGCAGTTTATTCTCAGCACAGAGAAGGAACCATACGAAGTAATATATATAATCTTTATTTCATAATTTCTTGGATGAAAACATACACAGATACAATTACAATTCAACACGTGACACAACAGCATACTTTTACACAAAAAGTGCACTTAAAAGTCTAAGAGTCAAAAACTTTTCTCATAGGCCTACTGTGCAATATAGTTAAAGTAGAGTATTTTTAAAGTAGCGCCAAAATTTCTATACATATCTCTACAGAGAGTCATTGTTGTCTTTTGCAAATATATTTTTAATGTAATCGAAAGCTATGGATAGAGTTAAAAAGGCAAGTTATACCCTGATTTGTATGGTGGCTATTATAATCAGATTCTCTAGAACTCCTTGAGGTTAGGTGAGTATCAATATTCAATTGCAATGGAATTATCGAAACCTGTGAAATGCCCAGGGCATTGAGTATGCCTGTGATAGTGCGGGTCCCTAAGCCAATCTATGTATTGCCAGTTTTTAAGAATTAACATCCTGGAATATTGATTGTCAACCATATTTGATGCCAGAAAGGCAGCAAATGAATAGACGAAATATTGATCTGATCATAATCTAATCAGACAATTGAATGAGATGTGATTTTACATACTGACCGACAGCAGTCATTGTAGTTACAGAGCTAAACATGGACCTCATCATCATCATTTCCCCTACAATCGCAGTTAAACCAGGGTTGGGATACGAATTGGCCTACTCCAAGCCTCACTGTTATCTAGGATCATATTTTAATGTCGCCTTTTACGACACGTGCAGTACACTGTTAGTCTATCCTTCAAGCAACCCGGTCACCACACGGGAATGAGCATAACAATTTCAGAACGATGTAATTGTTTCTGTCAAGTATTCTAGCGACCACGCAGAACGCATCCCCCGGGCTGTATGATATCCACGCGAGTGTAATATAATAAATTATCATCATCACGCCATATCAGTTGGCTGTGATTGTCACGGTTTACCGTTGACAAAGACGCTGACGTAATAGTCATTACAGAGCTAAACACTTGATAATGGTTGCCACTTACCGCAGGTTTGTGCCTTCAGGCATAACTCCGCTCGACCGCAAGTCCAAATAGCGGGTAATCGATATTTAAAGGCTTACCTAGTGTAAGGTTACCGTAGCGCTAATTAATCAATCAATAGCGAAATACCACTATATTGCGGTGTATCGTACTGTCACTTCGACCGTCTGCTTATTACGCTTGTTGTAAAAGACGACTAAGAAACACGAAGGCAATGGCAAATCGTCTCAATGGTCATATTTTTATGATCTCGGGTTACACTAAGCGTGGTAACGACGTTACCCTGGTAAAGTACTTGATAATGCACTTAAAAATGTTCTTCAAATTCTTCTTCACTGAGTGGACTGCTTTACATTTGATCTGCCATTAGGCAGAACAACACAGAAAGCGATAAGATAATGCTAGTCGTACAAATACATGATTTAACCACATCACAGAAAAATTACGAAAACAATAACTTTTCAAAATGGTTAAATTAATTGGTTATTTATTTATTTAGCGTATGTGTTAATACAGTTAGCTGATTCACGTTAAGGTAACTTAGAGCAGACAGACCACCCGGCAAACAGGTTAAAGGACATTCCTCAACGATATACGAGTACATGTATTTAATGGTTTGAGATTGGCCGCAGTCAAAAAGTGGTGAATCACAAATCAGCAGCGAAACTCACTTTCTCTGCATCTACCAAGACACGCATCGAAACGATTCAGATGGCACCAACTACATCTACAGAGATTCATTCCTTGGAGGGCTTGTGACTGACCCTGACTCAGATTGTGGAAATAAGTAAATCATCAAAGTAAATCATTTTCGAAAAAGATAATTCGAAACTAGGGATCCTGATTTAGATAAATTCATATGTAAACCTCCTCGGATTATCAGAATCTTATCAGTGGCCTCACACAATGGAAAGATATGCAGTTTCACGGAATTTTAATTCCCTATTTAAATTCAATTCTAACGTTCGCTTGACTTGGGGCGTTATTTCTAACGACGTTGTAATTTTTAAAAATATTATAAATTTAATAAAACTACAAACTCTTTAATACACACAAGTTGCACAAGCTGCATAGTCTCTTCAATGCTGTTGTCTCTATCGACAAGTTAATGGTTCAAACCTCAGATTCCTGACAGCTACTGGTTTATCTAGCTCGGCAACAATTCAGAACACCTTAGAATGTTATAATATATTCAACCATATTATCAACATGTCAATGACACCAGAAGCGGCTTTTACGTAGAGATTTTAACTGCATTAGGCTGAGAGATCGAGCCCAGGTTTGAACTGAGCTCAGATTAGATTCATGTTAGATTAGAGTTGAGTCTTCATACAACCGTTCGGTTTAATTAACGCGTAATTTGTGATATTTTGCGTAATTTCTGAAATATGATTAGTTACTTGTCTAGGCACGAGTGTAGAGTTATTGGCAGTTCGCCAGGTGATTCTACACAACTAGAAAACAATGCCAGTAATAAAGGGTTCATGATCACTCTCTAGGTCCTAGGACATTAGTGCTTGTACAAGGTAAAATAGAACGAGCTTCGAGATGTTGATATTTTTAAAAATTATAATAACGCATCCATATATATATATATATATAAATATATATCATATATATATATATATATATAGATATATATTATTATATATATATCTATATATATAATATATATATATATATATATATATATATATATATATATTGAGAGATAGAGAAAAAGAGGAGAGAGGAGAGGGTAGGTATACACTGATATTTTATGATCCATGAGTAGAAATGCATGCCGAGCTTTAAATTTCTATCGTCATTCAAATGCTAATAGATTGCAAAAGTTTATTGTTAATCCATTTTACAATGACAACAATGCAGATGCAGCTTTTAGAAATTATGAATTAACCATATATAATAGTTTTCAAGCTGAGGTAGGCAACGGGAAACCACCTCAGAAGCCATACTATGCCCAAGCAATAGGCTACTTCAAGGTGTGGATAAGGCAGAGATCGTGAAGTGATTAATTCGTTAATCGACGGAATACGTTTATGGAGCGCTAAAGCAGAATGTGAGTAGGAATGTTAACCTTGTACCTGCCATTTGGCAGAGCACTAGAGAATGAAGAAATATATATATATTTTTACTCTCTCTCTCTCTTTCTCGCTTTCTCTCTCTCTCTCTCTTCTCACTATTTGTGTAACATCAACCTACCAAAATTGTTGGAATGATGACCACTTTTGAAGTAATTATAATTTCTATTTGTAATTTCCATAGATCGAAAAGGTAACAACTAGTTGTCGGTAAGTCATATTTACATTACCAGCTGTTATTTCTAGAGAAATTGTAAATATATAAATAGAAGTACATTCACGGTTAGTTGGATCAGAATTCCTGAAGAGTTATTCACGGTTAGTTGGATCAGAATTCCTGAAGAGTTATTCACAAGGTGGAGCTGCTATAGCATGTTTATAACGGCAGCTAGAGAGAGTTTAAGTTTATTTCAAAATCACACGCCACTACAATATTGCACACTAGTTATAAAAAGTCCAAAGTAATATACAGCATGAATTCATATCAGAATAAATATTTCAGTCAAAAACATAACCAGCACATAATTAATTATTTGTCTATTCTATCAGTAGTAGTAGTTGTATGTATTTGATCAGAAATAGAGGCTACCAAAACAGCGACTAGCGCCATCTAGTTGGTTACCTCAAAAGTACAAATGAAAACTTACAAATTAAATTTTAAAACTAGTGTAAGTCAACAGAAAAATAACATAAAAACATAAACTTGTGGGATAAGCGACAGAAAGGAAATCAGCTATGTCATATTCACAACGTCTTCCTTAATTTTCCTTAAATTAATATTGGTGGAACTGATTGACTGTATGTTTTGAGGGAGCATATTCCACAAATGGGAACTTATGTAACTGGTAGTTCTTTTTCCATAGTTAGTATTTGTATAAGGTTTGTATAAACTCAACGGTTTCCTCATATTATAATGGGAAAGAGAATTGGCGAAACTAATCTTGTCTGTGAACATTTTTGGTACTTTTTCCGGGCTATGAATACATAGATGAGCAAGTTTCAATAGCTTAAAATTACACAGTTGGCGTAGAGGAAGTGAATTTACTATTTCATATAATTCAGAAGTTTTAGTTGTTAATTTTTTCTTACATAGAATTCTTAGTATAGAATTATTCATGGTTATCAAATTACTCAAGTGAGTGGAGTGGCTAGAGTATGCCTGTAATTCGGATAAAAAGGATTCTGCAACTAACTATTTCTATGTTACTATAAGTTCTCTCCGTAGTGCTCTTCGAAGTGTCAGGTACAAGGTCACACTACAGAAAGAGCACTCCATTGATTAGAATGTTGACTACTTTATCAATGACTAAGCCTTAGTCATACCTTAAGCCTAATATAGCTTATCTCTCTCTCTGTCTCTCTCTCTCTCCTAGTGTACCGTCTACTGGCAGGTCCACTTATATAATACCTTCACTCATCTCTATCTTCCGTTTTCCTCCTCATGTCCACATACGAGTGGATCCTTAAATCATCTATAACATTCCTTTTGATATACCATTATTCTTGGGAAATTCTGCCTATGACTAGGCGGACCCCTAAGCCTTCCTCAGCTTCGACTAACATTTGCTGGGCAGAGGCGTCCTTCTCTGAGAAAACAACCTTGTTTTTCAAATAATCTATAACTTAGAAAAATATGGCTTCTGATGTGGCTTTCCGTTGCATTCCTCGACTTCTTGCTCAGTTGGCTGTTACGACATATACAGTGTGATATTGGTCTCTTCTTCAGCGGTCCGGGCACAACACGGAAGAAATTATAAATTAACTAGCATAAATGCAACATAATTAAACTTCATTAATTATTATTGCAGGATTAATGAAAATCACATGACATCGAGTTATGGAATCACCAAGTAGGAATTACTTTTTCGCATATGTACGTACTCTGTGGTTCGGATGTCTTTGGATGGTGGTATCTCGATTATATTCACTTCATGGCTATCTTAGAAATAAAAAGTTGATCTTCGACACAATAGCATCTTTCATAAATTGTGCTCTTGTCAAAACTGTTAAAATAATTAAAATAATACATGATTTCTTAGAAATATTTAGATCAATTGGCAACCTTTTGCTCCCTGGAAAATGTCCGGATTTAAAATTGGCAGGAGCAGGAATTTCCCATGCAGATTTGAACACCAACGTCCAGGCTGACTGCACCACTTGTTCAACAAAGTTAAGCTTCGCAGTAAATGATTATATAGTGATGCCTAGAGATCCTATGGAACAAGAAATTAAATGCACAACTTTTATATCAGTTGTTTAATGACGAAATGTTCTAGGTTCTAGGCGAATAAGTTATTGAAAGTTGGATATCAGTCATAAAATGCAACTTACATTTAAAGTAAACAACGCGAAAAATGTTTACTGAGAATGCTACTGTTCCTTCGAAAAGATATTAAAACACGAAAAGGTAAAGGAATATTAATATTGAACGATCAGTTGACAGTCAGGAATATATATTTCAATCTATGGTATTAGCGGGCATTAAGAAGGCAATGCGATATCACCTCGAAACCGAAGTAGAAGAATAGTCTCTGTGACGGGAAAAACTTACTGATCAGTGAAGTGCTCCTTCTGAGCGAAAAAGCAGACAGTGAGTAGAATATGTACCTTATTAGACCAGTAATTTAGGACTCATCAGAGAGAGAGAGAGAGAGAGAGAGAGAGAGAGAGAAGAAGGGAGAGAGAGAGAGTGAGTGAGTGAGAGATGAGTGAGAGAGAGAGAGAGAGAGAGAAAGAGAGAAGGAGAGAGAGAGTGTGTGTGTGTGAGTGTGTGGTAAATAGATTAGTGTGATAGTGTGGTAAGCCTCATAAATACAAAAAGGGTTTATTGCAGAACAGATAAGAAGCACAGTGGGATACAGGTTCAGCCAGTGGGAGCTGTGAGACAAAGAGATCATCTTCAGAGAGTCTTAGAAGAGGATGTCTGCAACTAGATAGAAGTTAACTTCAGTAGACTATAAGCTACAAGCGAGGATAACAGCTAAATAAGAGATCTTAAAAGTAAGAGCTTTGCCAATGAATGATAAGTGATAAAAATGTTATTTAACTGAAAAACTATAAAAAGAAAGGTTTAAAGGTTTTTAGTCGACTAGGTGGTGTCTTAAAAATGGAACATAAAATTCGGCTATATTTCGACTTGGCACCCTCAAGTAGTCGCAAATGGATTTCACTCGCTCGTCTCAGCCCTCTGCATTAGAGATAAAGCTAATATTAGCGTCAGTTTCCTCACTCGAAATCGATGTCAGTGACCGGCCAGCCCAAGATTTGAACTCCGCACATACTCATCCGCGGTTGACTGACATCGCCACTGGCTCCAGCCATATGGAGATCACATGTAACTGTACCTGACACAACGAAGAGTTCAACTTGTTTTTTGACCATCTCTCAGGTCTCTGCAAGAGAAAATCCCTTGTAGATAAGCCGTCTCAAACTTGCAACCCCCTACCTGACGGGAGAGCGTTTTGCCACTACACTACACTTCTTTTAAAAACTAAGAGATAAATTATAATATATAATAACTTCTCTATACGTATTTCTATACGAAGCTAAGCGACATTTAGAAGAGGAGCCCATACTTCTCTAGCCGATCTCTAATAGAGATTTCTGAATATCTTCGTAAGAATGAGCTGGAAGAGATGATGTGTTAAGCACCCAGATGTCATCGGGAAATTTGAACTCAATGGATATCAGGAAAAACGTGTAATTTAATTTATTTAGTAATTAACTTATTAGTTAATAGATCATTTAGGCTATAACCCTCAGGCCAATAATACTGTATACCTCAACTGTTATTTCCTTGACTAATATTGCATGTTTATTCCGTTTGCCTAGTTATTCTTCAATTCGTATGACTGAGGGATGGTCAACTAGATAGGTTATTTGTTACCTCTTTGGCGGCCTTGTTTGTGTATGCCACTGTATATTTTGAGTGTATTGAAATAAACATAGTTCTTCCTCACTACCTCTCAAAGTTTTCCACTGAGATAACCTGAGCCAATAGAGACCAATGTTGACGAATCTCTCGCTGCACTTGGAGGCTTCTGTTGATGCGCATAAAGAGCGATGAGCGCCGAATGTTTGTGAAATTATTAGACAGAAGAATCCGGAAAAAAGTTGTGTGTCGTCAGCCAGTGAGCGAAACTTAACGGTATCTATTGATCTTGCAGATTATTGCTAATCTCCTCTGCCGCCTAACCCAATGAGCTCTACACGTCATGTTGTCTGCAATTCTGCTTCTTGCTGTCCAATGTAACTATCGATGGTTTAATACCACTTCGTGAATCAATCAATATATTAATAAATCAATCAATCAATCAGTCAATCAATAAACCATTCGTTCATTCATTCATTCACTCATTCATTCATTTAAATAATTAAATCTTAAATGAATTGACATCTCTATAGAGCACCGCTTTTTCCTAAATGTAACTGTGACGCTAAATATTGAAAAGTGAGTTAATCCGATGATATAGTACGAGTGCCACAAATTGATGCAAAAACTCTGAATTTCTATACGCTTATCGCGGAATTGAGCAGTAGCAAAGAAGCCATTGATTTCCGTCTGCGTCTGCATTTATATTTTTATCGTATTTATTTTGATTTAATGTTGTTCTTTAATTATTAGAGAGCGACAACAAGCCTTTTAAATATTGAATACTACCCCCGTTTTTGCCCGGGTTTCTGACGAATAGACCAATCGTAAACTGTATACGTCATAAAGTGCGAAAAAGCACAAAGTTCCAAACCAAAGTCAGAAAGGGCATTGCGTTGGTGGACGCCTGTGTCACATTTTCTAAGAATTATGGAAAAGAAAAGGTCTATAGACGTATCCCGACCCCAGTTAAACTGTGATTCAAGGGAAGATGATGCGGATGATTGAATATTCACTACGTGTAATAAGAGAAAGGGCATCGTAAAAATGTTGAGTTTCACCATTTTTACGTTATTACAATTCCGTAAGTAAACGCCACTGTTTAAAGCTGTAAAGTTTTCCATATGGTGTTACTTTTTTCTACCCAAACCACTATTCTTTCTTTTTTCTCCATTCTTTCCAGTACTTAGCAACGTTTAAGTTGGAAATCGAAAGATTAACTCTATCAAGTATTGTGGCACCTGGTTATTATAGCACTTCGTCTGCATGACTTTAACACAGAGGTATGGTATCGAACGGTAATAATTTAAACACAAAAGCTTAGATATGATGAAGGAGCAAAATATAAAATCATGGACAAACAAAGCGTGTTGTAAATTTATCGACCAGAAAATTCTAAGAACTTCTTATTCTCATTTAAGATCACAATCTTATAGTATGTTAATTTCTTACTATACATGTAGCCTACTGTATCCTCAACAAAAGCTATACTCTATTTCATTCTTTAAGTCTTCTTATTTTCGGAGCAGGTCTAAATCAAATTTCCTTTTCCTCGTGATTTCAGTTTTTATGCACACTTTCTTCCTCAGGTCACATCAGTAGGGCTCTGGAACCCATCACGCTAATCCAATAGAAATGATGTATTTGAGTCGTCGTCTGATACATGCTCCGAAATACTTAGTAAAATTACATGTGTGGAACTAATTAATTTTATATTAAACCACATGATTACTTCCTTCAGTTCTCTATTTTGATTAATCCTGCAGTCTTAGTTATTGCGATAAGTAATTTGTATGGAAATCTGAATTCTCGGTGTTTCAGGAATAATAGAGACATTTTTTGGAATTTTCATAGGAATAATCTGTCTTCAAACATGGCTGACATTCGTCACTCTAGCTTTCAGTCTCACTCTACTCTCCGCGCACCCTGGCGGCATTTCACATTAAAACAAATTGCAAAGTGGTTGAAACAGGAGCGAAGTAGCCAAGTGGATGATAATAGGTGAAAATGACGCGTTGGTCACGTGTTGTGCATGACCGAACAATCGAATAGAGTCGTCAGATTGGCTCAACTAGGGGAGAGGAACTGAGTAACGGGTAATTATTACCTGTTAACACTGGTACCGAAAGCTATTAGCAAAAATCCTGAACAACCTGTGAATTAGATCTAGACCATTGCTACTACTGAACCTGAAAAGGAATATTGAAGTTGTTGCATTTGTCAAAATTGTCTTCGACATAATAGATGGCGGAGGTTCACAAAATGAGATGAATGTAATCTATAGGTGACAATTTAATTTTATTGGCGTCGTAGATACCAAACTCACAGGAAACCTTCTCTGCAAAACTCTAGCAGTCCTGATCATGCCGTCAAATGAAGATCCTTTAATTTTAGAGTTATTAAGTTTATGCTATCATAATTTCAGGTATTGAATGTACATAATTAATGAAGATAATATAATTTTGATATGGGTCAATTACCTTTTCTGACTAGGAGTCAAGATTGCCAAAAAGATCTCAATGCAGTTTTTACTTCCGATATTTTTAATTTAACTGGATAATACCATTATTTTGTTAATGTGATTATAAAGATAAATTAACAGTAGTAATTACTGATCATTAAATTCACAATAGTCTGGAACTCAACTTCAATCATAGAACTAATTACGATACTTTCAAATAAAGAGTAGATAATTACAAGTAAAGATCATGCAGATCTGAGGTACGATATTAGTTTGTCACTGATGTTTTAATGTGCTGCTTTTTGGGTGAAGATAAAGTTTGTTATATTAAGTTATACAGTGAGATAATCCAGCGAGATTAATTAAATTACCAATAATAACATCAGTATAAATTATTTAAATATTTTTATTGTTATCTCTCCATTGTGAAAAAGTGAAATACAAGATTTACTTAATTAAGAGATGCATAACTTTAACAATTTATATAATATCAATTAATCTATTGGAATATTTTTAAATTGCGCCACACTGATCAATGTTAATCCCAAGCATAATTAGATATTGGCGATAACTAAGCTTAAATGAAGAAGATAATTAGGCCTAATATCTTGCATATGTTGATGATGATGATGATGAATAAAATGAAGAAAATAATTAATATTATATATTAATAATAATCGTTGCTGAATATGCTATTTCCGACCATTGAATAGCAAAATTTATTTTTACTCTCTGCACTCATGTGTGCCGAGAGTAAAGATAAATATATAGGCCTAATGCAATAAATATAGAGAAATAGAGAATTAGTTAAATAGAGTAAGAGGGAAATAGATAGGGAGAGAAAGTGTATATTAAATGAAGTCACTAATTTAAAATTCAAACTGCAAGTAGGCCCAAGCAATATTGTAACGTTATCATTATGCCCGTCTTACTGTCCTTTGCAAATTTCAACAATGTAGTGAGTGCTTTATTTCGGTAATTAAAATTCTACAGCTTAATTTTGATTTGTCATTTGTATCAACTAATTTTTGTAATTAGTTGATTTGTCATAATTTTTGAAGTTTCCTTTTTATATAGAGTTTTAAAATCCATTTTATAGTAACACTTCATACAAAACTCATCGGATACGAGCGAATCTCGGAGAAGTTTTTTGTTAGATTGGAATAGAGACTAGGTGACCATCTATCTTCACTTGGCTTCACTGCCATCCAGCTTAAAATTAACTAAGAAGTCTAATGCTTAAGTTTACTTTTAGTATTACACACAAGACAGCAGTAGCGCATACTCAGTGGAAGATGAGACATCATTGGCTTCTTCAGCGTTAAAAGGGTGGAGCTTGCTTTGTGACACAAGCTGAGATTGATTGGGGTGGAGTTAAGCTGAACGTCATCAGCCTTAGCTGGACCGTAGCAGCATCTAGGACAACAGCTGGACTGTAGCAGCAGCTATGGCAACAGCTGGATTTCAGCAGCAGCTATGGCAACAGCTTGACTGCAGTAGCAGCTATGGCAACAGCTGGACTGCAGCAGCTATAGCAACAGCTGGACTGCAGTAGCAGCTAGGACAACAGCAAGCAACTGAACTCAATTTACAACAGCAATAGCTGTTAACAACTACAAACAGAAAGTAGAATAAAGGTCTGAAACTGATGATCATAACGTGGTAATTATATAAACTTTAATGCCTCCCTGTATTAAAAAAAGCACACTTAAATTGAGTTATTCATAGCAAAGGTCTTTGTGCATATGCAATGCGTAACATTAAGAGAAATGATCGAAAACAGCAGTTAAAACAGAAGTAGAAGCTATCACACAATCATCCACAACTATAAATAATAGTAATGCTTGCACGTGCAATACGAACATTTTCATTTTAGTTGCAAAGGAGGGATTTATACCTTAAACTTGTTCCAGAGAAATTGCTGTGAAAGCACAAGCATAGCAGCACAGGCTTGAGTTTAGAAGCACATCAGCACAGACTTGTGCTCACAAGCACATCAGCACAGATTTGAGCTTATAAGAATAGTAGCACAGACTTGTGCTTACAAGAACAAGCTTGTGCTTACAAGCACAGCAAAACGAATTGTGCTCACTAGCACGTCACTATACATGTATAGTAATGATTGATTGATTATAGTCTTCTTACAAGCACAACACTACATAATATACATGTAGTACTGATATGTTATGTTTACAAGAACAGTAGCACAGGCTTGTGTTTACAAGCACAGCAGCAAGGACTATTTCGGTGTAAGTGGACTGTCAGAGTTGTTCTGTCTAGGCTTCGAATCAGCCTCCATTAACTGTACATTAGCAGACACGTATGCTACCAACTTGACCACTCTTCGATGTAAAAGATTCAGCTTTATACTAAAGTCATTTAAATGAATTTTTGCGAAAACAGAACAATTATTTTTTATTGATATATCAATTTACTAAATATTATATAACACATTTCCATCATTTCCAAATTAGAAAGGTTCTATATTACAAGCACTGACAAGTTTTACTTAACTGAAGAGGTGAGACTGGATAAAAATGAATCAAGCTTGAGTTATATGCTTAGCATATGCATGCTAAGAATATAACTCAAACGAAAAAAGAGGCAAAGGCCGGCCGATATTAGGTATGTTAGATGATTTATAGACCCACTCATACATGTGAACATGAAGAGGAAAGCGAAAGACAGAGAAGAGTGGAGGCGTTATATACCATGGACCTGCCAGTAGGCAGTGTCACAAAGAGAGAGAGAAGCATGCCAAAAACTGTGCAATTTACCTGAATTTTATATCTTGTTATTTTATAACTTTGAACTCGCTTTACTACCGCCTACTCCAGTCTGCTCTTCACAGCTGCTCTCAATGTAGACCTCAAGTCTGCTGCTATTGGTTCCCCCGGATCTCTCCCGATCTCTCCCGGATTGATGGACTCTGCTGATACTGCTTCCCGTGTCCTGTCAGTCCAAGCGTGAAATGCTTTTACAGTCACTGTCAGCTAGGCAGCTGCTAGGCTGAAGCAGCAGAGGCAGCTGAGAGGCACGAAGCAGCAGAGACAGCTGTTCGGTCAACATCGGGAAATATAAAAGAGAATTAGTGAAGTGACCAAGTGGTAGTGTCACATAGTTGTCCCTGTGATCGTTAAGATTAAGCCGTGAGTTACGCAATAAATGACAGTACTTTTCACCACGCATTTATATATATATAGAAAATTTTTGAGATTTTAAAAAATGTCAATGGGAATATAGAATTCGAGTTAGAATTACTGAAAAAATTGCTTACTAACTGTAAAATAATTCTATGATATTCTGTAGTGAGTAGTATAAAAATATATATTTGAAAAAATTAATTAGTGATTTTTAAAGTTAGAAGCCTAGCGAGAGTTATACAAGTCTAAAGAATACGTCAAACAATTACTCTATTCTACGATTACTGAATCTATTTCATTCGCCGTTTAAATGTCTTTTCCCAGGCTACGATTTCAATTCTATGCTTGAATTTCTTTTATTTAATTTACAAGTATTCGTTATTGCGAATAAAATTATGAATTACAAACAGGAGCATTAATTTGATGGCTGATTGATTGATACATGATGTTCTGAAATTCAGAAGCGCTTCTGTGATATTATATCAATATATGCCTTGACGTTTAGTTGAACGATTTGATAGCACGTTTGCTTGATGAGCAGGAGAACATCGATTCAAATCTCTGCCAGACCTTCTTCGATAAAATCTTTATACGATGTTTAAAACGGTATGCTTAGTTTTATAGAGCCTTTTCTCCCGTGTTGTTTCCGGGACTCTGAACAATAGATAAATCGTTAACTGCACATGTTATAAGAGGCGATTGAGCAAGAACTTAGGTTGGAAAGGGGAAACCAGCTCAGAACTCATAATATTCCCAAGCACTAGGCTACACTAAGGTGTGGATAAGGCATTGCCGTGTGAGAAGGGATTTGCTCGTTGGTCGATGAATTGCTCTTTATTGATAATATAAAGCAGCGTATGAGTAGGTGTGTGAACCCTGGACCTGCCACTTTTGTATGAACATTAGTGGAAAAGCCTTATTTATAGGTAATTGTGAACTAAATTGCAATTAATCAAAATATATAAACTATTGTTTATTTTGACATAGCTCTTCCGTATATTTTCTTGTAGTTTGTGACTAAATGACATTAAGATTTATGAAAATTTACAATATACCTTTATACTGCGAGTTTGATATTCTATATCAAATACTACGAGATACAATTATAATTAATTATAATTCATTAGAATTTTTACTGTAATAAAATACCAAATAAAAATAAAATAATGAATTTCGCTCAAAATCCTCACACACTGTCCTACCATGGTCTTGGGTTCTCTCAACCTTCGAGACATTCCTTTCCAGTTTTACAACCCTTGCCTCCTAAACATTCCCCATCCTCTCCCCCTCAGAAACCTTCCCCCTCATCCACGGACGTCAACTTACGGCGCTCATCCTTTGCGATCCATCAACTCCTGGGATTGAGTCCACCAGAGTCCAACTCTGAGGTCAGACGATCACCTTCACCACAAGACTGCGGCAGAATGCACCACTCTGACGTCTCGAGGCATTTCATGGGCACCTCAGCAAGGAACAGCCCAGTAGATCACCAACCCTACCCGTGGCAGAGACTTTCAGAGTCGTCCACAGCTGCTGCTCTGCAGACGGCAGCTGTGGCAGCTGCTGCAGCTCAGGGGTTTACTTCTTGGAGGCAGAACTTTTTGGCTGGATTCACGGTGGCAGCCACTGGACAGCAGGGTCATCTCAGTCAACAGTTTCGTTCCTACACAGGAGGTGATGGATTCCTAGGGGGGTTCAGTCAATGCTGTCCTTCTAGTCTGATGTCTGGGTATAAGGATTGCAACTCTGATCAAAACACAGGTGACCACACCTTCAAATAGATCGCTATATAACATCGACACTGGCTGTTATATGGCGATTTTTAGCTTTATATTAGTAATTATCTCTACTGTAAGTATAGTTTTCAAAGTATAGTTTTTACTGTTAGACATTGATCTGCAACCTATGCCTCACTTAGCATTTTCTAGTCTATTGTCTATTTTATTATGTTGCGATTTAAGAGAGAATTTGTTTATGGGAACTTGGTTATGCTAAGGCCGAATCAAAATAGGTAAATAAAATAAATATATAAAATAAAAAGTTTTAGTATACAGTATTTATTTCCACGCATATACATGTAGGTCTACTATAATAATGGCATAATTCATGATTGAAAAGCAGCTCAAAGTGCTTACAAAGAAAGACTGACATTATTGTATATGAAGTTATGACGCTATAGGGCTATGGGCCCGGTGATTTTATACACAAAAAGCATAGACAGGTTATTAGCCGGATATATGTGGGAGACATCGAATGTGACAAATGAATTTTTTACAGTATCACATTAAATAAGTTAAGTACATGTATTTCTAAATCGGTTAACTTGGTATATTGACCTCAACTCTCAGCTGCAGTTTCTCGCTAAATGGTTGTCGCAAATTCGGAATGTTGAGGGTTGGAACGAGTCATCAATCAGGCACATTGGGTGGAACTAAACGGTCTCATTATTAAGTGTATAACTCTGTCAAATGAACATAATTTCGCCCAGTTTCAGTCTTAAAGAAAACCTTAGTGTTTGATTTGATGAAATACACAGGAAGTTTAACCGAATCCATGATTGTGATATATTGCTGTATTTCTATGTCCATTATAGTCAGATGAAAGGCTGGAAAATTTTTTTATACCTCTAACGGTAAATTGGTTTTACTACTCAGAGCAGCATTACTTAAGACTATGATAATTAAGGCACATAATAAATTATCGAACTTCTATGAAGCAACATTTAAATTATATTTGCTAAGACTCAATTTTTCCAAATAGTTTAGGACAATTAAAACAGTTTCTACTATTGAAAAACATAATTTTGAAAGAGTGGTTGCATGTCATGTAAGACGTACACATAAAGATCCAAGACTTACATCTACAATGTTAAACATGTACATGCATATCAAAATATTACTTGAAGTAGGCCTACTTAATTTGTTTTCCCAGTTAAGTACGTCATAATTGATATATCTGTATACTAGACATTATAGCGATTCAAATATCCTTAATGCCTATGGATACAAAAATGCCGTGAAAATAATTATTTAATTAAGACGACTATGCTTTGGTAAATCTTGGCTTTTATATTAATTATCAATCTGATGGACGAACAGCTACGATAAGATCACTAACATTTTCGGAGCACATGTCAGTGCCTTCGGGCTTTCGTGTCCGTTTCACTTTCACTACATATACTTTTGTGTATGGTTGCAAGCTACCTTCAGTGAGGACACTGATGTAACAGGATTTTGATTCTAGCATTTTACTGTTGTCTAATTCCACACATGTTATGAACACCTATTATGGTTTTCTCGCAAACGTTCCTTTGATATTTTGCTAAAGTCACTTCTAACTGCTTTAGTAGACAATACCACTGCTATACATACGATTATGAACTTTAGCTAAGAACATTTATATTAAATCCTGGGGATAATTGATCGATGACAAATCAACATCTGAACCCGTATCTCTAGATTCGTATAGAGAGATTCTGCCGATTGCACTGCTACTCCACCTTCCAGTGGTCAATCAGGATGAGAAATAATTAGTTCAAATTCTTTACAATTATTTTACTATTTTGCTACATTTTCTGGCAAAAAGTTGACTTAAATTAATAGGAAATATTTACCATTGTATTTAAATTTTGAAATATTTAAATTTCCAATATAATTTCTAACTTAATTTACCACAGAATTAATAATTTCTAAAATGTTCTAATTAATTTTTTTTCTGTCTCTCTCACTCTCTCTTACTGCACTACCTACTGGCAGGTTCATGATATACAACGCTTATTTTTATGACATAATTTATAGGTTTTAATTAGAGAAATTAAGGAGAGAAGAAAGCTTCATCTAGCGGTTTCGTAATAAAGATATTTTCACTTTTCTTAGGCGGAAGTGGGTTGAACTTCCTCATCAATTATCTAACCCGCAATCATTCCATGAGGCTTGTCCAGCCACACCACCGTTAAACAGAGAGTGACATAATGATCGTCGTTAGTGAAATTGAAAACTGTTTACCATTAATCAAGAAACTGCTGGAACTGAAGTATTCTGATTTTTTTCAAAATGCATTTGACTTTTATTGACAGTCCAATGAACTCTTAGTAGAGCAAAAGTTTATATACGGCGTAGCACTTAATTATGTAACATGCTAATAAAAGTTATTAAATGATATCATTGGTTGCTATGGATCGTAATTAGGCCTTTTGTGAAAGTTAAGTGATCATTATCTCAAGCATATATCGGACTGTATTTCGGTTTTCTTATTTGTTTTGTTCGATTGGGAGATATTTTTCAATATTTGACTAGAGCATGTGACATCTTATAAATCCCTTAACATAGGTGCTTTATGTTTAGAAATTATATAAGTTAAGCAATTAATTTTTGTTAGACTTTTAGACTAGTGTTTTTTCAAAATGGCACATCTTAAAAGAAGAATACTTTTATTCACATCTACCTTCACTATGATTTTTCAACGACCTCTTCTTCACTTGCATGTTCCCATGCAGTTTGTACCAGAGTTTCTAGCTTAATAGGCTATACTTACAGTTACTGACACTTACTTTGTCAGAAAGCTAGATGTTGCTAGGGTGATAATGACCGTGTACTTTAGACTGGCCAGATACGCCTGACTGAATTTTAACGATAGCGAAATTCTTCAGCTAGTAGAGTTGGCTGTTGCATTCATTTGTCGATATTGCCTAGTATTTATATTTCATTTTGCCTTGGGTCTAATCCTAAGTTAGTTGACGCTTATATTTCCCTTCACTTGCCCTCTGGAGTCGTTGATGGGAAGACCTATGTTATTTGAAATTCAATGTTTTGCAATGTAATATTTTAGCATTAATTAAGTATGGAACGGACTTTTTTTAAAGTTTAACTTACCATTTTATGTATAAGCCTTTTATGTTATGGTCGTGTTAAATCTATAGTTTTGCCCTAGACTCCAGAGGTGGCAAGTCATTTACTTAGGATTGCTGAGGACACAGGTACTGTAAAATATTTAAAGTTAAATTATGACAATGTTTGCAAACCTCGAACTAGAGAGGGTAACTATGTAATAATGTGTTTAAGTATTTGAAGTTTCATAGAGTGCTCGTGTAAAGGAGTAAGGACTTCCTCGTGTTGGAAAGGGTTACCTGAGGCTCTAGAAAGTATCTTTTAAAAGATAGTTTAACATACCTATATTTAACGGTACAGGTGAGCTGTTATAGCCATCGGTAGCCTACAGGTTAAGGGTGTACCAAATACTTAAATACTTGTTGTGAACAGTATAATCATTTCCTGGTCGAGTTTGGAAGGACACTTTATAATTTTGTTTGCCTCATTTTGTGGAAAATTGTGAGATTCCCTTCCGGTTTGTTTTAATCAGATATATGCCTACCTGTGACTCAGCAGTTCTCCTTGATATCAGTTTCAAGATATATATATATATATATATATATATTGCACTCTGGTGTATATTACTTTCTGCATAAATATGAATGCATAATTATTATGTTATTTCTTCTTCTTTTGCAATTGTGTATATAAACGGTGCTTGATGTCATTGTGAGCCTGAACTGTATTTGATACATTTGTCTATATCAACTATAACTTAAAAACTGTGGACTTAATACTCTATTTAATATTAGCTCTATTTTCTGCCTATTTTTGTGTTCTACTTTATTTTCCTTCTTTCCTCTTTTCTGACACTCTATTTCTGTTATTTAATTAACATTTTTATATTCACACAAAAAAGTAAACACGCATTATAGTGAATAATCAACTATGTTGATATCTATCACTTTTAAAACCACATGTTTAATCCGTTAGGCAATTTAGTCCATTTTCCGTATAACCAGTCCAGTGAATGTCCGAGATTTTACTCTCGGATCAGCGCGGCCGGGATTCGAACCCACGAGGATTCAAATCACCTCAGGATTTGTCATTTAAAACTTCATGACGTTACCACTACGCTAGTTAGACATTCAAAATACGCAAATACTCAAAATTATATTATAAATTAAAAAATTATAAAATAATTAATCAAAATTAATCTTAAAATTAAAAATTAATTTTAAAATTAATCAAAATTATAAAATATTCAAAATACACGAAGGTTTTAAGTTAATACATTGCTATCGTTGCATATGCTAATGTTGACAGTGCTTTTGCGTTGTTTATTAATATAATTGTGAAATATATTATCCATCTATTAGTAGGAAGCCAATAATTCAGTACTCAAAAACCATTAAAGCTGAAATTGAACCGTGGTCCTCTTCACATAGAGTTTTATCTAATAGTTCCTAACTTTATATCGAAGTGAAATTCATGCCTCGGATACCCACTCCGTGACATACTTATACTTAAACTATTAAATTTTTAAACTTCAAAACATTTGATTGTTACAGTTTATCATTATAAGCCAGGTATCATTTTAAACTTTTAACGTTTTAAGAGAACTGCTAATGATTTTAAACACGGATACAATGGCTTAACTAGTTACTAACACTACTTTTCATCTTTATTGAAGTTATGATTGATTGTATTATGAGATAATTCGAAATACTTTCCACATTACTTTGGACTGATTTTCTGGATTTTGGAAGTTACACCGTTTTTGGACCTTCTTTGTGCTCGCCGGCTCGATTTTGTCTCAATAGTGCTCGATTTTGTCATTGATGACTGGAGCACTGCAATTGTTATGATGATTATTATTATTGTTATTATTATTATTATTACTATTATTATTATTATTATTATTATTATTACTATTATTATTATTATTATTATTATTTCTGTTGATTTTATTGTTAGTTTTATGTATGCAAAGGGTCCTTGTAAGGGTCAGGAGCCTTAGGTCTACCATGGACTTTGCATTGCCTGTCTTAATATTACGATTTTATGAATATATTGTGCAGAATTAAATAATAAAATAAATAGGTTAACTAGGCGTCAATTCTCAATTGCCAATATTATCTTCTACAATAATTATTTCTCTACATCTGTACACTTTATTCTGTTTGTTTACATTGCAAGCGCTCGAGACATGGCAATGCGAATGAGAGGGAGAAAGAGATAATTAAATTGAGCATAGCCGTTAGTCAAGATTTTCGCATGACTTGTTGTAACAATATTTTCCTGCATTTATTAGCCATTTAGCGTCATCAGGCTTGCTATGTGATCAGTCATGCAGTGTCAGGAACCTTTGTGACGACGGGCGGACGGTGTGAAGTAAACGGGTTTGTGGAGAAAGAAAAACAGTTGCAGAAGGCCGACACACCACGGGCAATGGGGTGTGCAAGCGTGCTGCATAGCAGAGCTATTGGTGACGAATCCAAATGAATTCAGATGAATCCAAATGAATTCAGATGAATTCAATGAATCCAATTGAATCCAAATGAATTCGGATGAATTCAAATGAATTCGGATGAATTCAAATGAATTCGGATGAATCCAAATGAATTCGGATGAATCCAAATGAATTCAGATGAATCAAAATGAATTCAGATGAATCAAAATGATTGCAAATGAAGCCAAAAGAATCCATAAATCTACATAATCAGATATTTCCCTGAATCTTTTGCAAAAGCCAAGTTTAACAGCAGTGTTCTATTTGCTAGCATGTTAGTGACGATGAATGCACTTGATGTGCACATGAAACACTGTACCTACTGATCCGCTGTCGAAAATCATGCCAACTAGCCAGCGGCGCGGCCCAATTTACGAATTCAGATAAATTGTAGTCAATTCGAAGTGATTCCGACTAATCAAAATAAATAATAAATATGTGTTCTTTATTGTCTACATGACATGTACACTTGTACATAGCCAGATGTAACTTAACTTTCTGTTTCTTCATTAAACCAATGAGCAGTCAAAGACGTGTGTGTCCAATCTCTTGAACACGTTAAATCGTGCATATCAGTCAAATGCCCAAAGCATTTGACTAGCAGATATCTCTTGTACATCTGCATACTTCATAAACTTTATTTCCTGCTGCCCTTTTTGTTACTTTATTTTTGTTTTAATTAAAAATGTTTTGGAGCTCATTATTTCTCACAACTAATGACAAGCCGAGTGAATCTCTTCACATAGACGATCAATGTGGCTCTAGACCTACATATACTTTTAGTTGACTCGAACCTTTATGATTCTAGTCAACTTTAAACTTTTATACGTTCAGTAATTTCTTCAGAGTCCATTTCGAAATCACATTTTTACACTAACACTCTATACATTGATCTGCCAAGGCAAACCCAGTCAGTCCAAGATTCATAATCGTCCCTGACATCATCCTGGGATGAGGAAACGGACTCTAAACTTTTATTATTACTATAATAATAATAATAATATAATAATAATAATAATTATTATTATTATAAAAATACACACTTGCTGATTTGAGGCCCCACAGAAAGCACGATTAACGAGTTAATCCATTCATAAGAAAGGTTACGTCCCATCCACACCTCTTTATCTGTAGATTGTGAATGACATGATTTTAGGTGGTTTCCCAGGGCCTTCCTTAAAACTCAACTGAGATAGCTTTAAAACTATAGATAACCTTAGTAGATAGGCATACAGTACGAAATAATAGTTCTATATAATAATAATACTAATAATACTGCGTTCGTGGCACATTGGCAAATGCGGCCTCCCAGAGCGTAGAGGAATTATTTTAAATATTTCTTTTTCATCCTTCTTTTAATAAAATCAAGCCTTTCTTTTATCTTATTTTTTAGCCCAGGGCCCTGTACAGCCTAGGGCAATAAAAAAATAATACTAATACTAATAATAATATAACATTTAGTAATAAAAATAAAAATAATATAATAATAATAATACTTCTTCATACATGTACCAGTACATTGTCGTTTTGAATTGCTTTTTAAAATCTGACAATTTTGTGCCTGGGACCCGCAGATGGAGAAGATGACTGCTGCAGCTCAAGAGGTGAGGGTGGGGGTGGGTTGAAGAGGAACAAGAAGAGACGTCACAGGTTTGTTATATGAGTATATAAGAGAACTTACGCATACTATACGTGTAATCTGTCTCTTTTAGTGCGTTGCTTATTGGCAGGTCCACGGTGTATAACGCCTCCACTATTCTCTGACTTCAGTTTTCATCTGCATGTCGACTTACGAATGGATCTTTATATCACCTAACATTGATAATCTCGGTCTTTCTCTGCTTCTTATTTTCCATTTTACCTTCTATTTTAGTATATTATCCCCTTAGCATGTGCCCTATCAAACTCTTATCCATGTCCTCACTGGTGGCCATTATGCAGGATAACTAGTTAACTAATTTAAGGTTTTTTGCATCCTTTGTTTTCTGTGCACGATGTTTGTAAGTATAATGCTTCTGTTATCTGACATTGTTTTTATGAATAAACATCTCTCTCACTCTCTCTCTCTCTCTCTTCCTATTTATTAAGGCACTTACCCATGAGATATTAACTAAATTAATTTAGTTAATATGAAACAAATTAATTACAACATTTAGAAATATTCATCCAGAATGATAACTATATTATCTATATTATGGATATTAAGGATAAGTTCACTCTCACCTACTATCTGTTCAATATGAAATCTACTCGAGTTCCTCACTTAAGAGTAAAAGGTAATCGTCGAATTAAACTTTAGTTTTCTCTGATTGTAATACAATAATAATAATAAATAATAATAATAATAATAATAATAATAATATAAATAATAATAAAAGTATCAATAATAATAATAATAATAATAATAATAATAATAATAATAATAATAATTATTATTATTATTATTATTGTAATGTCGAGGAATTATTTTAGTCGCTTCTAAAAATAAAAAAAGTAAAAAATAAATAATAGCAATAATAATAAAGAGTGAATTTATATGAGCGCCACTCTATGCAAACAGCCAAAGTAGCGCCGTTAATTAGTTAAAGTAGTTAATTATGTGCAAAATTGTCTTTGGCTTATTCTGAAAGCTCAGAAGAGATAGATTCTTACAAATGAAAAATTCCGAAAGAATAATTATATTAGAGACGGGAATCGAACCGAACCCGAACCGAACCCTAAAATCTAGAATTTTGACCGAACCGAACCGAACTCGAACCCAGACTCTGACCGAACCCGAACCGAACCCGAACCCAGACTTCGTCCAAACTGAACTGAACCAAACTCTTATAGTTCCTTTCTTCTTCACCAGCCTGACATTAAATAAAGATAGTAAGAACAATACAAATATATATTAGTTTTTGCATTTACATGTCTTACAGTATCTAACAGCATACATTCAGGTAAGGCTGATTCCGACACAAATTTTAAAATGGTAGCGGTACAAAGGAATGGTAGCGGGAAGCGAGACGGGCCTGCAGAAGATAATGGATAGTCTGAATGATACGGCATTGAATTATGGAATGAAGATTAACATCAAAGAGACGAAAGTGATGAGAGTATTCAATAAAAATCTGAAAATGCTTGACTCAATCTAGGTGGATTTGTTCTTGTTAAATTCAAATTACGAATTTTTCTAATTTTAGTATGCTACCTTAATATTTTTGCAGCCAGATTTACAAATATTTAAATATGACATTCTATATGTGTTAAGACTATCTGAAGTAAGTAATTTTGCACCATAGCAATGCAATAGTTTCATAACTATTTTCGAAACTTCATATTTGATCTGAGAGTTTCAATTTTGAAACCCTAAGGTAAATTATTAAGCTAATTATTGGTCAGTTGATAGCAAACTGTGTATATTATGATCATTTTTCTATGGAAGTACACGTGTTTACCAAATCATCTTTATTTGACATTTTTATTTTACTAAATTGCAGTTTGTCTCTGAAATATTAGATCAAATTTTAGCCAAGACATTTCCACTTAATTATAAACGTATCTAATATATAGGCCTATAGTGACAACAAAAATTAAAAATTGTTGAAGCATTCTATTTGCTAGTTATAATCAAGGATATTATTTCAGATACAATAATAAAGCTAAATATCTATATTATGAACATTTGTTGGTCAACCTAAAATATTTGAAGAAATGTACAGGAATAAATACCATTTCTCTCCTTTTTTTATTGTCATATTTTTACCCAGGTGAAAAAATGTGGCAGCTATTATGACTTAATGAATTTTTAAGCATATTTACCATAAACCATTTTAAATATGTTTGTCATAACTATAATTATTATAAGTAAAGTTAAACAATTGCAACATTATCCTAATCAAACCATTTCGAACTCGAATCGAACTCTTGCGAGTTGGAAAGCAAGCCGAACCCGAACCGAACCCGAACCCTTGTTAGAACCGAAACCCGAACCGAACCGAACTTTCATTTTCAACGAACCGAACCGAACTCTCAAATTATCAACTGCTAACCGAACCAGAACCGAACCGAACTTTCATTTTCAACGAACCGAACCGAACCCGAACTCTGGAAATTCATAAAATTCCCTTCTCTAAAATATGTATCGGCTCAAATATGTTTTAAATTAATAGATTAGTAAATAAATTTTAAAATTTATAAAACTGTTAAATGATGAATATCAGATTAATTACAGTAGAAATACACCATTAAAAATGGCTAAAAGCTTAGTTATTTTCAGTCATTCAAATAGCTTAATGCCGGTTTACAGTGACGAATTAGTAAAACTGATCAATACCGTTTTTATTCAACTTGAAACGCCTTAATTTAATTTAATTTCGAATATTTAATTAACTTACAAACTCCAGCTGTTCTCTTTGCAAATACTCATCACTAATCAAATAAATTTCTAGTTTACTAAAATATATTATTAGTTTATTATTT
This sequence comes from Enchytraeus crypticus, assembly GCA_905160935.1. Taxonomy (NCBI): domain Eukaryota; kingdom Metazoa; phylum Annelida; class Clitellata; order Enchytraeida; family Enchytraeidae; genus Enchytraeus; species Enchytraeus crypticus. Next base: position 1,260,996 of record CAJHZI010000252.1, on the reverse strand, counting down.
ATATTCTTTTTTATTTTCAAAATGAAAAACTATTTTCAAGCAGGACTATATTCACGAGCTATCAGCTGGAAGAGCTGGAAAAAGCTTTCAAGGACGCCCACTATCCGGATGTTTATCAGAGGGAAGTCCTATCTCTAAAGACTGACCTACCCGAGGACCGGATACAGGTAAACTTGCTCCGTAATATGCAAGTAATACAGTAATAGGCCTATATGTAATCAACATATGAAAATGTTACATTGTAAGTAAATTACAATTTTAGAAATATAAAATAGGTTGGAAATGGAGTAGCCGTTTAATTATATATATATATTTATACTTATATATATATATATATATATATATATATATACATTGTATATATATATATATATATATATATATATATATATATATATATATATATATATATCGTAGTATCGATGTAACCAATGGTCTTTCCGCGTTTTGTCCGGATCACTGAAGATGCGACTAATCATCATCGTCATCATCATCTTGATGATGATGACGATGATGATGATGATGATAATGATGATGATGATGATGATGATGATGTTGACTATGATTATGATTTATTTTTTTTAAATAAAATAAAATAAATGACGACGATGACTATAATGATGATGATGAAGAATTAAGAACCCAGATCTAGAGTGGATGTCAGCATTACGTTTATAGCAGCCAGGACTAACGGCAACACCATGAGCAGGTTATGACAGTAGGAAAGGCAATGGCTACTTGAACTTATTACAGCGTAACCGAATTAAAATTATCCCATGGGAATTCCCGATGATCCTTCGTTTGTCCAATCCATCAGCTGGAGCGGCTTCAATCAACAGGATTCCGCACGGGACCTCCTTGTTTACCTCCAGTACCCGAAATTAGTATTTATCCTCCTCCCCGAAACCTAGCACCCCCTCTTTGTATCCACTTCATCTCTTGATTCGCTTCTGCTTCTCTATCCGTCATTCACCTCTCGATCTGTCTCTTCTTTCATCTCCCTATCTCTCGTCTTTCTCTGTAACATTTTACTCTATCTCTTTGAAATTGATAGAAATGACTAAATTTCAACATACAATTTGTAAGTTTTTAGTGTTTAATTACATTTGTTTATATGACTTTTTAATTTTCAGATTTTTAATATGAATTAATATTCAAGATTTCAAGCTTGTGTTTTGTTTTTTTATATTATTTTTTGGATTTTCAATAGAGATATTTCTTCTACACGTTCTTTTAAACATTCAGAGTTCAAAATTCAGAGCCAGGCGTTCACGATATACCCTTTGGAAAATTTTAATCTATTTTGCTTCTGCTTTAACAGTTCCACATACGTGCAGAGGGTTTCTTCATTTAAATAAGCGTACAGATTTTGCGGTTAACTTTATCTACATTTCATTAACTGAACATCTGAATATAATATATAAAATCTAATAATTTCTGCTCATTAGACAAAGACCAAAACTTCGTTAAAAAGGAAAACCATTAAATGTTTCCTTATTCCTTCAGGATAATTTTCAATGCATATCATACTGCTACAGTGTGCTTGCAAAAAATCTCTCCCCTTAAAGATATCTCTTGTGAAAGAGTCCAACTCTCTAGCGGATCCAACACGCATATTTATTACGAATTTTCTGCGAGAATGTTGCGCTAACTATGCATGAACAAGTTGTTCAACTGTGAATCATATGCAAAACTCTCTACGTGGAGGATAGCGAGTGACTATAGTGGGAGAAAATCCTGTGACATCCTAAACTCGTCATCAAAGTATGACATTCTCGTGTATTGACGATAAGGACCCGTGGGGTTGAATTTGCCGAGTTTTCCATCGATTAGAATTATTCAAATGCTGATGCCTTTTATTTTACATCTCATCAATCGATAAAATAGTGTCCTATTCGAATCAGCACAATGAGTCGTTTAAACTTTCTTTCTCTCTCTTTCTTTCTCTTTCTCTCTCTCTCTCTCTCTCTCTCTCTCTCTTTCTCTCTCTCTCTCTCTGTCTGTCTCTCTCTCTCTATTTAGTGTTCTGCCAAATGTGTCAGGCTAAAGCCACATATTCAAATTCACATTCTGCTGCCTCTCTACATAGATGCACTTTATCAATAAACAAGTTATTCCCTTCACAATAGCCTATGAATATATATTTTAATATTGCCTGTGGCTTTGGAATAATGGCTTCTGAGTTGGTTTCCCGTTGCCTTCCTGAAATCTTGCTCAGTAGCATGTTATGTCAGGGCCACTGTAGAATTGCGCAACCGTTGAATGTGCTTTTCGTTCGATTCGACCAAACAAGGACTGATGAGGTTCATATTGTATCGTTCTTTACTGTAACATTCATAGTTCATACACAGTCGTACACTCTCGGTCATATTACGTCTTACAGTAGCTCGTGCATTACAGTTCATATAATCACATCATTGAGCTGTTCTGTAGCAGTGCTATAGCTGTTTTGTATCTGTTTTGTAAAAACAGAAATATATAGAATTAGCATTCAAATTGGAGTTAGGCTTGGCTTATAGAACTTATAGAATTGGACTTAGACTTAGCTGTTATGTACTGTTTTGTTGCTGTTTTGTAGCTGTTTGTAGCTGTTCTCTAGTTGTTTTGTAACTGTTCTATTGCTATTTTGTAGCTGTGTTGTACCTGCTCTCCTATTGTTTTGTAGCTGTTTGTAGCTTTCTCTAGTTGTTTTGTAGCTGTTGGCTATTTTGTAGCTGTGTTATACCTGCTCTCCTATTGTTTTGTAGCTGTTCTATTGCTGTTTTATAGCTGTTTTGTAACTATTCTGTAGATGTTTTGTAGCTGTTTTTTGCTGCTCTCGTGCTGTTTTGTTGCTGTTCTGTTGCTGTATTTTACTATTTAGCTGTTTTTTGTAGCCGTTTTTCAGTATCCTTTATTGCACTTTTTCCTCTCTTGGACCCGTCTTCTCTTTGCTTTCATATTTTTTACACTAAAATACTACTTTAAACTAGAAACTTTAAAACAATCAATTCTTCTTCAGAGAGCTATAACTTCAGATTTTCAACATCAGGTTCATACTGTAATTTATAATTAATACGGCCCAACCCGCAACTACAGGGAGAATTTGTTCCGTGGACTGGAATCCAGAGGAATCGGACGACAACTCGACTAGCCGGTCGCTCCAGGCAATTTTTCAATTAGTGTTAATCGAGTCCAGAGTCATAGCGACCGGAAGAAATTTATATCCAATCTTGTCCCTGTCAAAGTACTGGGCAACAACTAATAAACGGTTGACAAGGAATTGTTTCCCTTGACAAGAAATTGTTTCCCTGGAAATCATGAAATATTATTGGAATTCTTTACCAGAGATATGACCAATTGTAAGTTAGGTTCAGTAATGATAAGGTAATTTGAAGCGTAGGAGTTTCGCTAGTTGTTTGAAATAGGAGTGATAAATGGGCGTGAATGTTGTCACTGCAAATTTGGCTAAAGTTGACTATATTATTGGTTCATAAAAGCATTGCTTTCCAGATTACACGTAGGCCTCTGCACTGTATCTAAAATTGTTAAAATTCTCACATTGTTACATCAGACTTAAAATGATTACATCATCATCATAATCTTCCCTTAAATCCCAGTTTAACAATGGTCGGGATACGAATAGACTTTCTCCAGTCCTCTGACTCCTCTCTGTCTCACACGACATCATCAGTCAATACCGTATAGAAATTATTATTAATATAATTACAGGTTATTTTAATTTTAATGTTACATTAGATTTCTAATTTTCATATTGTATTTATTCACATAGAAGCATCTATTATTTTACTTGTTTTGTGCAGGCATCGAAATTCTATGACCAGTTATGCTTAGTTATTTAATGCTTAGTAATATTATGATTAGTAATTTACTGATTAGTAATATAATGATTAGGAATATAATGATTAGTAATATAGTGAGTAGTAATTTAATGATTAGTAGAATAATGATTAGTAATATAGTGATTAATAATATAATGATTAGTAATATGGTGATTAGTAATATAGTGATTAATAATATAGTGATTAGTAATATAGTGATTAGTAATATAGTGATTAGTAATATAGTTATTAGTAATATAGTGATTAGTAATATAGTGATTAGTAATATAGTGATTAGTAATATAGTGATTAGTAATATAGTGATTAGTAATATAGTGATTAGTAATATAGTTATTAGTAATATAGTGATTAGTAATATAATGATTAGTAATATAGTGATTAGTAATATAGTGATTAGTAATATAGTGATTAGGAATATAGTGATTAGTAATATAATGATTAGTAATTTAATGATTAGTAATATAATGATTAGTAATATAATGATTAGTAATTTAATGATTAGTAATATAATGATTAGTAATTTAATGATTAGTAATTTACTGATTAGTAATATAATGATTAGGAATATAATGATTAGTAATATAATGATTAATAATATAGTGATTAATAATATAATGATTAGTAATATAGTGATTAGTAATATAGTGATTAGTAAATAGTGATTAGTAATATAGTGATTAGTAATATAGTGATTAGTAAATAGTGATTAGTAATATAGTGATTAGTAATATAGTGATTAGTAATATAGTGATTAGTAATTTAATGATTAGTAATATAACGATTAGTAATTTAATGATTAGTAATATAATGATTAGTAATATAATGATTAGTAATATAATGATTAGTAATATAATGATTAGGAATATAATGATTAGTAATATAATGATTAATAATATAGTGATTAATAATATGATGATTAGTAATATAGTGATTAGTAATATAGTGATTAGTAATATAACGATTAGTAATTTAATGATTAGTAATATAATGATTAGTAATATAATGATTAGTAATATAATGATTAGTAATATAATGATTAGTAATATAATGATTAGGAATATAATGATTAGGAATATAATGATTAGGAATATAATGATTAGGAATATAATGATTAGGAATATAATGATTAGGAATATAATGATTAGGAATATAATGATTAGGAATATAATGATTAGTAATATAATGATTAGGAATATAATGACATATTATTAGATTTCGCTTATCTATACGATAAACAAATGTTCTTAGAGTTTAGATCGAATATGCCTATGATGAAGTTGAAGCTACGAATTAAATCTGACCCCCTTTCCTGAAAAACATCCTGTTTAGTTGACGTCTTTACTAACGAATTGAGAGTTAGCTTATAGATTGACCACTTTTCTTTACAAAATGATCAGTGACCAACTTAGCCTATAACTGACCCAAATGTTTAACTCTTTTGATCTCGAAATTGAAGGCTAAATAGAGTTGTTCAACCGCTATAATTCTTCGGATAAATTCTTACATAGAAAATTGCATTTCTTTCGGAGTCTATTCAACCGATAAATCGGAGCTGCGATATGAATCTATCATCTCTTTATAATCTCTCGTCAGTCTATCGGAGTCGAGTCAGTCTGTAGGAGCCTAACAGCCATACGTTCAAAACATGGTCGACAAATTAATTACTAACTAACTAATAACTCTCTCTCTCTTTCTCTTTCTTTCTCTCTCTCTCTCTCTCTCTCTCTTAGTGCACTGCCTACTGGCAGGTCCATGTTATATAACGCCTCCACTCTTCTCTATCTTCCGTTTTCTTCCTCATGTCCACATACGAGTGGATCCTTAAATCATCATAACATTCCTTTTGATATGCCATTATTCTTGGGGGATTCTGCTTATGACAAGGTGGGCCACCTATGCCTTACTCAGCTTCGATTAACATTTACTGGGCAGGGGCATCATTCCCTGAGAAAACAATCCTGTTTACTCCTATGATATCTTATTTTAGGTTTGGTTTCAAAATCGAAGAGCCAAGTGGCGCAAGACAGAGAAGACCTGGGGCAGAAGCAGCATAATGGCGGAGTATGGGCTATACGGTGCCATGGTCAGACATTCCTTACCTCTCCCAGACAGTATTGTCAAATCAGCCAAAGACGGAGTAGAAGAATCCTTTGCCCCTTGGCTTCTTAGTAAGTTTGGTAATATCATCGATATCTGTAGTTTACAGATTTTTGTGGCACTCAATTTCCACTTTTCCTGGAAACAAAATGTGTCATATGAGATTTTATGAAATCAATTTAGGTTCATAGAAACGATTTCATAATAATACGGAGTGGGTTGCTTTGACTTCTAACAGACGAAGTTGAATATCTTCTTCCCCTTCTTCAATTTAGACCACTGCTCGATCGGATGAGATAGAATCATTGCATTTAAGTGTCACTCTCTTTGACAACCAGAAGGTACTTCTGACGGACTCTTGTCAAATGCCTAGTATTTAAAGCTACACTGAAATACATTCTCAATTGCTCATCGTTAGATTTATATTAGATAAAGTTAATAATCATTTTAGGATGATATAAAATGCACCGATGTTTGCAGCAAAATGTGTCAATGTTTTAATGAATATTCTCTATCTAGCTTTGTGTGTATAACGGCATGTAGCTTAGTCAACGTTTAAATGACCTAAACTCTAATTGGTTCAGGATGAGTTTCTCAGGGCATAAGTAAAATCTCAGACATTCAAGGGGTCAACTAATAATATGAATATTACCAACTATCTAAAGGGTTTAGTAATGGCAATAAAATTGAAATATATAATCAACATAATATGATGGTCACTGTAATTCATATCATCAGTGAATATCATATCAGTGTAATTCATATCAGCAGTGAATATCATACCACTGTAATTGTGTTTAACACATGTACATTTGATTAACATTTTAAAAAGGTATGCACAAGAAATCTCTGAGCGCAGCTAAGAAGTTGGAGAACGATGAACTAGAACTAGATGTCTGTAGTGACACTGGAAGCGTGGCCGACGAACCCTTCCATCAACCAAACTCCTCCTCCACTACTAAGTCCTTGATAGATTCCTCCCTGCCCCGGACTCTGGATGTCAAAACTAAATCCCCGCCAATGAATAAATATGAAGAGTTAAACTCAACGGATTTTCGATCAGAAAGTATCGCTTCGTTGAGGGCCAAGGCACAAAGCTACTGCAGTGCTCTTGATAGGGAGCAACAGCAGGTTAATACCAAGGAAGGCGTAACCTACACAGCCTCACCAGTTGACTCTGAAATGAAGATTTCGCTAGCATCAGAGGAGGACGATAAGTATAAGGTTTTAGAAAACTGGAGACGGTAGAAAATGACAGTTTTGTTTAAGTAATATGTATGTGTAAAGTAGGTTTCTGAAGAGAATTAGTTGAATTATATCTCATATAACTTTGGTTTAAATGTAACTATCCAATATGAAAGAATTTAAAAGAATTGAACTCGATTGGTCTGAAATATCAAACTTTCAATAGATGTAGGTACGAGGTATTAAAATTTTATTTAAAAGCAGCAGAGTTCGTATATGCGATATTATCTATAGTTCTCATTCAATTTTAATATCCGCGGCATAAATTTCTAATCAGTTTGCCCTCAAGTTCAGTAATGTGCGAATGTTATCAAACTTTGCTGTAACATATCGACAAATTAGAAAGGGTACAAGCCAGAGCAACAAGACTGGTATTTGACTGTCAAAAACTTAGTTATGAGAATAGATTAAAATTCGTAGGATTAACCTCTTTAAGTGAGAGAAGAACTAGAGGAGATTTAATAGAAGTTTTTAAGATACTCAAAGGCTTCAGCAAAGTTAACCATGTATTTGGTTTAATTTATCAAACAACAGAAACACAAGGGGACATATTTATAAACTTAATAAATTTAGAAGTAGACTAGATTTAAGGAAATTTTCCTTTAGTCAGAGAGTTATAAATGCTTGGAATAGTTTGCCAAGCGAAGTTGTGGAAGAGGAATCAGTGAATGCTTTTAAAAATAAATATGATAAACATAAGAACATGTAAATTAGAAGCTAATTGCATGTTCAGTGTTATACATAGGCTAAGTATAAATTTGACATGTTGACATGAAGTCTGTATGATTTGATTAATATTAATTTGTTTTAGTTAAGAGTATTTTAGTTCATTTAGATTCATTTTAGGTTCATTTAGATTTTAAGAGCATTCTGATGAGTCTTAAACAAGCATATAATTGCTTCCTGACTCTGTAAATGTTATGTTATATCATTCAGCATATCATAATATTATCATTTTCGAGTTATAAGCTGCATACTGTAGAGCAAGGCGTTGTCATTTGCGAAGGAATTAACTATTTGATCTATGGAGTGCTCTATATGGAGCATGAAAGCAGACTCTGAGTATGGATACATACCTTGGATATGCTACTTAACAGGACACTAGAGAGAGAGATACTTAAACATTTTGAAATGATATCTTGTTGCCTTATTCTTCGGATTTATCTCTCAACTGAACGACATTGTCACTCCATGCAGCAGTATTGGTTTGCTCTCTCAGTTTGTGATGAGAGCATTAGCATCAGGATAGGCTGTAGATGTTGTGTAGAATTAAAAAGTTGAACTAAAACATAAAGACTTCCTGTACAAAGAATTCTATAAACATTTAAATGAAGTTTTCAACGATTTAAAGCTTATGTCATAGATTTTGGAGCCTAGCTTATACTGCAATAGTGCATGGTGTGAGTCCAGGACACAAAAGAATTAATCTGTTATTCAGATAAAATGTTAGCATTTGAAATTCATATTACTATTTATATTTTTGTTATTCTCCTCATTCCGTTAATAATTATAATCCAAATTTTTTCGTTTTGTAATAAAAATTGCAGCTTTGACTTAAGGAGTAAACTTTCAACAATATGGCTTTGATTCCTTTCTAACTGAACTGAGATTTGAACGTAGTCCTCACAATTTCGTGGAACACTTTTGCCGATGTGCCAAAGTTAACGTAGAATTTGATTGATTACCAACATCAATCTGTGGGGCCTCCTGAATCTTGAAATCGACTTAGATAAAATATGTTATCTTAGCACATTACTAAGAAACACTTGCTGCAGATATTTTTATCATAAGTACCATATAACACGTAGTATAGTGAAATAATCAACTATGTTGATATCTATCACTTTCACAATCATGTGTTTAAGGCGTTAAACAATTTAGGCCATTTCCCGTGTAACCAGTCCGGTGAATGTCTGAGATTTTATCCGGCAGATCAAACGGCCGGGAAATGAATCCGCAAGAGTTCAATTAACATCAGGTTCGTCAATTTAAAATTTCACTATGACATTAAAAAATGTAATTGGTTCGAAATAATTTTATTAATTTTTTCCAATTAATAAAATTCATTGTTTCAAATTAATGAAATTAAATAAACACCACTTTTCTGACAGCAAGATATCTTTTTAAATTTTATTTAAAATTGCAGAATACATCGATCCATAGTTTTAACTAATCCTGACCACTTTTTACTGGCTTTGCTTTAGCTAACCCAATGTTCATATCTAACCCGATGAAAATTACCAAAACAAACAGCGACGAAGTCTCAATGCTAGCGATGTTTAGTATGTATACTTACAACGAATTGTTGCTTATGGAAATTTAGTCTGTTTTATTCTAGAGAGTAAATCATTTAGAAAAGAAAAAAGAAGACGAGAACAAAAGAGAAAGAACAAGAGAAAAAATAAAAGCACTTACATTTATTTTATCAACTAATAAAATAGATATGGGAAATAAACCTTAAACAATACATTAAAGACTTCAGTACATTAGATTTTAAATTCATTCTTGATCAGATGGTGATGTGTATGACTCAGCGATTGACTGGGATCAGAAGAGGAGGAGAGTGGAGTGTCTACTCTAGTGTTAAAAAAAGTGACGAATAGTGATCAATGAACACATTTAGAACTCAAATATCACAATTTTGTTCTTTTTAAATCATGCACTATGTAAATATTGTAAACGAAAACAAAATAAAAATTGTTGTTATACCCGTAACAAAAAGAATGTTGTGCTTTGTATCGACCTGAACTTGCTCAATATTATTGAAACCAAGATATGCCTAGTTACAATTTCGCTACGCCAGTGGATTAATAGGTACGTCTTGTTGTTATGAAAACTAATGATTGGTGGCCAGTCTGATGCAATAACAAGAATTCTTAAATGATTAAATTACAAAAATTAAGAATTCTGCAAAAATTTTATGTTCTGATTAGATTTGCATTTACATCTTTTAAAATTTTAAATGGCCAGAGCCGCGATTAATAAATTGAATGGATTCAGAAAAACTAAACTAATCTACCGTCTATACGGTATTTGGTCAAAAGAGATAACTAGCCAATTAGTGTGATTTCCATGTAAATTAAATTTTGAAATAATTCCTTTGGATTTAATTAAGTAAATATACTGTAGATCTAATTCTTATAAATACAGAGATTGTTATCTTCAGCACTATAGTCACAAAGGTATGGTATAGCAAAAAATGCTAAAATCTAATTATTTGTCTACGAGATCTCTCTGCTAGGCAATACAAAATTTTTTGAGTATCTATCATATTATTCGGCACTATTAACAATAATTTTCTTCTGCAGTTGACTTAAATCATCAAATGAACTAAATGTATCGGGTACAAAGGTAATTTCCATGTGCTGTTTTCATTTTGTATGGTATATGCTGTTTCTGGATGTAATAAACATCTCTCTCTCTCTCTCTCTCTCTCTCTCTCTCTCTCTTACTCTGATAACTCTATGGGAAGAGCAATTACTGACCAGTTTAATGGTCACTTGGCAGAAGTTCCACGAGTCCGTGATGACAGTCCACAGTCAAGTGCGATACAAATGAAATTCTACACCGACGACAAGAACTTGTCATCGTCTAACAATCACTCTAGTAACAATGACAACAAGTCATTAGTGATTAATGAAAGTTAAGCTTTAGCAATTGTCGAGATTAAGCTTTTAATTCTTACAGCGCTGAAACATTAGTTACCTCAGCAACTTTCCCATCCATTTCTCAGGAATGAGTCGTTGTGTCATTCAGTTTTCAATTCCCTCGTCTTGTCTCGTGTCCTTCTCCTTTAAATTGATACTTCTAGCTTTTAGTTATGTCCTTTAGTTGTGTCCTTTAGTTGTGTCCTTTAGTTGTGTCCTTTAGTTGTGTCCTTTAATTGTATCCTTTAGTTGTGTCCTTTAGTTGTGTCCTTTAGTTGTGTCCTTTAGTTGTGTCCTTTAGGACACAGTAGCGTCATCTAGTCTACAGTCGAGTCTTAGAGTTTTAAGCATTTTTGCTCATCTCCAATGGCGTCTCTTAATTTTAAATAGGCCTAGTGATTAATATTTTCAAGTGCCTTTAATTCAATTCCTACCGTGTCTTCCAGTCTTTATTCGTGTCATTGAGTATACATTCGTGTTCTCTGGTCTTCACTCGTTAATGATAGCTTGATTCTGACCAGTTTTGCTGACTACCTAAATAAATTGTCATTAATTTAATCCTGGTGATCCAATATGATCAGATCATATCTTAAAGTAGGAGAACACAGACTAAATATAGTGTAGCATATCATACATAGCATCCCTCAGCAATATATCATAGCTATATACTACCAAAAGCTTCTGTGTCATGCGCACTTGAGAGTTATCTTCACCATTGTCGTTATTTCATTTTAGCAGTTCAATTCTCAGTGCTCTATGTTTCATGAACGATGGTAGCACTTTAGATGTTTGCTGTTTTTTATGTTAATGATGCTCAGTAGTAGCTATACATGTGATTAGGAAATTTTTGAAATTTATTTCCTGGATGACGCAAACAAATATGCATTTTAGGCAAGTACGGTTAACAAAATAGCTTATGCTTTTAAAACAAATTATAGTAGCCTATTACAATATACATTGTCATCTCATTCAAAATAAACTTTCGTCGTTTATAAACTGACTCTTAATTTTTTAGTTATTAATCTTCATTTCGTAATTCTTTCGTATTAATCTGCTAGAAAAATTAAATTCTAATTTCATAATTCTCGCAAAATTTCTGGAAAACCTAAAAACTAGCCTAAACGTTAGCAAAGCATTTCGCCTCTATTTTGATAGACGTGAATGAACGGGAATTCGCGCAGGCTGGAAATAACTTCACGACTCGAGTAGGCGGATTTGTGACATAAATTTACCTCAGCTACGCCTTGAGGAGAACTATTTCGTGTGATACATCGCTGCCTGGCAATCAGAGGAAGTCCTTTCATCCCGTAAATCCTTCCAATGGACATCTTTGAGGACTCAGTTACGAGCTGGCACTGTGACGTGCTCTGTCTCAGGCTTCAGACGATTGACCATATATTATTCTAGCATGTTGAAATTAACTCCAACACGAGCCAACATTTCAGTGTTTCTGACTGCTATGTGATTTATTGTGGGAACTAGTTTTTAAGTATTTCTACTATGAGATATTTTGGAATATCTTAATAGGGTAAAGTAAGTTTAATACGAAGATTATACATGTCATATTTAAATTTTGATGCAATATTAATTACGCAATATATATACAGTATATATATATATATATATATATATATATATATATATATATATATATATATATATATATATATATCCTATCGTCTCCTGAATTAATGATTTTCAGATTTAAAGTTATTAATAACTTAGAAGAAAAGACGTTTATTTAAAGCTAAAAATTGAAAAATAATTTATTCTTCGCAGGAATATTCATAATTCAAGAAATTTGTTACAAATGAAATTAAAGTTTCAAACTTATTGTTTTTCCTTTAATTGCGGCTTTAGACTTCAAATCTGACTCCAAATGATAATATTATGTTGCTTAATCACTTCTTTTAAGATATTGCTCAAGTGATTTTCCATTGTGTTTCAGAGTCACTACATACTAGACTCACCGTTTACAGAGCGTGTAGTAAAGAATGACAGAACAAGAACTGTGCAAGGTCATCCATTATTTTCAAGCTAATGGTTATTCACGTTTGGCAGAAGTTATAATCACTCTGATAAAAACTTATTTGTCAGAACAAATTATTAAACTGGGATTTAAGGGAAGATGATGATGATGATCAGTAGAACATATGAAAGAGAGAATAAGGTTCCTAATAAAGTGTCAGATGGGTCTCCAGTTTACAGCTTCCTATTTAAGTATAAAAATGTCATTAAAATCTGCGTAAAGAATTAACACTGCCCAGGTTCAAAGCCTGTCACACCACGGTCTGAGCAAGTTGCATGTCGTGAAGTTGTCCAACAGCCAAGCAGTGGGAGCAGTTTTCAAATCTAGGCTATTGCTCCATGGCTTCGTTGCTAGCATATTTTCGAAGCAGAAAAATGACTTCAAATTTGGATGTGTAATATATAATCTTCGTTCACCAAATACAGTACGAAAAACAGAACATAAATCAAACAAATATAAATCAACATAAGGAACTAAAGAAAGTAACCCCGTCTAACTAGACATACCAAACGATACTCTTATTCAAATACGATTACTTTTAGGGTATTGCTTAATATTTAAATAATAATTTACTCATTGCGTACTTAAAACCAAACCTTCAAAGTATGACCAAAACCTAAAACGACTTTTTGCTGGTGAATCTTACATCCGAATTATATATTTATTTGATAGGTATAGTTTAGATTTGGTTCTGACAAATAAATATGGCTCGCGCATATGTTTTCAACGATTAATATCATATGACATTTTCAGTAGTTTGCTTCTCTTTTCTATTATCATAGTATGTTTGGAGATAATCATATGTTTTATGAAATTTCTAAATAAATAATGTAAAACTTTAAGTAATATTTTTGATCTGTTAGATACAGCATGAAATGCAAATGTACACTTGTAGATGAGTGTTAAGAAGAATTTGCTATCAGACCTACCACATGTTAAAACATTATTATCAGCCCTACCATATGTTAACATGTTGTATCAGCGCTATCAGATGTTAACACGTTGTTATTAGCTCTATCACATGTTAACACGTTGTTATAAGCCCCACCACATGTTAACACGTTGTAATCAGCCCTACCACATGTTAACACGTTGTTATCAGCCTTACCAGATGTTAACAAGTTGTTAACACGTTGTTATCAGCCATACCAGCAGCTAACACGTTGTTAACACAGCGTATCACTGCAAACGATCCACTCTATATGTGTGTTGTCGACGTTATTACCACCACACTCTACTGTAGCCGGGTTTAATCAAGCGCAATAAAATCTCATTTAGGAACCGTTATTGGTCCTTCATTAAAGGAAGGAACGAGTAATAATATTAATGATGGAGTTAGGAAGAAAATAAATCTGTTAGTACCGAGGATAGACGCCCATCTGTAATATAAACGTGTAGATGTGATGAGTGGCGGCTAGAAAACACCTTTCTTAATCAGAAAAATTTTGAAAATTGTTCTTAGGCACATTACAGCCCTTAGAAATCTCATGAGAAAAACCATATTTACCCTAAGGAGTGGGTCCATTGTGCATATCCCTAATCATATTGTAAAGTTGTTTTGATTTCAAACTCCGTAAAAGAGCACATAATCAATTAATGAGTTAACACCTTTGCATATTTGTCTCATCCGTTGAGAACACTGAGAGAGGGAGAGAAAGTGAGATAGAGAAAGAGAGAGAGTGAGTGAGTGAGTGAGTGAATGAGTGAGTGAGTGAGTGTGTGAGAGAGAAAGAGAATTTAATGAGATAATATCCACAGAGATTATATTGTATGACTATTGACTACACTGTATAGGCTGACACTACTTAACATACAGGTTGAAAATTTACAAATTTTGAGCACTAAAATCAGATATTTAAGAGTTTTTACTGTGTTGTTGAGTTAAAAAGTCAGTACGCTAATATCCTAATGAGCTACAATTTAACTAGCCTGCAGGTACTACTAAAGCTTGGCTCATGTAGCGAATTATTTACACATCGAACAATCGCCGAGAGAAAATTAAATAAATTTTAGAAACCTCTCCAACAAAAAGGCGGTATCTGTAACTAACGAGATTCGAATAGTTAGTTTGAAGAGAGACCACGATGATGTTGTAATGATGCAAGTTGGCTTCATTTAAATGTATCGTCGTCGTCAACAACTTAACAACGTTCCATGCATGCCATTCCAAAACAAGCTGTTATATTTAAATTTAATAATACCATTAGTTACTTAGGGAGCAAATTGTCGCATTTACGTTCGCCTGAGTGTTTGACTGAGTGTAGCTGCCTAAATAGGCTTTATATCTCGAAACGAATCTGAAGTATTTAGATTAAAATATTTAAATCGATCAAGGGCAGCGGAGTCTCTCCATAAATAACATTAAACTAGTGAAAAACAAAGTAAACTTTAGTTGATTAATGTAGTATCGCAGTTGCGACAAAATATTTTGTTATCTTTTACATTAATTAAGCTAAAGTATTACTTAACTTACAAATGGCATCACACTACCGACTGACTTTATACTTGAATTATATATTGTTTTATTTAATTTAAATTCAACTACATCAATGATTTATAAATCACCTAGTAAGTAACTTCATACAGACTACGTAGTTATCCCTAGAATAAGAAAGATTTAAGTTTTCGCATTATTATTGCATGCATAACTATCTCGTTTAAAAAATTCACTGAGGTGACGCAGATTAATCGTATCATTGTGCTTGTGAACAGCGTGATAGAAGGACATTGTCTTATGGCGAGGAACCGGACATTAAATTTTTTATTGATCGATTGATTCATTCATTGATTCATTGATTCATTGATTTAATTCACTAATTCATGAACAAGTTTAACCTTTCCAGATCCGTTACACACCCGTGTCAGACATGAAGAGTCAATGATTTTAATCTCTTTTAGTGCTGCTTATTGAAGGTGTTGAATATTTGAGTTTATGATCCCCATATACCAGTCATTTGAAACTCAAGCATTTAACTTTCGGGAAATATAAAACAACATCCTAGAAACCTAGAGCAAATATGTCTTCTGGCTGGAGCCAGTGGCTGAGTCGTTAAGATACTCGACCGCAGATTAGTATGTGCGGGGTTCAAATCCTGGGCTCGCCCGTCACTGACATCGCTTTCGAACGAGGTAACTGACGTTAACCTTAGCTTTAATAGCTTTTTTTACTTATCCCAGAATCATTAGTTACGTAAAACTACGATGTTACTTGTCGCTCTTAACATTTGCTATTTAGACATTGTGGACTTTCTAGGTACAATAGGAGGAAGAGGTGTTAAGGAGGTATCCGGGAGGGAGGAGTATCCGATGAGAGGTTGAGAGCGACAGTGTCGGATTATGACCTAAAGATCTTAACCACTTAATCATATTCTCTCCCATTCCACTTCCCCTTCCATCTCACCCAGTCCACTGCCTCCCACACAAGTCGCTTCAGGCGGATTCACTGCATATCTCAAACCTCAGTAGAATTAGTGGACGTCGTAACGAAATAATTTAATTCTCTAGAAATCTGTACCCCATAAATATTATCTAAGAAATAATATATATGAACTTTTCAGTCATAGGTAAAAGTTATGTGTCCACGTGTTTGAGAATATCAATGATCTGATTCCAGATAATTTCTTTTCTCTAGTCAAGCGGCTACTGGGTCGGCTTGTACTTATGTCGAATTTGCACCATGAAAAAGGCGATAAACATCCAAGCAACTTGATTACATCAATATATTTGAGTTTTGTTTAATACGAAAGAAGCCAACAGTAATAGACAGAACAATCAATTAGTTACAATATTGAAACTGAACATTTATATACCGGAAGAAAAAATTAATAAATATCCTGGCTTACTGCTTGCTATTAATGCTTTTAAAATATTAATTAAGAACATAACCAAGAAAGTAACTTGTTTAAAATTTATCTGATTTATTTATAAGCAAATTTTACCAATTTGAATGCACAAATTAAAAGCAGTCACACTCATTGGCGATGTCGGTCTGATATTCGATCGCGGGTCAGTATGTGCGGGTTTCAAATCCTGGGCTCGCCCATTATTGACATCGCTTTCGAGTGAGGTACCTAACATTAACATTAGCTATGTGAAGGATAGTTGCATACTTCAGGTGGTTTGATATACTTGTATTTTGAATTGTCGATATCCGGGTCGAAATGTGCAAGCATGATATCAACTTCTTGAAATGAACCGACCTTTAAACCTTTATCTCCCTCCAATCTATCAATCTCTCCAATCTCTCTATCCAATCTCTCTCTCTCACTCTCTCTCTCTCTCTTAGTGTGCTGCCTAACGGCATGACCATGGAATATCCTCGGTTTTCATCACTACTTATTCTTCTTCTTCTTCTCTAAGTGCCTAGCCTGTTCCAAGCCTGGGAGTCATGGTCACTTTCCTCCATATGTCTCTATTCATTGCCGTCCCGTTTAAGAATTTCTTCATTCTGAAAGTTAAATTTCACCCTCATTTATCCATTGCTTAATTAAAGTGAAAATGTTTCCAATATGCTTGATGAGAAGTTTAAAGCTAACGTGTTAACTAGAATCTCCTTTGAGCAGTAGCTACTGTATTTTACAATGGATTATACATATCATCCTCATATTGCAAAATGAAACTTAAATACCTTTATTTATTGACTTATTTCGGTTTATCTGCTATCAAGGAATATTATTAAAATATTAAATAGATTCTAGACCCATCGGTGGATATTATGATATGGTGTCGATGGATATTAATCTATCCGCAGTGTAAAAATTTCAGCCATTATAAAAGATGGGCTATATAAATTTTAAAAACCAGTTACGCTGTTATCATAAACGCCTCTTTGCGAGATGAGCAGAGCTATAACAATGGAAAGTTGATCTATGTCTCGTGTAACGGATATAGCTCGCAGTTGAAGTGCCTCGTTAAGCGAACTGAATCTGACGACCTGCGATTATTTTTCGCTACAATGACGGCGCAACAACGCTTCACAATAGCTCCCTCGCGAGCGTGATAGCGTTAAACAGGCGGAAACGACTTGATCCAAACCCCGTGCCCAACCGCTCAAAAGCCGAATCTACCACGCTGGATGACGACCGCTAAGCTATTGAAAGACTATGCGTGATTAATTGGACAATGAGTGAATATTGAATTTCATCTAGTCCTGCGTAATGAAATTCCTGGTTAATAAAACTTCCATAGTTAACTGTAATAAATTCGTTCATACGGAGACCTCGATTTATAGAAGCACTGTTCGTTCCAAAAGCGGCTTCATTGTTGGAATTGAAGAGCTTTGTTCGAGTAACGAACGAATTTATATTTGATGCTGAGAATATTAAAAATAGTGTATTTGGGTTATAAAAGAGATGATAGAGCGGTTTGAAGAGTAATTGTTATCAGGAGAGTAAAAGTTTATATTATTATATTTTATTGCACAGATCGATGGACTTGTATAATGTTGAATCGCTTATAGTAGTCTGAAAATGAATTAAATGCAGAGCAATTCCTCCGAAATCAACAATAGAATAAGCTGTAGATGCCTAGCCAAAACTTTTAAATAAATAAATTATTTTTAAATACAAAGACCTTTAGCTCCTCTGAATTGAACATATAGTGTTTATCTCAGTAACGTGCTGACCAATGGCCACTGCTCATCAATGATCCCTGCTGACCAGTGACCACTGCTGACCAGTGACCACTGCTGACCTGTGACCACTGCTGACCAGTGACCACTGATGACCAGTGACCACTGCTGACTAGTGACCACTGCTTGCCAGTGACCACTGCTGACAAGTGACCACTGATGACCAGTGACCACTGCTGACTAGTGACCACTGCTGACCAGTGACCACTGACTGCCGACCAGTGACCACTGCTGACAAGTGACAACTGCTGACCAGTGACCACTGCTGACCAGTTACCACTGCTAATCAGTACAGTTACCACTGCTGACCAGTGATCACTGCTGACATGTGACCACTGCTAACAAGTGACCACCACTGACAAGTGACCACTGCTGACAAGTGACCACTGCTGACAAGTGACCACTGCTGACCAGTGACCACTAATGACCAGTGACCACTGCTGGCTAGTGACCGCTGCTGACCAGTGACCACTGACTGCTGACCAGTGACTACTGCTGACAAGTGACCACTGCTGACCAGTGACCACTGACTGCTGACCTGTGACCACTGCTGATCAGTGACCACTGCTGACCAGTGAAATCTGCTGACCAGTGACCACTGATGACCAGTGTCCACTGCTGACCAGTGACCACTGCTGACAAGTGAGCACTGCTGACCAGTGACCACTGCTGACCAGTTACCACTGCTAATCAGTGCAGTTACCACTGCTGACCAGTGACCACTGCTAATCAGTGACCACTGTTGGTCAGTGACCACTGCTGACCAGTGATCACTGCTGACAAGTGACCACTGCTGACAAGTGACCACTACTGACAAGTTATCACTGCTGACAAGTGACCACTGCTGACAAGTGACCACTACTGACAAGTGACCACTGCTGACCAGTGACCACTACTGACAAGTGACCACTGCTGACAAGTGGCCACTACTTACAAGTGACCACTGCTGACCAGTGACCACTACGGACAAGTAACCACTGCTGACCAGTGACCACTAGTGACCCGTTACCACTGATAGTCGCAAAGTTCAAAGCAGTGGCATGTACAACGAAATAGATGAAAACTTAGAGAGAAGTGTACTACGTTCATACATAGTCTGATTGAACAACATTCGTACTATCTGATGAGTTTAGCCTTGAATATCTTGCAGTCTGTAATAGTGTATTGATTTTAATGTAAGGCTGATGTAAATCAGTTAGTATCCTTACTAATTATATTTAATAATATATACTTAATAATAGTAATTTTCTGCATCGATCATTATGGTGAGCAGGGTTAATGCGCCATTGATGATAAGGTAAGGGTAAGGACAATATTAACGTCGGTTTCCTCACTCGAAAGCGATGTCAGTGACGTGTGAGCCCAGGATTTGAACCCCGCACATACTGATCCTTGGTCGAATATCTACATGATGCACCGCTGCATCAGTGATGATGTGTCAATGTGCGATTATATCATAATGGTGCTCAATGCACATGTGGCTTATCGCGGGTCTTTACTGTGCACCGTCATCTCTGGAACATTAGCTAACTCGATTTTAAAGCGTGTGCTGCCATCCCTGGAATAAATAACTACCGGAACTTTATTTTAATGTGTGCGCGTTCTGTCATCTCTCGAAAGCTATTTTTTCACGTTAATTTTTTATTAATTGTTTACAATGACGCTCTGTTCATAAGACCCGACGA
Source organism: Enchytraeus crypticus (assembly GCA_905160935.1). Taxonomy (NCBI): domain Eukaryota; kingdom Metazoa; phylum Annelida; class Clitellata; order Enchytraeida; family Enchytraeidae; genus Enchytraeus; species Enchytraeus crypticus. The sequence continues at coordinate 1,240,822 of CAJHZI010000252.1, read as the reverse complement.
ATTCGATATTAGATTAATCGCTTACCTCTCGCCTAGATGTTGTGTGTCTCTATGATATTTTAAAAATAATCCCAATAATAAAAATTCGAATACCATAATTGCTTAGTATAGCTTTAACTTATTCATTAAAAGCTACTGGCAAAACAGTGCTTATTTGTAGATTTATATCATTAATAGAGAGGTGGATGGGTAAGAGTATTTGAAAATTCAAGACGAGGTTAGGGGAGTTCTGCTGTTTGCCATATTTGAAGTTTTAAAAGCAGCAAGCTGGCAGGTTAACATGCGCTGGAAAACTTGTCATTGCAGTCCAATAAAGATTTTCTTCATAAATTCTCTTCTTCAGTGGACTTATTCCTCGGTGTACTGACCAACGGTACTCAACGGTCATGTTGGTCAGTACACCGAGGTACTGACCAACATGACATTCAAATTTTCTAAGTTCTAACAACTTCCATCCTCTAGTTTCCTTCTCATCATTTCATCTCTATATATGAATTCACTATTAAATAATTTATGTGCACAATAAATTAGCGTCTAATATAATTTATCTCGCTCTGGCTCTGTCACTTTATCCTTGAATTTTTTATTCAATTGCAATTTTTATCAACTCGTTTCTCAACATGATGCATCATATGAAGCTTTCCTTTCTATGTTTCATCATATTTATTAACTATCTATCTGCAGCAACCAATGGCTCACGTGGGAGATTCAGAGGAACTGCATTCTCTCGTTGCTTTACGTTCCCATTTTACTCATATTAGATGCTAAGAGACCTGTAAATAAATTACAGAGGGCCTAAAAAATTGTGACCGTTCCCCTAGCTCTCCCGTTTCAACAATTGGCACCAACTGCATCAAGAACTTAATTTTTAATTTTTGTAAGTCCAACTAAGCCTTTTCATCTTTCTCCATCTTTCATATTGTGTTTTTTAATACTTTTCTATGGCTTTTTCTTTGTTCGATTGTCTTTTTGCCTGCACAATACAACAATTTATTTCCGACTGATATGGTTGATGTTTCATCTTCCGTATATTAGTTATGATTAATGTCATATGTAATTACTATGATATTGTCAGTTGACGAAATGTCTCAATTATTTATGTTTCTGTTCTAAATCATTCAACAGATGTCAGCAGAACTGCTAGTCAACGATGGCTATGAGAGTTGATGTATGTGGCATGAAATAGAAACGAGGTGTGCGTCTTCTTATATTTTAAGTTTGTAACTTAAAGTTATTATCCATTCATCTGAATTTTTTACTGATTTGACATTTTTAAGCTAAATGGATTTCTAACAAACTACATGCAGTGGACGCCTAAGACAACCTTTTTGGGAACGATTACCTCAGTTAACCTGAGTTAAGTAGAAAAAAGGAGAGAGAGAGAGAGAAGAGAGAGAGAGAGAGAGAGAGAGAGAGAAAGAGAGCGAGAGAGAGAGAGAGAGGGAGGGAGAAAGACAGAGAGCTACAAAATGCACAGAGAGTTTGTCAGAGACTGACATAGAGTTGGCGATAGAGAGCGACAGAGAGCGTGAGAGAGAGAGAGAGAGAGAGAGAGAGAGTGAGAGAGCGTGAGAGAGAGAGAGAAAGAGAGAGAGAGAGAGAGAGTGAGAGAGCGTGAGAGAGAGAGAGAAAGAGAGAGAGAGAGAGAGAGAGAGAGAGAAAGAGAAGGCGAGATAGAATCTCAGGAGAAAGGTTTTGGCAATGTTGCTGAGGATATGGGAACCTTTCAGTGAAGATCTGATTTCTCTGAGAGAGATTTCGTTCAATATGTTTCATAATCATCTATCTATCGAAAGTCAGAGCACTCTGCGAATTGTGAATATGAATCAGCGGCAATCGACTTCTGACTGAGCTCTGTGCAAGGATTTTATATTTAACCGGTTGAAGCATATCTAAATGTAGCTAGAAATAGTAATAATGATGATGATGTTAATAATAATAATAATAATAATAATAGTAATAATAATAATAATAATCTTGTTTTTATCTATTATTATAATACTGCTCTTTAATGTTAATGTGACGCTGTATTTAATCTACCAGTTAATTCAATACAAACGCTAACTTCATTAATTCATATTTCTAATTAATTTAATAATATATTGAACACAAAAGACATATTATTATTATACAATAATAATACAAGGTCCAAAAACAATATTAAGTCGCCCTGGTCTCTACTCAGCCAACCTACCATTTAACAAGTGTAGGCCGCTGAGAAACAATATTTAGAGACCAGTACAAATTACATTAATTTAATGATTAAGGAAATACGAAGGTAAAGCTTTCAAGTAGACCTTAACAACTAACTACGCTGTGCTCAACAGTTTATTGCAAATTACTATATATCCTGCACTAACATATTGGAAACCACTGTTCGCAGAAATATTAATATTTCAACCATCAAGCACTCTAAAAGCCTTTACAAAATCACGATCAAAAGTATTCAACTTATGTTCTAGTTCCACATAGGATATCTTGGAGATCACAGGAGGTTCTGACGCTTCACCATTCCTCTAATCGACATATTAAAACTATTTTTATCCCCTAAAAACACGTGCTTTTCCAGCACACTACACTTTTCCACGTCATCAACAATAATCACGATTCACCGGAAGTGACGTTAACACGTCGTTCAAGAAAGTTGGTAAACAAATCATATAGTCAACACCTTAAACATAGAATAGCAACAACATAATACTAATATTGCACTATAACATAATAATAATAGAGTGCAAGGACTTAATGCAGTCTGCTTCAACAATTCTTATAAGCCGATTGATGACCTCGAGTAGCCGGGCGGCTATTCAGCACGTATTGCTTGAATCGTTTTTATCAAACCCCGGGTTCTTTACACCGTGGTGAAAAAATAATAATAATAGTAATAACTACAATTTTTTAAAAATAATTAAAATAATAACAATAAAAGTAAAGATAATAATACTAGTAATAATAATATAAAAAATTAATAATAATAATAATAATAACAGCAATAATAATAATAGTAATAATTATTATTATTATAACCGGTGAGCAAGGGTGGTCTTGGAATTCGCCTTGCTTCCAATATCGTGCCTTCAGCCTTCTTGGCCTCATCGATGGGAACAAGGCAGTTGCAAGAAAGACGCCATTCTTCACAAGTGCTTCCCTTCTGCCGAGGCATCCATTGACGAAGCGTTGTCAATATGGTCCGAAGGCCACACCACAAGGTATCCGCCCTCTACCTCCGCCAGTAACCAAAGAGAGAGAGAAAGAGAGAGAGAGAGAAAGAGAGAGAGAGATATATAGAGAGAGACTTTTTAAAAGATTCCTTAGTGTTTTGAATCTTTGAAATGCTTCACATCTATGATAAACTTCATAGTTCAAACATGGCGACTGAAGCACTTCATTCCAGATGATGGTTGACTTGGTTACGCTGCTACAATTTGCTGATAAAACCTCTTTGGTTCGATAATCCGATAGGCGTATCGCTGGTCGGGTGGAAGCATTAGTGTTACATAAAACTTCAATCAGTGCAAATAGTCAGAGTCATATCTCCAGTATCGACCCAAATGAAATAGGATCGAAGGTCCCGCTGTGTAAAAATCTTAGTGCATTCATTCACGAGCTTTGAGTTTTTGACTGGAGGATGGTGATGTTACAGTTGTTATGTGTAAATTGATATGTACATATGCATGTATGGCCTATGTTTAGATTTTTGATGCAGAATATTTATACTGCTACAAAAAATGGCATCACCCATAGAAAATATTCCAAAACTTTCCTAAATGATGACTGTTTTTCGTGTTACTTTCAACGAACAAACCTGGTCCAAATTGACACATGTTGGATATTCCATGGAAGTCGAGTTATACACTTTGGTTGCAGAAAACATGAATTCAGCTCTGTTTCTTGAGTAAAAAATAATTCAACTTTTGTCTAGCCTAGAAAACTAGAGGCTTCGCATTAAACACTCCACGGCCGTATAGGGATGTATTTTTAATAAAACTTCTACATTTTTACGGATTGTTACCAAAAGCAGCGCTCAAAAGACGGTAACAGATAGAAATTTCCCATTAATCCTTCGTGAAATTGTTTATTTAAATGAAGTTAGATTAAGCAAAATGAATGGTTTCTTATTGATATTTTGCATGCCTTTTTTAACACAAAAGTAGTGCAAATTATCAAATACAAATTGAAACATCAAATCGAACTAAACATGTAAGCATATATTGCTATATAGAAGTACATATTTGACTTCATGTGCAACAAACATGTTTTACACGTAGACTATAAAATTTCACTCATTTGATTAAGTTCTATTTTGTAACAATTCTCTCATAAGAGTCGTCTAGTGGACAACTGAATTTAGACCATACTTACTGAAAGCTTTCTGCAAACTCCAACTTTAAGATCGAGATCCAGTATCTTTACTACATCTACAATCCGATATATTAAACACTAAGTAAATAGTACTGAAGGAATTGAACGTTATAACTCGATCTGCTGTCACTTTTCAAAATATTCTTTGGTTGACCACTTGACCGCCTCTTTAATTGATCGAGTTTCATCGAAGCATTGCAATATCGTGACAACCTCGCAAGTGCATTCAGCTAAGCTTGATCGCAGCTATAGGGCACTTTGCTAAGAGTGGCTCCAGTATCGGGCTGAAGATTTGCTAATATCAACAATGCCAATCTTAAAGTCTACAGTATTGTTCAGCTTTATAAATCTCACTCAGCCTAATCCGTCACTCCCTGTTTCTCTCCTGAGCACCATTATCTTGGAAAATTATATAATATCGAATGTGTGTGCATTTTTTCATTTTCATACGCAGCACCCACAATCTTGAACTCTTTACCTGCTAATCTTCGCTCTTGTTTTTCTCTTTCAACTTTGTCAAACAAGCTTAAGACTTATCTTTTCCCACCATATACATATTCAATATACCCTGATCATTTCTTTTATCACCGGACTGGCTTTCGTTTAGGACCTTACTTCTCCTCAGCACATTCCTTTCGCAGATTTGTTCTGGGTGAATTGATCTGTAGTGATGTGTGCTGTTGGGGACATCCTTGACATCATCCCTGGATGAGGAAACGGATGTTAAACCTTTATTATTATTATTATTTTTACTATTATTATTATGATTATTATTATTATCATTATTATTATTATTATTATGATTATTATTATTATTATTATCATTATTATTATTATTATTATTATTATTATGTTAAAATGCACCGTGTCATGTGAACGAAAGCATAATAAACGCACCACATGCAACAATTTAATACCGAAAAATACAGTTATTAATAAATCTACAAGCATTTATTTTGAAATAACTGTTAATATCTTCAATTAAAAATTGAGTCAATGCTATATTATTTCACAATATTTGGTGTGGCTTAAGTTAATACATTTTCGTTGGACTTAAGTTAATATACTTCTGCTTCCTATGTTTATTTCAAACTTTCTAAATTTGACGTCTCATGTCACTTTTGATATCATGTGTCATATGACCTGAGGTGATTCATTCAATGCACTAAAATACACAACTAGAGCGCGTGCCAAGTGATGCTCCATAGAGAGCTTTGTTTGATTTGCCTTTCTGTCTCTCTCTCTGCTTTCCAGAGTAATAATCCCTAGCTCGAGGGTTAGCAGTTGACCAATCGTTCTAATGGACGAGCATCTTTACCTTTCTGAACAGTTTTAAGATTGCATGTCTGATAGTCCAGTACCTCAACTTAATCAACGGAATTCACAATGTAATAGAATACCTCGTATGTATACAATGCAAATTAATTAATGGTTTAGTCTGCTATGCAGCAGATAAGACAGACTTTGTATGGCTTTTGTTAATTTTCATCTTGCATTTAGAATGCATGGACGTTGACAAAGCTCATTATCTAAAATGAAGAAGTTATGGAACAGTCTAAATCATATCTGCGTTAGTAACCTCCTACGAATACTTTAAAGTATGTTTAGTTCGCTTATTTTAGAATATCATTCTACTTCAGTGATGCCTGGATACAGTGCATTTATACACAGTATACGCGTCAGTATACTTGTTTCCATAAAAGACTTGTTTTGGCACATGCTAAAATATTTTATAGCATAAACATTCAGCTGTGAAGTCGCCTTGCCACATATTACTACATGCCTGTATATAATTTTTGTCTGCGCCAGCTATTAGCTATCAGTTACTAGCTAACAGCTATCATTTAGCAGCTATCAGCTATCAGACAGCAGTTAGCATCTAACAGCTTTCAGCTACTAGTCATCAGCTATTAGCTACTAGCTAACAGCTAACAGCTATCAGCTATTATCTACCAGCTATCAGATAACAGCTACCAGTTACTAACTAACAGCTATCGGCTATCAGAAGAGCTCCAAGGCAAACTGTCAATTTTGTGTCAACTAGATGGTGCTGAATTTGAAGAAATTAAAACTTGCGTAAATTGTAATTAGGAAGAGATAAACCAAACAATTCATCAGTCTGGAAGTCCATATATAGTCAAGGTAGTCAAATAAGTTTTACATTAAAGTCATAAAATGAAACCCGATGTTAATGTCAGTTTCATCTCTCGAATGCGATTTCAGTGACGGGGAGCCCAGGATTTGAAGCCCCACATACTGTCTAATATCTTGTGACATTATTGATCCTCAAATCTGGCGATCACAAGTTATCGTCACATGTTATAAAGTCAAAGTCAACACTTTCAACAAGTTACTGATATTTTAATGTACCATCAATTGTACGTATTATACGTAACAATCATTTAGCATACCAGTCTTTCCTCAGCTTTTCTTTGACTTCGTGACAAAATATTGACAGATTTAGTAAACCGATTCCAGCGCATCCGTATTTCTACACCCATCAAAGAAAAGAACGGCCTGGAATTTCTATCGTCGCCGATTGAAGTTCTTTGAAGTGCTCGTCCTGTTTCTATCTCCATTCCATTCCAGTCGACGAATCCGGAGTGGAGTCCTGCAATCGTTTAGTCAAGCCGGATGGGTTGACAGATTGCTCCAGGCGATGACACATTTCCGTTTACACAGGACTAACGTCCGGCAGTGGGGTAACATCCTTAATTTCTGGGGAGGAGTAGTCAAGGCCGGGGATTTCACTCAGCAGAGTTTGTAAAAAAGTGTCGAAATTGGTGCTGCAGAGCGTATACTCTTTTGGGGGTAATTTGCTTCTAATTATGCAGTCAAATAGATTGAAATATGTTATTTACAATAATTGTAACTGATTCTTTCATGCACGTTACTTTAATGAAAATCACTTGACACAGCAAGGAACAATTTAACCGTTGTCTCAACTGTATATCTATTACTTACGTATAAAGTAAAAAAGTAAAGAAAAGTAAAAACGCATTATAGTGAATAATAAACTATGTTGATATCTATCACTTTTAAAACCACATGTTTAATCCATTAGGCAATTTAGACCATTTTCCGTAAAACCAGTCCAGTGAATGTCCGAGATTTTACTCTCAGATCAGCGCGACCGGGATTCGAACCCACTATGATTCAAATCACCTTAGGATTTGTCATTTAAAACTTCATGACGTTCCCCCTACGCTATTTAGACATTCTAAATATATAATATTACATTTATAAAATATATAATAAATATATAATATTACATTATATATATATATATATATATATATATATATATATATATATATATTATAATATATGTATATAATGTAATAAACAATCTACCTATAACTCTCGCATCACTAATTTATGACTGGGAGGCAATGCCCCATGTCTCCATCCAATATCTAAGCGGCGAGTCACCGATCCAAACTTTCATTGCGCCTCCATCTTGCAACCGTTTCAATAGATTCATCATCTTGGGCCTGAGGCCTGGAACAGTCATTTAGCTGCTCCTTCTCATATTGCGCATTCGATTGGTTTTCACGTCTGTTGATGCTCACTCAGATGTTTTATCTCTTATTTGTACACTTTTTTCTGTTTGCAAAGTGCAGCAAACAAATGTCATTGTTGCCTATCTAATTGAACATTTTTCTTTTACACTAAGCTTAGGCCAGAGGACATATTAAAATGTAGCTCGGCATAGCGTTTTGTTACCGGATTAAATTGTTTATAGAAGGTAAAGTCAAAAACTAAAGTTAAACTTTAACTTCTGTTTCACTGCACGCTATGGGGCAGGAAACTAAAGTTTAACTTTAGTTTCCTGGAAACTAAAGTTTAACTTTAGTTTCCTGCCCCATAGCGTGCCAGTGAAACAGAGTAAGCTCTGAATTTGAACTATCCTCCGACTGATCCACTGTCTAAGAACTTGCAAACAAGTCAGTCGATTGTAATATAATCCATCTATTCCTCCTTTGAAATTGTTTAAATCACATAAAAACTACGATTTCATATTAAATTTATGCAACACAATTCATGGCATTGAACCTAGTAAAACATCGTAAACTAGCAGAACAATTAAAATTAATAAAAGAACATTAGACGGTAGATTTTAGGTGTGATACAACACGTGAATCTAATCTCGTACGATATGAATCAACAAAGGCCTCTTCCATCATGAGATACTGTGACAGTCCATAGGGACTGTCATCCAGTCGCTTAATAATAGATTATAAGCGAGAACTCAACACCTTCTGAAGCCACAAAGCAGACGGAGTGGACAACCCTTCCTCTTAGAAGACGCTAAACCATTGGATTATGCTTCAGAGATTGCGAACCGAAGCGATGAATCCCAATAGAGTATTATATGTCCGACAATCCATGGAGAAAGAATACTAGATACTAGATCCGGATTCATTTCTTTTCTTGGATAATAGAATAATGAATTTTATACTGGCCGCTCTTTGAAAGAGTTCTTATTCTATCGGTGTAACCTAAAAAATGAATAATATATTAGCGGTCGTGTAATTCGCATAGTTCTATGTGAAACAAAAGTTTGAGAAATAATTTCGATTTTAATGTGTAGCAAAGTTCACATAAGTTATGTAATGCAATGAAGTATTATGTACAGATGAAATAGTGAGAATGTTATCGTTGAAGGAATTACTTCAGTTTCATGTGGATTAATTTCACGATGAGAAGAAATTTTTCATTGGCACATTAGATGATTCATCAGATGTAAATGAAAGATACCTTCTCATAAATCTGCGATCCATACGAAAATATAGAAAAGTTCAGACCTTCTTTATGTTATCTATTGCCCACCAATGAGAAACCTTTATAAGGGAAAACCTGTTCCTGATAGTGCTTTATTCTTGGTTATGCTTCATACTTTTGGTTGTGCTTATTCATGATTGTGCTTTATTCTTGGTTGGGTTTATTCTTGGTTGTGCTTTATCTGTGTCTGCTCACTATTTTTGATTGAGCATTTTTCAATTTGAATTTGCCGATTTATAACACTAGTGTTACTTTCAGGTTAGAGAAAATATCTGTAAATTGTTCTTAAGTCTTTGAGTCAGTTGTCCTTATGGTTTGGGTGTGTACATGTCTGTGATACTTTGAATATGTGTGTCTCTGTGTCTGTCTGTGTCTCACTATCTATCTGTATGTCTGTCTGTCTGTCTGTCTGTCTGTCCATCCATTCATCCATCCATCCATCCATCCATCCGTCCATCCGTCCGTCCGTCCGTCCGTCCATCCGTCCGTCCGTCCGTCCGTCCGTCCGTCCGTCCGTCCGTCGGTCCATCCATCCATCTATCCATCTATCCATCTATCCATCTATCCATCTATCTATCTATCTATCTATCTATCTATCTATCTATCTATCTATCTATCTATCTATCTATCTATCTATCTATCTATCTATCTATCTATCTATCTATCTATCTATCTATCTATCTATCTATCTATCTATCTATCTATCTATCTATCTATCTATCTATCTATCTATCTATCTATCTATCTATCTATCTATCTATCTATCTATCTATCTATCTATCTATCTCGCACCTCTTCGTCTTTAGCACACTATACGGCCGGTGTTGGGTTACCAGACAAATGTTGATAGACAACTGCTAAACCAACAACTCGTTAAATCTTCTCATCCATCGTTCCGCCATCAACTTTGCAGGATTCAACGCGTCTCTCGTTCCAGAAGCGATCTTGTACCGAGAAGTAAATATTGGAGAGGCCTGTCTCTAAACCTGGTATCAATTATTGTTGCAAGACCTATTAGTGCTTCACCACTTGTCATAAACAAACATGAAAAGAAATTCGAGAATATGAAATAAATGTTTATTTTGTAATTAATTATTCAGAATTTAGTAAAATAAATCTGCGCACTAAAGTGATGTACAAAGTTTACTATATGGAAGTTATATATCGTTAACGGAAATAGGTAATTCTATTGTGTGGTTCTTTCATAGAAATTTGCCGGCCTTACTGCAATAGCCGAATAAGCCCTTGCTGACTAAAGTGAGTTTTACCAATTAATGATAAATCTGTTTCTTTCAATCGAAATATTGATAAAGGAAATCAAAGTAAGGGCAGACTAATGAAGAAAGGCAAGAGAAGCTAACAAACTAGAATAAGACCAATGTGACACAGAAGAAGAAGAGAGCGACAAATCTATATATAAAATCTCTGCACCAAATTTTCTGCATCAAATCTCTGTCTAAAATTTCTGCATCAAATCTCTGCATCATATTTCTGCATTAAATCTCTGCATCAAATCTCTGCATCAAATCTCTGCATCAAATCTCTGCATCAAATTTCTGCATCAAATCTCTGCATCAAATTTCTGCATCATATTTCTGCATCAAATCTCTGCATCATATTTCTGCATCAAATCTCTGCATCAAATCTCTGCATCAAATCTCTGCATCAAATCTCTGCATCAAATCTTTACGTAAAACCCGAAGACAATGTAGCTTTCTATCTCGAAATCTGAAAAAATTCATATTTGCTAGGATACGTTTTCAAGACCACATTACGAATGAGCCCTTAAACAGTTGGTCAAGTAACAACTAATTAATTAAAATCTTATTAATTAACAGTTGACTAATTTACTGCTATTTGAATTTCTTTTCTATAACAGCTATGACGTCATGGAATTCGTTTGTGATATTCGTATGAAATTTGTAGGTTAGTTTTCTATTGGCATTCGACCATTATCAGCCAAAGTTCTGTTTCCAATTTGTTCGAAGTACATGTATGTTTTTCCAACCCACAGAATAATAAATTAAACATGAAAGAAAAGTCTATCCTCATTTTACAATTACTAAAGTGGAGTATTTAGGACACCTGTCTGTCTCGCCTCTTTATCTCCCTCTCTCTCTCTCTCTCTCTCTCTCTCTCTGTCTCTGTCTCCCTCTCTCTCTCTTTTTCTCTTCCTCTTTTTTCTCTCTCTCTCCCTTTTTCTTTCTCTTTCTCTTTCGTTCTCTTTCTCTGCCTCTCCAATTTCTCTCTCTTCAGTGCACTACCAAGTGGCAGGTTCAAGGTATATAAATATTCATACTCAGAATCTACTTTGAGTATATGTGAATATATGAATCTCGCTTCTTATATCCTCAGATCAGCAAGTTAATCTCTTTACAAAGGCTTTGCCTTAACCATACCTATGTAGCCTATAGCTTGGAAGAAGTATGGAAATTTCAATCTGCCTTTAAAATTGTAAATTTTTATTTCACCAACCGAATATTAATCATACAGGTATGTAAAATTTAGTAGTTACAATCAAAATTTTAAAATCAACGGAAAAAGCCTTTCTTTCCAACTGTGTCTTATGCCAATAATTTATACAAGTTCACTTGTAGCTCACACATACTCTATTTAAGCAGTGACTTACTACACATCGAGCGAGTGCTCTATGATGAGTTACTTTTCAACGCCCACTGATGCAATGCAAATAATATACATAGCTATGCTTAACGTCTGTTTCCATATCATAAGTGATACTACCAGAGACGATCCCTTTAGCATCCGCTAACTTACCATCCGCTAACTTAGCAATACTTTATCTATTATAATTTATCTATATAATATCAATTTGCAGCAAGCATCACACATCTACCTAATTTCAGTCTCTAACTAAAGACATCTAATGTCGCAACTATAACCACACAGTCTAGTAGCTTATCCGATGTGCCAGAGACTTGATCAGCCGGTGACTTTGATAAGGGATTTGCTGTAGTGAACTTGATGGAAATAACGGAGGGGGGGGGTTGAGATGAAGAGACGGCCCCAGGCTAGTCTACCTCCCCTCAAACAGTCGGAGTCATATTTCGTTAATTTCATTTTATAGTCAGTTCACGCAGCCAGTTGCTGTCTCCCCTCCTGTTCTATCAGAGTTCATCATCCACCGCTTATCTATGATGACATTCTGCACTAAAGCTTTCCACTCGACATCTGTGGACTGAGAATATTGCTTAAATTATGTGTTATAGCAAATTGTTAACGATCTTAATCTGGTTAACTATTAGCGTATGAGAATTTCAATTTTTATTTTGTGCTTTTTAATATTTCTAAATATTTGTCATTTACAGGCACTCTCAAATATTGATGTCCATATTTAGCTTTATTATTTTATCAACCTTCAAAATAGCTTCCACCGTACTTCATCTTGATGTTATTCATTTAAATTTACGCAAATAAATACAAATTTTGCACACTGCGCAGTATGTTATGTCGTATCATCATTATACACTTCCTTCCTCAATAGACTTGCAAGTAGTTTACTTTAATTTATGTATCTCTCTTCTTTTGAGCTTGACAGTCTCTCTCTCTCTCTCTCTCTTTCTCTCACTCGCTCTCTCTTTCTCTCTCTCTCTCTCAATCTCTCTCTTTCTCTCTCGTTCTCTGTCACTCTCTTTCTCTACTCTTTCTCTCTCACTCTCTTTCTATTGCTCTCTCTTTCTCTCTCTCTCTCTCTCTCTTTCTCTCTCTCTCTCTTTCTCTCTCTCTCTCTCTCTTTCACTCTCTCTCTCTCACTCTCTTTCTATTGCTCTATCTATCTCTCTCTCACTCTCTTTCATTCTCTCTCTCTCTCTCTCTGTCTCTCTTTAACATTCTCTATTGCTCTCTTTCTCTGTCACTACGTGTAAGTTTCTCTGCTTGTCTCTCCACCAGTCTTCACCCATCCTGCCACACAATCCTCTTATGGATCCGGTGTATCAGCTCCGGATGGCGGATATCTCAGCCCGGGGCCACTGGAGCGGGTGGATAGTCGATCCAGATATCTTTGGACGTTCACAATTCGATAAGAGCTTGACCCTCCTTGCTCCCGCTCTACTCAAGTATCACTACCATCCCTTTTCCCTTCCTCTCTCTCTCTCTCTCTCTCTCTCTCTCTCTCTCATACACGCACACAAACACACACATACATTCTCTGTCTCTCTCTTTCTCTCTCTGTCTCTCTCTTTCTTTGCCTCCTTCTGTCCGTCTCTTCTTGCAATCCAAAGGAAATATTACGTATTCAAAGTCCTTACAGATCTAACCTTATCACTGTTAACTCTCATTCGCTGTGTTAGATACAAAATGCTTGTTGTTGGGTGCTCAAAATTGACGAGTGCGAAATTTTGAAGGAAGGCAATGTAAAACGACCGCGTAGCCATATTTACTTGACATGTAAAATAATTAACTAATAAGTTTAATAGAGGAAGGGAGTTTGCGATGATAACTTCCTGAAAAAAAAATTTCTGTGCAGAAAAATTGAGACCTACGGAGACAAAAAGTGAGACAGAGAGAGAGAGAGAGAGAGAGAAAGAGAAATAGACAGAGAGAGAGAGAGACAGAGAGATAGAGAGAGAGAGAAAGAGAGGGATAGACAGAAAGAGAGAGAGAGAAACAGAGAGAGAGAGAGAGACAGAGAGAGACATAGACAGACAGAGAGAGCGAGAGAGAGAGCGAGAGAGAGAGAAAGAGAGAGAGAGACAGAGAGAGACATAGACAGACAGATAGAGCGAGAGAGAGCGAGAGAGAGAGAGAGAGAGATCTATAAACTTGTAATCATACTGTTAATGTGCCAGACATGGGATGAGCCATCTGCTCTCCTGTGCAGAACATCTCGGCTTCAAATTCCACTCGAGGCGATGGCTCTCGAGTCGTGGCAGATAACCGCTGCGTTCTTCACTATGTACTTAACCCTATTAAGCACAAATTATATCTAGTGAATATCAAGTTGGAGAATGGTCTGATGATTTGACATACTTTCGTTTTTCTGTGCATATTGAATATAAGATAAATAGGATATTATGATAAAGATAGTGAAAACTCTGGTTTGGACCATGCAAATTATATGGATGTGCAACATGGACCTTACGGAAAGAAGATATTAGGAAACTAGAGGCATTGTATATGTGGATTTGGAGAAGAATTGAGAGGATTAGCTGCACTCAAAAGGTTACAAATGAGGAAGTTCTGAAGAGAATTGGTACAGATACAGTAGACAGTTGATAAATGGTTTAAGAAATAGGACGAAGAGTTGGATATTACATATTCTAAGGGGGGAAGATCTATTAATAGATGTCATATAAGATAGAATGAAAGAAAAAAGAGACAGGGGCAGGCCGAGATTAGTTATGTTAGATGATTTAAAGACTCACTCACATGTGGAAATGAAGAGGAAGGCGGAAGACAGAGATGAATGGAGGCGTTATATACCATGGACCTGCCAGTAGGCAGTGCACTAAGAGAGAGACAGGATATTGTTTAGTTAATGGATATAAAATAACAGCCGTACAGACATTTTATCTCTAATTAAGGACTGAGAAAACGAAATAAAATATTTATTTCTTCGAATTTGGTCTTAGACATCAAGCTCAGCACTGTTTGACACAAAAATCTCAGACTTGATTGGGCACTACAGTTAACCTCTGTGTGAAATGGGACTGAGGTTGGGAGATAAGGATTAGAATGGGTGGTGGAGGGGGGAAGAAGAAGGGCGAGGAAGAAGAATCCTTGTGAAGGATAGTTGACACTGGAGAAACATTGCCCCGGGACCTATCCTATCCTCATGATATACTGACGTCACCGTATAATTCCACTTCTCTCTCAACACTCATCCTAGCCGTCTTTTTCATATCGATGCCACGGTGTGTATGGACTATATAACCATATATCAGTCTGGAGAAAAAATGAGTCAGATTTATTTTGAAAACTGAAAAAGTTCTATTTTCATAAATACTGAAAATCGTTCAATGAATTTCAGAGATCTTTAAATGAACACTCCGTCACCTCGTACTATTCTAGTATACTCTTATGTCAGTTAACATTTAGTTAATTCGATTCTTACTAAGCACTATTAACTTATCAATAAAGGGCGTAAAGTGAGTTCGAAAACCTTTACTGTTTTTATCTCAAAAAATAAAATAACATCGAAATCAATATTAAGCAGATATGTTTAGTAAAATATCTCTCTTTGCAAAATCTTGTACTGAATAAGTCCGCAAGAATTTAAGCTTTCACATAATTCTTAGGAGAGCCTTTGTATTTCCAACGAAGCTCTTTAAGACATACTCCTAATGGAGCTAAACAATTAGACACGATATAAAATATCTATACCAAAAAATTCAAAAATTAAAGCGAAAGAGAGAGAGAGAAAGAGAGAGAGAGGAGACAGACAGAGAGAGAGAGAGAGAGAGAGGAGAAAAAAAGGGTAAAGTATTTTGAGTAATAGAAATATGAGAATAAGAGATTTCTAGAAACAATCTGCTTAGCGATTATTTCATTGTAAGGTTGATAAGTGAGACGACTGTTGTCTTCAATCCCGTCACCAGCCATTCTGTTGTCAGCAACAACACCAGTTTCTCCAACAACAGCAGTTTCTCCAACAACAACAGCAGTTTCTCCAGCAGCAACAACAGTTTCTCCAGCAGCTTCTACTAAAACAATCAGATTCGGTAGAAATTACAATTTCTGCGCAAAAGCAGCAGTTGCTTTGGCCACGAAAGTATATATCTTCTGTAGTAACGACAGTAAATAGCTTCTGTAGTAACGACAGTATACAGATTCAATAGCAACAGCAACCAAAGATGTAGCAACGACAGCAGGAGCTATAACATAAGTATTTAAATCGCCAAGTATATAAACTAATCCGAATATAAAAATAGAAAATACTAAAATAGCAGCAGTTTATATCCTATTTACTAACAGCCGTTGCTGGTGTTCTTGATACTAAATTTCGTGTATTACTTATTCAGCACTTGAAGGCGATGTTAATGCTTTTTAATCGTCAATTCCGCGTTGATTTCGCGCGATGGACTGAATCCCTGACGACTGTTCAAGCGCTCCACGACCAACAATTAGCAATCCATTTGCCGGAAGTCCTCTGGAGAGCTCGAAAGAGCAGATGAGCGGATCCCGGATGCTATATTGAACGGACTTCCTTTATCCATGGAAGGTTATGTATACAAAGTAGAGTTCTTGTACTTTTATATTGAAAAATAGCACCGTATTCAACGCTCATGAGCTTTTCTGCCGTTATAAGACGTCCCTGATATCATACTTGTATGAGGAAATGGACACTAGGTCTTTATTATTATTATTTTGTAAATTTTTATTATATGAAGGGTGTATGATGAATTTAAGGAGCAACCAAAATGAGCATCTTAGGGAAAACAAGTGAAGAGTTTCAACTGAAGGAATTTGTCGTTGCTGAAGGAATTAAACGTTGCTTATTGGACTCATCTTTGAAGAGATTCATATGAGGAAGTTTTGTAAGAACTCCACTGCATGAACGTTTTCTGTGAGGCCTACATCAGATAGTCTTTTTAGCCGATAAGAGTTGCTAGAAATGGTTGGACTACTGGAGCCAGTGGCGATGTTGGTAAGATATTTAACCTCTGATCAGTGGGTGCGGTGATCAATTCCTGGGTCGCCGTCACTGACATCACTTTCGAGTGAGGAAACTGACGCTAACAGTAGCTTTTTTAAGCCTTTTAGACTACTTGAAACTGATTAAGCACAGAATTTTGCTTTAAAATGTACCAGCTATACGAAGTTTCAAACCATATTCTGTTTCAAACGTCGTTTTGACCAATCAATCTAACTTATTAATACTCCAGGATTGGAATCTCTAATCCTTCAGTTCATCGGACTCTTTCATTTCACACTGGATCAACTCTCTCAATCATCAGTGCATAATCCGGATCAGTTAAAGTGATTTACGGCAATAATTGATTACTGTGAATACAAAGATTAAAACTACTGTTATGATTTCTTGCCGGACACTTCTTGAAGCTTTCCATAAATTAATCCGCATTCATAACTGTAAAGAAGGAAATTCCAAATTTTGAACCAAGTCCAACTTCTTTCTTGCAAAGAATGGGCGAAGAGCCTCTAAAAATTCAACTTTTGCTTAGAAACGCCACAACACTTGTAGTTTCGTAGTTTTTAATATTAGACTCAGAAGAAAGGTAGCTTATAGTCTTCGGTACTAGAGATCTCGAGTATCAATCCGGGGAATTTTAACTAATAATTATTTAAACAGTTTTATAATTATTGACTTATGCATGTTAAATCAATATTTAATATGAGCTTCAGATATTCTTAAATTGTTTGTTATGTGAACATTTTTTAATTTTGGATCAATTCTGGATTAGTCTTCCACTAAATGCTTAAAATAATCTTAATTTAAAAACCGATCAATCAATCATTAAGTCAATAATTTTAATCAATCGTTCAACAGAACAATTAAATGAAGACATTGACTTTTTAATCAAAAAGCTAATGAACTTTGTGTCGAGTTATCAATTAGTTCATCCAACATTCAATTCGATGTTTCTCTCTCTATCTCTCTATCTCTTTCTCTCTCTCTCTCTCTCTCTCTCTCTCTCTCTGTCCTCTTTCTTTCTCCTTCTCTCGCTTTCTATCTTTCTATCTTTAGTTGCTTGATAGAAGCATTCCAATATGATTTTTCCTAACTGCATATGTCTGATCATCGTTATCAGACATACATATAGGCACATATTGCAAGTATAGGTATGTTTTATTGTGCCTAATGACAAGATAAGAAGCTCATCGCATCTCTTCAGGAGGGCGTGAAACACTCGAGTTACACAAGACTTAGACTCACAAGAAAATTCCAGCTAAATCTAGCTTTCTCACCACAACATACAGAGCAGTTTATAGAACAGCAGTAACACCAAATAGATTTCTTATAAATCATTCATAGAAATAGCCATTCGTCAGGTCGCCTCTTGTGACCTCGCATCATCAACTCTATCCATCCAGCCTAACGAAAGAATCCTTGGCGACGCCTCGCAGGATTGCGGACGCCTGGAAAGATTTCTGGGTAAATACGGACTAGCGACATGTGGAGGGAATAGACTCCGGAGGCGTCAATACACTAATTGATATCCCAGCGACCGAGTCCATGGGACTGAGTCGTAACGAAATCCTCCTAACAACATTCTCCGCTCTATCCCCCTTCCCCCTAGCCCCCTCAACCTGCTCACAATCCATTGAATTAGAGACAAATAAGGGTGGTGCCCCCGTTAGACAGAGCTGTATCATTGCTTTTAGAATTGAATCTAACAGTATAGTTCTCCGGATTTCTACAATAATACTGAGTTTTTTTAGTTAATACTTATTTATATAATTGTTTTGACTGCCCTCTCAATTTAGATTCGATATTAGATTCCCCTTGTTGTGCTCGGGTGTGGTTTGACCACTGCAGAATTGGGCAACCGCAAACAATCTGTCGCGTGTACGTAAGAGGCGACTGAAGGCAGGAGCTGAGGATGGCAAGAGGGGACCCACCTCACCATTAAATATTTTCCCCCAGGATTAAGTGATAATTAATCCATCTAACTGAGGAAGGCAACGGGAAACCATCTCAGAAGCCATACTTTTTCCAAGCTATAGGCTTCATAAGGTATGGATAAGGCATAGACTTTGTGAAGGGATTAACTTGTTAATCTAAGGAGTGCTCTTATGGAGCGACAAAACAGAGTTTGTGTATGAATATGTACCTTGAACCTGCCACTTGGTAGTGTACTGAAGAAGAAGAAGAAAAATAAGAAGAAGAAGAAGTAGAAGAAGAAGAAGTAGAAGAAGAAGAAGAAGAAGAAGACGTTACCTCCACGCTATTGAGGCATTCAAAAGTAGGGATTCTGATACAAATGGCATAAGTGTACAACTCTCTCAAGTATTCCCTCATATGAGTTCCCCAATATGGAGAATATAAAAATTTTATCACAATCAATGCACTATAGTGGAATGAAAGAGCCGAATATACCGTGTTTAACTGTAAATTAATTTGTTAGAATCATTAAAAAATAAAGTCTTAATGTAATAGTTACTTGGCACCCTTGCAGTTGTTGAAGTAGGCTACTTTATAGCTTTTAAAGAGCATATTTATATTTTATAAGTAATTGCATGCCTTGTTTCTGGGCCTCTACAGAAAAAACAATCATAAACTGCATGCGTCGTAAGAGACAACAAAGCAACAGACGATTAAGACAAAGGGAAACAATCTCAGGAGCCAGTGGCAGATCCAGGGGGGACCAGGGGGCCCGGCCCCCCCCCTTAGGTCCGCCGATAAAATTTTGTAAACTATATTTTCATTTTTACTATGACAATTTGGATGTAAAAATGTTAGTAATGGAGGTAGTTAGGGGTGGGCCCAGGGGAGGGAAAGACAGGGTATACTTTCATTGTTTCTTTGGAAATTTCGATGTGAAAATATATTAGTAATGGTGGTTGTCCGGGGGGGGGCGGGGGAGGGTAAGACAGGGTATATTTTCATTGTTTCTTTAGCAATTTCGATGTGAAAATATGTTAGTAATGGAGGTGGTTAGGAGGGGGGGGGGCCGGGGGGTGTACGATAGGGAACTCAGTTCCAATAGCTCAACATTGTTCTAGGCTATACTATGAGCACTGTATAATGGAAGGGGGTCAAAGACAATTTTGACCGTTTCACTAGCTCTCAATTTTCACTTGAACCAATGCATAACCACGCCATTAGAGGCAAAAAAGGGTGTAAGTAAAAATGTGAATTCTATCCCGTAACAGTGGTGCATACAGCCTTGGCTGGAAGGGGCTAACGCCCCCCACCCCCACTGCAAAATTAAGTCAATTTTGCAATTCGTCGAGATCCGCAGAGTTTCTTCAGAGGTGAAAAATTAACCTACTTTTCCAAACAAATGTAGAATTTTAGGTTTTCCCCTGACGGGTATGAGGGGGGGGGGGGTAAGGTACGGGGATACGCTCACTCTATGAGACGAACGCAGTAGTGAACAAATTTTGAGCTCCCCCCCACAGAAATTTGTCTGTTTTGCTTCACATGTCCCGAAGAAAGCAAAAAATGTACTCTCAAAAAAATTTTGGCCCCCCTTAAAAAATTCCTGGATCCGCCCCTGTCAGGAGCTGTAATTTCCCCAGCAATAATCTATTTTAAAGTTTTGATATGGCATAATGATAGAGCCAATATTTTTGGGAAGGGATTAATTCGTTTATAGAAATTAATGAATGCTCTTTATAGAGTGTGACAAAAGACTGAGTATAGACCTTTTATATTATGTAGCGGTAACTCTGTTCACATAATAAACAAAGCCTAATGAATGAGCGGGAAGGGGAGTGTGCTTATATTTCCGGCTGGCAATATACTCTATCTTCCCATATATTTATTATGTTTTTCGTCATTTATTAACAGAATGGTGTTTTAGAAAGTGACAAAAAAATATTTCCATTACTTATCAAATTATGATAAACATATGTCTTAATTTATATTTAATATATGTCTATATTGATTATCTAGAGAGGATATATTACATTTTTACGATAAATTACGTTGCAGTTGCCTGCCAAAAAACAATTAAGTCTATGATTCTACGATGGCGCCTCCTAGCGAAAGAAAAAATATAAAGTGCGAATTTTCAAAGTAAACACCTTTTATGTTGGTCTATAGGAACATTAAATCTGTCACTTAGTTGAAAAAACTTTAAAGACGTCTTGAAGAGAAGCCTCAGGCTTCTGACCAGGACGTTAAACACACTATCAACGACAACAGGACTTTAAAGAGAGAAAGAGAGAGAGAGAGAGAGGCAGAGAGAGAGACAGAGAGAGAGAGAGACAGAGAGAGAGACAGAGACAGATGAGCGATTTCTCCCGAAATTATAGGCCTATAACCGTATGAAAGCTACTAACGCAAAATATCATTACATATTGAGATCATAGGCCTATAGTGTACAGTTTTAACGTCAATTTTCTCGATACAATAACACAAGCAAGACTCTCCATCACGGTTTTAACTCCGTAATATGCAAATCAAATGATTTTATCAGAGATTTATTCATTATCATGATACCCACCATTATATCATTTATCATTATCATCATTTGCGTTTTGGTCCACTATTTCCTGAGACCATTCGTACTTGTTATCTCGGGTATTGGGTAGACGCTTTGACCCATGTCATTATTACCATTGAGTTGTGATGGAGACAAGGCGACGAGGAAAGATGTAAGCAAATAGGATGTGTCGTGGCAGACGTGTAAATGAATTCAAAGCAATAACGAAATTCACACTTCACTCATTCCATGTTTCATGATGGCATCAATGTTGCAAAATTATTTTCACCCCTTCAGGGCGGGTTCGATATTTGTGACCAGAAAAGTTTAGACAAAACTCAATTTTTTGTGCACAAGTATTTAGGTATTGATTTTAGTGTTCTTTACAAAGAGCATATTGAACAAAGCTCATTGTCGGAATCTACGTAGATTGGCTATACATTATGTACTTAATTAGCAACAAGAATTCCACAGATATATAGTAAGAAAGATAAAATAAAATAAATATGTAAGCCTTTCAAGCATTCCCTTTACTGATTACCCGAATTTTGGCTCGTACCGTTTATGGACCCCCACTCTGTTCATCGGTTTTGATTTGGTTCCACAGTTCTCGATGTTGTCATGGACAACAGTAGCACTCTAATAGCATTGTTGTTGTTGTTGTCAATATAAACCTCTTCCAGACTTCCTGTCAACTTTTCCTATGAATTGGAACTTAGCTGAACAAGGTGTTTTCTGATCTTTTTTGCCGAAGGGTGTTAACATAATCCTGACTGCTCTTTCACCAATCAGATGTCGAGATCTAGTTGATTGACAGATGATTTTAAGCTATCAATAACGGTTTCACTATCACTGGGAGGAGCCAATATGATACGCTGTTTCTCTGATACCGGTTTAGATGGCGAGAAAATCGCAGCTTTTGTGCGAAATGTAGGAACGTTTAAAACGATCTAATGTACAGTACTGCAGTCAGATGTTAAAAACTTGTTTGTTTTATAAGGGACTTTTTTGAACCGATAATATTTTCTGTTAGAGATATTGCGCGATATACATAATTTGTTTAAATTCGTGTCGTTCTTAATTTATTATTCAATGATTAATTCTAAATTAGTTTGTTTGTTTATAAAATTAAATACCTAAAACTTAAACTGCAATTTTTATTTAGCTTTGGTCAGACAAAAAGGCTTAGAACAGTCTCAGTCAAAGTTTTGCAAAATACCCCGCATACACCTTAGGTAGGCCTACAATAGATTAGGCCTGGTAGGCCTAATTTACTTTAGGCCTACTCTTACTATATGTCTGGTTATGTCATGCTAGTCTTTACTCTGGTCATTGCATGGTTTAGTGCATTAGACAACAAACTAATTTAGAATTAGACTACCGCGGTAATTTTACTGTCCGCTTTAGCAAGGTTGTTTTTTTGTACCAATTCGATAGTGGAATGGATAGAGTGCATACCTGCTAAGGAGTACTTCATGGTTTCGAATCCCAGCAGGACCGTTGTTAGGAAACAGATGTTAAAGTTATCTGCAAAGCCTTATACTTTGTCCTAAAAAATGACTCTTATATATAGTTGAACTTTTTAGCAGTTACCTTGCGCAAACGTAGGGCATACTATAAAGTTGATTTGTAGTATTAGCCAATATAACTGTAATAAATTTGCGCGAACTAAATGGCCTTCAGTAGGGGGAAAGAACTACTAACAAAAAGTTTGAAGACATTCACGAAGAAAGAGATTGTAGAGAATCTGACGTGGACCACGCTCCTGAACAGCTCTGACACTCGGACGTTAAGAACGGAGAATATCAGGAAACTGGACACATTCGGAATGTAGCTATGAAGAAGAATGGAGAAGATAAAAAATGGACTGGCAAAATTTCAAACGAAGAAGTGCTAAATAAAGTTGTCTTAAGCACACAATTGATAGATATCGTATGAAATATATATATATATATATATATATATATATATATATATATATATATATATTAGCCTATACAAACGTGTATACTAAATATATATTACCGAGAAGTAAGACCTAAAAACAAAGGAGATTAAAAAGAGGTTTCTATCTTTTTTACCCTTAATAAGATTTATAAACAGCAATAATATACAGTAGATATTTTATATGAGGAATATAATTATGCTGTGTGTATTTGTGCAATTTTATTTTAGTTTTTATCATCAATTATTTCCTCTGTATAATATCTAGCATTTTCATTTCTATATAATCACTAATGGGTTGTAAATTAAGCATTAAAAATATAAAACGATTAATATATTAAAGTTTATAACTAGAATGCATGATGATTAATAGGCTAATTTTATAATTAGTCTATTTAGATAATAGTAGCAAACTATTTTTATTTATAATATTTATAATTATAAGCAATATAGAGTATACACGCCTGATATGCATGATATACAGTAGGCTATATAATTTATTTTCTCAAGGCTTCAGGCCACCTCAAGTTTCTTATTTAATAATCTTCATTGGCTTCCTGTAATTCAAGGAATTTAGGTTAAAATTGCTTTGTTAACTTTCAAAGCACTTACTTTTAGTAAGCTCTCTTAACTTTCCATCTCCTAATCCAGTATCAAACTTCTCGTAATCTTCGCTCCTCCTATGCCAAATTGCTCAAAATTTCAATATTCTTATGTCCTAAAGTAGACGTTCATTTATTCTTTTTCTTTTCAGCTCCTACTGATTGGAACTCTCTGCCTCCTGATCTTGGCTCATGATTACTACTTCCACTTTCCGTTGTATAAGTTGAAAACACATCTCTTCCCATCAGAGATTTTCTCAACTTGCCTGAATGTTTTTGTTCACCGGACCGGCTCCGTTTAGATTTTTTTTTCTCTTCAGCACATATTTTTCAGATCGCCTGGAGCTTGGGGTGAATCGATTTGTAGTAACATGCGATGGGGCGACGTCTCTGACATCATCTTTGTATTAGGAAACGGAAGTTAAACCTTTATAATAATAATAATTATAATTATTATTATTATTATTATTATTATTATTATTAGTAGTAGTAGTAGTAGTATAATTAGTATTATTATTAATGTTAACACAAACTTAACTAACTTATTTAATCTTATTAACTTCTTTAACCTAATTAAGTTATTTAACCTAACTAAATGATAGGAATTGGATGCACTGGATTCGATTAAAATTGTCTCTACTTAGAAGTTAGGGTATCTCATGTCGAATAAAATGACTTTTAGTTTCGGATTTTTAGCATGTTTTTATTAACTGTGCACTAAATTTATAGTGAATTTTGTAATCATATTAGGCGAAGTTAGAGCTAAAGTATCAGGGAAATTAATGCATTATTAAGACATAGGGCCTATAGATTGCATACATTAAGTGCATGAAGTCTGAGAGAGAGCTGCATATAGTTTAATGTAAAGAATTATTAAGTGCTGTAAATAGAAAAAGATGCAGGAGACTTCAAAGTGTGACTCAAGAACAGATTTAAAAGAAAAGTTGAACAAAAGAACATTCTAAACGGAAAAGTCATGGGAATTAAGACTTTGGAGTTTCAAAAGCTTGTTATTTTAAATACATTGGTCATGTAGTAAATGTTTTAGGATGCATGATAAGCTCAATAATGAAGTAGCTAATACATTAGGCCGTGCTACACTGTCTAAGAAATCATATGGACTAATAATCAAAATTAAAAGCAATAGGCCCTAATTTTGCAATTCGAGGATTCTAATTTAGAAGCATACCTATTACAACTTCAAGAAAGAGCCTAAATATCCAAGTATAATACGAAATTAATAACATGTCTGCATAGTTAATGATATTAGAAATGTTAATTGGCTGAGAAATGGGGAATTAGCAATTAATTAAGTGATTGATAAATTTTCCCAATAATCTATTTCTTCATGTGAAGAGCAGAGAAATGTGTAGTATACTCTAATTTTTATAACATTTTATCTGAACAGTTTATGATATAGTTTATATTAATATAAGGCAAAATTATTTATAATTTCCCTTAAAGACTCAAATCTAAAAGTTTTTGAAAGTGAAAAATAGCGTAATTTGATATTTTTATTTCATTTCTCAAAATCTTCGCTCAATATTATGTAAGACTAAAAGTTATGATTTACTGAAGCAAAGACTCATTGCAGTTTGCTGTCTTATTTGTAAGTCGATGTATACATGTATAATATAAATTAATGAAAAAAGAATTTATAGGAAAATACTGTTATGTTATTATTTCATCTGCTATCAAAATTTTAAATATAATATCTAATGCTGAGGTCATGCGTATTTTAATAAATTGTAATATATACTTAATATCCATGATTAACTGAATTAATTTTTGTACTGAATAATTCATTATTAATTAGGCTAATATCTCTTAATTAATTGTAAGTTATTGCCTTACGATTTCAAATAGAAACAGAAAGTTCTTATTTAATCCCCATTTCTACCCAAAATAATTCGTTGTTACGGAACGAAAAGATGGAGTTAGGTTTGAAACCATTAAGTAGCATACTAGTAAATTAATTATTGTACTGTTCAATTAATTAACAGAATCATACACGTAATCAATAATTGCTATAAAAATTAAGGTATCTTATTGTGCGGCACTCAAGACTGTAAGCAAAGCTCGAATCATGATTCATGCGGTCTGTTAATTAGTTATAATTACGCCTATCTCCAGCTGATTGCAAGGAAAATGCCTCAAATTATATGGTAGCGCATTTAGATATGCATGAAATGTGCATTCTCTTTAGTATAGAGTTCGCCAATCAATTTTGAATCGAAATTTAAATATACATTTAAGCCAAATTGTTTCAGTTGGAATTTCAGCCGTCAGGTGAATAGAGAATAAAATACTAATAGTGCAACGGGTTAACGTCCCTGACATCATCCTTGTATGAGGAACCGGACGTTAAACATTTATTAGTATTATTAATTAGTTAATAATATCACGTGCATATGGTTCCATGAATTGAAATTTATTGTTTGGTACAAAATACCGATGGCTGCTACTTATTGATGCGATTCTTCCGTAATCATAAGATGCGGCGATCTTATCGTGCAACTAATGATTATTCGAATTACCGCCTAGACTATTCATCGCTTATAATATGGGACGTAAACTGCATATAGGACATGGACTGAATATGGGATATGGCTTGCAAATAGGACATGAACTGCAAATAGGACATGAACTGCAAATTGGACTTGGACTATATTTATATGGGATATGGACTATTTACAGCTGTTTTCTCGTATACCGGGACTGCGTGTGTGACGAAACAAATAATTTCAGTTTACTTCTTGTTAATAAAATATTGAGAAATCTTGATGAACCTATTTATACGTCATAACCTTTAATTAATATTTACTAACCTATCAGAGTTTATTTGACTTGGTTATAACGAACTTCTGCTTGCATTTGCAGACCTTGTTAGAGAAATATTTTGGATGTTATTCGAGCCTTATCAAATAATTATTCTTCATATCGACAGTCTGAGTGTAATCTGTATGTGTATGAACAGCTACTGCGAATATAGGAATTTAGAATGTAAATTTTGATTGTTAAATTGACAACAAACAACAAAAATACTGGTTGTTGTGGATGTCTAAAATAAAGAAAAATTATGAAAGTTTATGTCATATATTGCATCCGATACCTGCATTGATATAGATGGACTTAACTTCAGGCAATAAATTATCTAATTTAATTTTCTATTCGCACTCTAATTATCTTCTGAATAATTATGGATTTCATTAGCATTTGGAAGCAAAATGATTACAGTTAATATTCTGACATATTAAATCTAATATATCAAAGTTTCTATTTTAACATGGATTTGGCTTCAAGGCTGCCACCACATCCTCCCATGTCTCTTTACAACGCCTCTCTTTCTACTGCCCCTCCCCCAGTGACCACGCCTTCTACAGCTCCTCCCCCTCCTCTCCCGGGGCCCATTCACCCCCAGCCCGGGGGCCCGATGCTCTTTCACCCCCTCCCCATGCTGAACTTTACCGCCCAGCAGGTGGCTCAAGTCTGCGAGACACTGGAAGAGAGTGGCGATATCGAAAGACTGGGAAGATTTCTCTGGTCCCTCCCGGCGAATCCCTCAGCCTGGGATGCTCTGAACAAGCACGAGTCCATCCTGAGAGCAAGGTGCCTGGTGGCTTTCCACACGGGCAACTTCAAAGATCTATATCATATTCTGGAAAACCATAAATTCACGAAGGAGTCTCACTCGAAGCTGCAGGCCGTGTGGTTGGAGGCCCATTACCAGGAGGCGGAGAGGTTACGAGGCAGACCTTTGGGTCCAGTGGATAAGTACAGGGTGAGGAAGAAATTTCCTCTGCCGATGACAATCTGGGACGGAGAGCACAAGACTCATTGTTTCAAGGAGCGCACGAGGTATCTATTGAGGGATAGGTATCTCCAGGATCCCTATCCGAATCCGGCGAGGAAGAGAGAGTTGGCTCATGCCACGGGATTGACTCCTACCCAGGTGGGAAATTGGTTCAAGAATCGTCGACAGAGAGATAGGGCGGCTGCTGCTAAAAATAGGTATGTGAATTAATAACAGTAAAAATAAATAGATGTAACCCTGGTATGTAGAGTGATAACAGTAAATACAAATAGATATAACACTAGTATATCAATAGGTATATCAATAGTAGGATTTGTAAGTACATGCAAGCAAGTAAATATATTGATTAATTAATTTTATTAAATTAAAATAATTAATTGTTTGCAATTTATCTTTTATTTATAAGTGTACTGTTTGTAGGACTTGTCCCGGTTAGATAACCGAATGGGTAGCACACTTGTCTGAGAATTAAACATGCAGGATTCATCGGTTCGAATCCCAACTCTCTCTGAGAGTATCCCTCTTTACTCGGAAACCGACGTTAAACTTAGCTTAATTAGTTTGAAATGTGAAATAAATAAGTGATTACTATTGTACGTTATAAACGGTCAAGGAAAGCTCTTCTAAATTATACTAACTAGGAGCAAACCATCGACCAATCAGAGTATTGTGGTGCAAACGGTAATGTGAAGGAATTAAGATCACCTTGGAACCGGGCTTAGCGGTTAATCGTGAGACTGATCATATCATAATGCATTATAATGTCCTGACAAAGTTGACTATTATATCTGCACTTAGACTCTCATGAATGACATCAAGGTATGCATGGCAAGTGTGTCAATTCAGGTGTTGTTTTTTATCAAGTATACCACATTACGATCACTACGCCACCGCGATTCTCGTGAATTTCTGAGCGATTTATGTGAACGTTATTTAATCTGTTTTGTTATATAATACATCGCAAGAGGTCTCGAAAACCGCCACGCTATTTACTGACGTATACCCTAACGTACTGACACTGACTTCGAGCCGTACAAAGACGAGTAGCCAGGCAGATAAGTGGACGAACACGTACCGCATCTGTTTATCTAGATAGGTTCGTTAGTGCTTCACCTTCTAACACCAATGATCGAAGGATAAACTGAAATTTGTCGATATGCTAATAGTACGACGTGGTGTTTACACACGTGTTTAAACACTTAATACTACACGCTTCCCCTTTTCTCTACCAACCTCTTCACTTTCACACCTTTCACTATTCGCATAATCTTCTGGGCAAGATATTGCTACAATCTAACATGATGCTCGAATGAAAATGTCAAAAGGGCTTTTAACTGCGCTAATCTTTGTCTTTTCGTTTGTCAGGGGAGCAGAATAGAGCCGTCGTGATTATCTTAGGGATGGACTACGCGAGATATAATATTAACTTAAATTTATAGATGCTGTAGGATATAATTATAATCAAATTAACAAAAACTTATAATTAACATTTGTTAAATTAATGGGCCATCTTAGGGCGACTTTACTAATCCTATATAAGAAGATATGTCCTCTATTTTGGCTGAATATCGTCATTCTGTACAGAAAACTGTTATAAATTTTTAGTGAGTCGATAAAAATATTTACATTAATTTTAACCTACAAAACAGCTTTTAATGCTGATCAATGATCAGGGCACCTTTTGAATTGGGCGTTTAAAAACTCTCCTCAGATAGGTTGGATTGAATTCTTTGCTGAAATTAGCACGTAGTTAAACAGATATGCTCTCAAATACAACGCATGATTTCATAAGACAAATAAACTGTTGGTATATCCATGACATCTTGGCACACAATCAATAGTAAAGCTTTGAAATTCGCACAAAAACGCGTGAAGATCAACATCACATCTATAAACTTCGCACAAATCTATTTGTTCTCAAAACGTTTTGGGATTTGTCAAATTGCTAAATTGTGTGTCGGCACGTTTGTCAAGAAGTTAAGTCGTTTTGTGTTAGTTTTTGCAATAAAGTTTATGAAATGTATATGACATCTTAAAAGTGTATGTGCAAATATGACAAGCTACATATACACGTATTTATAAATTTATTTTGCTTCAAACACATTCAGAGAGTGTATGAGTTAGTGAACGTCTCAATAGCGCAATGGTTAACGTTATGAAGTTTTAAATGGAAGAACTTGATATGAATTGAACCCTCTTGAATTCGATACCCGGCGGCGTTGATCTGAGAGTAAAATCTCGGACATTCACTGGACTGATTACACGGAAAATGGTCTAAATTGCCCAATGGTTTAAACATGCGGTGTTAAAAAGCGATAGGTATACATAGTTGATCATTTTACTATAATGCGTATTTACGAGTGAGACGTTTCTCTCTAAATTCTTCTACCAAATCCATGATAGACCCATGGTATACATTTTGTCAGCCTTCATGCTCTTAAATGAACACACTTCCAACACACAGGGCAATGCACTTACTTGTTCATAGCTTATTCGTTAACTTGGGACTTATATAGCCTTAGAGGTGGGTTCTCCTTGCCCAGTTATTGCTTAGTCGCCTCTTACTGCACGTCCGTTGCAAGTGTAGTCTAGTGTAATGTAGTATAGTAGTAGTCTAGTAATGTAGTAAAGTGTAATGTAGTGTGTAGTGTAGTGTAGTCTGTGTGCAAGTGTATACTTGCAGCAGACACGCTTTTGCCATCTATATTTTCTGAAGTCTATGCACATATTCTCTTATCAGATAAAAATTCTGTATTTATTCAGTCTTATATTTCACCACAGTCTACAATGTATTTTAATGAAATTTGATACATAAAAGCTAAAGCTAATGAAATGCTAATGTTAATGTCAGTTTCCTCACTCGAAGGCGCTGTCCGTGACGGGCGAACCCAGGATTTGAACTCCGAATAAACTGATCCGCGGTCTAATATCTTTCATAGGATATTCGATGCCATATAAAAATACTATATGCTGTTCCCTACATTGACAAAGCTGTATCTTATATATTGTATAATATCTTTATTTTCATTGCCATCGCTTTCTTTCAGTCCAGCACATCTTCTTGATGACCTACACTTTCGCTTGCTTTGCCTCTATATTTGTCTCATTTGCTCGTTTTGTCGTCTTACTTCATGTTATCAGATATTCTTCTGTTTGTATCTGCGCGTATCCACATTCCAGTAACCCTGCTCATCGATGAGTCTATCCGTCTTTTACATCTCAGGACTCTATGCACCCGGGGAGTTATGATTTCTGAATAGCATTCATACAAAGGCCACCAATGCGTCGCTCGGATCGTAATGGAAAATTAAATGACCGCCAGTGAAAGGCTGGGAATTGATCAGGCTAAAGATCCGGGGCCGACTCTATTCTACTGTATTGACTCGGTTCGATACGGCGAGAGCCTGGCTTTATTCAGCTCTAGAAAATGATCACAGAGTAAAATGATCAAATTTTTTTATATACCACAGCCTTCACTGTGTGAAATTTATACATCACTTATTTAGCTTCAGTGTACACCTTCTTCCCTGTTATAATTTTGTCTTTTTGATGTTTTTGTGCTAAATGTATGCGTTGAGCTTTGAATTGTTTTTAGAAGGTATAAAAGTTAAAAGTACTTCTACAACCGCAAGGATGCGTTGTTACTATTACATTTAAACTTAATTAATTGCTTAATGCTTCTAACAAATCCATTTACTATTAAACACAAAAAATTCGGCTCTTTCATTCCATTAGAGTGTGATTGATTGTGATTAAACTAACTATACTATATTATTATTATTATTATGTCTAAGACACTTGTTATATTTTTCATAATTAGGAACACTTATAATGAGGGAATACTTGAGAGAGTTGTACAGATAGGCATAGGCCTACAGTGGAGAAATGAGATAAGAAATGTTAAGAGAAATTAGATAGGATATGTTATAATTGGGGATGGATTGTCGAAAAATGCAATGGAAGGAAGAATCCATGGGAAATGGATTTTAAATTAAGACTGAGACAGACAGTGGCGGTTCCAGAAATTTTTTAAAGGTGGTGCCGAAAGTATTTTGGACGATGTCCGCATTTTTCTCGCATCTTATCAAAATCTCTCACATCATATAAAAATATGTGCTAAAAGTAGGCCCTGCTCAGTAGTTTATTCAGTGATGAACTAAACCAGAAAATTAAACTAAATTAAAATGTCATGATGTGAAACTTTAGTGTGATCTAAAAACAGTTCTGCACTTACATTTTTACAAATACTCCAATTTTGTACTTGGCCCAATTGTAGTTCAAGCAGGAGAAGTATACACAAAGAACAGTCTGACTTAAAATGAAAATTTGTGTATTTTGAAGATACTTATAAAATATTTTGCATCACTAACTTCTATTATTCACATAACTACTTTAAAATTGTCTCAAAACTCTTCAGAATATGCGATATACCAAGTAGCAGGTTCAAGGTACATAATCATACTCAAAGTCTGCTTTCTCGCTCCATAAGAGCACTCCTTAGATCAACAAGTTAATCCCTTCACGAAGTCTATACCTTATCCATACATTATGTAGCCTATAGCTTGGGAAAAGTATGGCTTCTGGGGTGGTTTCCCGTTGCCTTCCTCAGTTAGATGTAATAATTACCATTTAGTCCTGGGGGGAAATATTTCATGGTGAGGTGGGTACCCTCTAGCCATCATCAGCTTCTCCCTTAGTCGCCTCCTACATATACGCAGCAGATTGTTTGCGGTTGACCTATTCTGCCTTCTTCTGCTGTGGTCCATCCACACCCGAGCACAACACGGGGAAACACGTCTTTCAGGTACAGAGGAGATATTCTGTCACAAATTAGATTTTTAGCAAATAATAAGGGGGTGTTCACAGATGGTGAAGATTTAAATTATGTAGGCCTATATTTTTTCTTTGTTAAAATAAAAATATAACTAGATAAATAATTACAAATGACATTCCTTACGAGTATACTCTTTATTATGGTCGAAGCCGTGCTCATTTTAAGACTTCACGATTCTTCAGTGCTCGTGAGGTGTATGAAGCATGATTGTGCATGTATGAAGGCGTGAATGAAAGATGTATGAGGTCTGCATGAATTTATGCATCGAACCTATTATGAGATGAAGAACAGTTACTACATTACTGGAATAAGACTTATCTATTTTCCATAATAAAGCACATACAGTTTAAGCGTTTTTTTCATAATTTCACCGTATAATTGATTGACTTATTTTATTATATTTTATATATTTTATCACTGAAGCTCACTTGATTTATCTTGATTTTACGTGAATAATTTTGTTTATATCTGAATATTTTGTTTTTTTATCACTGAAGTTAACTTTTAATTTGATTTTTACTTGTATAATTTTTCAATATTCGAGACCCCCTCGGTGAATTTTTAAGGCCTATCTACGGTCACCAGGTGTGCAAATATATCCTCTATCCGACCCTGCACTGGCTGAGGCGGCCGTGGACCCCTCCTCTCACATCCTAGCCCCCCTCCCCCCTCCTAGTCTCCCTCCCCTAGACTCTCATCGACCACTGAGCTCTGCGCGATTGTGTATTATTGACCCTCCTAGCGGCGTGTTAAATCCTATATGAATTTTAAAATTCTTAATTAATTCCTATGAATTCCTAATTATTCTTATAATTTCTATTCTTATAATTATTCCTATTATTCTTAATCAATACTATTCTTAATTATTCTTAATTATGCTTAATAATTCTTAATTATAATTAATAATTCTTAATTATTAAAATTAAGTAGCAGCATAATTCTAAATTTTATTTGGTCAGTAAACGGTTAACCTTGAAGAATTAATTATTTGTTACTTTTAAGATTTTTAATTTTGTATTTATATTACTAAGCAAATTTATCCAGCATTTCTGTAGTAGGAATTTTTTCTAACGCTCGTCTATTGCCTATAAATTTTGCAATGCATTTATTTATGTGTAAAAAGTATTGATATATTAATTCAAATATAATATAAATATCGTTCATATTAGTGGCATATTTTGCTTATGCTGTTGACTATTTTTTGAAAGTTTAATAGCCAATAAATCGTTTAAATTAATAAATTTAAAATTGTAATAAACAACAGCATTAAAAATTGTATTTTTGCACAAAAAGGCTGTAAACAAAGCCTTCAATGAACTCTTAACTGTCTCACACAATAACGGACGTACTATAGACTAATAAAAAAGCCCATCTAAGAAAATATAATCCATATGTCTCACGATATAGGGTATGCCTTTAAGATCAACATGGAACCTTCCTTCAAAAATATTTCTAATCTCTGATAGTTGTCCTTCTTCGTATTCTGTCTATTAGATTTCGTTTAAACATTACAGTATTCCGTTACTTGTAAACTATTCTTTGACTCCCCAGGTTCTAAGAACAGAAACCCAGAGCAAAACTTCACACCTTTTTGATGTAAGCCAGGTAAGAATATATGTGCGGTCCGCCGTTAATAGCTTATAGTGCAAGTCTCTGCTAATTGTTTGTGTAATTGCACGTGTTCGATGATACGCATGTCTCGACGCTTAAAATATCTACGAGATAACTCTGTGTTTGTCAAGTTCTAAGAATACGAAAACTACACAGCACTTAAATCGAAGCGTCTTTTTACTTTTAACTTTTCGTTTGATTTAACCTCCTAGCGAGCCGATCGTTTGACCGATATTAAAATTTGAGCTCTGGAGACAGTTGTGAGTCGACTAACCGAGATCTGCTCGTGTTTATTCGAGGCGACGAATGAAGATGTTGCAGAAAAGGACAGAGTGGCGAGAGGCTTGATTTATGAGTAATAAATTAGGTCCCTCTTATTTTAAAATTGTTAGCGAGTTTACCAATTTCTCAACTAAAACGGTAACAAGAGCAGAGATTGAATGAGGCAGAGATGAGATTGTTACGGTAATATGTAGTTTTTAGTGCTTAGGGGATTAGGGATAGATTGGCTCAGTCGAAATTGAGGTGGTATGGTCATACATGGACTTCTATATAATTAATATATAATGTATCATCTATTGCTATATATATATATATATATAAAGATGTCCATGGGTCATATCTTTAGAAAGGCAGAGGAGGATGTAGTGAAGAGAGCTGGGGGGAGTGATGGAGGCTAACTTATCAGAGACAGGTAGACTGCAACGAAATGCGATGCGATGACTTAGAGAGATACGAAAAATTTCTAGGAGATTGATTGATGATAAACATGTATATGGTATGGGAGAAAGAGAGAGAGAGAGAGAGAGGGTGAGAAAGTCTATTCGAATCCAGGCCCTAGCTAAACTGCATGTAATTCAAGGCACGATTATGACGATTTCCTCAGTTCCTATCTAGTATTTCTCCTCTTATGAAAAGAGCAGTTTACGGTTGACCTATTTCGCGTAGTGGAGCGGACAACTCAGGAAGGAATCTGCAGAATTAACTATCTAACGGTTTAATTTAAAAAACATATCTTTTGTAAATTGATTCGAAAGTTGGTAGAGTGAGTACTCTATAGACTGCATTAAAGTATATGTTGAGTAGGAATACATCTATATGAATTTGATCTGCAATACAGCAGTGCGCTAGCTGGTCCCTGTGGCGATGTCGGTAAGTTATTCGACTGCGAACCAGTATGTGCGGGGTTCAAATCCTTGACTCTCCAGTCACTGACATCACTTTTGAGTGAGGAAACTGACGTTAACATTAGCTTTACCAACTTTTACTAGATCGAGTTCGCGTGTGTTGAAAGCTGCTCCCAGCCTGTTTGTTCGTCCACAGTACTGCACAATGAAATGAATGGATCCGTTCATTGCCTTGGGCGAGGCTGATCGGTTAATATGCGAGACTTTGGATGAAGTCACTCGTCCGATTAATCGCGATCTGTGATTATATAACGAAAATCTGTCACCTCCGTAACAGCTGGCGTCAAAGACCGATCAACTCTGAACCTGTGCAATATTATTTGACTTGGTTTGTTTATGAAATTTCAAATTATATGTATTGGCCTACAGTATACATACGATTAATACATATTTCTAGTTGTGTATCTAGCGAAGTATGTATAGATATACATGTATGTGTAAATGAAGCGAAGATCCAGTTGTCCTTCTTGGACGAGATAATGAACATAAATGACGTCTCTGACCTCATCCTTGTATGAGGAAACGGAGGTTAAATCTTTGTTATTATTATTAAAATTACATTATCAATCATTACCTTCAGAGATATTGTTTTCATAACAGCATATTAGCTTTGGCGAAATTCTTCATGCAGCTACCATTGCTGCAATCTAAAACGTTAATATAATAGGTCTACAAAACATATAGCCTATGCATGTTGAGCGACACGGTAGTTGCGAAATAAAATACCAGTGTAAGGGTAATGATTTCTTTATAGGTATCAGATTTGAATACTATAGTCTATCATGCTGGCTGCAGGTATATCCTTGTTTAAAACTCTAATTATCAATGTAAAAGCTGGTAAAGCTAAGGTTAACGTCAATTTCCTCACTCGAGAGCGATGCCAGTGACTAGCCATAAAGTGTACAACCGTACGGAGGAACTTTTTTATTAATTGTTGCCTGTAGGCCTATTGTGTCCAGGTTGCTTAAGAATAGACAAACCGTGGGTTTCACGTGCCGTAAAAGTTAACAAAGCACTAAGATCCAAACCAACTTCACAAAGGGAGTAAATTTGTCTTTACAAACAAATATTAGGCCTACTAGTAATAATTAATGATACCATTTACGACCAATGTCCAGTTGGAGTAAATTAAGCAAGTAACTGGTAATTATGGAAATTAATGCTTAGTGAAGGGCTAATTGACATTATACGATATCGGTTTAATAGACTTATCCATTTTTAAAATTTATCATTGACTAAAATCTCTAGGCCTATAAGGTAGCCCCCGTCATCGTCTCAACAGTATATATTAATATGATGCTATAAACAAATAAATAAATAAATAATAAATAAATAAATTTATATTATATATATATATATATATATATATCTTCAGTGCACTGACAAGTGGTAGGTTCAAGGTACATAATCATACTCAAAGTCTGCTTTCTCGCTCCATAAGAGCACTCCTTAGATCAACAAGTTAATCCCTTCACGAAGTCTATACCTTATCCATACCTTATGTAGCCAATAGCTTGGGAAAAATTGTGGCTGTTGAGGTGGTTTCCCGTTGCCTTCCTAAGTTAGATGGATTAATTTACCATTTAATCCTGGGGGAAAATATTTCATGGTGAGGTGGGTCCCCTCTTGCCATCCTCAGCTCCTGCTTTTAATCGCCTCTTACGTACACGCGGCAGATTGTTTACAGTTGCACCATTCTGCAGTGGACCCACCACACCCGAGCACAACATGGGGTATATATATATATATATATATATATATATATATATATATATATATATATATATATATATATATATATATATAACATTCCTAGACTCAATGTACTTTACGTCGAATTTTACGTATTTATTTAGACCAAATATGTTGATTAGGTTGTAGTGTGTTTAACGTCAAGGTTCAGAAGCACAAAGCTTCTCTTCAAGACGACTCGACACACTCGAGCTACCGTCACAAAGATTAATGTAACAGTAAGTTACTCTAAAGTCCAGTTGACTCGAAATAACCTAAAGGAGAACAGAAGTAATATCTTGATTTAAATATGCGATAGTCATTTATTTACAAAAGTATATTGTAACAAGGGAATTTATAATATTACTATTTTTACAGCACTTGCTTATCATGCAACACGATGAATTTCAAAAATAAAATTTGGATTGCCTTCAAGATACTGAAGAAACTGCTACTAAGAAAGAGATCAAGATGTAAAACGAATCTAATGATTTCTATTAAGAAATTAGAGAATAATATTATTTTTTAATATACAAAACAGAACATGAAAACGAAGTTTCAAATTCAAGGAAGCGTTAAAATCATACGCTGGTATTTAAATCCGCCATGACGAAGCATTAACTCCACATAGATGTGGGTCAGGCGTTCATAAACGAATCAGGGATGGGTTCGGTGGGATGAATTCATGGAATCAGGGATGAGTACGGTGGGGATGCATTCTTGCATCAGACTCGGACCACTTCCGCTTTGGAACATCGTCAACAGAAAATCAAAGATCAACGACTCTCTCATTCATTTACTGGTCAACTTAACCGTCTCTGATGTTAATTTACTTAAAGTCTTAGAGCCATGTGGTCGTCATTCTCTTCCAATACCTTTACCGCTCATCTGATTGAAATGCAGTCTTTCCATTGAACTCATAAAACGTTTACTTGTTAGCAAGTACTTAAGCGGCGGAGCAGGAAAGTCGCTACTAGACGGCGTGAATTTAAAGCCGAGGATTGTGGAGAAATGACTATGAAAGAAGTTGATAGGAATGGATTGAAATGTTGAAAGTTATAGCAAATATTGATTGGACGATTCTTTTCATTATAAGATATTTTGAACGGAAAAGACTTAATCACAGAGAGATACAAGATGAGAGGATGGGTGCTAATGCGTGCTTTCTTATCGCAGCCTCTTAAAGCTATCCGCAAACTATGAAAACTTCAGACTTTAGGAAGTCTTGCATATCTTTAGAAGAGCTAAGGCTTTTGTATCAATTCAACCGTAATGCATACAACGTAAAAACTATTGTTTCTTTGTCTATTGCTCAGTGCTTCCAGATATTACGAAGTTCTTGTAGACTGTTTGAATTTGTCCCTGCTTTGTGTTCAAGTGTTTGAGCTAATTGAATGCTATGCAACAATAGATCACTTGCTATATTTTAACATTTGATAGCAAATTTCTTACACAAGTTAATGGGATGAGGTAGTATGAAATGGGTCTATAAAATGAAGTGTTAGGTTACTTCCGGTAAATTAAAATTTTTTGTAGCTATGGGACGACCGTATATCCTCCTACCATAACCACAAAAAGTCTTTAATTTACTCTTTAATTACTTTTTTTATTCTATAAATACTTTTATTACTTTATAATTACTTTTAATTACTCTATACGCACACCTCTAGGTGCTTAATTTCAGAGCTTTGTTAAGAGTGCGTTAGACAAAAGCACATGAATTATGTTTTCTAATATAATCTGTATGCACCAACCTATATAGTAGTAGGCATACACATCAACACAAACGAACAAACGTCGTGCATACCATAGTATGCACGATGTTTGAAACTATCGAGTGCACATAAATGAAATAGGATAAAACAAAATAGTTGATTGATTGATTGGCTAATTAATTTAATATAGTGATCGACGATCGTCTAAAGTTTGAAAATATTATTCGGTTCTTTTTGGGTTACCTGGGTTTTACTTTATTTTGGTTTCCTGGGTTTTACTCTATTTGGGTTTCCTGGGTTTTACTCTATTTGGGTTTCCTCGGTTTTACTCTATTTGGTTTTCCTGGGTTTTTACTTTGTGACTGACACGATCAGGAATCAACTCCGGACCAAGAGGTTAAGAGTCCATCAGTTAACCATGACGACCATTGAGGTGTGACATGATACAATACAATATTATATTCCTATATTTATTACCTCCCGCGTGAGCAGTTTCCAGTTATTCGTGCTATGGTCGCGATAAAGTGTAAATCAAGATGAGCTGTTGGCGGAAATTCTAAATTATTTTGACCGATCTTCCCGCTCATCTCGAAGAGGAAGAAAACCAATCAATCGTCAATTTCCCAGGTTAAACAGGGAGTCTGTGGAACCAGGGAGGGGCTAGTAAGGTCGAATGTTCCATTATTGTCTCCTGCTTCCTGTCTCGTATTTTCTCTCATGACCTATACTACATATATATGTCTCTATGTCTATATATGTCTCTCTCTCTGTCTCTCTCTCTCTCTCTCTCTGTCTCTGTCTCTGTCTCTCTCTCTCTCTCTCTCTCTCTCTCTCTCTCTCTATATATATATATATATATATATATATATATCGTATTTTCTCTCATGACCTACTGTAGTATATGGGCTGCGTGAGTTGGTAACGTGTTAGTAAGTTTTTGTATGGCGGATCAGTAGATACAGAGTTTAAATTCATTGCTCGCGATTGGCATGGTTTTGTGATAGGAAAATGACGGTCAACTTGCTTTGTTCTTTTATTTTTTGTATATAGTGAAAGTAGTATCTATACAGGGTGAGTAAAAAGAAGTGATAACACCTGCAAACTGTTGTAATATCTCAGACTATTGTAAATATTTTTTAATGAAACTTTTATCAATTACTAAAGGAAGAGTTTTTGATGAGGTAGCCAACTTTCATCCATTTTTATCTGTAGCTTGGCCTGTTATACAAGTTTCAGCAGAGCAACCCCCATTTTTTTACCTAAAAATGGTGTTGCCACAACGGTATGGGCAAATTGCCCCTTTTCGGAGAGAAGGAAAAGTTGAACGCTCAGTATTACGTCAATACTTTACTTCTCAAGCTGTTTGATGATTGCAATGCTCTTCTACCAAATGGTTTCATCTTTCAGCAGGATGGTGTTCCGGCTTATGCATCGCGTCATGCACAGAAATGGATCAGCGAGAGAAATCGGCATTTCATCAAGAAGAATGAATGGCTTCCAAACTCTCCCGATCAAAATCCTGTGGATTGCCGTGTCTGTGGAATAAAGCTGCATCTCTATCAGAAACACCAGTCGAACTCTAAGAAAAAGACAGAACTGCAGGAATAGCTACAATCAATTTAGGAGAGACTGCCCCTAGCTGGACTCAACAAGGCTGTCCTAGCGTTCCGAAAGCTACTGCAGTCCTGCGTAGCAGCTGGAGGAAAGCATATCGAATTGTCAGTAGTGCTATCAGATACAACTGGTTCTTTCTGAACCATCACAACGACCCCTTTTAGGGTCAAAATGAAAACAAAATAAAATATTTATTTACAGTACTTTCAAAAGTGGGGGGTTGGTCTGCTGAAACTTGGATAACTGGCCAATCTATGTAACGAAATGGATGAAAATTGGCCACCTCGTCAAACATTAGTCCCTTAGTAATTGGTAAAAGTTTGATTTGAAAATATTAGCAATAGCCGGAGATATTCAAATTTTTTGCAGGTGTTATCTTTTTTTACTCACCCTGTTTATATCTGGTAAAAAATAAAAAATTAAACGATGAGTATATATTATACAGGCCTATATATAATTAAAAGAATCGCTTTTATACTTTCAAACTCTGATTTATATTTCTAGTAAACAATTTAATTTAAATTAATAAATTAATTTTAATTTAATTTAGCCAACCTAAATCTAATTAAGTTTTGTATACTATTCATTAGCTAAAAATATTAGTTCCGTAAGTATGCGTGCTTTAGACTTTAACTTTTGAAACTCATATTTGCATATATTATCATATATGTAGTATATATAGTTTTTTTGTACATGGAATTTGTAATTTTTAAATTAAAGTTGTTGACCGACAGATTATTTTATTGGTTAGCTGATTGTTTGTATTATGATCTACGTTTATTTGTTCCATTATTTCATAGATTGATTATTTGTGGATTTAATCGTTTTCAAAATTATTAATACAACGTTTGATTGATCG
Organism: Enchytraeus crypticus; assembly: GCA_905160935.1. Taxonomy (NCBI): domain Eukaryota; kingdom Metazoa; phylum Annelida; class Clitellata; order Enchytraeida; family Enchytraeidae; genus Enchytraeus; species Enchytraeus crypticus. The sequence goes on along the minus strand of CAJHZI010000252.1, from coordinate 1,199,693 downwards.
ATTGGGTTCGATTGATAGATTAATGTATATATATATATATATATATATATATATATATATATATATATATATATATATATATATATATATATATATATGCATCAGAGATTAATATTTGCAGTATTTGAAAGTATTGCTGTCTAATTTTCACACGCCGCCCGATCACATTTTCGTCATCGTCTTCAAGTAATTCGTTCTTCACAAATTACAAGAGCCTAGTGCGGCAGAGCGTTAAGTATAGCACGAGGGGACGAAACGATGATACTTAGCAAAAACAACTCCATTGAGCTTTTGTTGATCTGTCATCTGGCTGGAGCCAGTGTCACACAAAGATCTTTTATTAATACATCCATATCGATCTGTTTATGGCCAATCAAATCACGCAGATTATATTCGTAGTTGCAAAATCTATATGTTTTTATATGTAGTGCAGTTTGCGTGCAGAGGCATTTACGATAGACTATAGGTGTTAGTACAGTGGCGATGCTATTTAGACTAATGCAAAATGGAGAGTAGCCAAGAGAAGGACAGATTGGACGGGGTTCTTTTGTAATTCTTTTTCAATGTTATACTATAATGTACAATCAAATACGTATTCGTTAGTCACGGCTTTTAAGACGGCTACCTGAATGATCTTCATTTGTGATTTTAATGACTACCCCAATTAATTTTCTCAAATATTCCCCACATACGTAGACTAACAATGTCCACATACTTCCCCGTGTTTCACAAAAGCCAATGTTCTCGGATATTAAGTAGATTACTATACGGTGGGAAAGTTAATCCGACGTAATTCGCATTTCTGTAAGTGATTGGTATCGGTTAAATATGGCAAAGGTTGAGATAAAAATCTAGAAATATCATTTGGTAGATGAATTTAAAAGGGTAACTTAAATAGAAATATTTACTTTGGATCCACAGTCATGCTATAGAGATGAGTGGAAGTATACTGTAAGTTCCATAAGTTGTAAATGTATTATTGCGTATTATTTTTATCAATTGATTAAAATATTTCTCTTGCAGAAAATTTCTCACGCTCAGAGAAGAAAGCTAAGTTATTAAAGATTTACGAACTGAATTATAGAATCAGCAATTATATTATTATATTACATAATATGAAGTGCAGACTTTAGCCATATTGTATCAGTCCTACAGAATAGACCAACTGAAAAATTCACTTGTCGCAACAGATAACTTAGCGAACTCTATAGAAAGCAGCATCTACAAGAAAGTGAGCGGGTAAAAGCCAAAAGCTAAAGCTAAGGTTAACGTCAGTTTCCTCACTCGAAAGTAATGTCAGTGACGGACGAGCCCAGGATATGAACCCCGCACCTACTGATCCGCGGTCGAGTATCTAACGGACTTCGCCACTGGCTCCAGCAAGGGGACTAAATCAAGAAGCCATAATTTCCAAACCTGAGAGCGGGGGTCCACATAACGGTATCAACAAACCAAAGGTGCGTAGCTGGAAATATAGGAGAGAGTGGGAAAAGGCAAGGGGTTCTAAAAAGAGATGAAATAGAAAATTTGCGCATCGTGAGTTAGGCGTGAAAGGGCGTGAAAGGGAAGCAGATGTGCATGCCTTGTTGCTCAAGGGGGATGGAAGCCCTCCCGCCCTGTGAGGTGTGCATTAAATTTTGTTTTGATGATGGGATCAACTTGTTGTTCACCTAGATGATAAAAGGAACGCTAGTACTGAGCGCTCGAGAGAACTTTTGGGTAGGAATAAATAGCTTGAACCTGCTACTTAGTAACATTATTAGAGAGGGGAAGGGTGAGTAAAGGATTTTTTCTTAAAGGAGAACAATGGATAATATAATAGATAATAATGGACACTAGATTGTCATATCAAGTTCTCTCCACCTATTTCAATCTTTACCGACTTCGCCATTGGCTGGAGCCAATGGCAAAGTCTGTAAGATACTCGACCGCGGATAAGTAGGTGCAGGTTCAAATCCTGGGCTCGCCCGTCACTGACATCGCTTTTGAGTGAGGAAACTGACGTTAACCTTAGCTTTGCCAGCTTTTTTTAATACAAAATTTAACATTTAACGACTTGTAATACTTAAACGACTTGTAAATTATTTAATCAGATTAATCTCATACTGTATATTTCAGAAATTATTTACCAACTTCAGGTCGCAATTCATGTTTGATCAGGTTCTGCAGCGGATTGAAATGTCTAGTTACTCTCCTACATTATTGAGCTAGTTTTCGTCCAGCTCCGCACCCGAAGATGCTGTCAGAGAAAATGTTAGAATACTAAATAAGCCATTGTTTAAAATTCAAATCTATCGTTTCTGAGGTGCTGGACATGAGCATTGGCTAAAGCTCTCTCTCTCTCCTCTCTCTCTCCACTCTCTCTCTCTCTCTCTCTCTCTCTCTCTAATTAATTTATTATCCAGTCAGATCTTCCAGACTTCTGGCTCCGCAAGAGGTCAACGGGACAGCAATGGCGAGTCACCCGTTGAAGCATTAATGCGACCTTATAAATAGGTCGTTTATTTAAGGACTTGTTCCGAAGTTAAGGTCGGGTCAGTTAGAGACGCTGAGCATGAGAATAATGAGGGTCAATTGCCTTATTTTAAAATTAAGATTTTAAATGTAATGTTTTTATCGAAGTAGATTAATAATGTTATAATTAAGAAAAGATCAACCAGTTTAATATTTTCGAACCAGTCTATTAATTGGAAATTTAAGGTCTTCATGAAAATATTGACAATAATAACTTCAGCTATTTTAATATTAAGAAAAGGAACCAGTACTGTCTGTTTGTCTAGTTAATAAACAGAAAGCAATTGATAGCTTTTTTATGATAACAACAACAATAAAAGTGATTAAAATAATAATAATATTATTATTATATTATTATGATACCCTCAGGCGGGGGCGTCCATCCCCTGAAACAAAGACGTACGGACGTATTTTTTCTCGCCTAACTCACAATGCCTAACTTATATAATGACAGTAATAATAATAATTATAATTTATAATAAATTATTCATTATAAAATATTTATTATACAGTATATTTATAATAATATGGATAATATTATTTACCAGCAACATGTCACTTTGATTAGTCCCTAATAGCCTGGGAGTTCTTATAACAAATCTTCATAAGTCTTTACTTTTTAAATCTTGTGATGCTTCTCGATGAAATAGCGATTATTTCTCGAAGAAATAACGACTATTTCTCTACGAAATAACGATTACTTCTTGCCACAGTCCCTCTACACTAAACACTAAAGTCTTTGGGGCTTTCTAGCATAGCAAGCAATTGATAGCTAATTGCTTCATACTGCGGCATAACGGTCAATGTTAAGATCAATATTTCCGTTTTTGTTAATTGGCGAGCCTCTAGCAAGTTTATATTGTCCCAAGCGCATCCTTTGATTTTCTAACAACTATACATAATAACACTTTAACATTGCGCCGAGCATGAAGATTAGCCTAATCTTTGATGATTTGAAGAGTTTCTCGCAGATTTGTATGGGGCTAATTAATTTGATTGAAGCGTCATTGTCTAGGCTGTTATGTTGTCAATTACATGTAGCTCAATGCCCGCAACGTTATATTAGCTAATTAAAACCGCGCAAATTGTTCGAAGAAAACTTCGTTGTTTCGATGATATTTAAGTGGAATAATTCTTCTCAGAGCTTCTGCTTGAGCTACGAACAATTGGCATTGTAGCTGGGACAATTCAAAGCTGTCTAGAAGCTATTGTATTTCTGTAAATCATTCTGCATCATTGCATTAATTAGATACCGTATCGCGTTGGTCTTCCTTAATAACTTTAATGAAACTTGATTTAAAAAATAATTCAAGCTGCATTACAACTTTGTCCAATTAAATAGATTCCTTTCAAAGGTTTAATGTAAGGCTTATAGCTTTGTATTGCGTGATGAGATGATTGCATCCAAAGATAGCCTTGGTATTGGCTAGGGACACGAATTAAGAGGCCCTATACATTTGGATTGATTAAAGAAATATGGTTAAATTTGTATTTCAGAATTATTCACTTATCGTCCAAGTTCACTTTTTATATATAATGTTAATGCTGTGTCTTGATAGTATCGCTAACGTTATTAATCGTATCTTTCAATAGGCTTTCATAAAGGGCATTTCTTAATCTTCGACAATTTCTTAATTAATTAATTAATTAATTGATTAATTAATTACCGTCATCGCCATGGGTTGAAGCTAGTGGCGATCACGGTAAGATACTCGACCGCGGGCCAATATGTTCTGGGTCCAAATCCTGGGCTCGCCAGTCACTGACATAGCTTTCAAGTGAGGAAACTGACGTTAATCTTAGGTTTCTTAAAGGAGAGAGAATATAATATTTAGTTGTACAAATTCTTTAAAATATCTCCTTTTCAAATTACACTTTCATTCCGTTTGCCGATAAGAATTTAAAATGCTATTCAAATCCATTGTGATGTCTTAATTTTACTTCTTTTCTTCTTTTCCACAGACTAATGCACAAGCAGAATAGCGAATCTGGACGTCATCACTCATCCGGAAGTAGAAATCCTGACAGCGGAGGTCCCGGACACGGAGGTCTAGCCTCCAGTAGCACGGTAACAAGATCAACTCCCTCCCCTGACGACTTCGACTCACCCCCTAGATCCCGCAGGCGTCGATCACCCGGCAGCAGGCAAGACGATGACGACGACGACGATGATCTAGGAGCTCAGTCTCCCCGGAGTGCGATGTCACCGGACATCGACATCGATGACGATCTCTCCAGGAGTCCATCCATATCCGTGGACGACGATTCCTTCTCTTCCCTCAGTGAACTCGTTCAAAAGCGATCAAGAGAATGCAACGGCAGAGGTTTGATGCTAAATGGAAGTCTTCTGGAGAGACAACAGGAAGCTTTTCGAATTTATCCTCCCCCTTCTTCGCTCTTCACTTCAGCTCCACAAAAATTTCAGTCTGGACTAGAAAAAGACTCGCCGTTTTCTATTGACTTCCTGCGCGGAAGAATGGATAGTGATAGACCATACCCGGAATTGAAGGAAGGGTTGGATAAAGATGAAGATAAAGATCATGATGGAAGGAAACATAGCAGTCCACCCCGTTCATCGATCACGTCTGGTGATCCTACTTCTGGTCAAATCTCTCTTCTACCCCCTCGACCACCCCCGCACGAGTCCTTCTTCGGGGGACTTATCCCCCCTCCCTTTGCTTTTCACCTGCAGTCCTCAGCAGCTGTTGCAGCTGCTGCAGCTGCTGGGCTTCATTCAATGCATAATCATCTTCAGAACCTACAAGCAGCTGCCGCACATAGCCTAGCTATGCAGCAGCAGAGGATAGCTGCTTGTTCAGTGAGGGCAGCGACCTCTGCTTCACATGGACAGGGACCCTCTTCGGATGCCTCAGGGTCTGGGATCTCATCGATGGGGGTCAGGGTCAGCGGTGATGGTCATGTTGGAAATATTGGATCTATTAGGCAGTGATTTTTAATTCAATTTCAGATTTCAATGTTAAACAAACGATTATTGAACAACCGTTTTAATGGTGAATTTTAGTCACATTAAAATTCTTAGAAATAGGAAGAAGGCTTGCAGAGTTTGATGTAATGTTCACCAGTGTCGAAGTTATACTGTAATAACTTATAGCAATTAAGAGGATTAGGTCCATCCGTTTATTTGAGACACGTTCTAACTGGTCGCAGGGAGTATTTGAATATGAAGAATATGAAATATGATCATGGAGAGAATGAGAAATGCTTTACATACTATATATCGTATTTTACTTATAGCATGGTAACATAATTAGGCCTAAACTAAATTAAATACATATCGGTAACTAATGCAGTATGACTATAGATGGAGCAGTCCTTGAATACCTGTTGCTACAATGTTAACTATTAGGATTAAGATTTCTGGGTGAAACCTTTCGGTTATGTGTTGTATTTCAGATTCATTTTTATCAGAAAATCGGGTAAGAGAATAGATATGCTAGTGTTTACGAGTGTGGATTACTGCGTAAAAAATTATTGATAACTAAGCCAAATATAGGCTGTAATATATATATATATATATATATATATATATATATATATATATATATATATATATATATATATATATATATATGCATAATATTAATATTTAAATTACTTTAAATTTTTCCATTTATTGGCTTATATATATATATATATATATATATACGTGTATGTATATATATATATATATATATATATATATATACATGTATACATATATATATATATATATATATATATATATATATATATATATATATATATATATATACTGTATATATATATATAATAAATGGAATAAGAATGCCTGCATAAGGTAGTTAATTATAATAAATTTGTCATTAATAGTGTAAATGTTAAATATTAATTTCAAACACAAGTGCACAATAGATATACATGTACATGTGTATATTTATTTCGAATTGGAAGAGAAAATAATGTATTGTTGGTTCTCAAACACAATACAAGATGCAAAACGGAAAAATTCAGAAGCGATATTAACAAAATATGAAGGGATTTTACAAATAATGCATTAAGAGACAGCATTAATATGCTATATATATCTTGATAACTGGAATACACCATTTGTTAAATCTTCAAATAATTTATAGTATTTGAATAATTGCACATGCTGTATATTATAGATCTACATACACAGTCGTCAAGGCAGCAGGGTTTATAATTAATTTCGTTTGAAAAATTTCAAATTTAAAGTATACTTATATATAAATATATATATATATATATATATATATATATATATATATATATATATATATATATATATATATATATCATCATCATCATCATCATCATAATCCTCCCTTGAATCCAGTTTAACCAGGGTCGGGATACAAATAGACTGTCTCAAATCCTCTCTGTCCCACACCAGACCAACAACCAGTCACCTTTTTGAGATTTTTCCAATCATTTAAATTTTTGTAGCAATTTCTGGAGCCTAGGCGCTCACCAACCGAATGCCTTTTCTGACGTAGGTATGGATTTTAGTGCTTTAGTAGCCTTCTACGACACGTGCAGTCACCGGTTGATCAATTCTTCAAGCAACACGGGGATATATATATACATGTATATATATATATACATGTATAATGTTTGTTGAACCATTACACTTTGCACAGGGTATAATTAATAAGAGCTTCTTTTTTCTAAAATTTGCATATTTGTTAAGTTTCTGACTACCTTTAGTCATCAGTCAGGGTAATAGTGTATACAATCATGTATTTGTAATGTATAATATTCTGCATTTACTACACTAGGGTCATGTTTGTTTCTTTTTTGACTTATTTAACATGTACATATTTATAGTCTATAGAGTATTATAGTTTAATATTTACAAAATTTAACCGCAATACGCATATAGGCCTAGGTTATAGTCACTGCATATTAATAAAATTAAAAGTGCATGAATATATACAGTATTTGACATGATCTGTACTATTAAAATATATACTGCATTTTGGAAGTGACCTGATAATTGTTTTTTATAATGGTTACACAAAACTCAATCGGATCTCTAAGTCAGAGTCTTAAAATAAATATTATCATAGATAATATTTATAGACGCTTATTTAATTATACTATTCATTTTCACACAAGAAACAAATCTCTTCCTTAGTTAAAAAAGATCCAACTAAGCTGATTGTTTACAGCTACTTTACTTACTAAACGTTTCTACAACTAATATTAGTCTATACGCCTATAATTATATATATATATATATATATATATATATATATATATATATATGTATAAGTCAATAGTCTAAAAATGTCAGATTAGAATTAATTTTACTTTGGCATAATTGCGCTTCATATTCTCTCCAATAGCCAACAATTTAATCCGAATTAACGGACCTTCGCCAGTGGCGATATCGGAAAAATATGCGACTGTGAATAAGCAAAGGAAGGTTTCAAATCCTGGGCTCTGTCGTCAATAACATAGATTTCGAAAGATGAAACTGATGCTAACATTGGCTTTTAGCTTTTTAAGCTTTTAACAGAGGTTATTTAATTTAAACGGGTCTGGTGATGAAAAAAGTAGCATGAAATAGCAATATGAACCATTAGATAAAGGAACATAATACAGCTTTAGCTAATAATATAAGTCGCAAATATAATATAAGTCAATATTTGATAGTGATAAATAAGTAGCAACCCTCTGTAGATAGTAAAATAATACTGCATATGTGCAAGCTTGCGTGTATATATATGCATGTATATATATATATATATATATATATATATATATATATATATAGGCATATATATACATGTACATATATATATATATATATATATATATATATATATATATATATATATATGTGTGTGTGTGTGTGTGTGTGTGTGTGTGTGTTATATATTATATAATATAAACTATAGGCCTAATATATTCGATTACTATACTTCTTGTGTAAGTATTATTTATATATTATATTAAGCATTTTGCAAGCGAAAGACCAAATTTAACTATTGTTTATACTGCTATTATTGGCAGATTATTATTTAGTATTATTAGTATTAGTCTTATTATTATCATCATGATACTTATTACTAAATTATTATTATTATTTATATTATGATTATAACACATGTACAATTCATGTATCAATGGCATATACATATATACATTAGTAATATATATATATATATATATATATATATATATATATATATATAGTCTATATATATATAGTCTATATACTGTATATATATACATGTATATATTTAGTCTATATATATATATATATATATATATATATATATATATACTGTATATATATAATTATTTATACAGATATAGATATATATAGATAGAATATACACAAAATCTCATATATAGGCCCATACATAACTCAGTACATATTGTGAATAGTATTGTTTACACTACACACTATATATTTTTAGATGTAGGCCAATATACACAAATGTGTGTCTATACAATGCATATATACTCTATGTGCACAAACACATACATATATTATATAGCCTATATCATATACAGTGTATATATATATATATATATATATATATATATATATATATATACATGATGTATTACATATCATTACATGCTGCATTACATGTCATTAGACCCCCCTACATGCAGCATTACATATCATTATATGCTGCATTACATATTATTGCATGCTGTATTACATATATCATGCAATTCAATATACATATCCAATGGGATGTATGCAATCAACCGCCTGATTTTTTTTAGAAATTACATATATGTATACAAACATGTATAAATTCAGCATCATAATCTTCCCTTAAATCCCAGTTTAACTAGGGTCGGAATACGAATAGACTTTCTCCAGCCCTCTCTGTCCAGCACCGTACCATCAGCCAATTTCCTAATTTTCATGTCCTTAATTACCGCAACTCACCTCAGTATTATATATATATATATATATATATATATGTATATATATATATATATATACTGCATATATACATGTATATATATATCTATATATATATATATATATATATATATATATATATATATATATATATATATCGTGTTAAATATACATATTGGCCTATTTGTACTGTATATGTATATTCAAAGAAAATTCATAGAGTATCATCGATAGGGACTATATGATTTCGCAAATAAATCACAACAATAACCAATAAACAAATATTATACTCCTTAATAACATCCACATAACAAAATCCTCTTCACATCATTCATCAGATGCAGGGCAAGCGACTGTTATTTTCTGATATTCACGTATCCGCAGTGCACACTCTACGGTGTAGACAAAATTATAATTAGGAACAGCCGTAACACAAGACGTCCCATTGTTGCGGTTGGAGGTCGGGCCCCAATCCTTTGTGGGTACGTGTTCGCATCTGTCGACGGGCTGTGGCGGGCAGCGCGTGACCAGAATGGACAAACCCACGGTCTGAACGGGTCTTTGTTGCTTCGCCGGTCCCATGCTGTGAATTTACTCCGTATACATAATTGACCCGTATACTCCGCCCTAGAGAAACGTTTAGGCTTGATGCGCTAGCCCCATGTATACCCTAGAGCAGGAGTGGTCGCTCATTCGTTGCTTTTATACGAATACTTCACAAAATTGTGTGATATATTCAGAGTTGCTATTGTTTGTATTAGTGCTATATATTGTAATTTATTTTGGTTTTTATAAGTCTGCATATATGTATAAGTAAAAGAACTAATTATTATTTATACTGTTATAGATGTTAGAGAATTAAATTGATATTATTACTATCAGTGTTTTAATATTATTATTATTGTAGTTATTATTATTATTATTTTCAAGATGATGGTGAAAGAGTATTAGTATTATTATTATTGCTATGATTATGATTATTATTTTTTATTGTTGTAATTACTTTTATGTTTATTATTGTATTAATTACGATTATTTTATTTTATTATGCGTTAATATTATTTAAATATTTCTAATTATATATTATCATTAGCGGCCTACTATTACTCAGTAAATTATTAACTGTTCTTTATATATATATATATATATATATATATATATATATATATATAGGCTATATATAGTATATACATGTATATATATACATGTATATATACATGTCTATATATATATATATATATATATATATATCGCTGTCTTAAATTTTTCATACTTCTATTATATAGGCCTATAAGCCTATTTAGTTAGGAATAAAATTTCAAAATAATAATAGTCTGAGAATGCTGTAAAACGGATTAAAAACAAAATTAAAAATTAAATACTAGACGGAGAACTGGGAAAAGTAAAGGAGAGAGTGAGAAATAGAGAGTGAGAAAGAGATATAGAATTAACTTTTTTTTAATTTGTATCATGTACGAATTAACACACAAATATAAATAAGAAGATCAATCAAAATACAAATAAACTGTCGTCAGTAAGAGCCAATACACTCAGTATAGCTGATTATCTTGTAGTATTATAGAACAGCAATGTGCATCTAAATATGTGACTAAAACGAAAGTGAAAATATCCAGAGTTATTAGACGAACAGAATCATACAATAAAATAATAAAGTAAATTAGCGTAAACTTTTTCCATTTAGATAAATTCAAATTAAATAGATTGGACGAACAGCACAAGTAGTGTGCAAAGAATATTCTTATTTATATTTATTAAATGGCTTTTACAGTTGATTATGACTAATGACAGAATACCTATATTTCGAATTGGAGGTGGAATTTCAATCCAATTAGTGCAAGCGGTATTAATATAAGTTTTAATTAATGAAGATATTATCACAACTTAAATGCAAGATTATAGAAATGAAGATATAAAGGACGCTACGGTGTTTTGAATAAAAGAATATCAATTTAGCATTGAAATAAATTAACGTAAGTAAATTTAATCAATTAAATTATTTGAAAATAGGCCTAATAATGATGTCTATTTAAAACAGGAGAAATTTAAAAACACCATAGCATATATACTCAAATAAACTCAGATCATTTTAAATATAAAATCTAGATGCAACTTTATAAAATGCACGTTATCTAGCAAATTTTCTCAAGATTAGATTAAAATACTATATCTAGATATGGATTTATATTCAAAGAGGTTTTAAAGAGATACCGTTGAATAACATAATTTAAATTAACTTTAATTAAATTATCTTTAAATTACCCGAGAAGGTAACTACATGTAATTTCTAAAAAAATTAAGCGGTTGATTGCATACATCCCATTGGATATGTATATTGAATTGCATGATATATGTAATACAGCATGCAATAATATGTAATGCAGCATATAATGATATGTAATGCTGCATGTAGGGGGGTCTAATGACATGTAATGCAGCATGTAATGATATGTAATACATCATGTAATTATGTGTATTGCAGTATGTTATAATATGTAATACAGCATGTAATGATATGTAATACAGCATGAAAATACTACATAATGTAGAATTTAGTAATATGTAACACAGCATGTAATAGTATGTAATGCAGCATGTAACTATATGTAATACAGCATATAATAATATGTAATTCAGCATTTAACTAAATGTAATACTGCATGTAATAAAAAATATGTCGAGGTATATCGGGGAACCAATCCTGAATGAAATTTGATCTGCTGCAGATAAACGGACGACCAAATCGTAACTGTATTCAATTTGTAGGCTTATCTCTGCATTAGGGATCTTGTGTTTCAGGAGATTAACACATGTGGCAAATGTTGCCAACTCCCCGCTGTTTCACAACACTGGTGTAGCTAAATGCTAAAGTGCATTGATCGACGAACCTACGGCTCTATCATACGGCAAGCGAATACAAATCCGTGAGATCCTGTGAAGAATACTGCACATGTAAACCATCAACCTCGAAGTTATTTGAAAAATATTCATTCATATGATCTATACTGGTTGTTGCATCCATTAACTAAAACAGAGTTTTTTTATATACAAATTCGAAGCACTATTAATTTTTATGCGTGCGTTTATGATATCTGGCGTAAACTATTTCATAATAAAGTATTCCAAGGTCTCAGAAGTTAAGCCCAAATGGAAATCTCTGTCGCCTAATTCACAAAATGTGAACGGTAATTATAATTAAAGGTGTTTGAGTTTAAATACAGTGGCGATATCGGCTAGATATATTCGACCACGGATCAGTATGTGTGGGTTCAAATTCAGGGCTCGCCCGTCACTGATTTCATTTTCTAGAGATGAAACTGACGTCAACGTCCACTTAACAGCTTTACAAACATAGTTGTCGTGAACGTATTGATGACGTATTGATGACGTATTAATATTTGAGAAAACAATTAGGTTATATTACATGGCAGAACATGAAAATATTCGCGGTAATGCCAACAAATTCAAATTCATTGCATTAGATCTCTCCATTTTGACTAGTTTAACTTTATTTTTGTGCCATTACCAGCCAAAAATAATTGTAAATAATCAAAAATGGCATTTAAAATATATTACATGTTACTAATATCTGTTCTGCGCGTCATACGAGATATGTGCAGTTATCGGTTGATCTATTCGAAATTTTCTGACTATAAGTCTAGCATAATGGAAAACGATAACAGGCAATAAATCCGTGACATATCTGTTAGGATAAGGGTCGTTGAAGACTATCCACTAATTGGATATACTCTCCTCTTCCACTTCATTCACCTTCTTTAACCCAGAGCTGTGAAGAGCTCGTGATTGATTCATTCGAGCAGAAGACTCGCGGATGTTATATTCACCGAGGGAAACAATTTCAATCCCAGCTCCATGGTAATACAACAACATTGAAATAATCCCAATAGCGAATTCTATTTCTTAGAATTTGATGACGGAAACATTAGAAAAAATCAATGACGTCTTTATGGATGGATATGATATGGATGCTGGTTGGAGGTGGGATTGGTGAATTATAGGTGAGGGATGGATATGTAGAGGAAATTTGCGCTAAACCAAATTATATTAGGCAGCCACCAATCAAACAATCATGTCGCTATTGCAGCATTAATCACTAAAATTTCATTGTGCTCCCTTTAAATATGAATTACAGACCCCAATAAAATAACTAACGATGTTTGTGCCTATAAAGAATAAATTATATAAATTATAAATTATAATACATGTATGTCATACCTTGACATTTATGTTTTTACTTTGCAAAACCAGTGTGCAATTCAATCTTACCAGGAGGATTAATCAACTTCAATGTGAGCTGAGATAAAAAATTTAAAAAAATATCCGAAAAACTGTAGAGAACAACTAGAATCAGCCATGAAGTACCAAGAAAAGAACCTGACTTCTACCTTACTACTATCTTAACTGTTCTCTTTACTGACTGTTCCCTTAATTGACTGCTATTTTAACTGACTGCTATTTAAACTGACTGCTATCCTAACTGACTGCTATCTTAACTGACAGTTCTCTTAACTGACTTTCTCTCTTAACTGACTGCTACATTAATTGACTGTTCTCTAAACTGACTGCTCTCTTATCATACTCTTAATGCTCGAAATGCCAAGTTTATCCCCTCCACAAACCACTAAATAATACTTATTTGTATCAACTTAAGCTATATCACAAGATGGCAGGCAGCACCTCTAGCTAAATTAAATCTCCCTGATGGAGAACACCCCAGTAGGACGGTTATGTAGCACACTTCTCCCGAGTGTCGGGGCAGGAGAGGCCTGAGTGGGACTTCATCGGATCTCACGACAGTCCGGCTGTATGGAATCCTTATCAGGGACGACGTGGAACAATGTTATATCCGGATTAAAATGAATTTTTAGTAAAACTTAATTGTAGTAAGATAAAAAAAGATATCAAAGCTATTTTACTGTTTATTTGCTCTAAATTTAACTAATTTTTAATACATGTGATATTCAGAAAAAGGGGCCCCGATTTAATGAAGGAGAAAATTTATTCTGCAATTAACAGTATGGACAAGGGGAAGGCAGCCGGAATAGATGAAATCCCATCAGAATTCTTGAAAATGTTGGAAGGAGAAACACTCAAAAAGTTAATGGATGTATGTATGGAAGTGTACAGTACAGGTATTTGGCCAGACGACTTTACCAAGTCAGTGATGATTCCAATTCCCAAAAAAGAAAATGCTGTGGAGTGTTCGGATTACAGAACAATCAGCTTAAAACCTCATGCTTCGAAGATCATATTAAAGATAGTAAATAATCGCATTCAGTCGAAGGCAGAGATGATACTGAGCAAGACACAATTTAGTTTTGGAAAGGATGCGGCACAAGAGAAGCAATAGGAGTAATGCGGGTTTTTTGCGAAAGAAGCTTAGAATATGAAAATGACGTTTTTGTATGCTTTGTAGACTTCTAGAGGGCCTTTGACAGGATTGATTGGATAACGATGATGAATATCTTAAAAATATTAGGAATTGACTGGAGAGATAGAATACTAATTTTGAACTTGTACATGAATCAAAGAGCAGTATTCAAAATCCAACAAGAATACTCAGAAAAAGGTGAAATAGGACGTGGAGTAAGACAAGGTTGTAGCATTTCGACGCTGCTGTTTAACATTTACGCTGAGGCAATGATGGAGGAAGCCATGGAAGACTTGGAAGAAGGAATAAAAGTAGGAGGGAATTTGTTACAAGATGTACAATTTGCAGATGACCAAGGAATGGTAGAGGTCAGCGAGATTGGATTGCAGAAGATAATGGATAGGCTGAATGATACGGCCTTAAGATATGGCATGAAGATTAATATAAAAAAGACCAAGGTTATGAGAGTGTCCAATAATAAAGGTGAAGTTAATATCACATTAAATGGTACGAAATTGGAACAGGTAATGAGTTTCAAATATTTGGGTCATACTATAACCGATGATGGGAAATGTGAGACAGAAATATGCAGTAGGATTGCACAAGCAAAAGCGGTCTTTGGTAGTAGAAAAGAACTATTAACAAAAAAGTCTAAAGAAAGACACAAAGATAAAGATAGTGAAAACTTTGGTTTCGACCACGCTATTGTATGGATGTGAAACATGGACCTTAAGGAAGGAAAATATTAGGAAACTGGAGGCATTGGAAATGTGGATTTGGAGAAGAGTGGAGAGGATTAGCTGGACTCAAAAGGTTACAAATGAGGAAGTCCTGGAGAGAGTTGGCACAGATAGACAGTTGATAAATGTATTAAGAAATAGGAAGAAGAGATGGATAGGACACATTCTAAGGGGGGAAGGTCTATTAAAAGAGGTCATAGAAGGTAGAATGGAAAGGAAAAAGAGGCAGGGGCAGGCATGTTAGATGATTTAAAGACCCACTCATATGGGGAAATGAAGAGGAAGGCGAAAGACAGAGAAGAGTGGAGGCGTTATGTACCATGGACCTGCCAGTAGGCAGTGCACTAAGAGAGAGTGATATTCAGATATTTCTGGTGTATATATTCACCCATAAGCTTTGTATGTATATACATACTTTTGTCTAATCAGCTATACATTATTAGACCTCTCTTTCTAGTGTTCTGTCCAGCAGCAGGTCTAAAGGTACATAATATTAACACACTCAGAGTTTCCTTTCAAGCTCCAAAAATGAGCAGTCCATGGAAGCACAAGTTAATTCCTCCACAAAGGTTTTGTGCATTACGCCAGACACATGTAGTTTCAAATAATAAAATGTTTGTGCAAGCAAAAAATCCAGGGCTACTATGGCAAAAATCTACTATTGGTTTTGCAACAACTTAAGCCTTGCAAAATATTTAAATATAGAACTTCTATTATTGTATACGTACAAATAAGATTAATTTAAAACTGTCAATCCATTATGGTAATTGATTCATAGTTCCATTGAAGCTGTTACAGTAAATAAATAATAACACCATTCAGGCTGTTTACTAATTTAATTTAACGGAAAATTTAAAATTTCCTTTAGCTTCACTAATCCGTATGAGTGATGTGCTATTTACGTATACGTAAAAGAGCACCTCTCAATTCAGTATTGGCACGTCATGAACAAATTGTCATACTCAAACTGGACCGCTGGATGTCTGGAAAGCAGTCTAGGAGGCGCTACGGATTGCGGATCTCTTAATAATATATAAGATTGCGACGTGAACTCAAGTAGGCTGACCGAGGGAACGAGCGAGAGCGTCGAGGGGGTGAGATGTTAAGAGCTTCTCGACGACCCTAAGCAAGTCTGACAGCGTGACCGCTCAACCCCGGTCACTGTGGGGGGCTGGGGCGTGGAGGAATATGACAATTACAATAACAGGAACGTTGAGCTGAAAACTACTGGCGTGGCGTCAAAATGTGGAAGTAGAGATAGAGAGCGATAGGAAGAGAGAGAGAGAGAGAGAGAGAGAGAGAGAGAGAGAGAAAGAGAGAGAGAGAGAGAGAGAGAGAGAAAGAGAGAGAGAGAGAGAGAAAGGGAGAGAGAGCGAGAGAGAGATAGAGCTAGACAGAGAAAGAGAGAGAGAGAAAGAGAGAGAGAGAGAAAGGGAGAAAGAGAGAGAGAGAGAGAGAGAGAGAGAGAGAAATACATACAGAGAAAGAGAGAGAGAGAGAGAACCGTGTTTATTAATTCTTGACATGAAATCAACACACAAATGTAAACAAATACATCAATCAAGATACAAATAAATCTAGAGATCATGAAAGCTTGAGAACGAAATAGAACAAAAGAGATATAGATTTAAATAGATTTGTAAAGTTTATTTTCTAAGCAGACTAGGCGTATTGATTTTCCGTTCGCAATCATAGCCGCATACTTTGAAGCGAATAATAAAGGTTTGGTATAATTTTTTAGTCTTTAAACCTGTAGCCCGGTTAGCTCAGTCGGTAGAGCATCAGACTTTTAATCTGAGGGTCGCGGGTTCAAGTCCCTCATCGGGCGTGAATTTTGTTAAATATTTAGTCAAATAGTCGGTCTTAGTTTCTGCAAGTAAACCTATAATAATAATAACAATAATAATAATAATAATAATAATCATCATCATCGTCGTCATCATCATCATCATCTTCCCTTTAATGCCAGTTTAACAGGATACAAATAGTAGCAGTGTTAATAATGCCAATGCTAATGATAATAATAATAAAATAATAATAATAATAATTATTATTATTATTATTATTATTACTATAATTGTTATTATTATTAATACTATTATAATTATAATCATAACAATAATACTAATTAGTGTAATTATAATTATAATTATGATAAAATTAATAATGAATGTAATAATAATTGTAAGAATTATTCTAATAATAATAATCATTATCAATTGTTATCTTTTATAATCTAGGCTTGTTAGGCATATATTGATTTTTCGTTACGATTTCTAGCCTCATATTTGCTTTTGCGAAGAAGTACGACTAGTGTTTCTTATTTACTTCCGAGTCAGTAAAGCTGTAGCCCGGTTAGCTCAGTCGGTAGAGCATCAGACTTTTAATCTGAGGGTCGCGGGTTCAAGTCCCTCATCGGGCGTGAATTTTGTTAAGTATTTCTAGAGATATAGTCACTCTTACGTAAACGTTAAATATTAAATATTTTAAAAGTAGTGTTATAGTTAAACAATGAATGGTAGGCCTAATATATGATACTAAATTACAATAAATGATAAAGGTTCACATAAGTTAAACCTATCTGTAAAGTTAGCGATATAGAGGGAGAGAGAGAGAAATAGATATATATATATATATATATATATATATATATATATATATATATATATATATATATATATATACATACAGAGAGAGAGAGAAAGAGTGTGTGTGAAATATTAACTGCAATACTAACTGCTACATTGTATTATGCAATAGTAAAAGCTAAAAGCTAATGCTAACGTCAATTTCATCACTAGAAACCGCTGTCAGTGACGGGCGAATCCAGGATTTGAACCTGACACATACTGATCCGCCGTCGAATAACTTAACGACCTAGCCACTGGCTCCATTGAAGACCATATGGAGAAAACAGGTTCAGATATTGACTTCCGGTTGCAGTGCCTCAGAAATTGTACCTGAGTCTGTTAACCCTGATAAATGGAGACATAACCTCTTCATTGGTCAAAGCATCAATTCCGTGATAACCATAACATGTGTGAAAGTTCCACTGTTACTTAAAATACAACAGTAACTAATTCATCATTATAAATTTTTTTAAGTTTCTGCAAATCTCTGTGTTTTTTCGGGTCCCTACATATGTAGAATTGGCGAACAGAAATGTGCACTTACCGCAAAAGGTGACTAAGCACCAATTGAGGAAGGCAAAGGGAAAATACATTAAAGGCTTGATTTTCTCGAGTTAAATCTACAAACGCTACATTTAGACTGTATTGTAGCTCCTAATGTTCTTTTGTTATGAAGTTTAATTTCATTTTGTCAACGGAATTAACTGCCTGAAAGTGAGCGAGAACTGTGTGTAGGATTATATACCTAGGACCTGCCACGTTGCAGAAAGCAGGTGAGAGTTTATTAAACGATAGCCTATTTTAAGAGCTCTTAAAAAACCACACCAATATGGTAAGAATATCCAAACAATTATGACCAATACATCAATACGCTGAATCTCCATTCAGTGGATCGATTTAACAAGAAAAATGAGTATTGAAAGACGATTTAAAGTTCCACTCATCTGTCGACATGATGAAGAGGAAAACTTAAGACAGAGAAGAGCGGAGGCGTTATATAAAACATGGGCTTGCCAGTAAGCAGTGCATTGAGAGAGAGAGAGAGAGAGAGATAAAGAGAGAGAGAAAGAGTATTGATTAATTGATTGATCCTAGAAACATTTTTCAAGTCCTCTGACTTTATTCTCTAAGACATTGTCCGTTGTAGTAGATGTAAATGTCAAAATCTCTCAGTATATTAACATTATTTGCATTTGAGCTTAGTTAATGTCATATCGAGGTCTGATCTGAACCACTCGAGTGACCGAACTGATTAATCCAAACTGACTTAATGCGTCGAGCCAGGTAAATGGAATGAGGAAGGCGGAGTGAAAGAGTGATGGGAGTGGAGGAATGAGCAAAACGAGTAATTCAAGACATTCAGTTGAGTGGTTTAGCTAATTGATCCTCGTAGAAACGTCTCAATTCATTTGTCAGCAGCTTAACCCCGACACAAAACATTAGCAAATGTCCAGTGACCCGCGGTAGGCATGGACTAACGAAACGGTGATTCTGCGCCTAGCTGTCGTTAATATGGATGTGAATAAATCTCTAATATTTAAGATAGAAAATAATATAGAAAATATGAAATAATTTATCGAACTCCGGCACAGGATAAACAGGATAGTTAGGGTAAATAGGATTGTTTTCTCAGGGATTGACGCCCTTGCATAGCAAATTTTTGTCGAAGCTGAGGAAGACCTATGGGCCTCCTCGTTAGAAGCAGAAGCCCCCAAGAAATGGTATAAAATAACAGGAATGGGTAGCCTATTGCTAGAGAATTTAATGTTCCACTCATATAAGAGGTAAATGGAAGGCAAAGAAGAGTGGAGGCGTTATATAGGCCTGCCATGGACCTGCCAGTAGGCAGTGCATTCAGAGATAGAGAGAGAGAGAGAGAGGGGGAGAGAGAGTGAGAGACCCCGACACATATTCAAAATCAATCCGTATTTGTTTCTTCTTCTAATCTGTCATGCCAATTCAATTACTGGATAAACACCTATTGGCTTCGATTTTATATTGATCTCAATTTTAGAAAATAACAGAAAATCAATTTTCAACGAAGATACGAAATTTAATAACTGAAGGAGATTGTATAATAAGGTAAATAAAGATGACTGTGTCATAATGAAATATATCCTTAAGTTGCTAAAAAAACTTAATATATTTTTATGTACAATATTTTTTTTTTCTCTCTCTCTCTTAGTGCACTGCCTACTGGCAGATCCATGGTACGTAATGCCTCCACTCTTCTCTGTCTTCCGCTTTCCTCGTCATGTCCACGTATGCGTGGATCTTTAAATCATCTAACATTCTTACTCTCGGCCTGACTCTGCCTCTATTTCCTTCCATTCTGCCTTCTATGACCACCTTTAGTAGACTTTACGCCTAAGAATGTGCCCTGTTCAATTCTTCTTCAAATTTCTTACTGCATTTATCAACTGTCTATCTGTACCAACTCTCTCCAGAACCTCCCCATTTGTAACTTTTTGAGTCCAGCTAATCCTCTCCATTCTTATCCAAATCCACATTTCCGATGCCTCTAGTTTTCTGATATATTTCTTCTTTAAGGTCCATGTTTCACAGCCATACTAAGGTTTTAACTATCTTTATCTATTATTATTACATACAATACAATAATCGATATATTATATTTTTACAGAAATGCTACAGTTGCAAACGTCTGGAGCCAATGGCGATATCGACAACATATTCGACCTCGAATCAGTATGTGCGGATTCAAATCCTGAGCTCGCCCGTCACTGACATCGCTTTCGAGCGAAGAAATTGACGTTAACATTAGCTTTTAGGTTTAATAAAATTTTCCATAAGTTAAATTGGAGCAATATAACCCGAGACCAGTATCTATTTGTTATATAATCCTTGAGTGGGGATTTATAAATGGAAGCAAGAAATGGAAGCTAAAGATCGATCAGAGCGGGTCTATCGTGACGTAAAATAACAAAGTCAGCTCGCGTGCTTGTCTCTTCGTGGACCCAAGTCAGTTCAACTAATCATCTGTCGAGTAAATGGGACCAGTCAGCCGAATACGGTAATGATTCAGAGTATTGTTCACACAATCCTCGTCTGATCGCGCCACTGTTCTTTTTCCGGTTATCCATAGTTCTCAAGGAGACTTTAATCCGTAATGAAATGAACTTTTATCTTATTTCGTGGATCAACGGAATATTTGAAAGGCAAATGGTAATGCGACAACGGGTTTCTTGAATTAGTTTTAGCTATATAGGCATGAGATTATAGGTTTACAGCAGTATCTCGTAATCTTTACAATCTAATATTCACTTGCTGTGTCCGAGCCTGCCCAGTTTTGTCAGGGTTACTGCGGATTAGC
This sequence comes from Enchytraeus crypticus, assembly GCA_905160935.1. NCBI lineage: Eukaryota > Metazoa > Annelida > Clitellata > Enchytraeida > Enchytraeidae > Enchytraeus > Enchytraeus crypticus. Next base: position 1,178,176 of record CAJHZI010000252.1, on the reverse strand, counting down.
TGAAATCACACATTTTAAAGTCGATAGAGATGACTAATTAACTGTTCATGAAGGAAATTGCAACAACTTAAGAAATAATATATTTCGTATTTGATAATGCAGTAAAGGCTTAAAAGATTTATAAAATGTGGCTGAATAAATTTTCTAGTCGATGGCATTTTACTTATACTGAAAGCCAACACATACTATGCGACGGTAAATGCGAATTTCTTCCGTAGATAGTGAGACCAACTATAATCTAAGTCTAATTTGTTAATTCGCTATTAATTTCTAAACATAGAAATTAATATCATCATCCAGAATATGCTGTCTGTAAATTATTTTTATTCCGAAGCTAAATAGACCTCAATTTTTTTTACAGTACCTTAGGCCGATTTATGACAAATTTCTATTGCATATATGTTATCATGTGACAAAAAATGACAAGTTCACTGTCAATCAGTAGAGCAGAGCCAAGAAACCAGAGTTACTAATCTTATTTCCGGCCCAATCAGAGAGTAACCGTGGATTGTGTACTATATCAGCGAAACAGGAACCAAACATTTAACGTTATATCTTATATAGCATAAGGAGTGTCACTTGAAATGAGAAATATCGCTCCTATATCCTTATTAGATTCAAGTCATTAAAAGTTAAATAATGACAACAAAACAAAAACCCAACAATTGGAATGCTGTATCAGTAGCAGTATCGAGCAATATTGAGCCAAATCCAAGCGGACTAGCAAAAAACGATGCAATACTCAAAACTCCAGAAAGCAATCCCAAATTCTGTTAGGCTATTCAATTATATTATAGATTCCATGAGCATCTAATAATGTATGCTAAACAGTATTTCAATACTCAATGTAATAATCGATCATGTACAAAGAAATTTACTGCATTTATATTTGTACACTGTAGATTTATTATACAATTGTAATCAATAATTTATTATCACAAATAATGGCTAAGTATCAGCTTCCAGCAGATGTTAAATTTTGTTCTTGAATGAATATATGAAGACATAAACTTACATGTAGGCCTCATGCACGAACATTTGTGAAAGAATATGTGAGACAGAAATGTGGGTTTTCGCCTTATCTTCTTCTCCCAGTCCACTGCCTAACAGCAGGTCTATGGCTTAAAACTCTTCAAACCAATTCTTTTCTCAGCCTTCCTTTTCATCTCTGTATATGAATTCGCTACGAAATAATGCAACATGCCATGTTGGATGGTTTCGTGAACCTTACTATCATCCTCCAAAACCATATTCCCAATACCTCTAGGTTCCTGATAGCCTCTTTCCTTAATATCCATGCTTCACATGCATCAGTACCGAATTTCAACCACAGCATTGAATTGTTTTTACGGTCTTTATCTTAATGTCTTTTCAAAACATTTTAGGAGTTATTTTCCCTCTCCGAAATAGTCTTAGAAAAAGGAAAATATTTAATTCCAACAAGCATTTTTATAAAGATATTTTAACTCGATTTCATCTCGTTTTTCTCTCATATTACGCTTTTTCTTCTATCTATACATCTCGTTTTTGCCGCTGAACCTGTTCTGAAGCAATATTATTTAATTTAGTCAACCACTATGTTCCGATCGAATACGAATTGTGTATTCGCATTCAAAGCCCATCACTCTTGTTTGTGCCCATTTAGATTGTCGTCTTTCCTAAGAGGATGATTGCCTATAACAAAGCAGGGAAAGATTTAATAGCGGCAGGTTTGTCACCAGCTCCTGATTGAATCATTTAATCCGTCAATCAAGCTGAATCAGCAATAATTTAGACAAAAACTCGTGACAAAATGCCACATTCTTAATATTTTACTATTATATTTTTGTACGGGACACTAAAGAATAGACTAACGCTTAACTACATGTGTCGTAAGAGGCGACTAAGCAAGAGCTAAGGAAGCAACGGGAAATACATGTACATTGAAAGTCATATTTTATCAAGCTATAAGTTACACAAGGCAGAGCTTTCTAACTATTGAAATAAATAGAAAATCTATTTCATGTAACTTTACAACAAATATGAAGAACTGTTTGCTTCTTTAGATGGAAGGCGGAGGAATTGAGAGTCCGGGTGAACTGAGAGTCCACTAATGTAAGGACGTCGACTGATTGAAATCAGGTTCAGAGGCAGATGCCCTCAGGAAAAGAGATTTGATTAATTAAGCTTCCGGTAGCGAAGCCTGGTGAGCCATTCTGGTGAAACATCTGAGCATGTAGAGTCTAAACACACAAGTAATTGCGATCAGCAACGTCTTCAATAGATCCTGCATTTCATTGACCTAAAAAATTTAAATCCATTTCGCAATGAAAACACATTGTTCTCAAATAGAAACACGGCAACATTAGAAAATGTTGAAAGTTTGCTTTATCGTTATTTATGGTTTATCCTTTATTTATTTTCGAATGGTGATCGACACACTGAAAAATGGATCAATCGTACACTGTGCGTGTAGTAAGAGGAGAATATGCAAGAACTGAGAAAGGCTACGGGAAACCACCTAAAAATCCATACTTTTTCAAGCTATAGGCTACATTACTTTGTGGATACGGCATAGTCCTTTTGAAGGGATTAACTTTATGGAGCGTGAAAGCAGTATGTGAGAATGGATATGTACCTTGGGCCTGTGACTTTCAGAGCACTAGAGAGAGAGAGAGAAAGAAAAAAAGAGAGAGATCATGCAACATGTATAGGCCCCTATATATAATATATCGATTTTGTATGCAAGGGATTTTTATAAACATGTCTAACATAATATTTCGTATAATAAATTTTACACGAACATGAATTTTACATGAATTTTTAAAAATAAATTGACCATTATTTTTAAAATACTGGAATAACAATTAGGTATTTAATTCAATTTAAATATAGTTATTTTCCTTTGGTTAATGTAAAATTAGTCATAAATAACTGCTTTGAACAAGATCGCTCCCTTGCTAGAGAGCGTGGCTCACAATCTGACACCTAGTTTCAAAATTAAATCCAGTCAGCAAAATATGAAATCCTGACTGCTAAAATATTAATATTAAAATCGACCCAAATGCACTCTAAATTACCGGAAGTCAAATATTATACTAATAAACGAAGTATATGCACTTATATTTGTGTTATCTTAATATGCAACTAGATACTAATATGCAAAGAGAAAAATGTAAGAAATAAATAAAAGCAAAAAACAACATCTTAGATAATCCTGTGGTCCAGTGCGTTAGTCATGTGTGTAACAATACGAAACTTTTCCGTTACTTATTTATTGGATCAGAAGCGTTGCTAAAAGCAAAATATTGTTTGAAACTTCTTTGCTATAATGGGATTTACCAGATGAAAGTTAACTTTTCAATCTCGCAACAAAGTATCTAATGTGTTCATCAACTACTCAAATATCCAATATGTTCAACTACTGACAAGGTTTACATGTACATGTCCGACATTGAAATACCGATAACCACTTGCACGTGATTATCTGAAAGTAAATATAAAGTGTAGCAGAAGTTAAACGAGAGAGGAAATGTATCGAGTTTAGTGCAAGAGATTGTTGATGCAAGAATATCAGGTATCTAATAGTGAACTCTTTATCACCTCTCTAACATAGAGCAATGGTCCGTTGAGCCTAATGAAAACATGTTACCCTTCTAATGACTGCTGTGTTACAACGTGCTAACAGATTGATCATCGAGGTGTAGAATGAATGAATGAATGAATGAATGCATGAATGAATGAATGAGTGAGTGAATGAATGAATGAATGAATTTATGAATGAATGAATGAATGAATAAATGAATGAATAAATGAATGAATGAATGAATCAATCAATCAATCAATGAATCAATCAAGTAATTAATTAATTAAAATATAAAGTATATAGGGCATACACGTTATTAATATCTCATTCCAAAACGATCTTACATTAATTTAATCTAATAGCTGAAACGTTATCCTAATTGGGCTGTGGAGAATATAAAATAATTTATAAACTCGAGAGATGAGGTAGAAACCCTGCGGGGGCAATCACGCGGGGGTAATGAAAACCAGCGCTAGATTTGTCGTCCGTATAGAATGTCGATGGCAGAGAGAAGATACTAGTGGATAAATATTTAGTTTCTCCAGATCGACTGGTGATTAGAACATTGGTTGCGAGTGTGTATTTGGACATGTGTGAGAATGAGCGTGAGTGTGTTCAGTTAATCCTCTGTGTTTGTTTTTACGTACAAGTACTCTTAGTGCAAACAGTCAATTTGTTCAGTGGAATTAGTCAGCGTGAAACGCTTTGGTCGAGTATCGAGAGGAGGGTCTAATGTAGTTCTCTCTCAGTGCACTGCCTACTGGCAGGTCCATGGTATATAACGCCTCCACTTTTCTCTGTCTTTCTCTTCTGCTGTAGTTAAGAGTTACATTAGATCTAATGTAATCTTTTTTCACCATTTACTTGATAGTTAATTTAAACATGCACAGGCATTAAGTTTCAATTCGTGACACCAATAACATAAGATATAAAAATTGTACCTATCAAAAGTCTTCTAAATTTTCACATACTCTGTATTAATTAAAATTGATAATTTTGTAAATAGAATTTAAGACCAGAACTGGATGCAGCACGAAAAACCGAAGGCGAGTATTTCAGACGATATCCGTACAGAGAAAAACTTCAAATTTCGATGTGTCCCTCATAAATGAGCGTGAGATCCAGTCAGGCAAACTAGCTTACTAGCTCCGATCACACTTTCATTGACAAGGCTCTTTATAACATAGTTGTTACATACATTTTTGCGTTCTAGATTACACTGTGGCCTGCTTATTGTAAAAGATCACAAATTGCACAGAAATTCTATGTATCAAAAGATATTTATTTATATAACGTTAAAATTTATTTGAAATTATTCCGGTGTGTTTGAGATGCTATATATGATCAGATGAAAAATGACGTCGATATATCTTAACTGGAAACTGGAAATTTTAAAAAATGACTTTTAATGCCCGCACATACAGCCAATAACTATAAAATTTCATTTGTCATTGTCAGTGAAAGAAGATAGATTTTAAGTCTTTAAGCCTTGTCTCATTTTCGTAAACTAAACTGAAAGCATAATCTAACGCATTCTTGATTCATGATAGCCGTATTGTTAGTGGGTAAATTAAAACCCTTATATTCTTTAGCTAAGTAAAGATGATTTTATTTATTTATTTTGAATTAAAATTTTTGTAACTGAAAAAAAGAAACTAAAAACGAGAAAATGTTATAAAATTTAGAAATATCAATTACTTCAATTTTACGCTGTCTTTGAACTGAATTTCTTGATTTTAAAATGACAGTGGCACTCTAATTGTTATTAAGTTATGATATGCTACTCTGAAAATTAACAGCTCAATTGAGGTTCGTCTCTAATGATGATATCTGAGACTGTTAACTCTGAAGAATTGAGTCATAACCTCTTCAATTGTCAAAGCCTCAATTCCGTGATAAATAACTGTATTAGATAAACAAATTATAATACAAATACAAGAATGTATTAGATAGAAGAAATGATAGAAATTACCTAATTATGCTCTAGGCTAAATGAAAAAATAAATGAAGAAGAATCAAGAATTAAAAAAAGAAGTCTTGTAGGATAGCACGGAATAATAACAACGAATAATGTTAATACTAATGCTAACATTAATGCTAATACGAATGCGTTCTGTACTTCTATCCAAGAACAGAACGTTAAATGATTGATTAGAAAGCCATACATTTTTGCAACTATGCTTAGTGTTGAAATCAAGCATTTTACTTATTTTACTTATTGTTTATTTATTAAGTTATTTTTTCACTTATAGATGCTTTGACTACAGTTATCTGGGACGATTAACTCTTAGTTAATTCTGTCACATTTGTAATGAATTAACGATTAATGAGTTGGCACAGCTTGCTGTGTGGCACTCTTCACTTGATAGCAGTGAAATACTTCGTAACGAAACCAATTTAATCGAACACCTTGAACCCTCGAACCACTTATTTTTATTTCGGCTGCTAGCCACTACCGCAGCACTCAACAGGCTAAGATTTTTAAGTTAATTTGTTCGATAAGAGATAATTGCAGTAAAGTGTGGGTCGTTAACTACAGGGGGTTAATAAGGGTCTATCATTTGGTAAATCCCTTTCCGCTGCTTTCCAGATGTCAAGAAGGCTGGATGAAAATGTGTGGTATATAACTGTATTTATGGCAAATAACTTCAGTAAAATAACTGTAAGCCTATTTATGGCATTCAATCGTTAGTATATGATTTGAACTCGGCATTTTAGTTCATAATGTGTGCTATATGTATTTGGCATTCTGTGTGTAATCTTTAGAGATTTAAATTTTGACTATACTTTCATTAACTACATAATTTACACCGAAATCTCAATTTGTTAATCCATTCTATTTTATCAGATTCGTTAATAAGTACTCAATTAGATAATAAATTTGATCCTAGCAAGACCGAGAATTTTAAAATTACAGTTTTATTTAATGTATGTGCTTATTTAAGGCGTCACAATCTGCAAATCACGATAGAAAGTGATAATTTGACAATACAATTATTATTACTAGTTTTATTTATTAACTATTAATTATTTGGAATAATTAATGGTATATCAATAAAAATACGAATAGGTACAAAATCAGACCAAAATAGCATAGTTATCAATTTTCAATTACAATTAAAACATATAATTACCATGGATTAAGCATTTATAGTTTATTGATAGGTCTATTTTTTTCTCTTGTTTTTAAAATACTATTACTATTATTTTTATCCCGGGTGTAAAGAACCCGAGGTTTAATAAAAACGATTCGAGCACTACGTGCTAAATCGCCGCCCGGCTACTCGAGGTCATCTGGCTGCTTAAAAGAATTGCTGAAGCAGACTGCATTAAATCTTTGCAAAGTCCTGGAAAGCCTTTGCCAAAGAAAAGAGCAAGAGTTCTTTACCGCCGGTTTGCTCTGCAATTAGCCTTCCTATGCCATTAATGAAGTCAACTCCATCGGGGTGCATGACGACCATGGTTTCAATTTTTATTATTATTATTATTATTATCATTAGCATTACCATTATAAATATGATTTTCATTATTATTATTATTATTATATTATTAATATTATTATTATTATTAATATTATTATTATTATTATTATTACTTTACTATTATTTTATTATTATAGTTATTCGACTATAATTGAAACCGTAAGATTAATATTATTATTTATATAACTCAGTAACTAGCCTAGCATGCACGTGTTTCGTAGCTAACTAAGCTAATGCATAGATCGTTATATAATAGCTCAGATTGTAAAAGCAATGGAAGAAATTAGAGCAGTTTAATTCAAGGACTCTTAGAGTCATTCAGAGAATTGCACCGCCTCCTACATCCGATCTTCAAGGACATTATTATACCCATAGGTGACAAGAGTATTAGGACAGTAATTTAATTCCTGAGGTGTCAGTTCGGGGACATTTCTATGGTGTCAGAATAATTAGCTCACGTTTTACTATCACTTAACCATTCAGTGAAAATCCGAAAGGATGGGAGATGCGTCTGTTACAATTCGTATTTTTCAAAACTTTTACGAACATTTTTGTTGCACAATTTCGTTTCTGTATAGGTATTTAAATTACACTGGCATAATATAAATGTTATATTTGTGTTTTTCCGTACATTATTTATATTCATTATTTATTCTCACATATGCTAGTTATTTAGCATAAAATAAATAAATAACTAATTATATGAAATTGTTTTCTATAATTAACTTTTTTTATAAATAAACACGACCCACACAAATTTTCATTTTTCATATAAGTCATATTTATTTAGCGTATTCATTTATCCAGGTCTAGTCATATCGGGTCCCTAAAAACTGTATTATATAAAAGAGCTAAAGTGCTTTATATACTATGCAGCACATTAATCGCTCATTCATGGTACTGAATCCAGCAGCTCTAGTCTTTATTTATTTAGTTTCAATGATGAAGCTGAAAAGTTTACAGAAGTTTTTTTAGGGACGACAAACACGCGTCAGTGTCATTTGAGTAAACGTCCTGATACGTTTTTAGGGCAGACACCAAGTAACATTAGACAGTAGCATAGCATTATAAGCCAGTTACTAAATTAGGCCATACGACATCATCTCTACTGCGGAGGACTGTTAAAAACTGGAGTCTCTAACAAATATCTTGAACAAATGTCTCTAACAAAAATCTCTAACAAATGTCTCTAATTAATGTCTCTAACAAATGTCTCTAACAAACGTCTCTAACAAATGTCTATAACAAATATCTCTAACAAATGTCTCTAATTAATGTCTCTAACAAATGTCTCTAACAAACGTGTCTAACAAATGTCTATAACAAATATCTCTAACAAATGTCTATAATTAATGTCTCTAAAAATGTCTCTAACAAATGTCTATAACAAATATCTCTAACAAATGTCTATAACAAATATCTCTAAAAATGTCTCTAACAAAGGTCTCAACAAATGTCTCTAACAAATATATCCAACAATCTCAAACAAATGTCACGAACATATGCCTCAGACAAATGTCTTCGATGATTTTTCCCATAGTTATTTGTTTTTTGCTAAGATGTTTAAATTCAAGAAAACAATCTTTGCTTATAAACTTTGAAGCTTGAAAGCATGGAATATACTCCATACGTGGTATATACATGTATATATACTTTAGTGTTGGTTCGTTTATGATATTCCTTAGAAGATTTTGCATTAAACAAATAGCAAACTATTTTAGAGTCAACTATTACTAAACAGAAGTGCTTTTCTTGAAAGAGTTTTAGCATTTTTGTGCGAGATTCCATTTCATAATTATTAGTTCCAGAAATTATTTTTGGTCCCCTGAAACCATATACACCTAAAAGCCAAAGGTTTTAATATTGACTATACGAGCAATGCTTTTAGTAATTGATGCATGAGACCAATCAGTTGATCTATGGAGTGCTCTTAGTGAGAGTGATCGACTAACCACCGTACCTGACAAATTTGCCGTTGGAATGTTCCATGAACCTGCTATTTCATTGAATTTTTTGCCTTGGTACCTCACATGACTAGGTAGAGAGAGAGAGAGAGAGAGAGAGAGAGAGAGAGAGAGAGAGAGAGAGAGAGAGAGAGAGAGAGAGAGAGAGAGAGAAGGTGTGTTATGATATATCGGGTGCATTAATTATAAACTTAACTTTTCTGCAGCATAGGTATAACATTTCATATTGCAGATTCCTAACAACACAAGCAGTTTCCGGTGATCTGGTGATCAAGTTCGTTTCAAATAACGAGCTCTTGGACAATTGCTGCTCTGCACCGAGACGAGCGGTTACCTCCCACAAATATCATGTAGCGAGTAATACCCATGAATTTAAAATAATAATCAGAACGTTTTGAGGAGCGGAAAGAAAGCAATCAGGATGAGTTGGGAAGAGAGAATTCAATGAAGCGAATAATCTCGTCATTGATGACCGGACATGAAATTAGCGGGTGCTGACGTGAGTCCAAACCTAATAACTGTCGATCAGTTAGCACATTGGATGCTATATTCCACCCGATTGAGCAGCTCATCGCTGGATGGTTCATTCTAGAGCTGAAACCGTTTAACGTCAGCAGCTTATTTCGAAAGAGAGCATTAGATTTGAATCCTGGACCTATACTCCTTCGCACTCAAAATTAAGCAGTTTACCAGTATGTTAGGGGCTTAGCAATTTAAATTAAATATTTTCTCAAAATTAAATATTCAAGAAAGAGGCAGTCAGATATTGGTCTCTTTTTGATGATTTATAATGATTGATTGGATAATAATAAAATACGATATATAATAAAAGTTCGCGGTGTTGCGCCTCCAATGGATTGAACCTACATGGTATCATTAAATTAACATATATCAACATTGATCAAAGAGAGCATAAAGTTCTTAGGCATCAACGTGCTATACAAATTTTGACATCATGAATGAGCAATCCCTATTTTACCTGCATGACTCGAAATCACTAAAACTAAGTTACCAAACTCCATACTAGAGATTCAAGTGTTTGGCTTGGATTCCAATCAACGCGATGTCTTCAGACAAGTGTGTCATAAGCTGGATCATCAAACCTAAACCATCTGAAAGAAAAATTGTTACAATAATTCACTCATCGACTGCCTGGCTCCTAATATGGATGGCTAGTGGCTATTCCAGTCAATTAATTCTCCAAGTGATATCTCGTGATTGCTGGGTCTAAAGCACGCGGCTGTGCGTGTGTGTTCTCACGGAGCGATGAGTTAATACAATATATGAGCAGTTGACGTTAAATGGTTGATAAATCCACAAATAGACGGCTTCCTAGAGGATAAGTACCCGAATCGTACACTCGTTTAACGGTTTTAAGCCGATAATGAACGATGTTCTACCGTGTCAAAAATGCTTAGAATAGACTGTTATTTTTACGGCAATTATTATCTTATATTTTGATTCGCTTTGTATCTCCCAACGGTATTACTGTTCTTTCTGAAATTTTCTTATCTGTAGACTGGTTGTCTGGATTTTGGATTTGCATCGTTTTTGAAGCCGTTTGCTTTTACTCGTCGAACGGCTTGGATTTGGTACAAAGTATTCGACGACCGCAGCGCTCTGATAATGTAATTTTTGTTGCTGTTGTTGCTGCTGCTAAACTACATTTACTATCTCTTATGTTAGTCCCAATGTCAATAAACATTAGGCATATATCTATCATGTCTCTTTCCCCAGTAGTTAATTTATCGATCATAACATTATTTTTTGTAAAATGAGTAGCTCTATTATGGATATATATATATATATATATATATATATATATATATATATATATATATATATATATATATATATATATATATATAGTTACATATATATTGTATGGATACAATTATATTGTTTCTTAAATTTCATTAATAATGCTATATTTTGAAAAATGCAATAAATTTTATGTCAAAACGTACATACCCTCTAGTATAGTATACTTTGCTTAATTAGCAATCAGTCGAGCGACTACTATACTGCTTCATTAAACCCTAAGCTTTATGTTGTACACTGATAACATCTTTAGATGCTATATCATGCACTAAGGAGTCCATATCAAAACGTACTACATTGTAGAAATACCTGCGATAGGTCGCTCTGCCGCACCGTAACAATTAATTCATCAGAAATGATTTGCTTTGACGGGTTTTTGTAAACAGCAACAGTCAAAGATTCCGGCTATAGTGCCTCCTATCTATTCTCAGATATCGTTTCATTCGGTCCAAGCATGAAATCTATACAAGGTATTACACTCAGCTCTGATCAATGTATTACTGTAATACACGCTCAGCTTAATAAAGAGATTATTAGGTTATCAGGTGCATTAGATGAGATCCGTTCAGAGATTCCTATCTCAGATCTTATCTCTGTCAGAGATCTCTTTCCCTGCATTGTCACCGAGGATGGGCGATAATTCCACGACGACGGGTAATTAGCAGAAACGAGATGAGACGAAGGCCTGACAGAAGCTCTAAATAAGCCAGGGTTTAGAGTTTATCAGTTGAGATGGATTTTTTCAAATCGTTCAACGAACTAAATTGGAAATTTTTTGATGAATAGAACGATGATTTTGAAATATTTGTTTTACTGGATTCCACTGCATATTACTTTACTAACATCATGATCAATTCTAGGTTTTTGCTGAATAAAACCATTAGTATGTCACTTTTACTTGCTATATTTGCGAATATTACTTCTCAAAGGTTGCAATTTCTCTTCTTAGATATTGAGAATTGTTTTCATAATTGATAAATAATTGACCAGAGCTGTTAACGACCAATGGTCCGATGTTCGAATCCCCTCAATGCGAGGACAGAAATTCTTTAATTATTTTTCAATTATAGCACTTAAAAAGCTTACAAATTAAAATATTGTGATATTTCTTTAAGGTTCCATTATGCCGCATGTCTCAGTTACTTTTCGTAGAACACAATTTATCTTAATCATTTATCTAGAAAATACTACGAAAATAATCATTCTCAACAATAAATATTTCTAGAGTAAAATATTGATGACAGCGATGTTTACATTACGCTACAGTGTGAACCAGGTTTTTATGTCGCCACTAAGTGGACTTGATATATTAATCTCTATTAAAGTCGACAGCACTACAAACTACATGATGCCATCCTGTTCAACAGTATTACCCTGCAGTTAATAGAATTCCCTTCATTGAGAATGCTACAATAATAGAAATGATAATAATAACATACATATAATGGGACTACTATCAGACTCGAGGAGACCGACAAAGCTAAACGATGTGAATGAGTTTAGACATGAACTATATGAGTTGTCTTGTTTTCTTTTGTCCAAGCAGGGATATCATTTCAATATGGCGCCGGATTAGGGCTTAGGGTGACTGTATTCATTGATTCAGTGGAGCATTACTGTCGTTTTTATTATTGTTTGGTTTTTACCACGTCGCAATCGCTCTGAATAACAAATTCGACGAAGGTTTTACTAGAAGTCCAATAATACCAGAGCTTTGTGATGATAACCTGTTCCTGGTGTTGTGAAGACAAGCATACGAAGAGATGCCTCCTGTAAAGTTGAAACTCATGACAAAGGATTAGCATGGAACTAAAGAAGCCTCTCTTTTCATTAAGACAATGTAAATCGTCCATCTATTGTTTTGTTGCTTCTTATGATAACAACGACGTTAATATCTGCAGCTTTGTCTCTTTTGTTTCACGTTTGATTCGTCTTTGTCGTATATAATGCAAATTGAATTTTCACCATCTTCTTCCTTGAATCACAGTTTAACTGGGGTTGTGATTAATTGACAATAGTAAACCTTCTCCAATCTTCTCTCTCCTATACCAAATCACCTGTCAATCACCCATTTTTCATACCACTCACAAGATGTTAATCATCTCATCCCACGTCAGTATGATCTGCATCTCAAAAACTCAATCAAAGCTCATCCCTACAAACTCTCTTCACTACATCTTCCTCTTCGTTTCACAATATGTGGTCATACCATCTCAATCTCGACTGAGCCAACCTATCTTCCGTTCATTTTAGAAACTTTTGTAAATATTTCAGGAGCCGATACCCTCACCAACCGAATGCCTTTTCTGACGTTAATTTGGAACTTAGTTCCTTATCGTCCTTCACGACATGTGCAGTTCACGGATGGTCTATCCTAACACAATCCGTACATAACACAGGCATCTCTTCTCTCTTCAGTGTACTACCTAGTGGCAGGTTCAAGGTACATATTCATACTCAAAGTCTGCTTTCTCGCTCCATAAGAGCACTCCTTAGATCAACCAGTTAATCCCTTCACAAAGTCTATGCATTATCCAACCTTACGTAGCCTATAGCTTGGGAAAAATAAGGCTTCTGAGGTGGTTTCCCGTTGCCTTCCTCAGTTAGGTGGAATAATTACCATTTAATGCTGGGGGAAAATATTTCATGGTGAGGTGGGTTCTCCCCCTTGCATCCTCAGCTCCTGTCTTTAGTCGCCTCTGACGAACACGCGGCAGATTGTTTGCGGTTGCCCAATTCTGCACCACACCCGAGCACAACACGGGGCATATTAAATTTTAAAAGTGCATTTCTATTAACTATATATGCACGTATATATCTATCTCTTAGTACACTTTCCACTGAGAACTAATTGGTATATAACGCCTCCACTCATCTCTATCTTCCGTTTTCCTGCACATGTCCACAAACGGGTAGATCTTTAAATCATTTATAACATTCCTTTTGATACACCACTATTCTTGGGGGATTCTGTTTATGACTAGGTGGGCCGACTATGCCATCCTCAGATTCGACTAACATTTACTGGACAGGGAGGGGCCTGAGAAAATATCATTCCCTGAGAAAACAATCTTGTTTATATATATATATATATATATATATATATATATATATATATATATATATATATATATAACCATGTATAACGATGTAATTGCATTTGTTCGCACGTATATAAATATTTATCAGCAGCATTTTGACTGGATATTGACTGAAAATATATATCAGAAATCAAGTACATGTGAGTCTGAGTTTGCAATGTACTTATTCTATCACTTTATTTCCTATATCATAAGTCTACAGTAGATCTCAAAAGCTGTTCTAGAAGGAAATTTGAATGAATGAATTTAGTCAACCTACTAAAAAATAACAATACATTTAAAATATGAAAATTATTGCCATTTAATATTTATTTAAATTATTGATTGAATTATCATACACTTAAATTTAAAATAATTACAGCTTAAACTGTCATTTCTTACTAAACAAATTTACGACTATTTCAAATAGGGTTAAAATTTGTTGACAAACTATAGCGCTGAAAGTGAAGTATTTCACTAAGTAAATCGGTGGTAGCTACTCCTTTGGGTTACAACAATTCGTCCCAGACCTTATCTAAATGCTTCTTAATTGTACAAGGGCAAATAATTTGTTGTAACAGTACATTCTTAATTCACTCCCACTTCCGGCTTTCTGAATGGGGCACATATCTTTATCGAATGTACAGTATCTCCAAATGTGTAGCAAAGCAGAGCCAATGTTATTATTAAAAGTAGCATAATTCTGTCAATCACTACTTAGTACAATCGTATTTGTTATGTGGATCAATATACTCCATTTAAAGTATTGATGAAAAGTTACTATAACTAAATGATAATAATATAATTATTGGAATAATAACGCTTTTTCATATTTCGTCATGATATCTGAAAGCAGAACTAGAGAGAGAGAGAGAGAGAAAGAGAGAGAGAAAGAGAGAGAGAGAGAGAGAAAGAAAGAGAGAGAAAGAGAGAGAGAGGGGGGGGGGAGAGAGAGAGAGAGGGAGAGAGAGAAAAAAAGAGAGAGAAAGAGAGAGAGACAGTGAGGGAGAGAGAAAGAAAGAGAAAGGAGAGAGAGAGAGAGAGAATTACTAAGACCTACTTTTCCCATCTTGAACTTATAAGCACGGACAGCCGATATTACTTGAGTATTACATTAGCCGATATTACATTAGTCATATTACTGGAGTCACAATTTAATATCGTATATTTAATTTAATTTCATTTTTATTGCATTTTTAATTTTTAAAATTTAAAATCACATTTTAATATCGTAATTTAAATCATTGAGATCTAAATCCATAGATTCTAATACTAGTCTCATTTTCTAAACTTGTTTCCCACAGATGTCGTAGTCAAAAGAATACCGCCTCAGTAGGGAATGAGGAGCAGTGATTAAGTGTCGGGTTTAGACTATTGTTAAAGAGTGCAGTGTTGGGTTTGGACGATTATTCTTCGAGCAGTTAGAACCGTTTATTACGTGCTCTCCATAGCGCTTAAGTGTCGACGAGTGAATAAGGATGGGCTATTTAGATATAGTTAGCACTTGGCACTTGTCATCCTCAGAAAAAGATGATTATCACGTAAGTGTCCCTCCTTATAGCTGTCATAATAGAAATTCTACTCTCCATCATTTGGAAGGTCCAAGGTATAAATTAAAACTGTTTTAAATATATCATATTTCTGCAGTTTTTCCTTCCTGTTTTGCAAGCATAAAATTTTTTGATATCTTATTTTGCTAGAACATTGATACTATTTTAAAGTAGAGTCAGATAAATCCAACATTAAGAAGAAAAGGTTTGATAAATTGAAATAAATTTGTATTTTTTAAAATCCTATCACTGATACTATCAATTACTCAGTATCAAGATTTTTGGAAAGACTTAGGAAGACTTTTAATTGATTTAATATAAATGATCAAACCCCTTGATTATATTTCTAAGAAAAATATGAACATACGAAGTCAAATACAGAGTGTTAAATATGCTAAAAACAATTTAATTCTTACGTGTACTCATCAAATTTGTATATTCTTATTTTCTTACAAACTGAATTTCAATTCGATAAACACTACCTTTCATGCCTCTTAATAAGCACATTGCGCAAGTAGCTAAGTCGATAAGATACTCGACCGCGGGGTTCAAATCCTGGGCTCGCCCGTCACTGGCATCGCTTTCGAGTGAGGAAACTGACGTTAACATTAGCTTTACCAGCATTTTTTTATATGGCATAGCGCCGTTAAACCGTTTAGCACCGACATCACTAACCTCTGTCCACCCGAGTGATAGGGGTGTTAGGGGTGGAGGGAGAGGGGTGGGCAATGGGAGGGGATTGCTCCTCATTGAGCCTCACACCATCATTGTAATCATGTTTCTGATAGAGTCCTAGGGTCATGGATTGAGAGGCTGGCTAGAGTGCTCTTCCCTTCCATTCACTGTACAAACCTTGTCTTTAGCGAGGAGAGAGAGGTGGCGTCGTGACGCGATAAAGTAAAGGAAGAGAAAAATTACACGAGAAAATAGAACAAAATAAAAATTAATTTGATGAATTTGCTACAAATGTTTAATCTTTTAATTTCTTATAGCTTTTTTAAAATTGATGGCCAATGAATATACTTTATAACGAGCTTTAAATTAAATCTGTCATATTGTGAATGTTCTTCTAAATACTGGAGTATAATATTATAACGATAAGCATAATTAAAAACAATAGAAGGGAGATAAAAATTGTTATTAAATTAATGGCTCCGAAAGCAAAATATATAAGCTCTTGATATCAAGTACATATTTTCATCTTGAAATCCTTAACAGTTATTTCCAACTTTTTTCAAATCTCTCTTGTTGGCAATTTACTTAAAAATGTGAAAGGTAAATAACTTCTTTTAGTCTTTTGGGCATTTTGCCACCCAATCGCTCGCTTCGCGGTAGGAGCATTCGAGATATTTGGCCGTGGGGTTAGGACGTTATAAAGACTTCTCAGCTACTGCGGTTCAGTGTGACACATGACTCGAAGTTTGTTCAACTAATAACACGGTTCACAATGCCCGGGCACCCTGCAATAACAGCTGACCAAATGCTGCCTTAATCATATCACAATCACGTCACAGGGTGCTCACGGCTCTAAATACAGCATTTCACAAAATCCTCTGCCAATAATCGGCTTGGCGTCTTAGTTTCAGTCAATAATTATACGTGTGGGGCTGCGAATTGTATCAAATTAACTTTTACACATTTCATAGAAGGTTAAGCTATAAGAGGTCAGTTTTAACTTTTATATAATCAAATTAACTTTTATACATTTCATAGAAGGTTAAGCTATAAGAGGTCAGTTTTATAAAACGTAAATGCATGCAATAATTGCATATTAATATATATATATATATATATATATATATATATATATATATATATCGGTATATTGGTGTATATTCTTTATATATAACATAACAACAATAATTAAAGTTTTACCATCATCAATGACACCATCGAGCAATATTGATACAAATCCAAGCCGGTGAGCAAAAAGATGGTCCAAACACGGTGTAAATTCTAAAAGCCAGAAAAACAGTCCAAATATCTCTTTCTTTGTGCACTACCTACCGGCAGGTCCATGGTATATAGCGCCTCCGCTCTCCTCTGTCTTCCACTTTCATCTTCCATACCAAGGTTTTCACTATCTTTATCTTGTGTCCTTCTTTAGACTTTTTGCTAAATGTTCTGTTCAACCTACCGAATTACCGAATGCCTTTTGCTTGTGCAGTTCTAATGCAAATTTCTGTCCAAATATGAAGGGAAGTAAAGAAATTAAACGATTAATATCAGCTTGCTATATGTAATTCTACTGTATATATTTGAAAACTTGAAGTCTTAAGCTGTGACAACAATTTATTAACGGGGTATGTCTTGCACATGAAGCTTTTATTCTCATTGTAACTTCTTTGCGGTTTGCTTTAAATTAAGTCGTTCTGCCCGTCACTGACATGATATCGGACAGGAAGCTGACGTTAAATTAGCCTTTGTACATGATTTAGCGTTTGCCTTTAAAGTTTAGCATGTTCATTACAGTTTAAAGGTTATCAGAATCAACATGTCATCTATCCTATCAATAAGGATAATATTAAGAGACTAATGCTGAAAAAAAGAAAACAGAAGTATAAGCTACAATGGTATAACTACTTATACTAATACAAGTAGATGTTTAATTTATGCATAGCCTATGCGCGTAAATAAATATTTATTGCACAGAGCTCATTGTTGGCTAAATTTAAATTAATTTTAGCAAAATGATTATACCATTTTAAATAATGTAGGAGATTTTAAATTTTGAATACATGAATGACTCCCAAGATTTATTTATTATCACTGAAATGTACACACATATATATATACAGGGTGAGTAAAAAAAGTGACAAAAACTGCAAAAAAGTTTGAATATCTCAGGTTATTGTTAATATTTTCAAATCAAACTTTTACCAATTACTAAAGGACTAAATTTTTTGATGAGGTGGCCAATTTTTATCCATTGTAATACATAGTTTGGCCAGTTATGAAAGTTTCTGCAGAGCAACTCCCCTTTTTTGAGTGTACTGTAAATAAAAATTATATTAAACTTTATTTTTTGACCACGAAAAGGGTCGTTGTGGCGATTCCGAAAGAAAAAGTTCTATCAGCTAGCATTAATGCCTATTCGATATGCTTTCCTCCAGCTGCTTTTCAGGACTGCAGCAGCTTTCAGAACGCTAGGACAGCCTTGTTGATTTCAGCTTGGGGCAGTCTCTCCCAAATTGATGGTAGGTAGCACTTCCTGCAGTTCTGTCTTGCTGTTAGGCTTCGACTTGTGTTTCTGATAGAGATGCGATGCAGCATGGTTCCCCAGACATGATATTCCAGAGGATTTTGGATCGGGAGTGTTTGGAGGCCATTCACTCTTCTTGATGAAATGCGGATTTCTCTCGCTGATCCTTTCCTGTGCATGACGCGATGCATGAGCTGGAGCATCATCCTGCTTAAAGATGACACCGTTTGATAGAAGAGCATGGCAATCATCAAACAGCTTGGGTAGTAAAGTATTGACGTAATGCTGAGCGTTCACCTTTTCCTTCTCGTCAATGAAGTGCAATCACCGTTGTAGCAAACGCCATTTTTAGGTAAAAAATGGGGGGTTGCTCTGCTGAAACTTGTATAACTGGCCAATATATAGATTAAAATGGATAAAAGTTGGCCACCCTATCGAAAAGTAGTCCTTTAGTAATTGGTAAAAATTTGGTTTGAAAATATTAACAATAGCCTGAGATATTCAAACTTTTTGCAGGTGTTATCACTTTTTACTCACCCTGTATATATATATATATATATATATATATATATATATATATATATATATATATATATATATATATATATATATATATATATATAACGTCAGATCCAAAGTACATATTCCGTTCACTATCTACTGTCTAGCCTTCCTGAAGAGGACTTCACAGACCAACACGTTTACTACATTCCTGTTGAGTGATTGATGGACAATTACATGTATATTTGCAAAACAACGGCGACTGTAATTGTTGTTAAAAGACATTTTATTTATAAATAGAAATGACGAAGTTTGACTTTCATTAACGTGAATATAAAAAGGATAAATGTCTATTAAAAGAGGTCATAGAAGGTTGAATGGAAGGAAATTGAGACAGAGGCAAGCCGAGATTGAGTATATTAAATGATTTAAAGACCCACTCATATGTGGACATAAAGAGGAAAGCCGAAGACAGAGAAGAGTGGAGGCCTTATATACCATGGACCTGCCAGTAGGCAGTGTATTAAGATTGAGAGAGAGATGCATATTTTGTGACTTCAAAATGCCACGGATTACTTGATATCTGTAGTAGGAATATGTACCTTGAGCCTACACGTACACTGTATAGAACCCAACAATAGGGTTCTCATGGTTCCTCGGTTAGCCTGTAGAGAGTCTATTATTAGGACATGGAATCAAAGACACGATACGTTATAATATTTGGAATTAATTTGAGATACGGGGATATTACGAGTTCTCAAATTTCAATAATCTCGTAGTTTGGGACGGCCAGTCTATTTGGCCGCTATCGTGAGGTGGGATGTCTAGGGGGTGGGTTAAGCCCCTCTCAACAATAATCACATTACGCAGCACTCGTTACGTCGTCACCTCTCTCTCATAGTCGACTCCTATTACCGGCACCTTTCACATAATTTATGTCAATGGCACATTCTGATTTATGGGAGAGGAATGTGTAGGTTTTCGGACTTAAGAGTGAAGCGGGTGAGAGGTGCGAAAAGATGATAGCGACTAAAGGAATCAATAAGATTACAAATTTATTATTACTGTAAGTTTAAATTTTCTAGAAAATCCTGTTAAAATATACAGATCACATATTTTATTGTATTGATCCGCTTTAATTTAAATTTTAAAATGTTAAATTTCCAAAGAAAAGGAACAGTGCGGGTTTGTTTTTCATATTTTTATTTTTATTTAACCAAGTTAAACAGAACTGTTTAAACTTTATTTCTTCTCCTTCATTCCTTTATTTTAATCAACATGATATAAACTGGACTGCACTGTAATGCAAATCACCATATTTTGAGCAAACTACTGAATATATTGGACACTGAACCCGCAATCTATAGATAATACACTAGACTGCACCACTACTTTACGGCCAATTCAAATTTCACACGTTTCACTGGGACCTCCTAGTAGAGAATCTATTAGTAAAGGTTACACCGCCCCTTCCGAACGAAGCCACCTCCATTCAGAACGAATCCACCTCCATTCAGAGGATTCGTGAATAGGGTATATGTAGAAGCTAGACAAACATCTACACGTATAAGGAGTAATATCAGAGAAGACGTTCACGGCTGGGATCCCAATTAGAGCAGACGATAAAAGTATATTGGAAAATTGAGGTCGTTTCAAGACGTAGGTTGTGAAACTGGACGAGATCTCCAGCTGAGCGAACCCTGTCTGAAGTCAGGTAGCCTTTCAGAGCCCGTCCCGCCTCCGTGGCTCTAGTCCAGATCTTCTGTCTCACTTTCACCTCTCGCTTTCGTCTTATCTCTAACTTTAAATCGTGCATCTTTTTCTGGTTTTCTTTTCATTTATAGTTAAGCATTATCGGTTGCTGTTTTATACATCGTTTGTGACTACATTTATTCCAACGTCTTCTTGTAAAGGACTAAATCTTTGCATTATTGCTAGTTAGCAGCAAACAGGAATATCTTGTTAACCTGTGGTCTCAACATTGTTAATCCAATCTTTGTAACGGCAGCTCGAGTTTGTCGAGTAGCCTTGAAGAGAAGCTTTTTGTGCTTCTGACATTTACGTTAAACAAATTACAACTTACCTAACAGCAACCAGAGCTATGACGATATGACAGAGCTATGACGTTGTCATGACTTCAGTGTGACAGAGCTATGACACTGTGACAGAGCTATGACACTGTGACAGAGCTATGACACTGTGACAGAGCTATGACGCTGTGACAGAGCTATGACACTGTAACAGAGCTATGACGTTGTCATGACTTCAGTGTGACAGAGCTATGAAACTGTGACAGAGCTATGACACTGTAACAGAGCTATGACGTTGTCATGACTTCAGTGTGACAGAGCTATGACACTGTGACAGAGCTATGACACTGTAACAGAGCTATGACGTTGTCATGACTTCAGTGTGACAGAGCTAAGACACTGTGACAGAGCTAAGACACTGTGACAGAGCTATGACACTGTGACAGAGCTATGACACTGTGACAGAGCTATGAATATGTGACAGAGCTATGACACTGTGACAGAGCTATGACGCTGTGACAGAGCTATGACACTGTAACAGAGCTATGACGTTGTCATGACTTCAGTGTGACAGAGCTATGACACTGTGACAGAGCTAAGACACTGTGACAGAGTTATGACACTGTAACAGAGCTATGACGTTGTCATGACTTCAGTGTGACAGAGCTATGTCACTGTGACAGAGCTATGACACTGTGATAGAGCTATGACACCGTGACAGAGCTATGACACTGTGACAGAGCTATGACGCTGTAACAGAGCTATGACGCTGTGACAGAGCTATGACACTGTGACAGAGCTAAGACACTGTGATAGAGCTATGTCACTGTGACAGAGCTATGACGCTGTGATAGAGCTATGACGCGGTGACAGAGCTATGACGCTGTGACAGAGCTATGACACTGTGACAGAGCTATGACGCTGTGACAGAGCTATGACACTGTGACAGAGCTATGACGCTGTGACAGAGCTATGACACTGTAACGGAGCTATGACGCTGTAACAGAGCTATGACACTGTGACAGAGCTATGACGCTGTGACAGAGCTATGACACTGTGACAGAGCTATGACGCTGTGACAGAGCTATGACACTGTGACAGAGCTATGACACTGTGACAGAGCTATGACACTGTGACAGAGCTATGACGCTGTGACAGAGCTATGACACTGTGACAGAGCTATGACACTATGACAGAGCTATGATGCTGTGACAGAATTATGACACTGTCATACCACGACTATTGCTAAACTTGAAACAGCGCTCTTGGTCTCTTGTGGTTCTGAGAAATGCCCTTTTAAGCTGATTGAATAACGCTAGTTGGCATTGCTAGGTCGATTCTTACTTTAAAGCCGGAAAGTTGTGAAAGTTAGCAAAGTGTGAATTTTTAGGTGGTCTGATCAAGAAAAGTTTAAACTTAGTATAAAAGTAGGTACACTGCACAATTCAAGTCATGCTTCGGATAATCTAATTAGTGATAAAACCGATCATGGTATAAATTTTAGCCTAGCTTGCATTATGTCAACAAGAACCGGAATTAAGTCAAATTATGCTCGATCGTATATAGTAAATTATGCTTACGAGTTATTACATTTACATTGCATTGAACTAAATCATAAGTAATGTAATGAGTAAAATATCTGCATTTCACTAGACTATATTACTTTATTTACAATTATGATTGCATAGACTATATGTACAAATCATGAATAGCAGTAGCCACAATAAAATATAAACCTAATAAAAATTACGAAATAATAATTTGAGACATTCTCAATACACCTTCATTACGTTTTCAAATTAGTTGAGTTGGCTTTTTGATTTTGTTCTAGCAAGTTTTAAGATGTAGAGCCAAGATATAATTTTTAAGTTAGTACCCTTTACCGAAACTAGATTCGCTAGTAAAATTTGCAAAGGGTCTTAAAAATATATTAAAAAATTTTTACAATGTAAATTCTTTCGAGGCAGTGCAGTACTTAATTTTTTAATAATATTTGTCAACCCGAAAATGCATGCCAGTAGATATAAGTAATCAATCAATAATGTTTTGAATAATCTTATATAATCTTCGTAAATATTACGAAGGTATAAACGTTAACGGAATAAACGGGTTTAACAATTATTCTGAAAGAAGCTGTTCACTAAAAAATTTATGGAAATTTGGTAACAAAAATATACAAAATTATGAAATACAGGATGATTTAGGTTGACAAATCTTCTTGGAGTTCTTAGGAACTGGAAAATGAAAATTATAATTATCGATTCAACAGATGGCAGCATGAATTTGAAAAGAAGAGACTGAAGAGTTTTGAGTGTATCTTGATCATTGTCTAAGTTGAACCAAATCTCAAGATCAATTAGTACTACTAATGGCGCCATAAGTTAATTATATTTCGTTAAATTTTCGACGAGAATTGTCATCGATTATTACAAACCCTTATTCCCTTTGAAACCTAGACAATGGCGCAGTACATCCAGGATCTAGTATACTCATTATAACTGTAGAATTCTAAACAAATAAATATTTGAGACAACTGAATAAAAGTCATCAAAAACAAATATAGTTTTATGAAGACCACTAACTCCACACTTTGATTTAAAAATATTCTTACAGCCACACACGTCGAATTCATTTATTTTATTTATTTATTTAGTTAGATCCCCAAAAAAGGTCATTCAACCCTGTACAGTTCACAAGCAATGCAAGCAATGAAGTAAATGCAATAAGTGAACACAATTTAAATGTGAACCATGGTGAACTTAAAACGAAAAATAAAAAGTAGAAATTAAAGAATTGAAATAAAGAAATTCAAAATAAAGAATGTTAATGATAAAAGGTATGCATAATTATACATTTAAGTTCATTATCATTAATAATTATTTGACAAGTACTGAAGAAGTTTAATATTGAAACAGTTAACGGAGCGAGATGATCGTAAATTAGATGGAAGGGATAGCCAGTATCTAGGGCCTTGTACAGCGATATACTTTTAGCGACAGAAAGTTCTGAACGATGGTATAGTAAATTCGGAAACTTGTCGAAATTTATAAACAGAATTTACAACATTATTTAATAGCAACGAATAGTTGTAACATAAAGGCATATCATTATGAATAAGTTTATACAGAAATACGCAGCAGCAATGTTTATGAATATCACTTAACTTTAAAAGTTTAAGTTCTTTAAATATATTGTTCGTATGACTACAATACTCTGCATGATTAATTATTCTAATTGCTCTTTTTTGGAGTACTATCAATTCGTTGAGCAGGGTTTTAGAAGCGTTCCCCCAAACAATATTACAATAAATTAGATGCGGATATATTAGACTGTAGTATAAATTTAACATACAATGTTTAGGTAATTTAGTTTTTAATTCGAAATATTGTTGAAGTTAATTTTATCAGAGTAACCGTAAAAAGTCTGATCTCGTTCTTAAAACGGTTACGTCACTCGATCCATTCAAATCGTTGAGGAATATACCTGTACATATGGCCTACTAGAAACCAATTGTGATACGGCAGTGCCATTCATAAAAATGATTAGTAGATGATAAGTTGTGCCCTTATAGACACAATCAGATCATATTTCTAAATTTATTGCAGCGATGATAGCTTTTGAAGTCGCTGGTTTTCTTATATAACTTAACAATCTAACTTTTATAACTTAACTTTATTATGTTAACTTTTATAACTTAAAATATAATGCTAGTTCTGTGTTAGAACTGTTAGCGTCTGTCAGATCCAACAGAGTGTCCAATTAGATGTCTTGATACTGTGATACAGATTAGTAAGTGCAGTGTTCAATTTCATAGTTCTAGGATTGTAGAACATTCACCAGATGGGGACGGCGTTAAATTTTTCCTTCCTGCATCATTCTAGTCCCATTACTTCATGCGTTTACAACGCTGAGACTCGATGTTAAGGGTGGGAATGCTACTTAGAACAGAATCTTACCGAATCTTCACAGCTCAATGATTCCAATGCTATGCTCATCATAAACATAGCAACTTGTTCAATCAACCAATCATGCGGATTTAACGTCAAGTAGGTCATTTAATTTTTTCTTGTAAAGCTGATGTTAACGTCAGTTTCCTCACCAGAATGCGGTGTCAGTGACTGGCGAGCTCAGAATTTGAACCCTGCACATACTGATCCGCGGTCGAATATCTTACTGACATCGGCATTGGCTCCAGCCAATAAATCATATAGGCCTACATAACTTATTTCTGATATTCGATAACTGACTCATATTGTGACTTATATACACCAATTTATGAAGCGAATTTAATGGTAATTCTTATTACATTGAAATAATAAAGCGTAGTGTCAATTCTTGGAGAGTTTTATTATTATGCTATTATAACCTGAAGAATGTTGCTAGTGTACTGAAAGGCGATATTCTACGCCTGTACTAATGACACAAATAAAAATGTAGTCGTAGTGGATTTAATTATTTATTCGATAAACGGCAATACAAAAATATAGTGTAGGCTACTTAGATTGACTTATTTTTGAAAACATAAACTTAGATGATTTTCTTCATTAGAAGTTAGAAGCTACAACAGTCAAGCTTATAAAATAATTTTACTCAATGCGTAATGGTTGGTGAAGAGATGATATTTCTGAAAGACAACCAGATGGTGTTGGAAGGTTATTCTTAACTCCGCGCTGGCTGTCCTCAATGTGCTACTAAAGACAACGACTATACTACAACCATGGCCATGCAATTTCTATAATCCTTCATATAGAATGTCATATGGATTGCTATTTGTCTCTAATGTTGATTTCTGTTTCCCTCCATGAGAAGGAGAATTTTCCAGGGTTCCTAGAGGACTGGGAAGCCCTTTAGGACTTCAAGTACTGCCTTTTTGAGGCAATAAGCTACTTTGGACTACTTACATACTTTATTGAAATCATTGAGTGTTTAAAATTACATGTATATTCTTGACATTAGCCTCTGGATTTCCTTGGTTACTCATGAATACAACACAAGATCAGATTATTATTATTATTATTATTATTATTATTATTATTATTATTATTATTATTATTATTATTATTATTATTATTATTATTATTATTATTATTATTATTATTATTATTTTTAACAACGAAAACTTATTTAGCAGTGTCATGGCCGAACTCGGTTTTCGAGACTACTTTACAGGAAAATGGCATGTTATGTCCTAGAAGAGCTCCACAGATGGCGTGTAGCGACAGGTAGAGAATTCGGCAGATGGTGCAGATGATTCCTCCCACGCATTTGAACCTGTCAGCTACTCATAGTTTAGCAGTTCATTTCATAGGCATATGACGTCTTTCAAAGACTGCAACATATTTGGAAAAGTGATAGAATTGATGTGGGACGAGACTGAAGAAGAAAATTTATTTAACCATTGTCTTGATGTTTGCGTGTGAAACCTGGGAAAGTACTAATAAAAGAAAACACGAAGTTAACTGTTTTCAACAAAGATGCCTCATAAGAATACTAAAACTTTATTATTGTGAGCATATAAAAAATGAAACAATACTTGACAGGTTTGGAGAAAAAAATAAGATGAAATAGTTTTGGAAAGAAGGCTGAAATTCTTGGGTCACTTATCAAGAATGTCTCATGATGTATATGCAAAGACTGCCATAAATTGGAAACCAAGCCAAGGTAAAAGGAAAAGAGGAAGACCTGATGATTACGATGATTAAATTGAATCTAGAAATAAATCGGGAGCTCAGTTTGTAATATGTATTATTTTGAAAAGAAGACGAATATTAGAAAAAGTGTAGAATTTCACTTCAGAAACTTTCAATAGTTCAGGTAAATTTAAGGTAAAGTCCTCCGGAGAAGAGTACACTGACTCAATAATTGACACAAGCAAAAAGGATTAAAAACAGATTCGACATCTCGCTGATTGAAGATCTGAGGACGATATTAACGAGAGAGAGTGAGAGAGAGAAAGAGAGAGAGAGAGAGAGAGAGAGAGAGAGAGGGAGGGAGAGAGAAAGAGAGAAAGAGAGAGAGAGAGAGAGAGAGAGAGAGAGGGGGGGAGGAGAGAGAGAGAAAGAGAGAAAGAGAGAAAGAGAGAGAGAGAGAGTGTGTGTGTAAATGATGTTTTTCATAATTTACTTCTTGAAGACTAAACTTTTAGACTTGGGTTTGGGGTTTTCTTCCACAAGGCGCCTAAAACTCAGTTGTGTGCATTTGTTGGCATTTGGTCAAAGGATAGATGATCTTATCAATTTCTATCTAGATGCCTCCTTGAGTCCATATTGACCCTATAACTGGGTTAAAAGGCACTGTAATACAGATGATGAAACGAAAATTTATTAACAAGAAAAATAAAAAAAATAATGTAGGCTTTGGCACGCATAAAACTATCCAGTACTATCTATCTATGTGAAATACTTTAAGCATATTTCGACCGTATAATCTCACCTACCCAATCTCCCCTAGCTCCCCCCCCCCTCATCTCTTCTTTCGTATCGCCCCACTCTGAACCACTGAGTACGGTGTAATTGTCTAATTCATACAGCGTTAATATTACAATAGAACGACGATGACAAAGCTGACAAGTTGTTCCAAGAAAGTAGGGGTAGCCAGAAATGAGGAGGGTTTACCCCCTAGTAGTCATCCACGAAATAATGTAAATAGATTTATCTAATGATTTACAAAGAGTTGAAGAATACTAATATATACAGTAATAGTTTTTGATATTACTGCATTAAAGTACCCTCCCCTCGATTTAGGATTTGAGCAACACCACTGGTCCCACTAGTACGTGCTCAGGTCGTTTATCATTGTGACTCACTTTGGTCATCCATAACGCTTGAACAACAAGCGCACTGGTATAATAACTGTAGACACTGTGTGTGAGCCCCAGTACCTACTAGACGTGCGTGATTAACTGTCTAGTGTTGTACACTATAGCAGCTGCTGTGGAATGTTCTTGTACTTACTAAAAACTTTTAACGCAGTTGTGATTAACAGTTTTCAGTATAAGTAATGATTTGCAGTTAGTTATTTTTTTCAATTGCAGATTGCAGTTTTAGAGTAAATTAAGTAGTTTAACAAGTATTGTCAAAAACTTGAATGATAGTTATACTTAGATAGTTTATTTATAAATGTTAAATCGTTGATAGGATCATATTTTATAATAATATCACTTAACACATGTTTTTGTAAAATATAAATAAAAGCTATTGAATTTTTCTCTTCAGAAAATTAATTAATTATTAACTAACAAATAAAATATTAGTATAGTATGCATGCAAGTTTGGCATGATCGTCCAAGAAAATTACTAAATACTATAAATTTTAAAGTGACAAAAAGGCTCAAATGCTGGCTTAATAATTAATTATTATATAATTATTAAGCAAAATTGGGTTCAATTTGCACTTTAATATGGTAATTATGCTTCTCGAAGAAAATTTCTGCACGAAATATCGACTGTGTGAACTATTAATGGGTGAACTGACCAAAAAACACCCGAGACACAGGGGTGTTTTCGTTTTAGAAGCGACGACGCATTAAGATTAATTAAAAAAAAAAAAAAATGTATCAGCGTACTTGTTAACCAGCTAAAATTAAGTTATTTGCTGTTGTAGTAAATTTAAATTTCATGGTATTTGTATAAAATAATTTAGTTGTATTCCATTAATTCCGGATTAAAATACTGTATTCATTGGCACAAATTTTCTGTCGTTGGATAACTTTATGAATTTAGGGAAAACCAGAAAAATTCAGAAAGATTGTCTTATGCTCTACTACAGAAAAATAAGGTTAGAAAATGTTATTTATTAATGTAGTAATTACAAATTACAGTATACATTATACATGCTAATGCGAATTATGAAAGGTGATTTTTATAATAGAAGCTGTAACTTTGGTTTGAGTGAAAGGCAGAGTCATTCAGGAAAATTTAAGTATTAGGCTAGAAGTGAATCAACCCAATCCACCCTCAACCCAGTCAACTAAATTCACCCTCAACTCAACCCACCCTCAACCCAATCCACCCTCAACCCAATCCACCCTCAACCCAATCCACCCACAACCAAGTCAACTCAATCCAAGTTCAACCAAATCCAAACTCGACCCAGCGAACTCATCCAAGTTCAACCCAATCCAACAGCAACCCAGTAAATTCAACCCATGTTCTTCAGCAGTCCCTCTTGGATCTTATGAAATATCAATTTATGAACAGTGGGTGGTTAGAGAAGATTGCGAAGTTACTTACTGATTTGGCGTCCTATGGTTTCATCTTCTTTCACATACATGCTATAGTATTCTAGTACTGCAAAAATTGCAGTATGAGTATTAACACAGTTTCTTTATTTGTTAATCATTTTCTTCTTCTCTATTGCCATTTTAATGCCGTAGCGCTTACTTTGTATATCGTTTATATGCTCTATTTTAATAGTAGTTAAAAATATATAAAAAATTGAATTGCGTCTGCACACAACAGATAGGCAGAACTGATTGTTCAAATTTATATTAAAAATAAAGTAAAAGTATATGTACCTGTACCGCGACGAACACCATTAAATTTAATAAAATTATTTTAAACGATGTCATTTCTCGTGATTTAAGAAGCTCAGTCTTCGATTATCATGTGGCCAGTTCTCAGACAAAGTAGGTTATCAAGACCTAAAGATCTGAATAGTAAAATAAGGGCAAAATATATAAAAATTCAAACATAATTGGCCCGATTAAATGGATAGTTGAATATCCTGTTCAGTATTTTAAACGCTGTAGTTTTAGGAATTCTGGGTTAGGATGCCATGATGCTTTAATGTTATATCTAGAGATGGGAATTTTTTGAATTTCCAGAGTTCGGGTTCGGTTCGGTTCGTTAAAAATGAAAGTTCGGTTCGGTTCGGGTTCGGTTAGCAGTTGACAATTTGAGAGTTCGGTTCGGTTCGTTGAAAATGAAAGTTCGGTTCGGTTCGGGTTCGGTTCTAACAAGGGTTCGGGTTCGGCTTGCTTGCCAACTCGAAAGAGTTCGATTCGAGTTCGAAATGGTTTGGTTTGGATAATGTTGCAATTGTTTAACTTTACTTATAATAATCAAGGTTATGACAAACAAGTTTAAAATGGTTTATGGTAAATGTGCTTAAAAATTAATTAAGTCATAATAGCTGCCACATTTTTTCACCTGGGTAAAAATATGACAATGACAAAAGGAGAGAAGCGGTATTTATTCCTGTACATTTCTTAAAATATTGTAAGTTGACCAACAAATGTTCATAATATAGATATTTAGCTTTATTATTGTTTCTGAAATATTCTCCTTGATTATAACGAGCAAATAGAATGCTTTATCAATTTTTAAATTATTTTTGTCACTATAGTCCTATATATTAGATACATTTATAATTAAGTGGAAATGCTTTGGCTAAAATTTGATCCAATATTTCAGAGACAAAGTGCAATTTAGTAACATAAAAATGTCAAATAAAGATGCTTTGGTAAACACGTGTACTTCCAATGAAAAATGATCATAATATACACCGTTTGCCATCATCTGACCAGTAATAAGCTTCATAATTTACCTTAGGATTTCAAATTTGAAACTCTCAGATCAATTATGAAGTGACGAAAATAGTTATGAAATTTTTGCATTGCTATGATGCAAAATTATTTACTACAGATAGTCTTAACACATATAGAATGTCATATTTAATTATTTGTAAATCTGGCTGCAAAAATATTAAGGTAGCACACTAAAATTAGAAAAAATTCATAATTTGAATTTAACAAGAACAAGTTCACCTAGATTAAGTCAAGCATTTTCTGATTTTTAAGGAATACTCTCATCACTTTTGTCTCTCTGATGTTAATCTTCATTCCATATTTCAATGCCGTATCATTCAGACTATCCTTTATCTTCTGTAGGCCGTCTCGCTTCCTGCTATCATTCCTTTGTACCGCTACCATTTTAAAATTTGTGTCGGAACCAGCCTTACCTGAATATATACTGTTAGATACTGTAGGACATGTAAATGCAAAAACTAATATATTTTACTTATAATAATCAAGGTTATTATAAGTAAAATATATTGTTCTTACTATCTTTATTTATTGTCAGGCTGGTGAAGAAGAAAGAAACTACAAGAGTTTGGTTCAGTTCGGTTTGGACGAAGTTCGGGTTGGGTTCGGGTTCGGCCAGAGTCTGGGTTCGGGTTCGGTTCGGTTCGGCCAGAGTCTGGGTTCGAGTTCGGTTCGGTTCGGTCAAAATTCTAAATTTTAGGGTTCGGTTCGGTTCGAGTTCGGTTCGATTCCCATCTCTAGTTATATTCTGTGCTCGTGAACGAGTACAAAATTGCAGACTGTGAAAGGAAATATTTATCCCACATCTTTGTTTAGGCTCACTTATTATCTATTTTCAGAATTTGTTGTCTGCAACATTTTCATGTCAATTTAAGTAACTTTGAATATATACATGTTTTTAATTAACTAAATCTAAAATAATCATCGTATAATCTTCGTTGGATTCTGAATCATCGAGATAAAAATTAAGATAAATATCTCAAGAATAACGTAATAAAACTAGAGCGATTGATGATGAAACTAGAAGTAAATGCTCTGTGGAGATTAAAATCTGAGCTTTCTATAGCCTCTGAGGAACTTCAAGACTTCTTTTGCGCTCTCTTGTGGAAATAAGACAAGAAGATTAACAAGTAACTGAATTATACTTCAGTAGATTGCTTATCAAAACTCGTGATAGCTTTCATGGGCTACAATTATGGTGACAATTTTCTGTTGATAGAGTGTATTTCTTATCATTCCCTCTTATTGCCTATAATTTGAATATCTTAGAGCCATTTTTCAGTTCAGCTCACATTAGGATTCAAGTCATAAATTCTTGTCTCATTGTTCTTTCATTATTGCAACAATATATTTTTTAAATTGTCATTAAATACAGTTTTTTATATTATCACTTTTAAGAACACCCACTTAGACGAGTGTAATCTTTTTTATAGTAACTTCTATCGAGGAATAATTGGATGAGCGCTAGTATACGATCTTACTGTCTACAAGACTTTTAAACTTTATTTCTCTTCAAGCTTTCTTTCTCTCCAAATTACGTTAAAATTTGTTTTTGTGATCGATTAAGCTTTTATTTTTTTCTATTTCTAATCTACAGATTGTGAAGTAAGACTGTATTCGCAAAGCGTCAGACAATTTCCTGCAAGAGTCCATCCGGTTTGAGTTGAATTATCAATTGTTACTTAGGCTTACATTGTTTTTGGGACTCCTTTATTTACCTATTTTCAATTTTGCCTAGCCCACTATGAAATAGATCATCCGAAAACTGCACTTGTGGAGAGGGGCAACTCGATGAGGAAAGAAGGTACTGAGAAACCACGTAGAAGCAATCACACTTTAAGGTTTGCTAATCAAGTGCTTGATCCATTTACGCTAAAATGAGCTGGACAGGAGACTGTAGGGAGGAAAATGTACCTGGGACCCACCACATGACGGAAAATTAGAGAGAGATGGAGAGATTATTTAACGTTTATGAGTTGTGATAGTCATCATAGTATTCCATATTCAAACAATACGTACATGTATCTAATATCCTGATTGTTTTTTATCACCGGACCGGCAGAGTTTAGAATATTTTTCTTTCTCATTAGCACATGTTTCATCAGATCGTTTGGGTGAATCGATTTGTAGTGACATGTGATGGGGGGCGTCCCTGACATCATCCTTGTATGAGGAAGCGGACGTTAAACCTTTATTATTATTCTTATATTGATATATAAGTCTACAAGTATTGTTATGCACGACTTGTATAAAGGAAAAGGTTACGTAAATGAGACTTCTCTGCCTATGTAGAAGACTGGTGCACTAATAGAATCGTATTGTTCTAAACAGTGGGTTTCTTAAATTTAAAGAAACATGTCGGAAGCGTATGTTAATTCTTCTGATTGTCTGCAGCACCCACTGGGTGTACTGGGCTTTGGTTCAAGTGTTACATACTCACTCAATGATTATAAAGCCAGGATTACTTTTAACGCCTGTTTCATTATCATATATACTATCAGAAACGATTCGACTGCGATTCAAACCGATGACCTCTTGCTTTATCGCCACTGGGTGTAGCCAGTGGCAGTGTCGGTTAGATATCCAACCGCGGATCAGTATACACGTGTGAGTTCAAATCATGGACTGGTCCGTCACCGATATCTCATAACGCTTTCGAGAGATGAAACTGACGTTAACATTGACTTAACATCATTCTCAGACAAGCGTGTTATGAAATTGACTGTCCAGCCAGCACATAGCAGTGCCAGTTTATTTTATATTATCAATTTAGCATTAATCATTAAGGCAACAATTTTATGACTCTAATAACTATAAATCTTAACGCGAGCTAGTGCACAGCTAAGCATAGCTTAGCTTAGCTCTTATTATTCCAGATTTTTGAAATTATCTCATAAAAAGCTACGATAGCAAAATCAAAATAAATTTTTTATGAACAATTTTTAGACGAATATAGGTTTTCTCAGCTCGTGAGTTAACTTTACATTCTATTTATGCTGCACGCTGAACATTGGTCGCGAGACTAAAGTGCAATTATCATTTGTTGCTTACTGAGCTGTTAGTTTTTTTCAAATTACATAATATTATAGTCTCAACGGCCGCAAAATGAGATGTTAGGCTATAAATAGAATTTTATATTGTGCAGTTTATAGCTGCGAAATTCTACGTTACATGTATTTGGCACTTTAAATGCTATACCGCCTTTTGGTCTAGTTGGCTTAAGACGGCAGCTAGAAAAACAGGACAGGATATCGAAACTTTGTCGAATCTTATCTGCAAGGCCATTTGCAAGAGTTAAAAATTTGCAAAAGACGTTAAAGTTAGCTTTAGATGAAATTTTCTGTAAAATAATGAAGTGAATGTTGCTTCTGAAATCATCGTAATGAAACTATTTTCGGTTCCTTAATAGTGACGCAAAAGTTTTAATTTTTCACCGATTTTTAAGAGTAATTTTTTATATAAATTGAAAAAAAAAAAAAAAATATTTGCGTTAATATATTATCTTTATAATAACATTAGTCATATTTATCTTTATATTTAATAGTATTTATATCCACATAACATTTTACATATCTAGTCAAAAATTACCTACTTCATTTGTTATCATTTTTTACCGTTTTGTACCGCTAAAGATAAAATAATCATCTTACCTTTACCGGCGGGATTTTTGCTAGGAAGTTGACATCACTAAGCTTTAGTTACTGGTGTACTCTTGTCATATTGTATGAAGTACAAATATATCCTATATAAGTTCTCAAATTAAATATAAAACTGGCAAAACATATAATCTAGCCATTATATAGCTTTATCAACATAGGCTCTATTGCAAATTACACGAATCACATATATACAAAGCAACAATAAATATATTTTCATTGCCACACAATATTTTACAGGATTTGTTTATTTTGTTTTCGTCTTTCTATGTAGAATTAGCGAAAGGAATATGTTCTGCCTCCTGTTGGAGTGGAATGTCTGAGAGTTTTAGTAGGATTCGTTCCTGCGACCTGTGAACTTATTTTCCATATTAATGCACATCTGTCTATATCTCACGTGGCTAAGCCTCTAGCGTCATTGCTTCGGTACATTACCAAAGCTGCAGCGTCTTTTATTGGCTTAGCCGAAATAAACAAAAATTAGTTCATTGAACAAACATGTTGAATTACATATAATTTAGACCGCAGGACTTAAAAAGCGAATTGACTGTATTGTCAGAATTGACAGTGTTGTCAGAATGTGACAATGTTGTCAGAATTACAGCGGTATCAGAATTGACAGTTTTGTCAGAATGTGACAATGTTGCCAGAATTACAGCGGTATCAGAATTGACAGTTTTGTCAGAATGTGACAATGTTGCCAGAATTACAGCGGCATCAGAATTGACAGTGTTGCCAGATAATCTCTAAATTTTCGAAAGCTGATTACAGACATGCCTAATATTTGAACACGAATTTTGTTAAGTTTCACATGAAACGCTTCGATATAAAAGAACTATTTTTCTCAATTTCTCACACACATAACTGTTTTGGAAGTTCAGATGTCATGCAGCAACGACAATTAGAGTATTTATAAAACTTTGAGAGAGTATACTGTGTTAAAATAGATATCCTGTTAATACAATCAAAATTTTTATCTATCCTAACTATTTACTGAATTGACTCACGGAATCTAGGCTCTCCGCATCATCACTTTCGTTATGTAAACACGAGTATATTTAGTATTATTTACTAGTTACCCTTTCGCATATTCCGTTTGATTTTATTGATAACGCAAGAAGATTACTTCATCGGCGCAGAAGAAAGTTCAGAAATGTGTATTCTGGCCCAGTAAATCACGGCTCTTACTGCTTGCCGTCTGGTCAGTATGTGGCGAAATATTGCATTCTAGCTTCCTGTTAACTGCGCAGTCGGTCATTGACCTGGTGTGTTCGCAGAATAGCTTCACCGCAGAGGAAATGAGAGATGGTATGACTCACAGGGCGTAAAATTATCGACTTGGTTACTTGTTAGTAGTGAACGGTACAGTCAATTACAAATTTTCAGATATTGCGAAAACGTATGTTATGTATGGATGATTAGTTCCGTGAAAGATTTTCAGAAGCTTTTTGGAAGAAATAAATCATCAATATCTGTCGGTTATGGCTTAAGCTTTAGTTAATGTTGACTTAGCAGTTAATCATTCAGCGATAAATCTTAAATTGAGCTTGGTTGCTTATTAATCAATCCATAAATCAATAACTAAATTAAAATTTTACAACTTGACAAATCTTTAAATGAAAGGATTGTTTTTAATATTCTTTATAATTTTAAGCCTATCATTTTAGCACTTAATACGTATTATTAAAGGCCATCTTATTATCAGATGTTTGGTGTTAGATACATTTTTAGTATTTGTGCAAAATCTTGCAGATCGGAATTATCTTAGAGTTATTATATAACAATAAGAGATAAAAATTAATATTTGATTGAATGTCAATCTCTCAATGTCCTTCCATGGACCTCAATTTGTTCTCTTATTATGTTCTCTTTGTTTCTCAGAAAATTATTTAAAATTAACTAACACCCGCCCTTCAAAATACTAATTTTGCCTTCCATTATTTTCTATATTGCATGTAAAATATATCTAATTGCCAATCACCTAGTCGCATGTCTTAACTTTTTACTTGTCCGTATGCTCTTCTTCGTGATCTTCTCTCATTGATTATGTCAACCTTTTAATATGTTTTGCAATTAATGACTGTGCACGACTTCGCCTACATCAAAACTTAGGTTATACATGTAAATTTGTCAAAGTATGAAAGTGGAGAAAAATTTATTTAAAAATCTGTGCAAAAAACTACTGTATGATATTTGTATCTATAGAATATAGATAACGTTCGAGAATTTTCATCAAATGACCTGTCAACACTGTCAAATTGTCAATTAGTGTCCTGTCTCTGTTGCATAGGTTTGGTTTGATAAAATTTAATTCCTAAATCTATTTGTGACTTCGTGAAATGCACTTTCATATACATACAGTTTCGTTCATATGTTATCATTTTAAACGGATAATAGATTTATTGCAGGAAACAGAAAATCATTAGTAATTCTTGTTTCAAATTGGAATGTAGGTTAATATAAAAATGACTCATTTTTTCAGAAATATATGTCACAGTATGCATTTGCATACCGATTTAATTTTTTTTACTTAGATATCATTTTAATTTTATATTATCAGGACAGATATGCTTTATTATTATTAACTTATTATGTACCCGTTGCTATAAAATATAACAGAAGTGCTCCAAATTAGTAATTACAGTCGCAATTATTAGCTAAAACAGCCTTAATACACTTATATTAATTAATAGTATTAATGCTGTCTTACCCTCTATTTTACCAATTATATTGAACTCAATATATAATTATGTTGCACTATTGAGTGAAGCTAAGTTTAATTTAAGTGGTATTTGACAGAAAATTGCTGTCTTTAGCAAAACGGTCTCGAGCATTATATAGCTACTGCAACTGGCTGGAGCCAGTGGCGAAGTCAGTAAGATACTCGACCGCGGATCAGTATGTGCGGGGTTCAAATCCTGGGCTCGTCTGTCACTGACATCGCTTTCGAGTGAGGAAACTGACGTTAACCTTAGCTTTACCAGCTTTATCAGCAGAAAATATATGAATCTAAGTAATTTATATTTATATTTAATTTATATTTGCTATACTATATTGTGTGGTCTACTGGACTACTAGTTTGGAAGATATTTTCTGATTAGGAAGGAAAGCTATGAAATTATGGTCAATAATAGAACAAGACTTCTAAAATAACCTAAATATTACTAAAATAACCTAATTAGAATCGCGCAATGTCTGTTTCGTACCTCAACCACCAATATCGGGGCATATATCTAAGCTTCGATATCATATGAATGCCTTCTTGATTCCACTCTTACTTTTGTTCTTCGCATACTTCAAACAATATACTGCAGAAATAGATAAATTCACTTCAGCACGATTTTCCTCTAAAGGATTTTATCATTTTCATTCTATATCAAAGGAACCTTTTCTTAATCATCACGAACATGACATCGTAAAGTTTCTTCCATTTCCTTTAGGTTATCGAATGCACTTCTATACTGCAGCTTATTATTTAATTAGGTTACTCTTTTCAGCTTTATCCTTAATAATCGAAAATCGAGTATCTTACCGACATCGCCGCCACTAGCTGAAGCCAGTGGCGATTTTCAAATCCTGGGCTCGCCCGTTACTGACATCGCTTTCGGGTGAGGAAACTGACGCTAACATTAGTTTTACTAGCTTTCTATCCATTTTTAAGAGACTACATGTTACTTGTTACTAGTTACATAATTAGTTTAACTTTCTGTCTCTCTCCTCGCTGTTGTTTTGCGACAGACTGTTGTAAAATCTTTTTAGTTTTCCAGCAGATGACAGTTCACCTTTTTCTAAAGAACTGAAGAGACACATTTGACACGATGACGTGTCAGATACCTTGATATTCTTCTAATGGTTTAAATGAAATCAATTAGCCGATGTTTTGACACCTGAGTATAGCTTTTTAGGATTCGTTTCACTTTATGTCAGTCTGCTTCAGTCTATCTCCTACTCCACCAACGTAAATACTTGATAAATACTTTGAAGACCTTTCAAAGAGATAAGAATATGTATATTCAACGTTATAAATTGATATATATTTATAGATATTATATTGCTGCCTGAATTTGTTCGGTAAACCGAACTTACAACTCCGCGTGCGGAACGTTAGCGAACAATTGAACTTAAGGCAATTTTAGCCACTCCGATTTTTAAAAATCAAACACTATAGAAGGGTTGTGGAAAACTCAAAGCGTATAGCAATTAGTAGATTATAGCTTAGTAGCAACAACTTATTAATAATACTTTATTCTAACCAAATATTATGGAAGGTAAACTCGGACTTTAGTGTGGACCCTGCTACTGTACAGTTGGGAAACATAGACGTTAAGAAAGGAGGATATTAAAAAACTGAAGTTATTCTAAGAAATGCCACTACGAAGAAGAATGGAGAAGATCAAATGGACTGACAAAATTAAGAAAAACGAAGAAGTGTTAAATAGGGTTGGTATAAAGAGGCAATTGATTGATATCATGAGGAATAGAAAGACTAACAGGATAGGTATGAGAGGGATTGGATTTCTGAAAGAGGTAATTGAGGGGAAAAGGAAGAAAACGGTTAGAGGAAGACCGAAATTAGGGATGATGGATGATTTGATAACTTCTTCATGCATTTATGTTGAGATGAAGAGTAAAGCAGAGGATAAATATATTTGGTGGAGTTATATGCCATGGACCTGTTGATATGAAGATAAAGACAGAGGATAGAAATATGTGAAGGAGTTATATGCCATTGACCTGCCATTAGACAGTGCACTAAGAGAGAGAGGGAGGGAGAGAAACTCGATGGTTGAGCCAGCGTCATGTTCTTGCTATATTCTGATCTTCTGCTCTGTGGTTGCAGGCCCTTATCCAGTGCTCGCATCGTCACTGACATGTTCTCTAGATTAAAAGAACCGACGTTAAATTTGGCTTTAGCCATTTTAAGTTTGTAATTAATATATCACAAATCAAAACTGACCCCTAGTCTTTTTAACTCTTAAGTTTGCATGTTTGAATCCTTAAAATGTATGCAAATATATCAGATTTTTAAAACAATAACTAAGACTGGGGTGTGAGGTCTGCTTTTGAAACTCGAAGTAATCATCAGCGACAGCTCAGCGGATTCGGAACAGTCAATTGAATTTAATCTTCCGTTTTAATAGAAATTATTATGAAAATAATTAGATAATAATAATAATAATACTTTTATCATATGATGCGAGTGTCGTGACTCAGGTTTGGACATTAGTCATAACTACGGTGTATTTTGACGATATCTTGAGGAATTGTTCGAATATTATATGAAATTGCAATCAGTGCGCCTTTCATAACCCAGGAATATCTTGTAGATTTATGAGACATAATAAGTCATGTTTTCGGCCGCAATTTCATTAAAGGCCTCCGAGGGTTCTTTAAATTGCTAATCGTGTTACAAAAAAACTTATTTAGGATTTTGACATTCTCGAAATAGCACATTAAATGCCGTTGTTGAATGAATGCGTTGTAGTTAGGTAGCTGGTGCGATGTTCTGGAGAAAACTTCATGTATTTTATCTAATAGGCCTACTCTTAATCTAGATATTGATAAAGGCTTAGAAAATCCATAATAAAACTGAGAGTATATGGCTTGTAATTCGTATTATCACTAGTACTAAAGGTTTTTGTTTAGCTATATACGGATGGTAGCATGACTCAATGCTGTGCTTGCAGAGTTTCCTTGCTTTTCTGCAGTTTTTGTAGTTTCGTTATTTCCTCCTTTCCATAGAAGATCATTAGTAATCGTTGCCTGTTATAGCTGATATATTATAGTGTAATTAGCATTCCGACACCATGTGAGTTTTATTCAAACCTGACAGCACATGTACTTTCAAAAAATGGCGCTTTCTGCCTGGCTACAAATAGTTACGAGCATTAATCAATTTTACGTGTCTTTAATACTATTCTATATCCTTTACATTATTGTTTATGAAAATAATTAACATAGATCAATTCATATGTACTATATAGTTTCTTATCATAGTTAGTGAATATTATAGTTTCTAATATATAGTTTCCAGTAACATATGATTCTATCTTAATAAGCTTCGAAATGTTCACAGCCGTTCAAGCTAACGTCAAAACACTTGATTGTGCGTAGGATTGAAACGAACATGAAGCGAAAGCGGCAGGGAATAATCTATGTCTTGGGACTGGCTCTTCTAATGATCTCGCTCTTACCTCTAGTCCACTCGGCCGCTCTAAGAAGATCAGAGCGACACAGAAATCGACCTCACCTTCACTACCCCACCAACTACAGTCTCGAAGTCGTCAGGCCTGACCACTGCGACCTTGACTTCAAGCTCTACGAGGACTGCTACCTGTGCGGAAAGCTTCTAGAAGATCGAAGAATCTACAGCGCTTGCTGCAGGAAAGATCTCGCCACAGTTGACTACTGTCAACGGTTACTCGCCTGACACCTGGTGGAAGAGTCGCCAGTTGTCAGATATAAATGCTAAATTAAATTATGTAGAGATTTAGTGACGTCAGCTTCAACAAGGGTAAATAGTTGTGTGTGCGTATTTGTGTGTGTGTTTCGAAGTTTTATCGTGAAACTGCATGTTGTAAAATCTATGATGATTGTGTCTTGAAAGATATTTCGCAACATTCGCATCATTAGTCTAAGAGAGTTGCAATCAATCAATCAATCAATCAATCAATCAATCAATCAATCAATCAATCAATCAGTCAATCAAGAACAAGAATCAAGAGTTGCAAGAAAATAGAACTGCGCGTATACTGGGAAA
Organism: Enchytraeus crypticus; assembly: GCA_905160935.1. Taxonomy (NCBI): domain Eukaryota; kingdom Metazoa; phylum Annelida; class Clitellata; order Enchytraeida; family Enchytraeidae; genus Enchytraeus; species Enchytraeus crypticus. The sequence continues at coordinate 1,137,021 of CAJHZI010000252.1, read as the reverse complement.
AATACAGAGAATTATTGTTTAAAGATTTAAGGAATATTTACTGCATGATCACAGCAGTTTTGTAAAATAGATGAGTATAAAAGAATCGCTAATGGATAATTATGAATAGAGAAAAGTTATCAGTTTGCAAATCATTTCACCGTTCTAACGCCTTGGGGCTTGAGACAAGACGGGTTACATTTCATCTCTATCTAATTTAGACTTTTATCAAATAAATTATTTTTAAAAAGTTGTTAATTTCTTAGTCAACCATTTAAATTACCATGGGTAGTTGAAAATGCTACAAATAATTTATAGGCAATTGATCGTTCTTGAAGATGTCTATCTTTTAATTATGATATGTCTATACTACCTGGTAGGCAATTTTTATTCAAGTATCCATTTTTCTATCCTCTGCATGGTAGCAATTTTATTCTTTAAAAAAGATCAAACTCTTTTTTTTACTCTTTTTTGCAATTAAATTAGCTTATAGAGATCAACAGTGCAAAATTCGCATTTGTATATCAACAAACCGCGTCCGACCTTCACATTTTAGTGTCTATTTACTTATTTTCTATTGGCTACACCGTTCGACGTTGACTATTAGTACGTCACACTTTTATAAGGGATTACCTGAGGCTCTGTACTCCTAATTCTCTGAACATTTTGCTACGAAGTAACATTCGACGCCAATAAATCACAAGATGATGAATTAATCTTTTAGTTAGTCCAAGATCAAGTTTTAAAAATATATATGTCTACAAACCATGTAGGCCCACTGAGTAGTTTAACATGCGTGGCGCTCTTTTGTGACTGCAAACCAGTCCCATGTTTGAATGAATTGTTGTTCAGTGTTCAGTAGAACATTCCACAACGAGCCAGTCAGCTGCGCCTTAGGGCCGTTGTTTGTGTGTAGGCGGACGAGTATCAGACGTATAAAAAATCTCTGTGTGTTCGTGGGAAAAGCCACATGACCTACTAAACTTTCTACCTCTCAGCACCGAGCCGTCGTTTGTAATTATCGATGATGTTGTCCATTGTTCAGTGAAAATAGACGCTGATAAAAGTGGAAATGAGTGCAATGATACTATTCAACGCAATCCTTTCATTCTTCAAACAGAACTGAAGTTCAATTGACAAAATGAAAGTACGATTGTATACAATTGAACCGATACAATTGAACCGATACTTCAGACATGCAGACGCTCATCCCTGTGTTGTGAAGCTATCGAAATTAAGTTTTACAACGTTTGTTTTACACAATACAACTAATCTGAAACTGATGATTTGTACTATTTTAAACTCGACTTCAGTAAAACGTCTAATTCCGGTGATGAACGCAAGAGGTCATTATTAATCCGGTGATAAGATGTCTCTAGAATTGTCTTCTGGTTAGAAACTCGCCGTTAAATCACCATTGATTTAGAGACTGAGTTTAGACGGTTTAGTTCTCCGGTGATAAATTATGAGTGATAAGTGATAACTATAAAAATTTGTGCAAGATTAAATTTAGTCTAATTAAACTATTGTACAATGATTTGAGGAAGGCAACGGGAAACCACCTCAGAAGCCATACTTTTCTCAAGCTATAGGCTGCATATGAATAGGTTATAGACTTTGTGAAGGGATTAACTTGCTGATCTAAGGAGTGATCTTATGGAGCGAGAAAGTAGACTTTAAGTATGAATATGTACCTTGAACCTGCCACTTGGCAGTGCACTGAAGAGAGAAGAGACAATTATTTAGCAGTGTATGTCTATCGTTCCAGCATGTTGCAGGTCCAAGGTACATATGTTTACGCTCCATAAAACACTCCAAAGATCAAGAAGTTAATCCCTTCGCAAAATGCTATGACTTTATTTCACCTACAGCTTCGGAAAAATTAGATTTTCGAGGTGATCCAATGTTGCCTTCTTTTGTTTGTGCTTTGTCGCCTCTGGCGCTACGTGCATTTAATGGTTGATCACTGTCGCCTCAGTGTCCTGGACACAGCACAGACGATTTAGCTACTCCTGTAGAATATGGATTCCACTCCGTGTGCAAGTCTTGAACCAGCCAGAATTTTAGGAAAACATTTGTGTTTGTTCTATTTAGGAAATTTTGTGTGCTTCTATTTATTTATTTATCTTATTGCATTTGTAAATGTTTTCTTTGCTGTAATTGCAACAGTTTGAAATTTTCTAAACCTGTATTGCATTTTAGAAGTTCGAAATATTTATGTCAAATTTGTGTGTTGTACTGTAATAGTAAGATTATAAGTTTGTTCCGAAAATTCTACGAAATTGTGCAGTAGCCATTAACTTAAAATTTGTTTTATTACTTTAAGTTTAAAATTTCGCTTTTAGAATCAATGATATGTAAAAGGAATTATATAGGGACTTAAAGATTAAATAAAGGGGTTTTAACGTCACTGTTCAACGCCTGCATGAGATATTTCTCGCTATGAATAGATAGTGCTGCCAAACTTGACGTACCCTACTTTATTACTTTATTTTCTTTTCTTTTATACAACAGTCATTACTTTCTGTTACACGTTGTCATCTTTGACTTTAAAATTAGTAAATTTTCCGACAGACGCAACAACCAGGCATATGTGCTATATGATGTTATATGATGAGGAATGTGTGTATTATAGCAAATGAGGTTTTAGCAAATATTCGCATCAAGAAAGTTAATAAATCTGACAGGCACAGCATCCGTTGAGTGATTAATGGATTAAATGGAGAAGTCTCTGACTAACTGTTGTGCAGTTCATCCACATGTTTTAATGATATTTCGTGTAAAGTTAGGCCCTACTGTTCAGTAGGAGTTACGAATCGTTTCTGTTCAACGAACATTCATTTTTTAAATCATAATTACGCAATAACCTACTTATAGTTTAAAAGCTGTTCAATATATTATTTAATACTAGCTGAAGTCTTTCTTAAAATATGCGCTGAAAATGAATACCCAATTGTAATGTAGGAGTAAATTAAAAAAGCACATACGCATTATAGTGAAATGATCAGCTATGTTGATATCTGTCACTTTTAATAACACATGCTTAAACCGCTAAGCAATTTAGTCCATATTTCGTGTAACCACTCCAGTGCATGTCAGAGATTTTATTCTCTGATCAGCGCGGCTGGGATCTGAGAGTAAAATCTTGGACATAATTATTGAATACATAATTATTGAACAGAATTCAATAATTATCGGAACCATAATTATTGAATTCTGTTCAATAATAGTTGAATACTTTTTAATAACTACTGTTCAACCGACCATACAGAATATTTACCAAGCTTAATTCTATTTAAAATACAACATCAGTTGAATCTTGTAATAGCGTAGTGTCAGCTGACAACCTAGTATATAAGGTATCTTACGATATTCTAAAATATTCACTATGGATTGATCGGAATCCTAGCTCTTCAAATTGTGAAAAATTCGGACGTTGTTATTGAGCGCTGTATAAATTGGCTCCTCCATTGTAAAAATTTCTGAATAAATTTTAATTCGATTAAAACCTATTTCTTTCCTTTGAGTTAGTGTAACTTTACAGGTAAATGGTGGGTGGAGTTAGCAATGATGGGTGGAGTCAGCAATGGTGGGTGGAGTTAACAATGGTGGGTGGAGTTAACAATGGTGGATGGAGTTAACAATGATGGATGGAGTTAACAATGATAGGTGGAATTAGGAATGATGGGTGGAGTTAGAAATGATAGGTGGAGTTAGCAATGGTGGGTTGAGTTAGCAATGATGGGTGGAGTTAGCAATGATGGGTGGAGTCAGCAATGATGAGTGGAGTAACAATGATGGGTGTAGTTAACAATGGTGGCATGATTTCATCATGGTCCAAAAGTCATCTATAAAATTCATGTCTTCTTATTTATGGAAATACCCAATGAAACAAAGGCGTAAGTATTATTTTATAACGCGTTGGAGGAGGACGATAGACTATCACAATAGAAGCAAGAATTTCGATTACTTTTCAAATATTGTTTATTGGGTGTAAAAACCACAAGTTTTTTTTGTTCCTGATTCTTACTCGGTCTAAATTTTTTGTCCAATATTTATACAGCTTAAAGAGCAGTAAAACTATTTTGATCTTCATGAGAACTCCATCGATTTAGTCAGTAAAACAGTCTCATCTCCAAAGATATCCCGCCACCTTTTTCAAATACTAAAGTCTTCGATAAAGAATTAATTATGTTTTCATAGGTGAATTTTCAAGTCTTTTTGATTCCTTGTGTTAAAATTAACAAAATACGCACAGTCATCGGCTGGTCTAATCCAACATGAATCAGATTCTACAAAGAATTGTGCCAATTCTCATAAATTTATTTTAATAGTGAAAATGGTTATTCTGACATTAATAAATCTCAACAATTGTTTCTTCGAATTTTATAAGTTATTGGGACTAGCAGATAACATTAGCTATTAGACAACAGTAGCTATTAGACAACATTAGCTATTAGACAACATTAGCTTTTAGACAATATTAGCTATTAGACAATATTAGCTATTAGACAACATTAGCTATTAGACAACATTAGCTTTTAGACAACATTAGCTTTTAGACAATATTGGCTATTAGACAACATTAGCTATTAGACAACATTAGCTATTAGACAACATTAGCTTTTAGACAACATTAGCTTTTAGACAACAGTAGCTTTTAGACAACATTAGCTATTAGACAACATTGGCTATTAGACAACATTGGCTATTAGACAACATTAGCTATTAGACAACATTAGCTTTTAAACAACATTAGCTTTTAGACAATATTAGCTTTTAGACAATATTAGCTATTAGACAACATTAGCTATTAGACAACATTAGCTATTAGACAACATTAACTATTTGACAACATTAGCTTTTAGACAACATTAGCTATTAGACAACATTAGCTATTAGACAAAATTAGCTATTAGACAACATTAGCTATTAGACAACATTAGCTTTAAGACAACAGTAGCTTTTAGATAACAGTAGCTATTAGATAATATTAGCTATTAGATAGCAGTAGCTATTAGATAACATTAGCTATTAGATAGTATTAGCTATTAGATAACATTTGCTATTAGATAATATTAGCTATCAGATAACATTAGCTATTAGATAACATTAGCATACAGTGATTCTGCAAATTCGTATAATGCATTCTTTTGATACTTTGAACTTACGCTAGAAATAACTTATGCTGTAATATTTCACGCTATTATATTCGCCGCGTGTCGTACTTATTTAGGATGTAATTATTCAGTATTTTGTCTTTATATCTCATTCTATATTCCAGCGCGTAGTTGCTCCTACACATAATGGACTATATTTAGTCACGTTCAATAGATTCTATTTCCCTAAATGAAAAACGGACAGTCCGGTAAATTGGATAGTGGACTAACTGCGTAACATTCAGATGCATATACTGCGTACTGTATACTGGCTGGAGCTAGTGGCGAAGTCGGTAAGGTACTCGACCGCGAATAAGTATGAGCGGGGTTCAAATCCTGGGCTCGCCCGTCACTGACATCGCTTTCGAGTGAGGAAACTGACGTTAACCTTAGCTTTCAGCTTTTTAGCTTAATTGTCTAAGAGTGACCGATGCTAGCTACATACTGCATCGAAGTTAAACTTCTTACTTACAAGTATCTCTGAATCTGCTGTCCACACACACGCACCTATACATTGAGCGAAAGTACTGTAATAGTTGTTTGCATGTTTACATGCCATACTTTACATGATTTGTTTTGATCGTGATGAACTGTGGTATTATTATAAAAGAATTCGTTTCGTTTATGATACAGTCTCAAGCGCCAACTGTCAGTGTGTTAGTGTTAAGGATCTCATTCGTCGCTGAACAATTCATAATTATATTTAGTTTGTCTTTTTGGTGTTGTCGTGCTATTAGTATGTATTAAAAGTATATACATGTCCTTTCCTATTCATTTCTTGATAGATTGTATTCGTGTTCGAACTCAAGACAATCTGATCAGAAACTTACTTCTCAAACTGAACAGCTGGACCGGTAAATTGGATAATAGACTAACTTGCATAACGTTATGCGTAAAATGGTTAAAGGCGATCGATACTATCATGGATGAACAATTGAAATTGCAGCATAATTTTGCGATTTTGCTTTTTATGGCTTAAGTTTTCATTAATTGTTCATAAACCCCTGGATTGCTGCTAAGCTGTTATATTCTATGTTATCTGTTGTAACAATGTTTTTCTTTATTATGTCCAAAAAGGCTTAATAAAAAGAATTCCTTACTGCATTAGCTAACCTATAATATAACAGCTTATCTAAGGCAACAGCTTAGTTTATCTCTCTCTCTCTCTCTCTCTCTCTCTCTCTTAATCTACTATCTCCAATGCCGCCTCTTTTCATTTTGAACTACTGCGGACCTCCAGTCTTGATTAATAGGAAGTTATCCTCAATGATACACAATCATTGGTCTATTTCTTTCCATATTTCTTTTCAACTGCACTCTTATTTCTAATACAACTTTAGAAAACAATTGATAAGAATTTGAAGTCCGATTCCTCGTCATAAGACAAAGTCAGGGACTCTCAAGCAGACTCTGCGTCAATAGAAGCAAAGCACATCACGATGACGACTGAGTATGCGAGTAAAGAAGAGAAAGTTGTGTTCAAATCACTGTAAGTCCTAGAATCGATGCAAGAGAGTCAGAAAATTAACCTATTTGGAAAGAGATGGAATTTTAGCTTGCCCAAGAAAGTGCTAGTACAAATGCAAGATCGAAGATCTTGTGGTAGAGAGTTCCATGATGTTGGAGCAGAAAACGCGAAGGAGTGTCTGTCAATGGCATAACCATTGTCCGGTACAGTAAGAAGATATTACTGGAGAAGACTACGATAGGGTTTATAACTTTATGTATAAGATTGATAATCTGCCAGATAGATAAGATGGTTTACCACAGTTTAATTCTAATTTCAGTCTAGCCATATGCTGTTATTCGTCCTAATTGTGTAGGTTGGCCTATATGCTCAACTGCTTATTTCTTTCAACATTCCTCTTCTCAATGGAATATGCGAATCCGTCCAGTCTTTTAAATACTTCTACGCATTCGTATTCCTATACTTATGGTTTCCCACTAATTTCATTCCTTAGAATGCATTACTGATAATTAGCTTTTTGGATCTTTAGTATTTGGGAAAAAATATTTTAAAACAAGCCGTTCAATTTTGCCTCAATATATATCCTAACCAAGTTTAGCCGCCTCGTAAATACTAGAGGTTTTTGTTACTATAGTACATATATATTCTGTTGTATCTACCTACATCAGGAAAAATACTGGGCCAATATCTAGTCTATATGCGATGAAAAATGTTTCAAAATAGTTAATTAGTAATAATGATATTCATAATAATAACACGTAATAATAGCAACAGAAATAAGTCTACTGTGGTATTATTTTCATGAACATAAGACCAATTTTAATGTAGTCCAAGTTTCTTACCTTTCAGTGTGGGTAAAGTAACAACTAAATTTGATATTGCTGTTAATATCAATGAGGTATCCAGTGCATTTAACAACTGTAAGCATACCTGTACATGGTTATGTAATAAACAAAAAGTTAAGCAGAGCTGTAGGACGAAAAGTGGAGATTTTTAGGAAGAAATTATAAGCCGTCGATACACATATTTTATGAAAGTACTTTGCCACATTACGCATACTGTATTGAGAGCAGTAATGTTCTGATTTACATGTACACTTACACAAGTTTGTTCAATACATTCTGTTGAGTTATTTTCAGCTCCGACATCCTCCCCTCAACAACAACCGAATATTTCATTGCTTCAGAGTTCAGACTAAATATTAACCTGTCTGTCTCGAAGTTTCTTTTACACACTTATTGATGCACTTTAGTGGCCTAAATCTACTTTTCTAATTTTAAATTTTCTTTCATTGTCATGATTAGCTAGTACTGGCGAATTAAATATAGAATAAATGAAAGCTCCTGTAGTCTTGAACAATTCACGATTGATATCAGAGTCATAGAACTTTTTTGCACTTTTTCGTATAAACTCATCTTTGATATAAATGAAATTTTCGAAGTTAATCCCATTTATTCTAAATTCTAATCGATGATAGTGTTTGGGTGATAATTTACAGTAAATTACTATTATAAAGTAATTTTTAATGAAATGTATTTACAGGAAATGATATGCAGTTAAATTCAGTGATTAAAGTGGAGAGTGGGGGTGGCTCAGGGGAACTCAGTTCTCTCATTTTTCTTAGGGGCGTTCCCCTGCTAGGGGAGTAGCGGCCCATAAGAAGTACTAAGCGACCTGTAAATATATTTCAAGGGGGCCCGAAAAACTTGATCGTTCTCCTAGCTTTCAATTCCCACGTTAACCACAGGTTAAATTTACATGCAGTAAAGCAAATGTTAACATGAATTACGCAGCATTTCTTACGAGGTATCAAATCATTAGAAATTTTCCTGTTAAATTCTATTCAGAGTAACGTGTTCAAGTGTAAATGGCGGTAAAAGTCAACCATTAGAATTTAATCCGTGGAAAATTAACACAATTAAAGACTATTTCTGTGCCAGGAACACTTTTATCTGTAGTGAATTCAATTCCGAGTACCTTCCAATTATAGCAGACTCTGTTGCTATTCATGAGATGTAACGTCATATCATATAAAAGATTTAGTAGGCATAGCTCTCTTTGAAAGACCGCAGACGACTACACATCAGTAAATGAGAGACCATTTACAAAAGTATCATGTGGGCTGGAAGAGAGAGAGCGATAAGTTAAACATTTATCAACAACGAACGAGGTGGACGAATTCGGAACCCGAGTGTTTTCATATCATTACTAATCATAAGGCTAGGTGGAAATAGAAATATAACTTTAGAAATTTCATGTAAAAGCTATTTACAGACTGGTTTTTTGGCAAATATTATTGTGTAATGTCATTTTCTCACTGAACTATGTATATTGTGCTAGTTAAGTATACATGTATACATACTTCATACTTCCTTTGGATATACATTTTTGTTAGTTAATGATGTATTTGTAATAGTGTTGTAATGAGTCGTAAACTTTAAATGAGCCTAAAACAGGCATGCAATTGCTTTCTGACTCAGCACTGTCATGTTTTGTTATATTTTTCTGAAAAATTAAATTTATGAAAATAAATTTGTATTGGAGGAATTATAGGTTTCATTAAAGAGATTTTGTGTACTGGAGTCGGCTATAACAAAATTAAGCATATTCTTGTGCATGAGAACAATCGTCCAATACCGTTGACTAATATATGTCTACAGCGAAAATAATAACTACACTGCAATTACTAAGTACTTGAAAATAATTGGCTAAAATTGCTTCTTTTTCAGAAATATATGAAGTACATTTTTTCAGAAATTTTTGAAGTAAAGATTCTGGTGTTTTTTACGATCTTTCGATTAACACTTATCTGTAAATTTTCAAGTCGGATTCTTAATTATTAAAAGAGAATGTGACGGAGTGAGATCAAAACAGTTAAAGGGAGATCAGAGATGGGAGATAAAAAAATTACATTTTCATTAACTCCGGCGTTTCGCCAACACCACCCCCATTTATTTGTTATATAGGCAACTACAAATACTATTTCAAGATACGTAATTAATTAAGTAATTTGGTTATCATGTAATTAAAGATTCATGCGTTTCAGCTGAGGTTTCGTGAATAATAAATAACCAATAGCCGTATCCTTACTCATCTGAAGGCGCCATTGGCGACTGGAAAGCATTAAATTCGTGCAAATGATTTCTAGCTTACACTTCATCCAAGATAGATCAAGGAATAATAATGTGGTGATAAGTAACTTTTAGTGTATTCACTATTTCTCCTATACATTTCATAATTACTGTTAATCAACAGATAGAGTTTTTTATTCCAGGTTAAGTCATGGCGTTGTCACGTACTATTTGCAAAGTTGACATTCAACCTAGATTTTTAGAATTCATTTTGACGTTCTGTGGCGCGGATATTAAAAGTAATCCTTTGTCAACTTATTGCCATATGGTGGATGGTTTCAGACGCAATTATCAAGTCCATAACAACGGTATAAAATAAATAATCCAAACGACTGGAAATAACTCGGACCAACGAGTGTCGTTCATGAAGCAAACCTGGTAGCAGTGGCGAATGAAAAGCGATGTTTGAGTGGACTAAGGAGAACATAAAAGGCATCAATTCAAGTGTATTTTAAAAACTGATAAACGTAACAAACTCAAAAAGAATTCGATAGGATGAAGTTTGATAACATGTAGATACAATCAAATCAAATTATTTTATTTCAGACACATTGGCCTACACGTATGACCTAGGTCCATAGAACAGAAACTAGAAATTAGTAATAATTAAGTAAGTAATTAAGTAAGTAATTAAGTAAGTAATTAAGTAATTAAGTAAGTAATTAAGTAAGTCTATTTTGTTAATTTCTATGTCACATGACACACAGAGTGCTGATTATTCGGGGATAATTTCTCCGTGTCTCCATTGAAGTTATAGTGGCAGACCACGCGACACTGCGACGTCCAAATTCTAGAATATTCTTTGCAAATTCTGCTCGACAAACAGACAAAATGTAAAAATTGCTAATTTATTATAGATGTGTCACTTTTCATGCCTGTAGACTTCAATTTGCCAAGGGATTCCGTTTTGCATGCAAAATATGGAAATACAAGTAGCAATGCTTCTGCAGTTCTATTTTCGTTCGATTATCTCTCATCTACTTATTGTCTTCATTCATTTTCCTGTTTCTCTGCAACTCATGTTTTTATTTCCCCCTTTCTCATTCAATCCATTTTTGTCAATTTTGTACTTCTGAACAATCCGTTATAAAATCAATCATCTAAAGTTCGTTTTATTCAAAGCCTCATCATATTACATAATATATTTTTACTACTTATAATTTTAACCATTTTTAACTATGCCGTCTCTCTCAATGGCTTCTTCAATTGTAGCTCTTTCGCGTTTCTTCAGAATTCCTGAAATCACTGTTTCAATTACGTGAGGTTTTCATAGTTGCACAACGGCCCAATTGAAGGATAAAATCTGCCTGTCTTACATTTATACTCTTCCATAAGGCCTCCTAATAATTTTTAATTCAGTTCGAATTCGAATCCTCGCATTAAATTATAATTTACTAATTTCTGCGTTATCGGATCACATTTCGGGTAAAGTGAATCTCAAATTTACAAGTTTGAGCTGCTGCCGCCTAAAACTTAGTGGAAAAAGTTCAAAATAACCAGTTACTGCGCTAAATGATAGCGAAACAAGAATGAATTTTAATGCTAGCTTACATGTAAAACCCGTAAAGATCAAAATGTCATAAAGACATACTCGTATAATACTAATTAGTCATTTTGAGACATCAATTATTCAACAAAACAAGAACTGAGACATTATGTAACATAAAACTAAAAAGGACTTAATACATTGACAAAAAAGTAGTTTATGAAATGAAACTCTGTGTACTACATAAAGGTCATGTATGTAGACATGTCTCACAAACGAAATAAAATAGGCTACTATCGCTTTCGGGCCACCTTAGAATATACTACGAGTAGAATATAACAAACTTGCATACTGTACGTATGATAAGAGGCGTCCAAGCGATATCTAAAATATGTGTCTATTACTGTGATCGTATATCGTCAAGCATAGGGTAGTTTATTATTACTACTTGTATTATTAGTTTACTATTACTATATGTATTAAAAGTTGATTATTAAATGCAGTAGTAGTTTACAACCTTATGTACTATCCTTGAATTACTAATTATAATATTAGTTCATTAATTCAAGCTCTATTAGTATATTGCAACATTTTTTACTGTATTATTTTTTACTACTACATGTACACGCATGCAGTATTTTTATTCTTCAGCATTTTTACATGTTCAATATCTATGTGTCGTATAGAATTTGTAAAACTGGGGTTGAATTTTCTGACTAACATCTAGTGTAAAAATAAAACTATAAATAGCAGAAACCTCATAACAATTCTAGCAGTCGCTAATTTAAAACTCATATTTGCGAGATTATAACCGTATTTACAAACGAAAATGATTCATTTTACTGAATAATTGGTCATCAGCATCATCCTCATCATCATTATCATCATCATCATCATCGTGATCATCATCATTGTGGTGTTTTGGACAGAATACAGACCGGCAACATTAGTACATTTATTTAAGTTGTTTGCCAGTGCCATAACTTATTCCTGTGCGAAGCTCCTCTTTTCGAAGTCGCTGGTGATCTTTCTGCGTTAGGCCTTCTTATCTTTTTCTACTCTTTTTTACTTTGACTCCCCTTTCAATTATTTTCAATCTTGGTAAAACTATCTTCAAACATTATCATTAAACGATAGAAACAATATTGCAGTTTTTCAAGGATAACTTAGTTGATTTAGATCAAAATAATAATTTCTTAATGCGTAGGTCGTAAACTGAATGTTGTTGTTGTCAGTGGAGGATTCCGCCCTTACAGAAGAAAGCAATAATCTGCTTGTCAGCGGAACTCTATTCGATATGGATCCTCGTCTGTCGCGTTAGGTCAGGTAACACTTATTTCATAGGGTTAGGCGTAGGCTTTAGGTTCTAAATATGTTTAGTTGCATTCAAAGTCCAGTGTTAGGTTGCACTGATGTGATCTGATTGTTTTCTAGTTTTTATAATTATACATTACGGAAGAAAAATTTAATAAAATCGAAATAACTCAGGAAATTCTACGTAATAAATTTTAACTGGTGTCTGATATCACATTACTGTTATTCAGTCACACTTGAGCGAGCAGTATTGGCTATTTACCTGGCAAATTTGACTCTGAATACATTGAATATTATCTTACGATATTTATTTTATTAGTAAGCGCGCATTTCATTTCGCGCAAAATTTAACGGTCGTTTTCAAAACAAGGAAGCGTTGACCCGAAATAGCAAGATGTAGGAGCGCTGGTCCTCTAATGAGCGATAGAGAAATGATTAATGAGCAAATGAAGTTGGTTTTCTCGGTACAGGAATGAATCAAGATCTCTTAACGATCGTTTAGCACATATAAATGTTTGTGAATGTTATCGTTATCTGCAGAAAGATCGTTCATGATTACAACACGAAAATAGAATAAATGAAATAAAATGGACAGACAATATAGTGTAATACTGACAATGCCAATATAATATTGATTCAATGTGATGATTAGGAGTATTTACAATATAAGTCTTATATTAGAATTACATTTATAATCTTAAAAATTTTGCGTAAGAACATACTGTACATAGCGTTTATATTAAACCAAAATCTAGTATAATTTTAACGTTAGTTCCTTCTTCAATAACTTATCTTTAACGGGGAGAATAGGCTACTGAATTTAAACTTAATTGAATAAATAGTTAGTCAATAGTTAAATAGTCAACATGCAGCCAAATATTTAATAATTATTTACTAACTTAATTAATTATTTATTATATATGAATATTTTCCATTAAATCAAACAAAGCTAATCTAAGATTTCCTTGACGAAAATCACTAAGCATATAAACATAATCTACAATGAAAACAAATGTCCCAGTATTGCTAATCAATTGACCAAAAAAGTAGTTATTAAATTAGAAACGAAAATCAAACAATGGGAATATTGCTAAGATATAGGTGGAGCTTCAGTTTGAATAACAGCTTGATTTTGACAAGTCAAATAATAGACTATTAGTCTCCAAGTATATCGACACCAGCCTTAACCTTCCTGACAGAATGCCGAGTCCGCATGGTCAGGAGCCTGACACTGAATTGATCCCTGGTGTGACTTCCTGATCTATCACTCCGGACTTCAGTCGATTCTGGACTTACAGACCGTCGTGTTCACGCGATATTGCAAGTTGTCTGGCGAAATTCCTATATTTAAACACTGAGAGATTATAATGTCATTATTTTGTTTTGGATTTCAAGTGCTTTCATGATTGACATTTTCTTAGGTCTACGGCTTATAGTCAACCATAACCATTTACCTTCATCTATCAGAGAAGTTGATTTATTAACAACAAAGCTGTAGAACGTCAGACACCCACAAATATAGCCCGTATGAAATGTTCAACTTCTGTCGATATTTTAAGATCTATTGAAGATTTTGTCGTCCGTGGTTAATCAATTCAGGATTTGCCAAAAAATCGTCAACAACTTTATGGTTTCATTTCTCTTCAACCCACTCACCAGCCAATCAAAATAGACTCCAGAGCTTAGCCTAGTCCTAGCCGAGTCTCAATAGCTAGTTATAAATATTCAATAGAAACATGTCACATAGGGTAGGCATTTAATTTTTGTCACTTCTACACACACACACAAACACAAAACACACACACACACACACACACACATATATATATATATGTATGTATATATATATATATATATATATATATATATATATATATATATATATATATATATATATATATATATGCAGGGTGGTCCAGAATAAATGAAACTACTTTGAAGGCTAATAACTTTTACAAATTTTATCCAAACGTCTTACTTATAGATTAAGTTAAAGAAAATTCTTGCTAAATATTTAAGAGACACTATTACACATGTTTGAGAAATTATCATTAGTCGCCGATATGTCATTTTCAATAAAATTGCTTGAAAACTCAAAATCAAGAATTCAAGATTATGCATTAGGCCTTAACAATTTCAAATAACGCATTGTAGTTTCTATCAATGTCCTAAATGAAATGAGTATTAATTGAACAAATGTTCAATGTGTCCACCAGTGCCCAAAAAAATTCATTCACCCGCTGGGACCACTGATCAATTGCCGAGTTCACGAGTGTCAGACTGATCTCAGCCCAACGGAGGACAATAACTCGTTTCAAATGTTTAACGTCGTGAATCGGTTCATGATAGACTAATTGCTGAAGACAATAGTAAACGATCGAATAGTAAATCAGGGGGGGGGCTATTAGGTGTCCAGTTCTACGGTTCAATAAACCCTGGTAGGTTTACTTTCATACAGGCGATCATATGACATGAAGAGACATATCAGCGACTAATGATAGTTTCTCAAACATGTGTAATAGTATCTCTTAGATATGCAGCCAATTAATAGAAAGGAGAATTTCCTTTAATCTAATGTATCAAGTACGAAGTTTGGATAAAAATTGTCAAAGTTATTAGCCTTCAAAGTAGTTTCATTTATCATGTACACCCCTGTATATATATATATATATATATATATATATATATATATATATATATATATATATATATATATATATATATATACATGTATATATATGTATACTTATATTTACATGTATACATATATATATAATATACATGTTTGTATTTCTACTATTCTGAAAGTTTTGAAACCTCTTCGTGCAAAAGGTGCTTTCTCGTGTAGAGTCCGGGTTACTGAATAGGACACCAACCCTAAGCAGCACATGTCGTAAGAGGCGACAAAACAATAAGCAGAGGAATGGAACATGAAATCATTTGAGAAGACAATATTCCTAGCAATAAGCTATAGTAAAGTGTGGATAAAGACTAGCCTTTTGTGAAGGGATTAATAATTGGTAGATGGAGTGCTCTTTATGGAACGTGAAAACAGACTGTGAATAGGAATATGTGCCTTGGACCAGCCACTTAATAGAACACAAGAATGAGTGAGTACAATCTTAGTACAATATTATCTGCACTATCTTATCGTCGTAGCCGTGTTTACTTCAAGCGCCTGTTAAGAACCCAAACAGTCTTCGGTTGGTCTATGTACATACTCAAATATATCCGGATTCAACACTTCCAGAAATGGATTATTGTTTCATACAACTCGGCAATTGTTTCTGAGAATTAAGACTTAGTACGAATAAACAACTTTATGAGAATAGAATGGTTGAATTTCATCATAAAGTTGAATCTTGTATGCGCTGCAGTGGTTAATGTGGGCGGAGGTTGTAGAGGAGGAATTCAGTTCAACTAGCTCTCACTTTTCTCTAACGAGCTCCTCTGCTAGAGCCCACATTGCAGACACTTTCGTTCCATGTATAATGGAAGAATTTTGACAGTTGCACTAGCTCTCAATCCCCACTTTAATTTAATGGTTTATAAATAAATAACTTCAATTGTTTTATTCTGACTCATATTATTAAATTGTATGTATTTATTCCTGTTATTCGCACAAGTTTATATTTCAGAAAATAAATCCAGTGACTTTCACGCACTTCCTGTACGAGAGTCACAGAGTGCAAAGAAGCAAAGTTAAAACCTCAGGTCAATGTCCTAGAGTTCATATATTGTTTGCCATGATGATGGACAACTTACAGCTCTTGAATATATGACTTCGAGATACCGCAGTCATTCTGCGAGTCAATCTAGCTTAAAGGCTGCAATCATAGATATATAAGAAATGTTATTAATACTTCCATACCTGCAATCATTTTGAAGATTTAACGAGGAAGAACTAACGCAATCGATATTCTGCTTTATTTATTTATTTGTTTTTCACACGCATTACACACGAGGTACATGACAAATTTTAAACAACAGAAGAGAAAAGCGCATGATCGGAAATAAAGTCCTTGTTGAGGCATTTTATTACGAGAAAATAAATTGTAGGAACCAAATTGTGCACACATAAAATATGTACCAGATAAATTCGTCAAATTATGCTTGTACCGATTTGCCCTATAAACAGTTGAGAGTTTGGTAAATATAAATAAAATTATAGTAAATTATGTGAAATTACTATTAAAGGTACTTAGATATCATTTTCAAATAAAGCTCGAATATATTTTAGATGATTTAGAAAAAAATATAAAACAACATAATAACTAACTTGGAACAAATAGTACGAGAACAATATTAAGTTACAATGTATATGAAAGCAATCTAATAGTTAATTATTTTGTAAGAGGTGATTAAATCTGATTTATTATTCGACGAGGTTCAAGTGGTTCGGCATCTAGTATTTTTAATCTATATATGAAGGTAAGGATTTTCCTTTAGTCCAAAAAGTCGCATGGCAAATCATACTTGCACTGATTCAATGAATTCAATATGTTTCTTTCTATAGGCTGACCAAGGATTTGAACAATACTCTAATATAGAGCGGATAAAACCTGTAAAAGCTTCAAACAGCAGGATTTTATCCTTTTATTTGAAAGAATTAAGTACAATTGTCGCCTTTCTGAGCGCCTTGTTACACAGGAACTGGATATACAAGGAAAAGGCAAGATCCTGTGAAAATCGGACTCCTAAGTCAATCATCTTATTCACTTCTATCAAGGAGACTGACCCTAGTTGGTTTTAATTTGTAACAGATCGAAATTAACTGAAAATCTAAAGTGCCAGCATAAATGTAAATAGAACTGTATGTAAGGTATGCCTTCTTTTAATTTACCGTACATGTAGGGATCTGTGGCATATGCACTTATATGTAAATATTAACGCGGGTGTCTAGAATAGACACTAGACAATAAATTAAATTAAATTATGTTGCACCCACGGTGCAAGAAACCAACTAGCTCATCTCAGTCTTTTGCCAGTGAATGTTCGAATTTTACTCTCAGATCAGCTCTGCTCAGAATTGAGTGATAGGTGGAAATCTTTGAGTGAGAAGGTTGTGAATGCGGTGTCAGTGAATAATTTTAAAAAATCTGGATGTTGTAATCAAGTATGATCATAGGGGATTGAAATAAGCCCTTGGCTTTCTTCAATTTTTCCTGCTATCTAAGTTTGAAGAAAGAATGGAATAACGAAAGATGGTTAGCAGTTATTATTAACAACGAAAACTTATATAGCAGTGTCATGGCCGAACTCGATCTTCGAGATTAATTTACGGAAAGAGTTAATAGTAATAATAAGCTAAATAAAAATTACATTTAAATTAATATCTAAATTGGTAAAAAAAATGTCTACAAAGTTCTAGTAATTCTGGTAATTCTGATCACAGGACCTCAGCAACCGTCACTTAAAATTATGACACCTAGAGCACTCACTCATTGAGTCATTCTGTAATTTTAACACTCTGGGATTAAGTTTTGACAGTCAAGTTGTAAGCCCTACTTTTACCAGTCAAGCCTATCATTAGCTAACATCCATCTTGATCGCCGGTTGATCAGGTTTTAACATTTGAGCCATTCACGAGATGGCGAGATATATTTTAATTTTACAAAGTTACTGAAATTAAATTCAGCAAAATCCATCTTTAATTTAAGAGTCAAAGAAGTTTCGTCGACTGTGTCACGAAGGTCTCACATAACGAATCAGATTTTATTAATTCAACGCCATTGTGAAATCTATTCAAAATAGGACGTTATAGAAAGATCGTCAGTAATTACACTTTATTCAAGTTTTCTCTTTGGCAATATTTATTGTACTTACAAAAATGGCTGATTTTAGATGTCTAGTAGCCTATAGGCCTATAGAATTTATTCCAATTTCCCAGTTCAGATAGAGAGAGAGATAGAGAGAGAGAGAGAGAAAACAAGAGAATATGTTCATTAGATCAAAAAACAACATATACCATACACAATGAAAACAAGCACACGGAATTAGGCACTTGTATCCTAGAACTTTAGACTAACATTTAAATCCTGAGGTTGATTGCCTAACCGATTTGGAAATGGTTAATTAACAAATGCGTAACGACACTAACGGATGTTGAAAAACTAATGATATTTAAAATCAAAATTATATATTATTCATCCATCTTTGTCGATCTCTTTAATGCTTTGTAACTGTTCTTCTAGTATATTCTCTCTCTATCTCTCTCTAGCTCTCAATTTCTCTTTAATCCATTTTCATTTTCAAATCAAATCATTTTATTGCAAACATAGGCCTATACAAGTCCATATAAAAAGGAAAAACCTAAACTAACAAGAAAATATAATAAACAGAATTATTAATAAACGGATATACAAATAATGTTATATTATTCAGATATTAGTTGATTTAGATAACTACTTATTAAATTATTGCTCCTATTGTAATAGTAACTTACCAGTTCATGATAACATATTACGCAAAAGAACTTTTACCCTGTAATCGGAAGAAATTTGGAACTGGTAGAATAAGTAATTAGAATTGTAATTAGAAATAGTAGGCCTACTTAGAAATCTTCTAACAATTAGAAAATTGGCATATGTGGAAGATCGGCTTCATTTGAGGAATGGTATCAAAGGAAGATGAAGCATAGATAAAGTAGAAGAGTTAAAGAAGTAAATTAATAAATTAAATAATTGAATACTTAATTTAAGTACCGAGACCATCACGAAAACCTTCATTCTGCTAGTACCCTTCCTTTTAACTGATTACCGGGATTTTGTCTCGCACCGCTTATCACTCTGATTATCGGGTTTCATTTGGTTCCACAGTGTTCAATGTTGACATGTTGTCATGGATAACAGTAGAGCACTCTAATCGTATTGTTGTTATTGTTGTTGAGCTTATAAAATATAAGTGTCTTCAAAATTAGCAGAGAATGTGTAGTTTTGTACATTGCACCACAGGAAGCCAATAAGATTGTGAAATATATTTGCTCCATAGGAAGTACTCACAACAATAACTAGACATCAACCATTACCTCATTATCCAGTATGGCCTGAGTTAAATTGTAAGTTAATAAAATTAGTTAATTTATTACTTTTTTGTTAATATGATTTTCGTTGATGGATATAGAATAAATTGATTAAGATTAATTTATTTGTGAAAATAAAAAAATGATATCACTCTTTGGTAAATACATTTATCAATTAACTGCCTAAACTTAAAGATTGCTTTGTTTGAATCCATATTATCAATACGATAAGCGCTTTTCGTATTTATCACTACTGCCGATTGACAGATTTGATTAAACAAGTGGTCATCGACGACTCTAATTTCATGTTATGCTAAACAGGCTGTGTGTTAACTACGCTCAGGGTGGTGCCTCACTTCGTTGTTGCAGCATGTGATGATGGTTTATGATGCTAATAGCTGGTTACACTAGAGGCGACATCTTGCTAACCGATCATTAGCTACATGTGAGGCGATGACACGAGTAGATGCTGCTGGCGTCCCTGTTAGCGTGGTTAGATATCGCCACCGTCATTGTTAATAAACGACATGCCATCTAACCTTCCATCATCATCAACAGTTCTAGCCGCTCTGATTTAGATACGTAGTTTAATTAAATATCGTCGTGAGACGAGTACTTGTACATATGAAAGAGCGGAATAAAAGTGGTCAAACAGAATAAAACTGGTAAGATTAACTGGCTCGAAAATAGACTAAACGGCGTTTTGACTATTATACTATTAAGAGACTAAGAATTCAAATAAGATCTCGTTATATAAAATAACACTCATTATTCATTTCCTTATGCTCTCTCCTCTCTCTCTCTCTCTCTTTCCCTCTCCATCTCTCTCCCTCCCTCTCTCTCTCTCTCTCTCTCTCTCTCTCTCTCTCTCTCTCTGTGTGTTGTGTGTGTATCATAATTCAATGAAATGCATTCATGTCATTATGATCACATATCAGGGACGTCTTACCGCCCCAGACAACATAAATAAAATCTGTTGATTCAGCATTGTACAGGTAAAATTTCGCAAGTGTAGAGAGTTATTGTTACGACAAAATGAAAGATAATGTAAAAGAATATACTTTATTTGCAGAATCAGAGAGAGTAACATTTACTATAGTTTATTCATCATAAAATTTAGGCAATACCACAGTAGTTTATAATTTACTAATTATTATCTGATAATTTGCTAATTATAAACTGTTAAACTGAACATTTACATGTACTAATTATAAACTGGAATCTGTGATATCGGGAACGGGCAAAAACCATGGTCGACATATTGAATATGCTTGGTTAAACCAGTCCATATAGCCCATCATTAGTGAAACCTTATCATCAGTGGCACCTTATCATTAATGGCACCTTATCATCAGTGGTACTTCGTCATCAGTGCCACCTCGTAGCTCTTCCTCTTATTGGCACACTGAGCAGCTCTTAATGCAGTGCCACCTCGTAGCTCTTCCTCTTCGTGGCACACTGAATAGCACTTAATGCACTGCCACCTCGTAGCTGTTCCTCTTAGTGGCACACAGAGCAGCACTTAATGGAAGCACAAACTTGATTAATCGTCTACTGTCAACAACTATCATGATGACGAGACTCGGACGCTGATTGATCTCTATTAAGAGTTGAACGGATAAATGGAGATATAAAATTGAAATACAATGGCCACTGGCATACAAGCACTTAACGGTTTGTTTCCCGATGCTCTCGTTATTGCAGAGTGTTTGAATAGAGACAAATCAGACAACGTCTGCCATAATTGAGTGTTATTTTAATGAGAGTAATAATTTATTTCTGTTTTTGATTTGATGCATGCTCTCTTCATTATACTTCTACCATTAGTCTCATAATAAATTGTATTAATATATTGGATACTCTTTCACAAAGTGATCCATAATTTGCTACAGAGAACAACACGGGCACCCAGGAGAGCATAACAAGGGCACCCAGCAGAGTACCATACGGGCACCCAACAGAGCACCACACGAGCACCCAGCAGAGCAACACACGAGCACCCAGCAGAACACCACACGAGCACCCAGCAGAGCACAACACGGGCACCCAGCAGAGCACCACACGAGCACCCAGCAGAGCACCACACGAGCACCCAGCAGAACACCACACGGGTGACACGGGCACCCACAGAGCACCACATGGGCACTCAACAAGTCTTGTCAGACCTCACCTATACTTGAGCGTTGCACATCATCCCCAACCCTTGCGAAGTTGCTTCAACATAACTCAGTTACGCCGAAGAAATTTTGCGTTACAACTTACAATGGTTTGAATATTCACTAGTGCTTTGCAGTATAAATTTATATCAAACTTTAACCAGCGAATATAATATATAGTCTTCACAGAAGTTAAATTCCGATTGAACTGTAGAATCCACAAGGATATAAAAGTGCTTTTCCAAACATAACGACAGGAAATCTGAGTATAGGCGCAAACATCATAAAAGCTTTTCCTTTGACTATTTCATTACGAGTGCATCAGGTCTGTTGAGCTAAGTGCTGGAAGCTAGATCAATCGTTGTTATTATGGTCAATGGATTCAACAGCCGATGACATCTTTAATGCGGATACTAAAAGTCTGCCGAACATCAATCACGTGATGCTCTCTCGCAAATGTCATAATCTTAGGTAAAGGTATCGCTTTCTTTGTTTGCATAGAACTCTTTCCACGACGAGTCAGCCTCTTCTGTTCGACTAAACAACCTCGCATTTCCTTTTCCCTAATTCATAATGGGATCCTCGCAATTTGTATTGTACGGCAACTACCTGTAATATTGTTCCGCCAACAGATAATCTTTACAAAGCGTAAATCCTCTGTCCGATTGTACATCCGGTTTAAGTCTGTTTGCCAAGTCGATTCCTGCTTTCTTCTAAATGCACTCGTCACGAGCGAGCGAGCCTTAAGACAAAGCTGCGGATTGGTCGAGAAGCACTTGTGTCGGCGATACAGATAAGGGACGCACGCGGATTGGCGGGCGCTATTAGTAACGAGTGTTGTGGATGAGGTCGACAAAGCTAAATTAAAGCTAAAAGCGCTATTAATTAGCGCTCGGCGCAATCCATCCAGGACTCGAGTCCCGCTTTTGATGGTCTAACGAGATAATCGACTCGACTTGTAGCCGAAACAATCGTGGATCCTATATTTACCTTGTAAACTGTTTTAAACGTTTTCAGCCTATAGCATGAAGATGCATTGCTTGATTTAGGGTTGGATTTAGGATTAGGTGTTGAGTTTATGGCTGGATATTCAGTCGAACTCGAGTTCGGGTTTCAGTCAAATCAGACTCCGGTGACTCTGTGAAGGTAGCTTTCAGGTGTGGCGGCAGACTTTATACATTTGTCTACACAACAACAACAACAACAACAACACCAGTGCAATTAGAGTGCTACTGTTGTCCATGACAAGATCGATCACTATGGAACCCCAAATAAAAACCAATGAGAAGAGTGAGGGTCCATAAACGGTGCGAGCCAAAATCCGGGTATTCAGTACAAGGAAGGGTACTAGAGGAATGGAGATTTACGTGTTGGTCTGAGTTCGTGGACCTTTGGTGGATAAGAAAAATCAAAGAGAAAGGCTTTCAACCGCCTATGAAACTGTTCGTAAAGTACGAAAGGCTGATCAGGAGTAGATGAGGGGTGCGTAGAGTATAAGGAAGAGAATTTTAGATCTGTGGGGCAGCATGCTGAAAGAGAGCCTAGACAGACTACTACGTGAAGGAATGCTCGGGTTCTCTGTAATTTACTCTGCATTGGTACACACGTCGTCTTACTTGCTACACTCATACACTCTTTAATTATACATTAATTATTATATTAAATTATTAATAATTATAACAGTAAATTATTTGTTGAATTATAATTAGTTTATTTGCTGATTCTCTCTAGTGTAATGAGTCAAATAGCTAAATTGTATATTTTTCTCAAATTCTACAACTGTAAAAAACATGTTATGAACTTTTTGCTTCTAGTGTTTCGCTAAATATGCAATGGGTTTGCAAACCTCATTTACTAAGTTTTTGTCTGTAAAATTTATTTGCGATTCGATGGTTGTTGGCGACACTTTCAAAGTTTGCGACACTAAGCCCAAATAGAGCCTGATATGAATATGCAGTACTATATATATTTTTTCTTTTTCTACATATACATGTATAGCCGCAATTCATATTACTTTCATTTGTAGCTAGTGACTGTCTTGCTTAATGTTATGCTAGACTCTGTGTCTTAATCAATCTTTAAAATACTTACAATATTTAACTTTTGATCGATTTTATCACAACATTGAGTTATAGCAATTCGTCGTATATAGGATCCTCGATTCAGTTATAGCAGAAATCAACGTGCCCGCCGGATGCCAAACCGGGACCTGTGTAAATACATTACAGTGGCAAATGAAGGAATATAAATTGTGCGAGATTGATCTAAAGTATGGTAACTTGTTTACTGGAAATGAAGGTCGTTTTAACTAATTATGACTTCTCTTATTGGATTCCTGCTCTAATTAAAGCATCACTCAGAGACTGTATTGACAAGATGTAATGCCTGACTGACTGCTAATGCAGTAATGCAGCTTGAAAGAGAGATATTACGGAACATTATAATAACAGTCTGTAAGAATTAACAAAATTAATTCGCATAATATATTTTAATTAAATTTAAATATTTATAGTTTTAAATTCATTTGCTTAAAATGTAGACAAATACATCTTTGTTAATTATTTTCAGGAGTTTTTTAAAGTCTCTCTTTGCATTTTCAATAATCTCTATCTGGAAAATATTTATGTTCATCGCTTTTAATTAATCTCGCACAATTTATATTCCTTCATACAGAATCTTTGTGTGATTTTCTGTTGAGACCTTCCTATAATTATTCTCGGGTGATGAAGTGATCTCAAAAGCACACAGTAATCGTGCTTTCTATTATTAATCACAATTATGTGAAATATTTAAAATAATTTACGATACATTTCTGCATCTGGAAATGACTCAAGGGCGGATGAGACTGAGACACTAATTCATCTGTTGCTCATAGCTAGGTCTGTAGCAAATAGTTTCGGGGGTTTTCGTAACTGAAACTGTTCTACTTTAAACACCTCAACTGTAGTAAGACATTTAAAATTTTTAATAAGGCAAGTATATATAGCGAAAAATATTAGCTGGTCGAAATAGTTTTGTCACTTTTTTTGAATTAGTTTTTGTTTTTCGTATAAAAACATGTCTGAACTAGAGGAAACAATTGAGGCCCTGAATGAACGACTGAATGAAGGAATGAACTAATAAATGAATATGATGAACGAATGAATTGATAAACTTATGGTGATAGCTATTGTTAATATATGATTTCACATGGAAAGGATAATAACCTGACAGGAACATGTAAAGCAATCTCGAAGACCGGACATGTGCACCGGCCATGACACCGCAACTGAAATTGACGGAGGTTATTACTATATTTTTTAATTTTTATTACTCTGGGCTGTATAGGGACCTTGAGTAAAAATAAAGTAAAAGAAAGATAGATTAAATTAAATTAAAGGAAGATAAAAAGGAAATATTAAAAATAATTCCTTTACGCTCTTGGAGGCAGCATTCGCCAATGTGCTTTATTTCATAAATTATAATAATTATTCTTTTATTATTATTATTATGTTATATTATTATTATTATTTATTATTATTATTATTATTATTATTATTATTATTATTCAATCTTCTTAAACCTCTCTCTAGCCAATTAGTTTCTCAGTATAAAATTAAATATTTCCATATTTACTGACTTCCCCTATTGCTGAAATAGTATAATTAATTTGTCACTATTGTAAAAATATAACAATAAAACTTAAATTGTGAGAAAGAGATTGAGCAGAATTGGCTTTTAGAGTTTATTTAAAATTTAGGTTTAGTTTGTTGATGCTATTCAAAGACTATCGAAGAATATCTAGTTGCGAATCTATCACTGTAGATGGAAGTTCGTATTTCATCTGCATGAATATTCTGTCAAAAAGTACTGAAGTTAAACTTGTCAAAGTCCTTTAACCATATAATAATTGACACATAGAAAATAAGTACAGCTTTCCTAGGACAATTTATTTTGAAATATATCGAACAAAGCAAAACCAAATCTCTGATGCATATTCCGAAGATCTCTTTGACACTTCCCAACTTCTATTTCTCCAGTTCCACAGTCAGGAATCGATCAGCAGCCGCTCTGAAAGCTCCATTGTCACTTATGACGAGAGAATGACAAACAATTTGTCGACAGGGCTTGATATGGAGTAGTTACAGGTGAATAGGTTCGTCAGAGTGCTTGCATCAATTGATCGGGATGAACGTGGCATCGTGTACATCGATTGTCCTCTTTATTTATGATGCCCAGCAAGTACTGTATACGTTGTTCAAAATTTTAACTGGGGATGTGAAAATGGAGGCGAGAAGGGATTATGGGTGCATTCTAATAAATTTCCTAGAAATGTAAAATATTAAAACAAATCGAATCTATTTATGAAGATTTAGCGTTCGCATTTAACCGGAAGGAGTTGTGTGGAACGTCAAATCATTGAGAGGGCAAATGTTTCCTTTCTATTTATATTACGGTCAAACTTCTCATCTCACTTCCTCCCTGTGTGCTTAGGACCCTCCTCCCACTTTCCACCAGTCAGCCTAGGATCCTCTGATAAATGTAATGTTACCTTGTTGAATGGACCACTCAATGGCTTGCGGTTCGTTTGACTGAACACTGAATGGGATCATGACACTGCGCGCTTTAATGAAGTAAATGTTGTTGTAATTAGAAGATATTAAGCTTTGGACAGGTCGGCTTCCAATCAATGCCTGCTTTTCATAATAAAACTACGCGGCCATTTAACAATGTGCATATCATTATACTTTACTGATTCAACTGCCGTTGTTTCACCGATACATTAACTTCAATACAACTGTCAATTGGTACAGACAATAATGTCGATCGTGCACTCAGTAAATCACTCGTCATTTTCTCCTACATCTCCTGCTATGTGGAAGTACGTAAATGTAGGATTTTCAGAGATGCATTTTAAGTACTACACCCAACACTTATCTAAGCACTTCAGATATTTTTGTTAAGACGTTCTACGAGTATATGCAGCCGAAGAATGGATGGCAATATTATGGTCATCACTGTACACTGAGAATCTGAGATCGAAGGAAACCACCAACATTATGAACAAATACTGAGTCAGGAAGAACTCTATCAATCAATGTCGGTTTAAAGCCCATTTCCGCACCGTAAGATGATGATGAAAACGTTATAAACAGATGAGAATTTGTTTTAATAATGTTACCCGTCATAAGTCGTAAAATTGAGTAACATTACGCTAATTCAATGGGATCAACTTCGTAAATAATCTGAAAAATGCGTTAACCCCAGTGGATGAGTGTAATAAACACAGTGTCTGAGTGTAATAAACACAATGGTTGAGTGAAATAACCACAGTGGATTAGTGTAATAACCACAGTGGCTTAGTGTAATATCCACAGTGGCGGAGTGTAACAAAATGTGGTTTAGTGTAATGAATTTTTAAATTTAATTTCAGAAAGATAACATTCGAAAAATTGAATAGCAAGCCTAGTCAAGTTCCCTACACTTACTAAAGTGCGCTAGAGATAACAAATGTCACATTCAAATTTATTGAATTCCTTCGTACTTTTGAAAAACATTTGAAAATTAGTAATCTCTCAACGGATGAATTTCAACAGATTCTTTGACATTTGCAACTTTATTCGCATCATAACTTGTAACAATTGTTTTACTATTACCTTGAATCGATCGCAATCTCTGACAAGTAAAGTACAATCAAGTTACTTTTCTTTCAAGTTTTCAATACGAATAAACAAAAGACATGTGAATTTTAAATAGTCGCTATTTAGCATAAGCGACCATATCGACCATTTCGTCTTCATTGGCCCGGGTTTTAATGTTTCAAATTCTAACAAGCCGAACGTGTTTCAGTATACGCTTACGATATCAATGATTCTATTGTACAAATTCAAATCGAAGGAAGAATTGGAATTGGCTTTCAATTCATACCAGACCTCCTACGTGCAATAGATTTTACCAATTAATAATTTCTACATATTCACAGTGCAGGCATTGAACTGATTGCGTTTCAAAATATAATAATTGTAACTTAACTAGGATAAACTTCCATTACTGAGAAGTAGGCCAATTATTCTACTTCGAAGGGTTAATTTCTAATCATTTTCTCTCGTCATTCTAGTTTGCAAAATATTGAAACTCCGTTTTGCGGCAGTTTTGGCTTACGTTCCAGGTTTTAATTTCTTCTGTTCAACATGATATGGTCGGATTGGTTCAGTTATTTAATTTTGTCAAAAAGCCAAAGCTAATGTCAATGTCAGCTTCTTCACTCGAAAACGATGTCAGTGACTGGCGAGCCAAGGATTTGAAACCCGCACATACTGATCAGCGGTCGAATATCTTACAGCTACTTATTGTCTTTAATATCTAGAACTTCGTTAAGAATATTATAATCATTTTTTTCACATTCAGAATGCACAACAACCACTGCAAAAACATAGCAATGAACAGATTATCAGGTTTGACACCCTACTTGTTGGCAATTCAAATTGCGAAAGAAGATTTTAATTGTGTATGATAATTAACAAGTTGTAGCAAATGAGGAGATGGATTGCATGATTCTGCGACAGGATATTCATATGAGATATTTCTTGAGCAGTCAATCAAATTACCATTCCTAGAAATTGAGACCACACCACTCCATAACAGCCAATCACGTGACACAATCCAGTTTGGACACACCCACAGAATGAGCATAGACATGAATAGAGACAGAGACACAGATATTGGTTAATACAAATATGACAAGGCGAGCGAGATAAGACAATAAGCTCCATTAGCCAAAATATAATCACGCAGTAATCACTGCATGAGTAAGAATTGAACACATAGTGTCTGACATTCGTGCTGTGATCATCTACATCTAAACTTACTTTTCCTGCTTGGTACTAAATCTTATTTTACTAGGTTCAGAAACGATATCATAATTTTAACTTTAACTTATGATTATATATAGAAATGCAGTCAATTTAATTTAATCAGTTAAACATATTCGTAAAGTCTATAGTTGGTTGGACGTCTGGAGACTACAGACATAGACGGTGTAAATCTCATATGGCCTAACTACTATCGACTTGCCATGGAGACTTGCAAGCTAATGTAGGCTGAGGTTAACTTCTTTATACTGTACGTATCACAAGAAATATTGTAAAGATGGTACTGCGGAAATTCGAACCAAATATACCATGCTTCTCGGTCTAACACTCTAACATGTTATTCATTCCACTATCCAACTGGAACAACTAATGCAATGCGCCAGACATTTCCTACTAAGTATTAAATAAAGTACTTGTATCAACTAATGTCGGTCTATAATTAAAATTATTACTTTAGTAATTAATCATTTGTCAGTCAAGTATTTAAGTCGTTCGCTAAAGCATTTAGATTTGTCAAAGTGTAGAGTATCAAATTTAGGACCTCAAGAAATCATTAAAAGATATAACTTGATGACGATTTTTATAAATTCTTATATCAAATTCAAATGTAAAACGAAAATAATGTAACAGCAGCACATAAATCGACTTGTAGCATATTCAGATTAGATAGACAAAGTGATTAACATCTACTAAATTATTTTCTCAATCCTTTAAGTTTGCTACAATAGATGTCATACAGATCATCAGAACATCATCAACTTACAAAATGTAGCCATTTCTTTGAATTTAACCCATACTTATTTCATTCCTTCAGATACAACATGAAGTCGTTTGGATTTACGGTAGAAAATATTCTACAGGAATCAATTGCTTCGAATTCGGCTTTAGTACAAAACCAAAGCAGTGAAATCACACTCATCGAAGTCTCAAGTTCTGAATCTCACAATGAATCCACCAGGACAAAGTGTAGTGCTTCTCTTCCACTCTCTGTCACTCCAAATCTTTTCTGCTGGAGCTCCGCAACAGAATCTGAAGAGAAGGACATCAGTAGCAGACAACCATCTGCGCATTACGATGCACCAGTAGCGGAATCTATAAATGAAGTTTCTGATTATTTCAAAAGGGAGTCCAATAAATTAATTCCTGACAGTTCTTTTAAAAATGTTAAGTTAACCAACCCCGGAAAATCTAACAGTGAGGATGTTCATGGTAGGATTGGTTACAATAGGGGAAAAGAGGAAGGGATGGAAGGAATGGAGGAAGAGATGAGGATCTATAGGATGATTCAGATTCAGAGGATGCAGCAATCATCTGCGCATGCGCTGTCCGGTTAGCTGTTGAATTTTTAAAGTTTAAATTATATAAATTATTATATTTACTCTGTATGTCATGTATCCTGTTTTACCCGTGTTGTGTCCGAGTTGTTTGAAAAATTGACCAACCGGTGACTGCAGGTGTCATAGAAGGCGACTAAAGCACTAAGATCCATACCAACGTCAGAAAGGGCATTCGGTTGGTGAGCGCATAGGCTCCAGAAATTGCTGCAAAAATTTAAACGAATGGAAAAGTCTCAAATAGGGGATTGGCTGGTGGTGTGGTGTAGGACAGAGAGGATTTGAGACAGTCTGTTCATATCCTGACCCTAGTTAATCTGAGATTCAAGGGGAGATGATGATAATGATGATGACGCTGCATGTCAAGAGAAGTATGAGCAAATATTGCTGTTCTTGAAAATGATTAGAGACTTCAACGACGAAGAGGATGACGATGATGATAACGATGATGATAATGATGATGATGATGATGATGATTATAATGATGATGATAATGATGATGATGATATGATGATGAAGATGATGATGACCATGATGATGACGATGACGACAACGACAATGTACATGTAGGTTCAAGGTATATATTCGAAGAACTGATGTCAAGGTATCCGCGGCATTTTGAAGTCACAATATATTCATCTCTCTTTCTCTCTCTCTCTCTTTCACTCTCTCTCTCTTAATTCACAGCCTACTGGCAGGTCCATGGTATATAACGCCTCGACTCTTCTTTGTCTTCCGCTTTCCTCATCATGTCCGCAAATGAGTGGATCTTTAAATCATCTAACTTACCTAATCTCAGCCTGCCTCTATTTCCTTCCAGTCTGCCTTCTATTACCTCTCATAATAGACTTCCCCCTTAGTCTATTAAAAGAGGTCATAGATTAATTATACAAATTGATAATATCATGTATATATATATATATATATATATATATATATATATATATATATATATATGAAGCTGGAGAAGGTAAGGTTAACGTCAGTTTCCTCATTCGAAAGCGATGTCAGTGATTGGCTAGCAAAGGATTTGAACCCCGAACCAACTAATCCGCGGTCCAGTATCTTACCGACTTCGCTATTGGCTTCAGCCGATGTATATACAGCTACTCTATTTACAAGTCTATATACGGTATATATATATATATATATATATATATATATATATATCTTCTTCTTCTTCAGTGCACGGCCAAGAGGCAGGTTCAAGGTACATATTCATACTCAAAGTCTGTCTTCTCGCTTCATAAGAGCACTCCTTAGATCTACAAATTAATCCCTTCACAATGTCTATGCCTTATCCATACCTTATGTAGCCTATAGCTTGGGAAAAATATGGCTTCTGAGGTGGTTTCCCGTTGCCTTCCTCAGGTGGATTAATTACCATTTAACCCTGGGGGAAAATATTTCATGGTGAGGTGGGTCCCCTCTTTCCATCCTCAGTTCCTGCCTTTAGTCGCCTCTTACGTACACGCGGCAGATTGTTTGCGGTTGCCTTATTCTGAAGTGGTCCAACCACACCCGAGCACAACACGGGGATATATATATATATATATATATATATATATATATATATATATATATACGGAGAGAGAAAGAGAGAGAGAGAGAGAGAGAGAGAGAGAGAGAGACAGAGAGAGAGAGAGAGAGAGACAGAGAGAGAGAGAGTCTATACGTTTGTGTATCATAGTTTAAGTTTATCAGCATATCAGCATATCTCTAACAGTGCAGAATAATTTAATATAAATAATGTACATGGTGAGTAGAAAGATGTATAATGTTTTCATATATCAGGTTATTGTCAATATTGTCATACCAAATTATACCAGTTACTTAAGGACTAAATGGTTTGTGGTGGTATATTAGCAATAGCTTGAGATATGTATTCAGTTTTTACTCACACTGTATTATACGACGTATTTATATACGTCGTATAGTCGTCAAATACAGCGTGCTTAGATGAAATATGTAAATGTAAGAATGAAACATCCAATTTTACGTCTTAATAGCGTAGGGGTAACGTCATGAAGTTTTAAATTACAGATCCTGAGTTGAATTGAACTCTCGTGCATGGTTTCGATTCCCGGCCGCGCTGATCTGAGAGCAAAATCACGGATTCACTGGACTGGTTGTACGGAAAATGGATAAAAATGGCCTAACGGTTTAAACATGTGGTATTAAAAAGTTATAGATATCAACATAGTTGATTAATTCACATTAGTGCGTGTATACTTTTACTTTTTACGACCTATAACATACAACATGATCATACATACAGTATGTTTACAAGAATATTTATATCGTTATTATTTTAGCGTTTGCCCAGATGAAGTACGGAAGAGATTTCACACAGGGATTCGGACGTTCACTTGGAAATTCTGATGTCTTTTCTCATCTTCTGCGCTACACTCATCCAAGAATTCCGCTACCATTCCAACTGTTATCCCAATTCTCACCTCAACCGTTAAGCTATGACAAAATTAATGAGGAAAATGGATATCTTCCAACCAGTGAAGATGACATCCGTGATGACATCACAGACGATCTTGATGCGATAAGCGATACCGGATCAAATAACATTGAAGCAGATGCAATGAATAGATCAAGCTTGTCAGAACACAGTAGAGATGGAAGCGCTGATGGGACCTCAAACAAGAAGAAACGTCGAGTTTTATTCTCGAAGTCCCAAACGTTTGAATTAGAAAGACGATTTCGTCAGCAAAGATACCTCTCAGCCCCAGAGAGAGAACATCTGGCCAGCATCCTACGTCTCTCTCCAACACAAGTCAAGATATGGTTTCAGAACCACCGCTACAAGCTGAAGAAGGCTCGTCAGGAGCGAGGACTGGACATGACACCCCTGCCGGCCCCTCGCCGTGTGGCCGTCCCGGTGCTGGTCCGGGACGGGAAACCATGCAACCCACCGGGTGAAGGGACGAAACATTCCGGTAGAGAAGGAAAACAAGCAAGAGTGTTTAACAAAGATGAGGAGAGTAATGTACAAGATAGTAAATGCATTGCCACTAATGAATTCAATGACTCAATGAAACTCTCCGCTATGACGTCATACGCTGGAGGTGATTTTAGATATGGTGACGCAAGCAGACACTCGCTTTCGTCGTTTACTAGTATAGCGGCTGCTGCTGCGGCGTTAATCGGACACCCGGGGTCTTTTCCTTTGCTTTCACTTGAAAGTTCTGCTACTAGATTGTGGTAGGTTTCCAATGAAGATTAGCCATTGAATAGTTATATAAAAGAATTTTGATTAAGTCGGTTAGTATTCACTGTATAGGAACCTCTTCCATGTAGCCTCTTGACACTATTTAGCCATTTATGCCATTTCTACTGATTTACACTGATTTTTTCTTTCTTTGGTTTAAAACATAGATGAAGAAAACTTTTTTTATATCTGTTAAAAAACGTGTTTTTTACGTTTTTTAGTTTTTATAAAATAAAAAACGTAAAAAAAACGTAAACCGTTAACGCCAAAGTCAAACGTAAAAATTAAATTTTCTTGTATTGATAATTATGAACAACTGACAGTGTGGCTGTTTGTGACCAGAAAGTATTTGTTTATATTTTGTATGGAGTCTATGGACGTACTTTAGAACTTTAGATCAAGTCTAGTTGTAATAAAATTGATTAGTGTAATGTAATGAAGGCATGGTAATATACATGTATATGCAAGCCTACGTGTACGCTACAAAGGTTTTTTTCAACGTTTTTCTACGTTTTTAATTTTTTGGGAAAAAACGCGTTTTTTACCGTTTTTTATTTTTGGTAAGAACGTTTTTTTCATCTATGGTTCAAAGTGGTGTCATCCTTTAGACATTTTAGAATTAAAAGTTAAATCATTGCATACAAACTGTAATTTGAAATAAACTTTAATTACCTCGAGTTCTGCTGAAAAAAAGTTTTTTTATCATTATAACTTTCATAGGAAGTTCAGAAGATTGAAACAAGTTTTGTAGGGACTCGATATCTCACCATGCATGTACACTTAACTTTAAGTCTAATTGAAGAGCATAAGCTAGAGCTCAAACTATCAATAGACAAGTTTGAAGCATGTTTCTTACTCGAAAGCATGTGTGTGAAACAAAGAGCTCGGGATTTGAACCCTGCACCTACCGCTGTCGAGCAGCTTGCAAAAAACTGGCCCAATTAAATTAACCTTGCAATAAATTAAATAAATTAACTCTGCAATAAATTTATGAAGGATTACTTAAATCCTATGTACGTTAGCTAAATTGAAGTATAATTGGTTATACAAGATTAAATAAAATAGAGATAACAGCTATCTGCGAGAAATATAAAGACATTTACTAAGGATTCCACAAGAAAGCTACCAGAACAATTTGGATGATGGGAACTTTTTCCTATAATCTGCTTTTTTTCAGATGTTCTATAGGATCTAAGAAATATATAGTTTAAAATTAACTTTAAAAATGGTTGTAAGTTTGTATAATCTCACATTGTGTCTCGTATCTCGTTTTAATATCTCAGCATTGCACTGCTACAGGCCATTTGAGAAGGTCTGCTCTGATAGCATCACTGTAATTAAATATAAATATTCATAAACAATATTCACTCAAAAGTCAATATCAAATCCGCCCAATAGGTTTTAGTTACTTCAACCGACAAGTTGTTGTTGTTACACAGGTAGTTGTTACTTTATCTAACAGGTTAAATCCTGCTCCATCCAAAACGTTGTTGTTACGCTACCCAATAGGTTGCAGTTACTCTATACCTCAGATTGTTGTCGATCCAACTATCGACTACCTGTTAGGTTAAGTAATGATGAACCAATGAGCGGAGCAACAAAAAGTTGTTTGGTAAATATAGGTAGTTTTTGCTCCAACCTTGGGGTTAATCTTCCTAACCGGCTGTTATTGCCTCTCCTAAGAGTTAGTTATTGCTACACCCAATTGGCCAATACTACTCAACACATTATTGTTGCTCCATGGAACAGGTTGTTGTTGCTCCATGAAACAGGTTGTTGTTGCTCCATGGAACAGGTTGTTGTTGCTCCATGGAACAGGTTGTTGTTGCTCCATCGAACAGGTTGTTGTTGCTCCATGGAACATGTTGTTGTTGCTCCATCGAACAGGTTGTTGTTGCTCCATCGAACTGGTTCATCTAACAGATTGTGGTTGCTCCACTCAACAGGTGTTGATGCTCCATCTAAAAAATGTTAGCGTTACATCTAATAGATTGTTGCTGTCGCAACCTGAACAACGACAAATGTATCGAAATTAGATATCATGAAGACAGAATTAAGATGCTGCATGCTGGCACTACTGAAGGATTTAGATCTGTGATTTCATCAGATATACGAATTTTTCCAACTAGCGATACGTAGGTACAAGGCTCAAAGCCACTGCCGGTCCCGTTAGAGGTATGCTCAGGAGATAAGAACTCATAAACTGGGCTTTAGCCTTTATTAGTTTCTAAGACTCCAGATTTTCGGTGTTCAATATATTATATTAATTGTGGCTGCACTCTGATTCTACTTTCACCGTTTAGATATGGCTTTTGAATGAGCCAATGAGGAAGGCATTTAGGAGGTTAGCTATATACTCGTAAACTACAGATATTTTTGATTTAAGAACCACTTTGGCAATCTATATTAATTATTAAATGATTGATGAATATCAATCTTATTTCCTGTTTAAACTAGACTCCAAACTTCTTTCAGAGTGGCGTATCCCAATGTGCCTTCTACAAATTTTATTTTATTCTAAATATGGCAGCATATGCAATTTGGACAACTTAATATTTTTTATATCTAAGTTGAAGCTACATTTACATAATATTATAAGTAAACGCAAGATATGAAAATCAGAATTCCAAAAAATAGTAATATTTGTTTAAATTTACTACCAGTAAACATTTTTGACACAAAGCTAAAATTCTTAAATTAGTTCTAGACATGAGTAGTTAGTTTTATAATTCTTAGTAGAGGTGATTGTCAATGTCAAGGTTTTAAGAAATTCTCAACAAAGTTTTCTAAAATATTAAAGCCATATAACATAAATGTTGTTCTTTTGTACATACAAAAGTACAAAAAATAAAAGAAATCGTCGTCATTTAGAAAATGAAGCTATCTTGAGTCAAATTCAAGAAAAGATTTAGAGGTCCATTAAACTATCCATATGCGAAATGCAAAGAATTAGTCCAACATCTAAAGAGAGACTCCTACAAGATCTGTGCCCACTGAGAGGTTTGTACTAGAAACCGTCGTTTATAATTTTCAACTTTAGAAAGAAATTTATAAATAAGTGTTGTTAATGGTTCTCTGCGGCGTATCAGGGCCACTATAGATTACACCGAGTATAGTCAACTGGACGTGTCGTAGGAGGGGACAAAGCATAATATGGAGAAGGCAAACAGTCATAGAACGTACCTCACATCAGAAGCTTATCATTATAAGTTAAGCCATAGTTCTCAATTCCCACTAACCACTGGGCTATGCTAAAGTATTAGTATACACAGAATAATAGTCATTGTGCAATAGTTTTCCATATATTCGTTGTTATTGGCCATCAGTTATCTTTTCTAACCTGTTCAAAAAATTTAAGTTATCTTATACAGAAGGACCTGAGTCATTCCGGAGATGACTTAGATATTAATCGAGAGATTGGAAATCTCTTTTATCAAACCAATATTCTTTAACGAGATTTGATTTGTGGCTTGTAACCACCTCAAAATTGTATTGGTTAACTCCTTAAAGGTCACAACTGCTCCAGACTCACCATTAGAGGAATGGGTCAGTTTGAACTAGAAACATTACTCATACTATGTTGTCAAATATCAAGCAATATAATTGCTACATTGTTGCAACCTCGTCTGACGACAACAGTGTTAGTCCATATGGTTTGCTATAGAGTGTGCTGTAGATTTACATTGGAGGCTTTAATTTAAGAAATTATGGTTTGGACTGCTGCTTTCCATGCATTCAAAGTAACCCGTTGAATTTTCCTACGAGAGATGAACGGGCTGCTTTTATTCTATTCTTGAAAGCTGTCAAATATAATAAACGAGTTTACTTGAAATACTTAGGAAAAACAGTCATTGACCTGCTCTCTCCGTTCTACGTCAACCATCCGTTCAGTCTGGAGATCAATGCTCTGATACAGCCTCTTGGTAGAGCTCAGTCTGCTCCCACGAGATCTGATCAGCAGCTGTTTGGTCTGCCACTGCTACATCAACAGCAGCCTCATGCTGCTGGAATGAGGCGGGAGCGCAGCAGTCAGCTGATTGGTGGGGAGCAATTTTCTATGATATCGGAGTTGGTGAAGAGCGAGACGGGAGGGAGATCTGAGTGCAGATCAGCCGATATCACATATAAGATTTCAGAAAAACTTAAATACGGCGAATTTAATATTATTTTACTATCTGAAATATGGTCCACAAACCTGGCATATTTTGATAATATATTTCCTAACTATGTATTGATCAATTCTCTATTATCAAGAGTTCAATTATATTTCTCTAAGAAGGCATTATTTCCTTGAAATATTTGAATATTTAGTATTTAGTATAATAAAGTATTTAATATAATAATCTTAGGAAAATTTTCAATAATATCTATAATTCGATTACGTCAAACGAAGTTTAGACTATGCTCAATCCAATTTACAAGGTTATGAGAATGCAGCAGTTTAAAGCAATGCCAATTGCGTGTTCGTAGATTCTTCGAAAGCAGAACTTCTACATATGTAGCAGGAATACTATTTATACGCGTATTATTGTGCAAAAGTGACTTCTTTAGCTATAACCAAGTGTTTAACTACTGACAAGATTACACCGAATGTTGTTAGCTTCTTTTTAATTAAGGTTAGTATTTTATAACTTTTTAAAAACTTTTTTGTACATATTCTTTTTGAAAGTCAATAACCTATGTTGACAGTTTTTCATTAAAATTTGAAAGGAGTTTAATTGGTATATAATATTTCGTTGGATTTGGCAGGAATTAAATTTCATCTCAGCTTCTGAAATCCAATCACGACTTACCAGAGGAATTTCACTATTCAGTATTTGCTTAAAACTGAGAATCAATATTGTTTCCCTCTAAATAATTTATTATTATTATTATTTTACTATTATTGCTTAATTTATTATTTCCCTTGAAAATTTGTAAGTTGACGGTAGTAAATGCGGGCATTTTTCTGACCTACTTAACTTGAAAAGTTTAATTCTTTGGTTAGATTTGGTGGATGCAATCTTATGTATCAGAGAACAGATTTGACATTGATGTTACAGTGGTATAGTTTGACACAGGCATTAATAAATATAAATCGCAATTACACTTTAAAATGTAAATTTGTTAAAATACATGACTCTTTTATATTAAATCGTATTTGGCATGATATGGGTCGACCAAAAGCTGGTCTGATCTTCTCCATTAAGAACGATGCAAAGTTCAAATATAAACTAGCCTTTAAAAAGCAGCTGAGAAATATGGAAGTAGGTATGATGAAGCTTCAATTTTGCATATTTCTAATAAAGACAGCACCGAATTTTGGAATGCTTGGTCTAAGAAAATGCATTCTGGTCAAACTAATAACAATAAGATATGTGTTAATGGTTCCAGTTCGGATAAGGTGGTTGCAGATGCCTTCATGAATCATTTTCAAACTGTATACTGTGATTCCGGTCTGGCTACCAACGCTAAAACTGAGTTTGAATGCTTGATGACTAAAAGTTTAGCTAATTGCTTCAATGTTTATGCCCCTGATATGTCGTGTTTAACGGTTGAGATAGTGGATCGCTGTATATATAAGATTGCTGCAGGTAAGGCTTGTATTCCTGACAATTTAATGGATGAAAATCTAATATATGCACACCCTATACTAGTCGTTCATTTAACCAACCTATTTAAAAACATTGCTATCCAGGGTTATGTAATAGTGTGTTTATGGACACACTTGACTAGAAAAAGGCATTCGATAAAGTTAACCACTTTAAATTTATATTGAAGGGCATTCCTTTATGGATTATAATTGTGCTACAGGACTGGTATTCTAAGTTAAATGTCTGTGTTCGTTGGAATGGATCATATTCTCATAATGCTTATGTTAAAAGTGGCGTGAGACAAGGTAGCTCTCTATCGCCGGCTTTATTTAATATCTTTATTGATCCTTGCATGAATGACCTAAAATCTCTCAATGTAGGTTGTACCATTGGTGCACAATTTGTTGGTATGATCTTATACGCTGATGATTTGCTTCTTATTTCACAAAAGGTGCACAAAAGATGTTCGATCAATGTTCAATTTCGTTTGATAATTTACTATTAGAATTCAATATAGATAAATCTATGTGTGCTGCGATTGGGTTAGGGTCTGGCTGTGAAATTTCTCCAATGTCTCTAGTGAAAAAACTATTAAAATGGGTAAAACATTTTAAATACTTAGGTATTACTTTTATAGCAAGTAAAAATCTAGTGGTTCATACCAATTTGATTATTAGAACATTTTACTCTAGTTGCAATAATATATTGAGTAAATCTGCTAATTTAACTGAGCTGACAAGATTGCATCTTTTAGAGTCCTACTTCTTGCCCATTTTAACCTATTCCACTGTTAGTATTTCACTTAGAAACGATCAAATTCATGATTTAAATGTTGCCTGGAACAGTGGTAGAAAGCTATTTAACTATCATTAATGGGAATCTCTTAAGCCAATTTTGATGGGGTTGGGTAAGTTTGATTTTAAGCATATTTGAGTTAAACTTATGTTTAATTTCTTTAGAAGCAGCCTAAATAGATTCAGTATAAATATAATTTTAAAGCATTTGTAACTAGATATCTGCTGATGGATCTAGATAAAATGTGTCACTGTTTTAGATTGCCTATAAATTGTTCGACGGTTCTAGCCAATAGAGTGTCTTATGGTAGAAGCGGGTATTTAATTTACGAAGCGTTTAATGCTAGTGCTGGAATTAAGAATTCTAGTTAAGTTTCTTATATTTCATTTTGATTGTTTTATGATCCTATGTTTATGTGTGTATATGTGTGTATATATTTATGCGATGCATCTTGATCCTGTCTGTTTTTGACGAATAAAGAAATGAATATTAAATGTTAAACGGAATTTTCTATTTCGTTAGAAGTGCCTTTATTAAAGTGATTTTACGGTATGTGGGTTTGTAACGTTAATTTTCTGCTATATAGACTATATTTCACGCATTTTATTACCTCTTAAAATATACCGTTTAAAAGAAGTTTTACGGGTTTAACCGTTTACCTCATTTAAAATTAAGAATAAAAGAATAAGCTATTTTAGTTAAAAGTTATAATTAAAACTGTAACTACTTTTTACTTGTCATTGTATAGTTACAAAATCTTTAACTACGGTATTAAAAGGTTAGTATCCATCACATGAATATGCACATTCGACCTGTTAGCTAATATCTAATGATTTGATCGTCATGAATAGAGAAGGTGGAAAAGTCGGTATCTCTGTATCCTTCTTGTTTATTAGTGCAACTTTTTTTGTTTAATGTCATATTAAGCAACATGTACGGTATACCTAACTATAGACTAAACCAAGACACTGGAAGAGGGCTACCACAAAAGAGTCTAAGCTCTGTGAGGTACTTAGCGACTTAGGTGACTACGAATTCATGTACTATGTAAGACTGCTTTATATGTAAATATTGCTATGATTTGCTCATTTAATATTAAAGTCAAAACTGCACCAAATACCGGATATATCATCTTCGATTAGCCGTATTGTATTTATATATAACTGAAACACTAGGATTTAACAGAAAAAAACTGGATCAGATCTCATAGATAAGCTCAGAGTGACGATGAGGATTTTAAAGGCTCTTATTCTGACGCTCTCTTGTCTTCTATCGTTAGCAGGTAAGAGTTTCCCGCAGTGAATTGTAACTCTAACTGCGTAATTGTAATTGGTGGTGGTTTATTTTCTTTCCTTTTATGTTTATGCTGTTTGATTTGTTTTATGTTACTTTTCTTCCTGTCAAATGTTGACGAATAAGGAATATATATATATATATATATATATATATATATATAACGTATAAAATTAATTTTAATTAAAAATTTAATTAAAATTAAATCAGGCCAGAAACAACCCCGGCAGAAAAATAAGCAAAATAATCTCTAGTTAAACAGTAGCATGTTATTATAATACAAATTTTTTGATAATTTAATATTATTTATTTATTTATCTATTTTTTACCTCTGGTGTTGAAAACACGAGGTTTAATAAAAACGATTTGAGCAATACGTGCTGAATAGCACCCCAGCTACTCGATGCAATCAAGCGGTTTAAAAGAATTGCTGAAGCAGACTGCATTAAATCTTTGCAAAGTTATGGACCTTTGCCTAAGAAAGGAGGTCTCTCGCTTATCGCCGGTTTGATCTGCAATTATTAGTCACTAATTACTAATTAATTATTAATTATTAATTGCAATTAGTAGTCTGCCAATGCCAATAATGAAGTCATTAATCAAGTATTACTATTATTATTATTATTATTATTATTATTATTATTATTATTATTCTAAATGCCTTGGGCTGTAAAGGCCCTGGGCTAAAATATAGGATAAAGGAGACTTTATTTAATTAAAAGTTTAAAAAAGATGCTATTAAAATAATTCCTCTACACTCTGGGAAGCCGCATTAGCCAAAGTGCCACTGGAACAGACTGCATTGAATCGCTGGACAGCAATAGACAGTCGCTGCCAAAGAAAAGCTTTTCGTGCTTATCACCGGTAATGACGCTGGTCCTCCTGCCTATTTCGTCAATACAGTCTGATTCGACAGAGTTGATGGGGCCAGAGTCTCAAAGGCAATAAGCATGAAGATATAGTTGCTAGAGATTTCGGCATACTTCAGAGTTTTCTTATTAGCCGCAGCCTCTGCAGCGACACCAGCAGCAGCGCAAGATAGGCCGAGATTGCTTACTGCGAAAGTGTCCGTCACAGTGACATCCCAGCTGACACACTTTCCCTCTGCCCATGGAATTTGTGAGACACCGTCCGGACGATTCCCATCAGTGCGGAGCAGTCCCAATGGCTCTTTAACGGCTTGGATATTCGCTTGACTCATGGCGCCCCAGATTAAATCGTTTAGGAACTGATGTCTGGTGATTCTGCCGGTACTACGCTTGCACGCCAGGCCGTGAATGCCTAAGGCATTGACTGAGACACCAAAAATGCAGTTGTGTGGCTCACATAAGGTAGTTCCCAGACGGAGACCGGCCGCGACTCTGATAGCTTCGTCGTCCAGACGGAGGCCACATGATAAGATTGGTAAAGCCTTGATCCAGTCTCGACTATGGGGGGTCGACACTGCGAGCAGCCTTTTCTTGAGGCAATAGCGGCTTCGCAAGGAGTTCTGTGTGCAAAGCGGTAGTGACCTTTGAGTCCCAAGCCTTCATGCTCTTAGACATCAAACCTATAGGAGCATCGGATGTAGACAGATCAGCCCAAATGCCCTGAATCCTGGCTATATCCAAGTCGGAAAATTAAATGGATCCGGAAAGTATTGAATCCTGTAAAACGCCAGTCCTCGCAGCTGAAGCCAAAAAGGCAGAAGGTGCCAGCGACGAGATAGAGCGTATACCCAATCCTCCGTAGCAGATTGACAGGCTAGCTTGAATCCATTGAACTTCGTTAACATTAATACTAACGATGCCGAATGAATGAGCGAATTTGCTTTTACTGGCTCCCCTGGTGCAGACGGTCTACCTCCTTCTCCCCTAAAAAAAGCTTAGGCACATCATTTCTAAACCTCTTTCCATGCTATTCAAATTATCCTTAAATTATGGTGAAATTCCTTTGGCTTGGAATCGCTCCATTGTTATACCTATTTTTAAAAAAGGAAATAAAAATAACCCTAACAGTTACCGGCCTATATCACTTACCTCTATCATCTGTAAGCTTTTGGAAAGGATCATTAAAGACCAATTTCTTGCTTATCTTAAATAAGTTACTTTACTCGAAGCAATACGGCTTCTTGCCCAAAAGATCTACTAACTCCCAATTATTACGATATTTTAACTCTTTGGCTACAAAATTAAGATACGGCCATCAAGTTGACTCTGTTTACCATGATTACTCAAAAGCTTTCGACAGCATTGTACATTCTAGGCTTTTATTTAAATTGCATAAATATGGCATAAACAGCAAACTTCTATCTTGGCTTTTCTCTTTTTTAAATGACAGATTCCAAGCGGTTAGAATAAACAATTCCTACTCTAACTGGTCTCCTGTGCTCAGTGGTGTGCCCCAGGGTAGTGTTTTGGGTCCAATACTTTTCCTGGTATACATCAATGATTTGCACCTCTGCTGTCCTGAACTCGATACCTTGCTCCTTTTTGCGGATGATGCTAAATTCTTTGTTGATATTAAGTCGCATTCTGATTGTGTTGCTCTCCAACAAAAATCACTTAACTACATTCATGCATGGTCAGCGAGATGGCAGTTGAACCTAGCAGTGAACAAGTGTCAAGTATTATCATTTTGCCTTAGTAAGGATACGTGTATAGAATTTAATTACAAGCTCAATTCTATCAACTTTACCA
The DNA here is from genome assembly GCA_905160935.1 of Enchytraeus crypticus. NCBI lineage: Eukaryota > Metazoa > Annelida > Clitellata > Enchytraeida > Enchytraeidae > Enchytraeus > Enchytraeus crypticus. Next base: position 1,093,563 of record CAJHZI010000252.1, on the reverse strand, counting down.
GGGCCTATGAAATCACAGACTTGGGGGTGACTTTTACGCAAGACCTTTCTTTCTCCACTCACATGAAAATTATGTAACAAAGCCAGGAAAAAATCTTCTATTATTTTGAATTGCTTTAAATCAAAAGATAAAACATTACTCTTTAAGGCACTGTCTTTGTTCGTTCTATAATCGAATACTGTTCCAATGTATGGTCTCCTTTTCGTAAATCTGATATTGATCTTATTAAATCAATTCAGAAGAAATTTACCAAACGCCTTTTTGAATTGAGTGACCTATGCTATATCAGAATAGCATAGGTCACTCAATCCAAAAAGACGTTTGGTAAATTTCTTCTGAGACTTGAGATACTTAATGCTGAGTCACTTGAACTACGAAGACTAAAATCTGACCTACATACATATTTTAAAATAATTACTAATTTCATTGATTTGCCGAGCAGTGAATGTTTTACTTTTAAATCTGGTAAAACCAGAAACAATGGTGCTGCAATATACATAAATACCTTTAGATATAACGCAGAACGTTATACTTTAAAAATAGATGTGTTAGTAAATGGAATAACCTTCCTCATAGTATCATTAATGCTAGCTCTCTTCCGTCCTTTAAGAAGGGCCTATGTCAAAATGCAGAACGTTATCACTTTAAAAATACATGTGTTAGTAAATGAACGTAACTCTTTGAAGTATTGCATTTAATTGTTTTTATTTCCATTTGCTTGTATACTGCTTTTGTATATTTATATTGCTTGTATACTGATTTTAGCGTATTTATTTTAGCTCTATGTTTGTGATTAGCTTCACATTTGTACGTAGGATACTTTGATCCTATTAATTAATCTTTTTATATTATTTTTTTAATTTTAATGAACTAAATCCGGAATATGTAAGCGCTTCTATAGCCTGTATTCTCCGTTCACACAAACTTTTCATATTTCGCTTTTCTATCTGCTTTACCTGTTTTAAATGTTTGATGGGATAAATAAATAAGTATATAAATTTCGCATGATGGAATCATAAGCCTGCAATACTGGGTGACCCTCGCATGGAGAAGCACGCAATATGTAAATGAGCTTAGAAGAACCTACACAGCTCCGCAGTATCGTAAGAGCGTCGTGCGCGGAGATGAGCTTCAACCGGCTGGCGGCTATCTCTAGGTTAGAGCACTGAGTATTGAGAGCCAAATCCAGAGCTTGACCAGTCTGCAGCGGATCTCCAAGTAGACTAGCTTCGACAGGCTTTGCACGAATGAATGAATTGATGGCAGGAAAGTTGCTGTCGGAGCGAATGCTAATCAGCTCACATTTATTTATATTCAGGCTTAGCCCCAAGGCCTTTCCCGTCACCATCAGCCTTGAGACTTCATCCGCCACGGTAGACTCATCCCGTCTACAGTTATGTCGTCTAAGTAGCCTATTTTCAGGGAAGAGGATAGCGACTGGAGCAGCGGGTGTATTGTCAAACTGAACAGGAGAGGGCCCAATGGGTCACCCTGTTGTACCCCCTCGATAGACATGATCACCCGTTGACCGAAACGTAGAACACTTGGGTCTTCATAGGATAGATGGCAGAAGGGCACCAGCTTAGTGAAGAGTCTACAGCTTCTAGCATGGGAACCCTTTTCAAGGAGTTAAAAGCGTTGCAAAAGTCCAGTTTCGCCACTACCCAATCATCTGGCATGCTGCTAATGAATCGTCGGGTGGTATGAACAGCAGCTTCACAACCTCCTTTGATACCCACGCCTATCTGGAGAGGTTGAAGAAAGTCTGAGAGCCTCTCTAGGGCGAAGGAATTAGCACATTTGGCAGCGATCCTGCGCCAAGCGTAGCCCACAGTATTCGGTCTAAGCCCGCCTGTCTTTTTCTTCAGAGCAATCAGGTTGGCTTCAAAAAGAAACGGCTTGACTTCCTGGTGACATTTACCCAGCAAAAGGAGATTTACAAAACCGGTAATGGCTGTTAGAGTCATTATTATTATTATTATTATTATTATTATTGTTATTATTATTATTGTCGTCATCATCAATACCACCATTACCACCACCATCACCACCACCACCACCATCACTACCACTACCACTACTACTAATACTAATATTATCATTACTGCTGGTATTGCTGGTAGGTCTACTATTGTTATTAATGTTATTGTTGTTGAAGTAGTTGCTGTTATTACAGTAATTATTAATAATTTGTTGCGATTAATTCTCACTTGAGACTGGCAATTGTAATACGCGTATGTTTGCAAGTTTAAAATCTTAGTGTTAAGATGTTTTAAATCAGTATATATCAAGACCTTTCCATTGTTTTGATAGTCATTATTTATACTTTTCTGGAAGTCTCTTGTCGTGACTAGCCTTAAGCCTAAAGCCAACTTTAACGTCAGTTCCATGCTCGAATAGCATGTCAGTGACGGTTAGGGAACTGGATTTGAACTCTACACATACTGATCAGCTGCCGAACAGCATGAGAACAAGCCACCGGCTCGCTCAGACCTTGTTAAAAAGATTTTGATTCAAGGGAACGCATTGCATAATTTTTAGAAAATAGTCTGTAACATGAGTAGAATTATGCTTGCATTGATTTCCTTCAAAAGCACATATAAAAGTTCTTGGTGCTCATTTATTTTAAGTATTAGTTTAATTTACATTAGTATTTAACATTTCGAATAAACCCAATTTATGGCCATATGATTTGATAAGAGCCGAATCATGTTACAGAAATTATAGACCCTCTTATTTACTAAACCAAATCTTTAAATGAAATTGTGATAGAACTGTAGCTATTAAATAGTAATAGACTTGTTACAATAATCTTTTTAGAAATTACAATTAAGTACATCCGTGATATTAATATTTATTAATTATTTATGAATATTTCGTTATGATGCGTAAAGCTGGTAATGAAATATAGTTATAATCATATACTTATAAACTTAATTCTAGAAAATTTGCCTAAACCTAATATATATTTCAGTTTGCTGCAAGTTTGGTAGTGAGAGTCATTGCAAGTATCCCTGTCATTGCTACCAAACTTTTACGTGCAATCAAGACAACGGAAGCTGTCCCCATGGATGTGCTAAATGGTTACCTGAAAACATTTTATGGGAAGGATACGGATGTCAAGTAGGTGAGAATACTTTTGATTTTATTCTCATATGATGAATATTGATTGAAACAGAGAAAGAGAGAGATAGAGAGAGACAAAGAGAGAGACAGTGAGACAGAGAGAGAGGCAGAGAAAGTGACATAGAGAGAGAGAGAGAGTGAGTGAGAGAGAGACAGAGACAGAGACAGTGTAAGAGAAACAGAGTCAGAAAGACAGATATATATATATATATATATATATATATATATATATATATATATATATATATATATATATACTGACAGACAGACAGAGAATAGATACCGAGGAAGACGTGAAGACTATAAGATAAAGATAGAGAGAGAAAGAGAGAAAGAGAGATAGAGAGAGAGAAGGAGAGAATGAGAAAGAGAACCAGAGAAACAGAGACATAGATAGACAAAGGCTGAGATAAAGTGTGTGCGAGACATATAGATAGAGAGAGAGAGAGAGAGAGAGAGAGAGTCAGAGTGAGAGAGGGACAAAGATGGAGATAGATAGACTGAAGCAGAGACAGAGACAGAGAGAGACTGAAACAGAGACAGAGAGAGATCGAGACAGACAGACAGAGAGAGAGAGAGAGAGAGAGAGAGAGAGAGAGAGAGAGAAAGAGAGAGAGACAAAGACAGAGATAGACATGAGACAGCGAGAGAGAGACAGAGAGGGAGAACAAATGCAGAGACAGAGAGACAGAGAAATGGACAGAGAGAGAGAGAGAGAGAGAGAGAGAGAGAGAGAGAGAGAGAGAGAGACGGAATAACGGTAGGTTAATACCTACCGTTATTCCATCAGCTTATAAATATAAAATTATATTAGCGTTATTAGATCAGCTTATAAATATAAAATTACTTCTTCTTCTTCTTCAGTGCACTGCCAAGTGGCAGGTTCAAGGTACATATTCATACTCAAAGTCTACTTTCTCGCTCCATAAGACCACTCCTTAAATCAACAAGTTAATCCCTTCACAAAGTCTATGCCTTATCCATACCTTATGTAGCCTCTAGCTTGAGAAAATTATGGTTTCTGAGGTGGTTTCCCGTTGCTTCCTCAGTTAGATGGATTAATTATCATTTAATCCTGTGTAAAATATTTCATGGTAAGGTGGGTCCCCTCTTGCCGTCTTCAGCTCCTGCCTTAGTCGCCTCTTACGTACACGCAGCAGATTGTTGCGGTTGCCCTATTCTGCAGTGGTCCAACCACATACTAAACTAGCGGCACTAATATACTAAAAGTTAACTAATTTGTGTTAATTTAACAAATTTCTCGTAACTTACCATAATTAGTTTACTGTCTAGCAAATATTAAAAATTTTGTATTCTTTATTCTTACAGCATATTTAGTTTTTAAAGTGTAGTACGTATTGATAGGCATGACATAAGTGAAACTTATGAAAATATTTCAGATAAAAGTACTGAGTCATGGAATCCGGTATTAGCAGGCCTATACATGTAAGCTTAGAGGAATATAATTTCAATTACGTCTACAATAACAACGATATTCGAATGTGAACAATTGCAGTTCTTTTGTATAAATTTTAGAAGGGTCTTTCTATCATCATGTTTTACAAGTGAATTACATCAGATTTGTAATTTTTAATTTATAGCAATAATTAATGTTTTGTTCGTTATTTTACCCACACCGCTGTGTAATTCAATGCAATAGATTTCCACTGTATATAGCGCTGAAAAACATAGTATAGTGGCTAGTTTACTATAAATACATTATTTATAGCACTTATTTCTCTTACAGTATATTAATGAAACTACATCGTTTGTATAGATGAACTGTTACAGAGACCTTTCCCGACGTAAACAAAGAGTTGGAACAAGAACGCAATTGTTCCCATTGAACTTAACCTTGACAAATTATATTTTGAAGGTCTATGAACGCATGCATACGGAAACCCAAGAATATTGTATAATTTCAGGAAACTTGACTTATCTGAAAAACACGCAGCAATCTGGACAGTATATGAATCGAACTTCGGATTTGGCTGTAGATGGTATGGTTTACCAAATTGACTACAAAAAGTGTGCACATCCAATAGCTAAAGACTCCAATCACCCAGGGAATGGTGGTTGTGACACGTCAGAGTTCGCCTGGTGGGAGGTGGATCTGGGAGGTCGCTTTGTAGTGCTAGAAATAGTTATCTACAATTCAAAGTACGGGGCACGTAAGTAATTAATTACTGATACAGCTGCAACCCAATGAGGCCCAGCGATGGCTGGTTCGCCAGCATGTTGAAAAGTTCTTCAATCGCGAATCAGTGGGTGTAGGGTTCAAATTCTGTGCTCTTCCTGTCACTGATACGCCTTGAAGGGAGGAAAATAAAGATAAAATTGGCTTTTATTTTACTTTACCTTAGAACGACTTCATATTTCACATCTTAAGTGCAATCGTTGTATATAAATTTATGATCGAAACATTAAACACTAAAGATTATTCTAACGACTTTTCATATCAGATTTTCAATTCGTAAAACTACTAAATATTTACAATCTAACGCAATCTACACTGTAGATTGCGTTAGATTGTAAATATTTAGTAGTTCTACGAATTGAAAATCTGATATGAAAAGTCGTTAGAATAATCTTTAGTTATGAAATTAATTCCCTGTAATACCAATAAATTATGATTATAGGAAGAAATTCCTCACATATGAAACATATTTTTTTAAATTCGAATAATATTATTTAATATCAGAGCTAGAATGGTTTGAATTCTGTTAATTAGTATTCAGAGTTTCTTGTTATCCAGTTTTAGTGCAAAAATTCATCAGCAGGCATATCAATCAAAATTGTCCGTGTTTTAAAATATGAAAATAAGTCTGCTTTTTAGGCTGCGAGGTTTCAGATAAAATTGAGTGGGGTTTAGCGCACTTAGTATAAATCTCTTAATTCATTTATCAACAGTCTATCTGTACCAACTCTTTCCAGAACTTCCTCATTGGTAACAATTTGAGTACGGCTAATCCTTCCCATTCTTCCCCATATCCACATTTCCAACGCCTCTAGTTTTCTCATTTTTTACTTCCTTAAGGTCCCTGTTTCACATCCATATAATAGCGTGGTCTATACCAAGGTTTCAATATTTTTATCGTTGTGTCTTCTTGTTGACTTATTGTTTAAAGCTCTTTCGAATTGTCGAAGGCCTCTTTTGCTTGTGCTATCATACTGCTTATATCAGTCTTGCATTTCCCATCATCTGTTATAATATGACCTCAATATTTGAAACTCCTTACCTATTCCAATTTCGTACCATTTATTTTGTTATTAACTTCACCTTCGTTATGGGGAACTCACATCACTTTGGTATTGCTAATACTAATCTTCATGCCATATCTCAAAGCCGTATCATTCAGCTTATCCATTAACTTCTGAAATCCAGTCTCGCTGCTCGCTACCATTCCTTGGTCATCTGCAAATTTTACATCTTGTTACAATTTTCCTCCTACTTTTATTCCATCTTCCATGACTTCCTCCATCATCGCCTCATCGTAACTGTCAAACAGCAGAGTAAAAATGCTACAACATCTTGTCTTACTGCACGTTAACCTTCTTCTGAGTACTCTAGTTGGATTTTGATTACTGCTCTTTGATTCATGTACAAGTTTAAAATTACTATATATCATAGTACAAACTAGATAGTTTAAATAACAGATTCCAAGGTGAAATCAGATCTCGTGGGTTCTTGGGATTCCCGGCCGCGCTAATAATCATCAATCTCTACTACACAGAGAGACTACAGAGACAGAAAGAGAGAGAGAGAGAGAGAAAGGGAGAGAGAATGGAGATATAAGAAATATAGAGGAAAAGTAGGTGGAATGAAGAAGGAGACACTAAAGGTGGTCCAACTTAATGTTTTTGCTTGTCTGAATGACGTTGGGCAACTTCATGAATTTTTATATGACAGATCTCGATGTGAACTTAAGCCTCGTGAGTTCAATTTTCAGACGCGCTGATCTGAGATTAAAATCTTGGACATTCACAGGACTGGTTACATGAAAAATGGACTAAAATTCCTAACGTTTTAATCATGCGGTTTAAGAAAGTGATAGATATCAACATAGTTGATCATTTCAATATAATGTTTTTACTTTACTTTTAAAGACTTATAGTTTATAGTGTACTTAGGTTTGCGCCAATCTCTTTGACGTCACTTCTGGAACAGTTTAGACATAAATTTCTAAAACATCTTACCTATAGCTGTGTTTATCATATTTTAAGGTATTCTTTAATTTAATTAGAATTTTTGAAAAACACAAAATTAAAATTAATGGTTATTTAACTAATATAAGCCTACTATAGAAAAATCAATTAATTAATTTACTTATAAATATCTTTTGCCTTCGAAATTTTGTATTTGACAATATAATATTTTATGTGTTTGTTTAGACTACATGTACGGATATGAAATTAGAATAGCAAACATCTCGAAACACTTTAATGGAGCATCGGTATGCTTCAGTACTGTTGGTACTGAAAGCTCTTACACCGAGTCCGCTAAGGTGTACCAATTACCCTGCAAAGAACCAACAGTAGGCCAATGCGTATCTATACGTCGCACAGGCGAAATTACGAGGTCCTGCATGGAGATATACGAGGTTGTTGTGAAAGGATATAAATATGCAGGTTTTTATTTTTATACTATTATTATTAATAAATTCCTTTATTTCCATCATCAATCTGGAAAACCGTATACTTTAACGATAACATAAACCATGTAATAATAATATATATAGGCCTATATATATATATATATATATATATATATATATATATATATATATATATATATATCTTGATTAGTAGCCTATATATACTATATATACTGTGTTTTCTATAACTGATACCTCACATTCTTTTTACAACGCAGTAGTAGGATAATTACTTGTCTGGCACAAAATGAGTTTTCAATGCAAAGTTATGCATAGCTTGATTAAAAAATGACAAATTAGCCTTGTCCAGCCTTGAAAAGTTTCCATGACTCATAATCATTTGACCGAGAATAGAAACCAATGGAAAAACCCAGTTTCGATTCGCTTATAAATAGCTTGAGGCGTAATTATCATACGACTATGAGTCATGCGCTGCGGTGAAAAGGCCCACAGTTTCACTTCTGTCAGCATAATTACAGGCGCCGACTGTTAGTATAAAAGCTGAGACAAGTCGTGAAATAAAATTGAATTTGATTTAAATAAATTTCTTTCGTATATAAAATGGAAACTCAAACGGTGAAACAATTGCGACTTGTCGCGAAGCAACGAGGTATTAAAAAATACTATTCGCTTAGAAAGGCGGAGCTTATTGATGCGTTGGTCGGAACATCACCGGTTGTTGTTGATTTACTCAATTCTCAGATATTCGATATTCGATATACCAGATATTCGAGCGCCGGTTTTAGAGCCAACTGAATATAAGCCATCATCGAAGATACATTCTGAGAATTTGCTTGATACGCCTGTGCCAGATATCAAAACTGAGATTCTTACACCAATCAAGACTGGAGTAATGGCAACTATCAAGTCTTATTGGGATTGGCTGGCAAGCTATGTACCACCCAAAATTAAAAAGCCGATAAGCGAATCTTTTAATGCGCTAAAGTCTAAAGTTCTGAACATATTCACCCAGACTAAGACAAACAAATATGAAGTTATAGAAAAGAAATCAGCATTAAAAGGATTCACTAAGCAATATGTCATAGACGGTAGAGTTGGAGTTGATGCTGTGTCATTTCTAAGCAGTATTCAGCCGCAAGTGTTAGAAGTATTAAATAAAAATCTTCAGACAAAAATTAATCTAACACTTACATGTACAATGGAGAAGGTTGATTTAAAGTCTGAGGAAATAATATCTTATGACGCTCCTTTTCTCTCTAAAAATGAAATAATTCTACCTTCCACAGATACAGCAGAGGTGTTTGTAAAGGCTAAAGGCAAAATGCTAGAGTCAATGGCAAATTTTCAGTTGCGGGGTAGTAATTGGAGAGTTGGAAGGGTTATGAAATTAGAAATAAATACGGTAGAATACAAACCACTCCGAGGTAGCTCTTATATTCCACTTCCTGAAGAATTAGCCGCTAAAAAGGCTATTGTAAATATGAAAAATGAAGACAATCAGTGTTTCAAGTGGTGTATAGCTAGAGCCTTAAATCCTGTGGAAAAAATCCACAGCGCATTGATAAACATTTAAAGAAGCAGGCTGAAAAATTTAACTGGAGTGGGATTGAGTTTCCCGCAGGGTGGAAAGATATTAAGAAATTTGAAAAGAATAACAATGTATCAATTCATGTGTTTGGATATGAAAAGCTAGGGGCGTGGGACAAAGAAGAAGAAATAATACCATTAAGGATTTCAACATTTAATAGGCAAAACGCAGTAGATTTGATACTTATATCAAAAGATGATAATAAACATTACTGCTGGATTAAAAACTTTAATAGGTTAATGGCTACGGGGGATTTCAATGCAATGCATTACTGTAGGAGATGCTTAAACGGTTTCACAAGTGAAAATGCTCTGAAGAATCACAACGAATATTGTTCACAACACGACGCTCAAAAAGTCGTGTTACCTGACTAAAACTTTTGTGAAATTCAATCACTATAAAAAATCCATGAGAGTACCATTCGTAGTTTACGCAGATTTCGAGTCATTTATTAAACCGATTCATACACGTCAGCCGGATCCAAGCAGGTCATACACTGTCCGATACCAGAAACATACACCTAGTTCATTCTGTTATTACATCAAGTGTTTTGATGATAGCATTTACTCGCAAGCTCCAGTCACTTTTACTGCAAAGAATGAGAATGACGATGTTGCTCAAATATTCTTTGATACTTTAGAGCAAAATATAAAAGAAATATACAATCAGTTCAAGTTTCCTAAACCAATGATATTCGATAATTCTGCCGCGAAGAAATTTAATAAAGCAACACTGTGTCATATATGCGAAAAAGAGTTGGATGGCGATCGTGTTAGGGATCACTGTCATCTCTCTGGAAAATTCCGAGGTGCAGTGATTCCTAAATTCTTTCCAGTAGTTTTTCACAATTTATCAGGATACGACAGTCACTTATTTATAAAGAAGTTGGCAGGTGGAATCATTAATTGTATTCCGTGCAACGAAGAAAAGTACATAAGTTTCTCTAGGGAAGTGCTGGTTGACAAGTTCATAAATGAAACAGGTAAAGAAGTCTCAGTGAAACGAGAATTGCGGTTTATCGATAGCTTTAGATTTATGGCTTCGAGTCTTGATACTCTTTCAAAGAACCTAAGTAAGGATCAGTGTAAAAATATTGCAAGCAAGTACTCTGGAAAGCAATTGGATTTGCTGTTGAGAAAAGGAATTTACCCGTACGGCTACGTTAGTTCAATAGAAAGACTTGATGAAACTAAACTACCGCCAAAGGAGGCATTCTACTCAAAACTGAACAATGTAGGTATTAGTGATGACGACTACGAACATGCGAATACGGTTTGGAGAGAGTTTGGTTGTAAAACATTTAGAGATTATCACGATTTGTACAATGTGTCCGATGTTCTTTTACTAGCAGATGTCTTTGAGAATTTTAGAGATTTATGTATGACCCACTATAAATTGGATCCTGCATGGTACTATTCTTCGCCAGGACTGTCCTTGGATGCTGCTTTAAGATTAACTAAAGTCTTGCTTGAATTGTTGAGCGATTACGACATGCTGCTTCTGATTAAGCATGGAATAAGAGGTGGCGTAAGCACACTATCAAACAGATATGCAAAAGCTAATAATAAATACATGAATGATAAGTTTAACGTTAATGAACCTTCTAAATTTATCAAATACCTTGACAGTAACAATCTTTATGGGTACTCGATGCGTAAGCCCCTACCCACACACGGGTTCGAATGGATGACAGAAAAAGAACTGGAGAACTGGAAAGAAATGAAGTGTATCCTCGAAGTTGACTTGAAATATCCTGCAGCGCTGCACGACCTACATAATGACTACCCTTTAGCCCCCGAAATTGTACCAGTGAATAAAGTAAAGAAATTGATACCGAATTTGAATGATAAAACAAAGTACATATTGCATTACGAGAATTTGAAACTGTACGAAAGTTTGGGTATGAAAATTATCAAAATACACAGAGGCATAAAATTTGAAGAAAGTCCATGGCTTAAGACATACATCGATTTAAACACACAGCTACGCACTAAGGCTGCCAACGATTTTGAAAAAGAATTCTTTAAACTAATGAACAATAGCCTTTTTGGAAAGACAATGGAAGACATTGAAAATAGAATAGATTTCAGACTGATTAATGATAGGGAAAAGGCTGTTAAATTGGCTGCAAAGCCGTACTATGACCGAACAGTGATATTTGACGAAAATCTCATTGGCGTTCACATGAGAAAAACTAAATTGGTTTATAATAAGCCAATCTACCTAGGTATGGCAATATTAGATTTAAGTAAAACTTTGATGTACGATTTTCACTATAATTACATAAAGAAAATGTATGGCGAGAAAGCCAAGCTGTTGTTTACAGACACGGATTCGCTGATGTACGAAATTCACACGGAAGATTTTTATGCAGTCATTTCTAATGACGTCGAACGCAGATTTGACACCAGCGATTTTCCCAGAGTTCATCCATCAGGTATTAAGACTGGAGTTAACAAGAAAGTCATTGGAATGTTTAAGGACGAAGCTTGTGGGAAGGAAATTGAAGAATTTGTTGGATTGAGAGCAAAGCTGTACTCTTATAAATTGGCAGACGAGGAGCACAAGAAATGTAAAGGAGTTAAAAAGAATGTTGTTGAAAGGACAATAACGCATGATGATTATAGAAATTGTCTGTTTGAGAAAAGAGATTACATTAGAAGCATGAACGTGATCAGATCTCGCTTGCACGATGTTTACAGTGAACAAGTTAATAAAGTTGCTTTGAGCGCAGACGATGACAAGCGAGTAATTTCAGATGATGGAATACATACTTTCGCGTATGGTCATTGTAGATTACGTGAATAAATATAAAGCGTATTTTACAGCTAATTTTTGTCAAAGATAATTTTCATTGCACACATGCATTAATATTTCCAAACCACATTTGGTTTGGAAATAATTCCTTTACAACCAGATAACTCCAGCATCATCGCGCTCTGTATTGCAACCATCAATCTCTGCATACAATATTCCTTTATGTTTTCCGTAATTGATTTCTCTTACTGTAAACTCAAATCTTTCAGGGTTCTTTTCCAACTTTTTCTCTTTAACATATTCATTAATCTTTTTCGTGGACCATATTTTTATAGAGGTATCATCATCATTTTTTACAACGCACAGTATATATGATTTACTGAATTTTGTATCTATGGGTTTCAATCCCTTTACAATATATTTATGTCCAATTTTGAGATTTTGGAACTTGATTATTTCCGAGTTTGAGTTTGTAGCTGTCATTTTATATATGTATGAAAATAAATTTAAATTAAATTTTCTCTTTCCTTAAATACTTTCCAAATGTTGTACGGGAATCCATTCATTAAATTTCTTACTGTAACCCACCCATTTAACCAAGGCGTGTTCCACACCTTTAATCTTTTTTCTTTGTAAAATCTTTTCAATTCCATATAATTCTTGATTAGTTTTCTGAAGTTCCTCTGTGTAGAAACCTCCCTCTAATATCTCACCAGATTGATCTTTCAATATATATATAACAGGCGATGTATACTTTACTTTGTCTACAACGTACACCTCCCCGGACCAATTTGGAAGGTAGCCCTTTTCAAATACACCCTTAATCCGACTAATTCGAACTCTGTCACCAATCTCGAATTTCCGACTCGCGTTACTTTCCAAATTTCTATGCTTTTAATTATAAATGCTTTGTTTTCCTTTTTACTCGCCTCAACGGGAGTCATTTTTATGGTCGAATGTTTCGTGTTGTTATACTCTGCAATTAAGTCATCAATCATATCAATAGAATTTCTCGTATTTTCCGCATGAAACTCAGTCAACGATAGGAGTAATCGTGACCGGTTAAAAACTTATCAATGTCGTCAAGAAATAACAACGCAAAATTAAATGAAAAATCGCCAACGAAACAAGAGAATAATTCATCAACGTGTGACTAATTAATGACTTCAACCATAATTCCTTGAAAAGACGTTAAACTTGCCTTTAGGCTCCTTTATATAATTAGAATTTTAAAGAATATAATTAATCAATTTGACCTTTACAAGTACTACTGCTGGTCAATGTATATCTGCCAAGTTATAGGAGTGCTGCCGACCGCAATGAGTTGGAGTTTACACTTCATTCAATTGAGTCAGATATTGCTAATGTGGAATGTAATTACGCGATTATTGGAGGTGATATTAATCATAATATCCTATTGAAATCAGACCTAGCAAATTATATAAACAATTTCTTTAGAAATATGGGGTTAATAGTTAGTAACCGTCTTATTGATGATTGCCCTATTCAATACACCTTTGGAGTGAAAACTCGAAATGCGTATTCGTATATTGATCATTTCCTAGTAACAGATACACAACCTAGTTTCATTATGTCATTGGATGTCATTGAGCAAGCAGATAATTTCTCTGATCATCTACCAGTTGTATTAAATATGAAACCAGATGTGTTAAAGCATTGCTTTAAAATTACTAACAATAATGACTCAAATGTAAATCGTTTTGTCTCCACATACAACTTTGATTGGCGTGGCTCATCTACCTCTGATTACTATGAATTAACTAGAAGTGCGTTTTATAATTTATACATACTGCTCAATAATCATGATCTTGACAAGTTATACGAAAAAAGTCCCAATATCTTTAATCAAGCTGGTATTAATATCATATATAGAAATGTAATTAATATTTTAAAAATCTGTGCTATCAGAACTATAAAGCAAAGAGGTAAAAATGGTGTACGAAAATTTTGGTGGGATGAAAATTTAGATATATTTAAACACGATTCCATTGAACATTTTAATAATTGGAAAAATGCAGGTAAACCAAACGAAGGCAACCTGTTTGATTTGAAAGTTAAAGCTCACAGAAACTGCAGAAATGCCTTAAATGAGAATAAGCTGAAGTATAAAAATAATGTATCAGCTGAATTACAAAATAATCTACTAAATTCAAATGGTTCAAAATTTTGGAAATGCTGGAAAGGTTACTTCTTTAAACAAAAAAATACCCAAAATGATGTTACTGTAGAAGGATTTAAAAAAGATACTAAGATTGCCAACGTTCTTGCTAATAATATAAAAAATGCCTGCACACAAAACTTATTGGAAAAGCACCAAACTTTTCGGGATAGCTATTTTTGTAAAAAGGGGGTTTATGAAAATACAGAAAATTAATGCTATATTGAAGTTGAAGCCATTGATAAAGCAATTAATAGCATTGAAGCAAACAAAGCTTCCGGCGCAGATGGGTTAACAATTGAGCATATTGCTTATGCACCATCCGTCTTTAATTATAATTCTAAGAACTCTATTTAATATAATGTTGAAGTTGGGAAAAGTTCCTGATGAGTTCGGGGTTGGCATTACTACGCCAATACCGAAATTTAAGGATCACAAAAGAAACATGTCTGCTGACGACTTTCGGGGAATAACGATATGCCCAATAATATCAAAAATTTTTGAATACTGTATTTTAAGGTATGTTAGTTTTGAAACCTCCACACGGCAATTTGGATTTAAACAAAAAGTCGGATGCACTAACGCCTTGCATAATCTTAGAAAAGTTATTAATTATTTCAATAATAGAAACACTACAGTAAATATTGGGGTAATTGATCTGAAAAAAGCTTTTGATAAATGCAATGGTTATGGAATTTTATGTATGTTGCAGAACAGAAGTGTAAATAAATGTGTATTAAATGTGCTAGAAAATTGGTTTTCCAAAAACTCTATAACTGTTAAATGGAAAAATTGTATGTCTAATTGTGTGCCTCTATTATCTGGTGTTAAACAAGGAGGAGTTCTGTCACCCATTTTATTTACGTTATTTGTGGATAATATATTGAGTGTAATAGAGCAATCTAATTTAGGATGCTTTGTTCAGTATAAATGTTGTAAGAGCTTCATGTATGCTGAGGATTTAATTTTGACTAGTGCATCGGTTTCTGACTTACAGCTTAAATTTGATATATGTGATGATGTTTTCAATGAGCTAGATTTGCCAATAAATGTGTCAAAATGTCATTGTTTTGACCAACCGGTGACTGCACGTGTCGTAGAAAGCGACTAAAGCACTAAGATCCATACCAACGTCAGAAAGGGCATTCGGTTGGTGAGCGCATAGGCTCCAGAAATTGCTGCAAAAATTTAAACGAATGGAAAAGTCTCAAATAGGGGATTGGCTGGTGGTGTGGTGTAGGACAGAGAGAATTTGAGACAGTCTGTTCATATCCTGACCCTAGTTAACCTGAGATTCAAGTGGAGATGATGATGATGATGATGACGCTGCATGTTACTAGAAGCATGAGCAAATATTGCTGTTCTTGAAAATGATTAGAGACTTCAACGACGAAGAGGATGACGATGATGATAACGATGATGATAATGATGACAATGATGATGATGATAATGATGATGATGATGATGATGATAATGATGATTAAAATGATGATGATAATGATGATGATGATATGATGATGAAGATGACGATGATGATGACGATGACGACAACGACAATGTACATGTAGGTTCAAGGTATATATTCGAACAACTGATGTCAAGGTATCCGTGGCATTTTGAAGTCACAATATATTCATCTCTCTCTCTCTCTCTCTCTTTCACTCTCTCTCTCTTAATTCACAGCCTACTGGCAGGTCCATGGTATATAACGCCTCGACTCTTCTCTGTCTTCCGCTTTCCTCATCATGTCCGCAAATGAATGGATCTTTAAATCATCTAACTTACCCAATCTCAGCCTGCCTCTGCCTCTATTTCCTTCTAGTCTGCCTTCTATTACCTCTCATAATAGACTTCCCCCTTAGTCTATTAAAAGAGGTCATAGATTAATTATACAAATTGATAACATCATATATATATATATATATATATATATATATATATATATATATATATATATATATATATTTATATATATGAAGCTGGAGAAGGTAAGGTTAACGTCAGTTTCCTCATTCGAAAGCGATGTCAGTGATTGGCTAGCAAAGGATTTGAACCCCAAACCAACTAATCCGCGGTCCAGTATCTTACCGACTTCGCCATTGGCTTCAGCCGATGTATATACAGCTACTCTATTTACAAGTCTATATACGGTATATATATATATATATATATATATATATATATATATATATATATATATATATATATATATATATCTTCTTCTTCTTCAGTGCACGGTAAAGAGGCAGGTTCAAGGTACATATTCATACTCCAAGTCTGTCTTCTCCCTTCATAAGAGCACTCCTTAGCTCTACAAATTAATCCCTTCACAATGTCTATGCCTTATCCATACCTTATGTAGCCTATAGCTTGGGAAAAATATGGCTTCTGAGGTGGTTTCCCGTTGCCTTCCTCAGTTAGATGGATTAATTACCATTTAATCCTGGGGAAAATATTTCATGGTGAGGTGGGTCCCCTCTTTCCATCCTCAGTTCCTGCCTTTAGTCGCCTCTTGCGTACACGCCGCAGATTGTTTGCGGTTGCCTTATTCTGAAGTGGTCCAACCACACCCGAGCACAACACGGGGATATATATATATATATATATATATATATGTGTGTATGTATATATATATATATACGGAGAGAGAAAGAGAGAGAGAGAGAGAGAGAGAGAGAGAGAGAGAGAGAGAGAGTCTATGCGTTTGTGTAATAAGTGCATCATAGTTTAAGTTTATCAGCATATCAGCATATCTCTAACAGTGCAGAATAATTTAATATAAATAATGTACATGGTGAGTAGAAAGATGTATAATGTTTTCATATATCAGGTTATTGTCAATATTGTCATATCAAATTATACCAGTTACTTAAGGACTAAATGGTTTGTGGTGGTATATTAGCAATAGCTTGAGATATGTATTCAGTTTTTACTCACACTGTATTATACGACGTATTTATATACGTCGTATAGTCGTCAAATACAGCGTGCTTATGAAATATGTAAATGTAAGAATGAAACATCCAATTTTACGTTTAATAGCGTAGGGGTAACGTCATGAAGTTTTAAATTACAGATCCTGAGTTGAATTGAACTCTCGTGCATGGTTTCGATTCCCGGCCGCGCTGATCTTAGAGTAAAATCACGGATTCACTGGACTGGTTGTACGGAAAATGGATAAAAATGGCCTAACGGTTTAAACATGTGGTATTAAAAAGTTATAGATATCAACATAGTTGATTAATTCACATTAGTGCGTGTATACTTTTACTTTTTACGACCTATAACATACAACATGATCATACATACAATATGTTTACAAGAATATTTATATCGTTATTATTTTAGCGTTTGCCCAGATGAAGTACGGAAGAGATTTCACACAGGGATTCGGACGTTCACTTGGACATTCTGATGTCTTTTCTCATCTTCTGCGCTACACTCATCCAAGAATTCCGCTACCATTCCAACTGATATCCCAATTCTCACCTCAACCGTTAAGTTGTGACAAAATTAATGAGGAAAATGGATATCTTTCAACCAGTGAAGATGACATCCGTGATGACATCACGGACGATGTTGATGCGATAAGCGATACCGGATCAAATAACATTGAAGCAGATGCAATGAATAGATCAAGCTTGTCAGAACACAGTAGAGATGGAAGCGCTGATGGGACCTCAAACAAGAAAAAACGTCGAGTTTTATTCTCGAAGTCCCAATCGTTTGAATTAGAAAGACGATTTCGTCAGCAAAGATACCTCTCAGCCCCAGAGAGAGAACATCTTGCCAGCATCCTACGTCTCTCTCCAACACAAGTCAAGATATGGTTTCAGAACCACCGCTACAAGCTGAAGAAGGCTCGTAAGGAGCGAGGACTGGACATGACACCCCTGCCGGCCCCTCGCCGTGTGGCCGTCCCGGTGCTGGTCCGGGACGGGAAACCATGCAACCCACCGGGTGAAGGGACGAAACATTCCGGTAGAGAAGGAAAACAAGCAAGAGTGTTTAACAAAGATGAGGAGAGTAATGTACAAGATAGTAAATGTATTGCCACTAATGAATTCAATGACTCGATGAAACTCTCCGCTATGACGTCATACGCTGGAGGTGATTTTAGATATGGTGACGCAAGCAGACACTCGCTTTCGTCGTTTACTAGTATAGCGGCTGCTGCTGCGGCGTTAATCGGACACCCGGGGTCTTTTCCTTTGCTTTCACTTGAAAGTTCTGCTACTCGATTGTGGTAGGTTTCCAATGAAGATTAGCCATTGAATAGTTATATAAAAGAATTTTGATTAAGTCGGTTAGTATTCACTGTATAGGAACCTCTTTCATGTAGCCTCTTGAAACTATTTAGCCATTTATGCCATTTCTACTGATTTACACTGATTTTTTCTTTCTATCGTTTAAAACATAGATGAAGAAGACGTTTTTTTACGTTTTTATATCTGTTAAAAAGCGCGATTTTTTTACGCTTTTTAGTTTTTATAAAATAAAAAACGTAAAAAAAACGTAAACCGTTAACGTCAAAGCCAAACGTAAAAATTAAATTTTCTTGTATTGATAATTATGTACAACTGACAGTGTGGCTGTTTGTGACCTGAAAGTATTTGTTTATATTTGTATGGAGTCTATGGACGTACTTTAGAACATTAGAACTTTAGATCAAGTCTAGTTGTAATAAAATTGTTTAGTGTAATGTAATGAAGGCATGATAATATACATGTATATGCAAGCCTACGTGTACGCTACAAAGGGTTTTTCAACGTTTTTTACGTTTTTAATTTTTTGGGAAAAAACGAGTTTTTTAACGTTTTTTATTGTTGGTAAGAACGTTTTTTTCATCTATGTTTCAAAATGGTGTCATCCTTTAGACATTTTAGAATTAAAAGTTAAATCATTGCATACAAACTGTAATTTGAAATAAACTTTAATTACCTCGAGTTCGGCGGGAAAAAAAGCTTTTTTATCATTATAACTTCATAAGAAGTTCAGAAGATTGAAACAAGTTTTGTAGGGACTCGATATCTCACCATGCATGTACACTTAACTTTAAGTCTAATTGAAGAGCATAAGCTAGAGCTCAAACTATCAATAGACAAGTTTGAAGTAAATTTCGTACTAGGAAGCATGTGTGTGAAGCAAAGAGCTCGGGATTTGAACCCTGCACCTACCGCTGTCGAGCAGCTTGCAAAAACTGGCCCAATTAAATTAATCTTGCAATAAATTAAATAAATTAACTCTGCAATAAATTTATGAAAGATTACTTAAATCCTATGTACGTTAGCTAAATTGAATTATAATTGGTTATACAAGATTAAATAAAATAGAGATAACAGCTATCTGCGAGAAATATAAAGACATTTACTCAGGATTCCACAAGAAAACTACCAGAACAATTTGGATGATGGGCACTTTTTCCTATAATCTGTTTTTTTCAGATGTTCTATGGGATCTAAGAAATATATAGTTTAAAATTAACTTTAAAAATGGTTGTAAGTTTGTATAATCTCACATGTGTCTCTTATCTCGCTTTAATATCTCAGCATTGCACTGCTACAGGCCATTTGAGAAGGTCTGCTCTGATAGCATCACTTTAATTAAATATAAATATTCATAAACAATATTCACTCAAAAGTCTATATCAAATCCGCCCAATAGGTTTTAGTTACTTCAACCGACAAGTTGTTGTTGTTACACAGGTAGTTGTTACTTTATCTAACAGGTTAAATGCTGTTCCATCCAAAATTTGTTGTTACGTTACCCAATAGGTTGTTGTTACTCAATACCTCAGATTGTTGTCGATCCAACTATCTACTACCTGTTAGGTTAAGTAATAATGAACCAATGGGCGGAGCAACAAAAAGTTGTTTGGTAAATATAGGTAGTTTTTGCTCCAACCTTGGGGTTAATCTTCCTAACCGGCTGTTATTGCCTCTCCTAAGAGTTAGTTATTGCTACACCCAATTGGCCATTACTACTCAACACAATATTGTTGCTCCATGGAACAGGTTGTTGTTGCTCCATCGAACAGGTTGTTGTAGCTCGATCGAACAGGTTGTTGTTACTCCATGGAGCAGGTTGTTTTTGCTCCATGGAACAGGTTGTTGTTGCTCCATCGAACAGGTTGTTGTTGCTCCATCGAACAGGTTGTTGTTGCTCCATTCAACAGGTTGTTGTTGCTACATTCAACAGGTTGTTGTTACTCCATCGAACAGGTTTTTGTTGCTCCATTCAACAGGTTGTTGTTGCTCCATTCAACAGGTTGTTGTTGCTTCATTCAACAGGTTGTTGTTGCTCCATCTAAAAAATGTTAGCGTTACATCTAATAGATTGTTGCTGTCGCAACTTGAACAACGACAAATGTATCAAAATTAGCTATCATGAAGACAGAATTAAGATGCTGCAGGCTGGCACTACTGAAGGATTTAGATCTGTGATTTCATCAGATATACGAATTTTTCCAACTAGCGATACGTAGGTACAAGGCTCAAATCCACTGCCGGTCCCGTTAGAGGTATGCTCAGGAGATAAGAACTCATAAACTGGGCTTTAGCCTTTATTAGTTTCTAAGACTCCAGATTTTCGGTGTTCAATATATTATTTTAATTGTGGCTACACTGTGATTCTACTTTAATTTCACCGTATAGATAGCGCTTTTGTATGAGCCAATGAGGAAGGCATTTAGGAGGTTAGCTATATACTCGTAAACTACAGATATTTTTTGATTTAAGAACCACACTGGCAATCTATATTAACTATTAAATGATTGATGAATGTCAATCTTATTTCCTGTTTAAACTAGTCTCCAAACTTCTTTCAGAGTGGCGTATCCCAATGTGCCTTCTACAAATTTTATTTTATTCTTAATATGGCAGCATATGCAATTTGGACAACTTAATATTTTTTATATCTAAGTTGAAGCTACATTTACATAATATTATAAGTAAACGCAAGATATGAAAATCAGAATTCCAAAAAATAGTAATATTTGTTTAAATTTACTACCAGTAAACATTTTTGACACAAAGCTAAAATTCTTAAATTAGTTCTAGACATGAGTAGTTAGTTTTATAATTCTTAGTAGAGGTGATTGTCAATGTCAAGGTTTTAAAAAATTCTCAACAAAGTTTTCTAAAATATTAAAGCCATATAACATAAATGTTGTTCTTTTGTACATACAAAAGTACAAAAAATCAAAGAAATCGTCGTCATTTAGAAAATGAAGCTATCTTGAGTCAAATTCAAGAAAAGATTTAGAGGTCCATTAAACTATCCATATGCGAAATTCACAGAATTAGTCCAACATCTAAAGAGAGACTCCTACAAGATCTGTGCCCACTGAGAGGTTTGTACTAGAAACCGTCGTTTATAATTTTCAACTTTTAGAAAGAAGTTTATAAATAAGTGTTGTTAATGGTTCTCTGCGTCGTATCAGGGCCACTATAGATTACACCGAGTATAGTCAACTGGATGTGTCGTAGGAGGGGACAAAGCATAATATGGAGAAGGCAAACAGTCATAGAACGTACCTCACATCAGAAGCTTATCATTATAAGTTAAGCCATAGTTCTCAGTTCCCACTAACCACTGGGCTATGCTAAAGTATTAGTATACACAGAATAATAGTCATTGTGCAATAGTTTTCCATATATTCGTTGTTATTGGCCATCAGTTATCTTTTCTAACCTGTTCAAAAAATTTAAGTTATCTTATACAGAAGGACCTGAGTCATTCCTGAGATGACTTAGATATTAATCGAGAGATTGGAAATCTCTTTTATCAAACCAATATTCTTTAACGAGATTTGATTTGTGTTCACTTGCTGCTAAATTGAAATAGTTTTGAAGTTTCTGTTTATAATTTTATTATATAGCTCTTTGGATTGTTTTTAAAAGACCTATTTATAACCTTTTGAAGTCTTTTTTATAAACTGTGTTAAATACTTTAATACCTTTAATTAACTGTCCACAGTATAAGTTTCATAGGTATGTTCAGCATCTTGCTTTGCCAGTATTTGATGCCATGCTACGTAACCCACGTGTTACTTTGCTAAATCGCATTGACAGTATTGTACGCTCTGGAAATATTCTAATCTCTTCACTGGCTGGAGCCAATGGCGATGTCGGTAAGATACTCGACCGCGGATCAGTATGTGCGGGGTTCAAATCCTGGGCTCGCCCGTCACTGACATCGTTTTCGAGTGAGGAAACTGACGTTAACCTTAGCTTTACCTTAGCTTTTCATTTGTAAGAGCACGCACTGATAGATACAGGATTTCTGACCTCAGACTTAATCGCATACAGTTGGTTCCAAGTCGAATGAATTAATCTGGCGCTAAGTCGCTTAGTTCGCAGATCTCTTCTTTTAGAGGCGCTGTGTGGTTTGTGCATATGCCATTGCTGTGTATTTGTACAGAGTGTTGAATACATGCTCGTTCTTTATTCTATATTTTATTTTAATATGGACTGCTGTATGCTTGAGACAAATAATGATGATGATTCGACCTATAGTAGACTCATCTCTTGTGACGGGATCAACCTTTCGGTAGGTCTACTGTCATGTTCTGGTGAACGCTAAAACAGACAGCGATTAGGAATGTGCACATTGAACGTGCCATTTGGCAGAACTCAAAGCGAGATATTACCCAGAAGGCAACAATAAGAAGCTAGATGCTATCTAGAAGCTCATCGGTTTTTATAAAATATTATGGTTGGTACTTACACTCTATATTATTACTCAGCATCTAAAATTTTCCCAGCGAATTTGAACCAGGAAGAAAATGCAACCTAAACATGCGATACTTTTTGCAGCTGAGTAGCATAGGCATTAGTGGAGGAAATAACGGCAGAAGGCTAATTACAGTCTGGCTGTATAGGCCCAATAGAATAACTACATGTTATTACTCATAGCAATTGTAGGCTAACTCGTAGCGGTTTGTAAACGGTATTCTAAATTCTTGAGTAAATGTATAACTAGGAATAGTTAGTCAAGGATAGTTATCTATGAAAATTTAGCTTTTTAATTTATTCGTAGCAAAACCTATTTTTGGGATAATTTTAATTTTTGCACATTCACATTAAGTTCATGAATTTTCCACCCCATTGATTTTGAAGGTTATATCACAAAATCTCTCCTCTCTTCTTAGGGAATTGGCCACTACAAGTTGTACAGGATTAAATAAGATCAATATGAGTTTAGCTGGGTTGGTGGCACGAGAACACTAAAGTTTGTATGAGCTCTTTGCCTAACATAGGCCTATATACACAAAGCCATAACAATTGGGAGTTTTTGTTAACTATCTCCATATCGAAGGTTTAGGTTTTGCCTAGGGGAATATCAATAAAATGTAATCAATTACGAGTGAAAAGCACCTCATTTATTAATAATTATTTTGGCTCTTTATTTGAAGAATTAAATCATCAATATTTATTTTAATGAGCGCACCACTGAGATACCATAAAGTTATTAATTACCATCTTACTTTGCAACAAAGTTGATAATATAGTACTCATTTATTTCAACACGCAAATTATCTGCAATAATGAGTTATCGAGATTGCATTTTGTATTTAAAACACTTAAGTAAATGCTAAAAAGCTAAGGTTAACATCGGTTTCCTCATTCGAAGCGATGTCAGTGTCGGGTGAGCTCAAGATTTGAACCCCAAACATACTGATCCATGGTCGAGTATCTTACCGACTTCACCACTGACTCCAGCCAGTGTAGCAATACATAGTAGTACAAGTAGGTCTAGTAGTACAAGTAGTAGCAACAGTTAGTTCCAAGGAAACCATCAAGAACAAACAACAAGTGGTTCTCCAATGGTAGAGAAACTTCATCTAGTAGAGAACTCGTCAGGTCTATGTCATCACTTCGACCGCCGGCAAGCAAGGGAGCAATATATCTTGGCTTGTAACCACCTCAAAATTGTATTGGTTAACTCCTTAAAGGTCACAACTGCTCCAGACTCACCATTACAGGAATAGGTCAGTTTGAACTAGAAACATTATTCATACTATGTTGTCAAATATCAAGCAATATAATTGCTACATTGTTGCAATCTAGTCTGACGACAACAGTGTTAGTCCATATGGTTTGCTATAGAGTGTGCTGTAGATTTACATTGGAAGCTTTAATTTAAGAAATTATGGTTTGGACTGCTGCTTTCTGTGCATTCAAAGTAACCCGTTGAATTTTCCTACAAGAGATGAACGGGCTGCTTTTATTCTGTTCTTGAAAGCTGTCAAATATAATAAACGAGTTTACTGTAAATGCTTAGGAAAATTTTCAATAATATCTATAATTTGATTACGTCAAACGAAGTTTGACAATGGACAAGGTTATGAGAATGCAGCAGTTTAAAGCAATGCCAATTGCGTGTTCGTAGATTCTTCGAAAGCAGAACTTCTACATATGTAGCAGGAATACTATTTATATGCGTATTATTGTGCAAAAGTGACTTCTTTAGCTATAACCAAGTGTTTAACTACTGACAAGATTACACCGAATGTTGTTAGCTTCTTTTTAATTAAGGTTAGTATTTTATAACTTTTTAAAAACTTTTTTGTACATATTCTTTTTGAAAGTCAATAACCTATGTTGACAGTTTTTCATTAAAATTTAAAGGAGTTTAATTAATAAATAATATTTCGTTGGATTTGGCAGGAACTAAATTTCATCTCAGCTTCTGAAATCCAATCGCGACTTCCCAGATGAATTTCACTATTCAGTATTTGCTTAAAACTGAGAGTCAATATTGTTTCCCTTTAAATAATTTATTATTATTATTATTATTTTATTATTATTGCTTAATTTATTATTTCCCTTGAAAATTTGTAAGTTGACGGTAGTAAATGCGGGCATTTTTCTGACCTATTTAACTTGAAAAGTTTAATTCTTTGGTTAGATTTGGTGGATGCAATCTTATGTATCAGAGAACAGATTTGACATTGATGTTACAGTGCTATAGTTTGACACAGGCATTAATAAATATAAATCGCAATTACACTTTAAAATGTAAATTTGTTAAAATACATGACTCTTTTATATTAAATCGTATTTGACATGATATGGGTCGACCAAAAGCTGGTCTGATCTTCTCCATTAAGAACGATGCAAAGTTCAAATATAAACTAGCCTTTAAAAAGCAGCTGAGAAATATGGAAGTAGGTATGATGAAGCCTCAATTTTGCATATTTCTAATAAAGACAGCACCGAATTTTGGAATGCTTGGTCTAAGAAAATGCATTCTGGTCAAACTAATGACAATAAGATATGTGTTAATGGTTCCAGTTCGGATAAGGTGGTTGCAGATGCCTTCATGAATCATTTTCAAACTGTATACTGTGATTCCGGTCTGGCTACCAACGCTAAAACTGAGTTTGAATGCTTGATGACTAAAAGTTTAGCTAATTGCTTCAATGTTTATGCCCCTGATATGTCGTGTTTAACGGTTGAGATAGTGGATCGCTGTATATATAAGATTGCTGCAGGTAAGGCTTGTATTCCTGACAATTTAATGGATGAAAATCTAATATATGCACACCCTATACTAGTCGTTCATTTAACCAACCTATTTAAAAACATTGCTATCCAGGGTTATGTAATAGTGTGTTTATGGCCACACTTGACTAGAAAAAGGCATTCGATAAAGTTAACCACTTTAAATTTATATTGAAGGGCATTCCTTTATGGATTATAATTGTGCTACAGGACTGGTATTCTAAGTTAAATGTCTGTGTTCGTTGGAATGGATCCTATTCTCATAATGCTTATGTTAAAAGTGGCGTGAGACAAGGTAGCTCTCTATCGCCGGCTTTATTTAATATCTTTATTGATCCTTGCATGAATGACCTAAAATCTCTCAATGTAGGTTGTACCATTGGTGCACAATTTGTTGGTATGATCTTATACGCTGATGATTTGCTTCTTATTTCACAAAAGGTGCACAAAAGATGTTCGATCAATGTTCAATTTCGTTTGATAATTTACTATTAGAATTCAATATAGATAAATCTATGTGTGCTGCGATTGGGTTAGGGTCTGGCTGTGAAATTTCTCCAATGTCTCTAGTGAAAAAACTATTAAAATGGGTAAAACATTTTAAATACTTAGGTATTACTTTTATAGCAAGTAAAAATCTAGTGGTTCATACCAATTTGATTATTAGAACACTTTACTCTAGTTGCAATAATATATTGAGTAAATCTGCTAATTTAACTGAGCTGACAAGATTGCATCTTTTAGAGTCCTACTTCTTGCCCATTTTAACCTATTCCACTGTTAGTATTTCACTTAGAAACGATCAAATTCATGATTTAAATGTTGCCTGGAACAGTGGTAGAAAGCTATTTAACTATCATTAATGGGAATCTCTTAAGCCAATTTTGATGGGGTTGGGTAAGTTTGATTTTAAGCATATTTGAGTTAAACTTATGTTTAATTTCTTTAGAAGCAGCCTAAATAGATTCAGTATAAATATAATTTTAAAGCATTTGTAACTAGATATCTGCTGATGGATCTAGATAAAATGTGTCACTGTTTTAGATTGCCTATAAATTGTTCGACGGTTCTAGCCAATAGAGTGTCTTATGGTAGAAGCGGGTATTTAATTTACGAAGCGTTTAATGCTAGTGCTGGAATTAAGAATTCTAGTTAAGTTTCTTATATTTCATTTTGATTGTTTTAAGATCCTATGTTTATGTGTGTATATGTGTGTATATATTTATGCGATGCATCTTGATCCTGTCTGCTTTTGACGAATAAAGAAATGAATATTAAATGTTAAACGGAATTTTCTATTTCATTAGAAGTGCCTTTATTAAAGTGATTTTACGGTATGTGGGTTTGTAACGTTAATTTTCTGCTATATAGACTATATTTCACGCATTTTATTACCTCTTAAAATATACCGTTTAAAAGAAGTTTTACGGGTTTAACCGTTTACCTCATTTAAAATTAAGAATAAAAGAATAAGCTATTTTAGTTAAAAGTTATAATTAAAACTGTAACTACTTTTTACTTGTCATTGTAAAGTTACAAAATCTTTAACTACGGTATTAAAAGGTTAGTATCCATCACATATGAATATGCACATTCGACCTGTTAGCTAATATCTAATGATTTGATCGTCATGAATAGAGAAGGTGGAAAAGTCGGTATCTCTGTATCCTTCTTGTTTATTAGTGCAACTTTTTTTTGTTTAATGTCATATTAAACAACATGTACGGTATACCTAACTATAGACTAAACCAAGACACTGGAAGAGGGCTACCACAAAAGAGTCTAAGCTCTGTGAGGTACTTAGCGACTTAGGTGACTACGAATCCATGTACTATGTAAGACTGCTTTATATGTAAATATTGCTATGATTTGCTCATTTAATATTAAAGTCAAAACTGCACCAAATACCGGATATATCATCTTCGATTAGCCGTATTGTATTTATATATAACTGAAACACTAGGATTTAACCGAAAAAACTGGATCAGATCTCATAGATAAGCTCAGAGTGACGATGAGGATTTTAAAGGCTCTTATTCTGACGCTCTCTTGTCTTCTATCGTTAGCAGGTAAGAGTTTCCGGCAGTGAATTGTAACTCTAACTGCGTAATTGTAATTGGTGGTGGTTTATTTTCTTTCCTTTTATGTTTATGCTGTTTGATTTGTTTTATGTTACTTTTCTTCCTGTCAAATGTTGACGAATAAAGAATATATATATATATATATATATATATATATATATATATATATATATAAATATATATATATATATATATATAACGTATAAAATTAAAATCCCAATTTATAAATCTCAAGCCAGAAACCACCAAGGCAGAAAAATAAGCAAAATAATCTCTAGTTAAACAGTAGCATGTTATTATAATACAAATTTTTTGATAATTTAATATTATTTATTTATTTATCTATTTTTTACCTCTGGTGTTGAAAACACGAGGTTTAATAAAAACGATTTGAGCAATACGTGCTGAATAGCACCCCAGCTACTCGATGCAATCAAGCGGTTTAAAAGAATTGCTGAAGCAGACTGCATTAAATCTTTGCAAAGTTATGGACCTTTGCCTAAGAAAAGAGGTCTCTCGCTTATCGCCGGTTTGATCTGCAATTATTAATCACTAATTACTAATTAATTATTAATTATTAATTGCAATTAGTAGTCTGCCAATGCCAATAATGAAGTCATTAATCAAGTATTATTATTATTATTATTATTATTATTATTATTATTATTATTATTTTAAATGCCTTGGGCTGTAAAGGCCCTGGGCTAAAATATAAGATAAAGGAGACTTTATATAATTAAAAGTTTAAAAAAGATGCTATTAAAATAATTCCTCTACACTCTGGGAAGGCGCATTAGCCAAAGTGCCACTGGAACAGACTGCATTGAATCTCTGGAGAGCAATAGACAGTCGCTGCCAAAGAAAAGCTTCTTCGCGCTTATCACCGGTAAGGGCGCTGGTCCTCCTGCCTATTTCGTCAATAAAGTCTGATTCTACAGAGTTGATGGGGCCCAGAGTCTCAAAGGCAATAGGCATGAAGATATAGTTGCTAGAGATTTCGGCATACTTCAGAGATTTCTTATTAGCCGCAGCCTCTGCAGCAACACCAGCAGCAGCGCAAGATAGGCCGAGATTGCTTACTGAGAAAGTGTCCGTCACAGTGACATCCCAGCTGACACACTTTCCCTCTGCCCATGGAATTTGTGAGACACCGTCCGGACGCTTCCCATCAGTGCGGATCAGTCCCAATGGCTCTTTAACGGCTTGGATATTCGCTCGACTCATGGCGCCCCAGATTAAATCGTTTAGGAACTGATGTCTGGTGATTCCGCCTGCAATACGCTTGCACGCCAGGCCCTGAATGACTAACGCATTGACTGAGACAACACAAATGCAGTTGTGTGGCTCACATAAGGTAGTTCCCAGACGGAGACCGGCCGCGACTCTGATTGCTTCGTCGTCCAGACGGAGGCCACATGATAAGATTGGTAAAGCCTTGATCCAGTCTCGACTATGGGGGGTCGACACTGCGAGCAGCCTTTTCTTGAGGCAATAGCGGCTTCGCAAGGAGTTCTGTGTGCAAAGCGGTAGTGACCTTTGAGTCCCAAGCCTTCATGCTCTTAGACATCAAACCTATAGGAGCATCGGATGTAGACAGATCAGCCCAAATGCCCTGAATCCTGGCTATATCCAAGTCGGAAAATTAAAAGGATCCGGAAAGTATTGAATCCTGTAAAACGCCAGTCCTCGCGGCTGAAGCCAAAAAGGCAGAAGGTGCCAGCGACGAGATAGAGCGTATACCCAATCCTCCGTAGCAGATTGACAGGCTAGCTTGAATCCATTGAACTTCGTTAACATTAATATTAACGACGCCGAATGAATGAGCGAATTTGCTTCTACTGGCTCCCCTGGTGCAGACGGTCTACCTCCTTCTCCCCTAAAAAAGCTTAGGCACATCATTTCTAAACCTCTTTCCATGCTATTCAAATTATCCTTAAATTATGGTGAAATTCCTTTGGCTTGGAATCGCTCCATTGTTATACCTATTTTTAAAAAAGGAAATAAAAATAACCCTAACAGTTACCGGCCTATATCACTTACCTCTATCATCTGTAAGCTTTTGGAAAGGGTCATTAAAGACCAATTTCTTGCTTATCTTAAATAAGTTACTTTACTCGAAGCAATACGGCTTCTTGCCCAAAAGATCTACTAACTCCCAATTATTACGATATTTTAACTCTTTGGCTACAAAATTAAGATACGGCCATCAAGTTGACTCTGTTTACCATGATTACTCAAAAGCTTTCGACAGCATTGTACATTCTAGGCTTTTATTTAAATTTCATAAATATGGCATAAACGGCAAACTTCTATCTTGGTTTTTCTCTTTTTTAAATGACAGATTCCAAGCGGTTAGAATAAACAATTCCTACTCTAACTGGTCTCCTGTGCTCAGTGGTGTGCCCCAGGGTAGTGTTTTGGGTCCAATACTTTTCCTGGTGTACATCAATGATTTGCAGCTCTGCTGTCCTGAACTCGATACCTTGTTCCTTTTTGCGGATGATGCTAAATTCTTTGTTGATATTAAGTCGCATTCTGATTGTGTTGCTCTCCAACAAAAATTACTTAACTCCATTCATGCATGGTCAGCGAGATGGCAGTTGAACCTAGCAGCGAACAAGTGTCAAGTATTATCATTTTGCCTTAGTAAGGATACGTGTATAGAATTTAATTACAAGCTCAATTCTCTCAACTTTACCAGGGCCTATGAAATCACAGACTTGGGGGTGACTTTTGCGCAAGACCTTTCTTTCTCCACTCACAACAAAATTATGTGTAACAAAGCCAGGAAAAAATCTTCTATTATTTTAAATTGCTTTAAATCAAAAGATAAAACATTACTCTTTAAGGCACTGTCCTTGTTCGTCCTATAATCGAATACTTTTCCAATGTATGGTCTCCTTTTCGTAAATCTGATATTGATCTTATTGAATCAATTCAGAAGAAATTTACCAAACGTCTTTTTGGATTGAGTGACCTATGCTATTCTGATAGACTTGAGATACTTAATGCTGAGTCACTTGAACTACGAAGACTAAAATCTGACCTACATACATATTATAAAATAATTACTAATTTCATTGATTTGCCGCGCAGTGAATATTTAACTTTTAAATTTGGTAAAACCAGAAACAATGGTGCTGCAATATATATAAATACCTTTAGATATAACGCAGAACGTTATCACTTTAAAAATAGATGTGTTAGTAAATGGAATAACCTTCCTCATAGTATCATTAATGCTAGCTCTCTTCCGTCCTTTAAAAGGGGCCTATGTCAAAATGCAGAACGTTACCACTTTAAAAAATAGATGTGTTAGTAAATGAACGTAACTCTTTGAAGTATTGCATTTAATTGTTTTTATTTCCATTTGCTTGTATACTGCTTTTGTATATTTATATTGCTTGTATACTGATTTTAGCGTATTTATTTTAGCTCTATGTTTGTGATTAGCTTCATATTTGTACGTAGGATACTTTAATCCTATTAATTAATCTTTTTATATTATTTTTTAAATTTTAATGAACTAAATCCGGAATATGTAAGCGCATCTATAGCCCGTATCCTCCGTTCACACAAACGTTTTCATATTTCGCTTTTCTATCTGCCTTACCTGTTTTAAATGTTGATTTGATATATAAATCAATAAATAAATTTCGCATGATGGAATCATAAGCCTGCAATACTGAATGACCCGCGCATGGAGAAGCACGCAATATGCAAATGAGCTTAGAAGAACCTACACAGCTCCGCAATATCGTAAGAGCGTCGTTCGCGGAGATGAGCTTCAACCGGCTGGCGGCTCTCTCTAGGTTAGAGCGCTGAGTATTGAGAGCCAAATCCATAGCTTGACCAGTCTGCAGCGGAGCTCCAAGTAGACTAGCTTCGACAGGCTTTACACGAATGAATGAATTGATGGCAGGAAAGTTGCTGTCGGAGCGAATGCTGATGAGCTCACATTTATTTATATTCAGGCTTAGCCCCAAAGCCTTTCCCGCAACCATCAGCCTTGAGATATCATCCGCCACTTTAAACTCAACCCCGCCCACAGTTATGTCGTCTAAGTAACCTATTTTCAGAGAAGAAGATAGCGACTGGAGCAACGGGTGTATTGTCAAACTGAACAGGAGAGGGCCCCAAGGGTCACCCTGTTGTACTCCCTCGCTAGACATGATCACCCGTTGACCGAAACGTAGAACACTTGGGTCTTCATAGGACAGACGGCAGAAAGGCCCCAGCTCAGGTAGTGAAGAGTCTACAGCTTCTAGCATGGGACCCTTTTCAGGGAGTTGAAAGCGTTGCAAAAGTCCAGTTTAGCCACTACCCAATCGTCTGGCATGCTGCTAATGAATCGTCGGGTGGCATGCACGGCGGCTTCACAACCTCCTTTGACACCCACGCCTACCTGGATAGGTTGAAGAGAGTTTGAGAGTTTGTCTAGGGCGAAGGAATTAGCACATTTGGCAGCGATCCTGCGCCAAGAGTAGCCCACAGCAATCGGTCTAAGCCCGCCTGTCTTTTTCTTCAGAGCAATCAGGTTGGCTCCAAAAAGAAACGGCTTGACTTCCTGGTGACATTTACCCAGCAAAAGGAGATTTACAAAACCGGTAATGGCTGTTAGAGTCATTATTATTATTATTATTATTATTGTTATTATTATTATTGTCATCATCATCAATACCACCACCACCACCATCACCATCACCACCACCACCACTATCACTACCACTACCACTACTACTAATATTGATCTTATCATTACTGCTGGTATTGCTGGTAGGTCTACTATTGTTATTAATGTTATTGTTGTTGAAGTAGTTGCTGTTATTACAGTAATTATTAATAATTGGTGCGATTAATTCTCACTTGAGACTGGCAATTGTAATACGCGTATGTTTGCAGGTTTAAAATCTTAGTGTTAAGATGCTTTAAATCAGTATATATCAAGACCTTTCCATTGTTTTGATAGTCATTATTTATACTTTTCTGAAAGTCTCTTGTCGTGACTAGTCTTAAGCCTAAAGCCAACTTTAACGTCAGTTTCATGCTCGAATAGCATGTCAGTGACGGTTAGGGAACTGGATTTGAACTCTACACATACTGATCAGCTGCCGAACAGCATGAGAACAAGCCACCGGCTCGCTCAGACCTTGTTAAAAAGATTTTTGATTCAAGGGAACGCATTGCATAATTTTTAGAAAATAGTCTGTAATATGAGTAGAATTATGCTTGCACTGATTTCCTTCAAAAGCACATATAAAAGTTCTTGGTGCTCATTTATTTTAAGTATTAGTTTAATTTACATTAGTATTTACCATTTCGAATAAACCCAATTTATGGCCATATGATTTGATAAAAGCCGAATCATGTTACAGAAATTATAGACCCTCTCATTTACTAAACCAAATCTTTAAATGAAATTGTGATAGAACTGTAGCTATTAAATAGTAATAGACTTGTTGCAATAATCTTTTTAGAAATTACAATTAAGTACATCCGTGATATTAATATTTATTAATTATTTATGAATATTTCGTTATGATGCGTAAAGCTGGTAATGAAATATAGTTATAATCATATACTTATAAACTTAATTCTAGAAAATTTGCCTAAACCTAATATCTATTTCAGTTTGCTGCAAGTTTGGTAGTGAGAGTCATTGCAAGTATCCCTGTCATTGCTACCAAAATTTTACGTGCAATCAAGACAACGGAAGCTGTCCCCATGGATGTGCTAAATGGTTACCTGAAAACATTTTATGGGAAGGATACGGATGTCAAGTAGGTGAGACTACTTTTGATTTTATTCTCATATGATGAATATTGATTGAAACAGAGAAAGAGAGAGATAGAGAGAGACAAAGGGAGAGAGAGAGAGAGGCAGAGAAAGTGACATAGAGAGAGAGAGAGAGAGAGAAAGAGAGAGAGAGAGTGAGTGAGAGACAGAGACAGAGACAGTGTAAGAGAAACAGAGTCAGAAAGACACAGATATATATATATATATATATATATATATATATATATATATATATATATATACTGACAGACAGACAGATAGAGAATAGATACCGAGAAAGACGTGAAGACTATAAGATAAAGATAGAGAGAGAAAGAGAGATAGAGAGAGAGAAGGAGAGAATGAGAAAGAGAACCAGAGAAAGAGAGACATAGATAGACAAAGGCTGAGATAAAGTGTGTGCGAGACATATAGATAGAGAGAGAGAGAGAGAGAGTGAGAGAGAGAGAGTCAGAGTGAGAGAGGGACAAAGATGGAGATAGATAGACTGAAGCAGAGACAGAGGCAGAGAGAGACTGAAACAGAGACAGAGAGAGATCGAGACAGACAGAGAGAGAGAGAGAGAGAGAGAGAGAGAGAGAGAAAGAGAGAGACAAAGACAGAGATAGACAAGAGACAACGAGAGAGAGACAGAGAGGGAGAACAAACGCAGAGACCGAGAGACAGAGAGATGGACACAGAGAGAGAGAGAGAGAGAGAGAGAGAGAGAGAGACGGAATAACGGTAGGTGAATACCTACCGCTATTCCATCAGCTTATAAATATAAAATTATATTAGCGTTATTAGATCAGCTTATAAATATAAAATTACTTCTTCTTCTTCTTCAGTGCACTGCCAAGTGGCAGGTTCAAGGTACATATTCATACTCAAAGTCTACTTTCTCGCTCCATAAGACCACTCCTTAAATCAACAAGTTAATCCCTTCACAAAGTCTATGCCTTATCCATACCTTATGTAGCCTCTAGCTTGAGAAAATTATGGTTTCTGAGGTGGTTTCCCGTTGCTTCCTCAGTTAGATGGATTAATTACCATTTAATCCTGTGGAAAATATTTCATGGTAAGGTGGGTCCCCTCTTCCCATCTTCAGCTCCTGCCTTAGTCGCCTCTTACGTACACGCAGCAGATTGTTGCGGTTGCCCTATTCTGCGGTGGTCCCACCACATACTAAACTATCGGCACTAATATACTAAAAGTTAACTAATTTGTGTTAATTTAACAAATTTCTCGTAACTTACCATAATTAGTTTACTATCTAGCAAATATTAAAAATTTTGTATTCTTTATTCTTACAGCATATTTAGTTTTTAAAGTGTAGTACGTATTGATAGGCATGACATAAGTGAAACTTATGAAAATATTTCAGATAAAAGTACTGAGTCATGGAATCCGGTATTAGCAGGCCTATACATGTAAGCTTAGAGGAATATAATTTCAATTACGTCTACAATAACAACGATATTCGAATGTGAACAATTGCAGTTCTGTTGTTTAAATTTTTAGAAGGGTCTTTCTATTATCATGTTTTACAAGTGAATTACATCAGATTTGCAATTTTTAATTTATAGCAATAATTAATGTTTAGTTCGCTATTTTACCCACACCGCTGTGTAATTCAATGCAATAGATTTCCACTGTATATAGCGCTGAAAAACATAGTATAGTGGCTAGTTTACTATAAATACATTATTTATAGTACTTATTTCTCTTACAGTATATTAATGAAACTACATCGTTTGTATAGATGAACTGTTACAGAGACCTTTCCCGACGTAAACAAAGAGTTGGAACAAGAACGCAATTGTTCCCATTGAACTTAACCTTGA
Organism: Enchytraeus crypticus; assembly: GCA_905160935.1. NCBI lineage: Eukaryota > Metazoa > Annelida > Clitellata > Enchytraeida > Enchytraeidae > Enchytraeus > Enchytraeus crypticus. The sequence continues at coordinate 1,058,090 of CAJHZI010000252.1, read as the reverse complement.
CAAATTATATTTTGAAAGTCTGTGAACGCATGCATACGGAACCCCAAGAATGTTGTATAATTTCAGGAAACTTGGCTTATCGTAAAAGAACGCAGCAATCTGGACATTATATTAATCAAACTTCGGATTTGGCTGTAGATGGTGAGGTTTACCCAATTGACGACAACAAGTGTGCACATCCATTAGCTAATGACCCCAAGCGCCCAGGGAGAGGTGGTTGTGACACGCCAGAGTTCGCCTGGTGGGAGGTGGATTTGGGAGGTCTCTTTGTAGTGCAAGAAATATTTATCTACAATCCAACAAATGGGACACGTAAGTAATTAATTACTTATACAGCCAATGGGTTGTAGCTTATACAGCTACAACCCAATGAGGCCCAGCGATGGCTGGTTCGCCAGCATGTTGAAAAGTTCTTCAATCGCGAATCAGTGGGTGTAGGGTTCAAATTCTGTGCTCTTCCTGTCACTGATACGCCTTGAAGGAAGGAAAATAAAGATAAAATTGGCTTTTATTTTACTTTACCTTAGAACGACTTCGTATTTCACATCTTAAGTGCAATCGTTGTATATGAATTTATGATCGAAACTGTAAATTGCGTTAGATTGTAAATATTTAGTAGTTTTATGAATTGAAAATCTGATATGAAAGTCGTTAGAATAATCTTTAGTTATGAAATTAATTCCCTGTAATACCAATAAATTATGATTATAGGAAGAAATGCCTCACATATGAAACATATTTTTTAAAATTCGAATAATATTATTTAATATCAGAGCTAGAATGGTTTGAATTCTGTTAATTAGTATTCAGAGTTTCTTGTTATCCAGTTTTAGTGCAAAAATTCATCAGCAGGCATATCAATCAAAATTGTCCGTGTTTTAAAATATGAAAATAAGTCTGCTTTTTAGGCTGCGAGGTTTCAGATAAAATTGAGTGGGGTTTAGCGCACTTAGTATAAATCTCTTAATTCATTTATCAACAGTCTATCTGTACCAACTCTCTCCAGAACTTCCTCATTGGTAACCCTTTGCGTACGGCTAATCCTTCCCATTCTTCTCCATATCCACATTTCCAACGCCTCTAGTTTCCTCATTTTTTACTTCCTTAAGGTCCCTGTTTCACATCCATATAATAGCGTGGTCTATACCAAGGTTTCACTATCTTTATCGTTGTGTCTTCTTGTTGACTTATTGTTTAAAGCTCTTTCGAATTGTCGAAGGCCTCTTTTGCTTGTGCTATCATACTGCATATATCAGTCTTGCATTTCAAATCATCTGTTACAATATGACCTCAATATTTGAAACTCCTTACCTATTCCAATTTCGTACCATTTATTTTGTTATTAACTTCACCTTTGTTATGGGGAACTCACATCACTTTGGTATTGTTAAAACTAATCTTCATGCCATATCTCAAAGCCGTATCATTCAGCTTATCCATTATCTTCTGAAATTCAGTCTCGCTGCTCGCTACCATTCCTTGGTCATCTGCAAATTTTACATCTTGTAACAATTTTCCTCCTACTTTTATTCCATCTTCCATGACTTCCTCCATCATCGCCTCATCGTAACTGTTAAACAGCAGAGGAAAAATGCTACAACATCTTGTCTTACTGCACATTCACCTTCTTCTGAGTACTCTAGTTGGATTTTGATTACTGCTCTTCGATTCATGTACAAGTTTAAAATTACTATATATCATAGTACAAACTAGATAGTTTAAATAGCAGATTCCAAGGTGAAATCAGATCTCATGGGTTCTTGGGATTCCCGGCCGCGCTAATAATCATCAATCTCTACTACACAGAGAGACTACAGAGACAGAAAGAGAGAGAGAGAGAAAGTGAGAGAGAATGGAGATATAAGAAATATAGAGGAAAAGTAGGTGGAATGAAGAAGGAGACACTAAAGGTGGTCCAACTTAATGTTTTTGCTTGTCTGAATGACGTTGGGCAACTTCATGAATTTTTATGACAGATCTCGATGTGAACTTAAGCCTCGTGAGTTCAATTATCAGACGCGCTGATCTGAGATTAAAACCTTGGACATTCACAGGACTGGTTACATGAAAAATGGACTAAAATTCCTAACGTTTTAATTAATGCGGTTTAAAAAAGTGATAGATATCAACATAATTGATCATTTCAATATAATGTTTTTAGTTTACTTTTAAACACTTATAGTTTATAGTGTACTTAGGTTTGCGCCAATCTCTTTAACGTCACTTCTGGAACAGTTTAGACATAAATTTCTAAAACATATTACCTATAGCTGTGTTTATCATATTTTAAGGTATTCTTTAATTTAATTAGAATTTTTTGAAAAACACAAAATTAAAATTAATGGTTATTTAACTAATATAAGCCTACTATAGAAAAATCAATTAATTAATTAATTTACTTATAAATATCTTTTGCCTTCGAGATTTTGTATTTGACAATATAATATTTTATGTGTTTGTTTAGGCTACATGTACGGATATGAAATTAGAGTAGCAAACAACTCGAAACACTTTAATGGATCATCGGTATGCTTCAGTACTGTTGGTACTGAAAGCTCTTACACCGAGCCCGCTAAGATGTACAAATTACCCTGCAATGAACCAACAGTAGGCCAATACGTATCTATACGGCGCACAGGCGACAGTACGAGGTCCTGCATGCTGATATGCGAGGTTGTTGTGAAAGGATATAAATATACAGGTTTTTATTTTTTTACTATTGATATTAATAAATTCCTTTATTTCCATCATCAATCTGGAAAACCGTATATTTTAACGATAACATAAACCATGTAATAATAATATATATAGGCCTATATATATATGTATATATATATATATATATATATATATATATATATATATATATATATATATATATCTTGATTAGTAGCCTATATATACTATATATACTGTGTTTTTTATAACTGATACCCACTTTCTTTTTACAACGCAATCGTAAGGAGTTGACCGATGTTCTTGAAATTCATGGTAATTAACCGGCAGCCAATTCTACCAAACGCAGAAAAAATTAGTTGTAATATCTTTAACAACATGAAAGTTATAGTTTTGCAAATAGGAGTATGGTTAGATAAGAAATTTCTAGTACAGGATTACGGGCGTGTTACATGTAGCTTAAATTATCCCTATAAAATAATAGAGAACACGTCACATAAAATTGCTGCTAATTCTATTTTGAAAAGCAATAAATTGTAGTAGATGGTATCTTAACGTTAGTTTCGGCACAAGCCATGTTGTTGTGCAATTTGAATTTTATCCTTATAATTATATAGCTTTCATGAAAGTAGATCACTTTCCATTATGTACTCGAGCTAATGAACATTTCAAATGATAACCTTTGCCTGTGACTTCCTTTAAATAATTTGAATTAGTAGCGTTACTTGTAGTTTTATCTAGTAGTCTACATGTATGCTTGGTCTCTTGTAATTATGTGCGTCTGTAGGACAGTATATAAACAGCATGCACGTTAGTATAGGTTTCTTAGTAGTTTGTCCTTAGTAGTGGTCCTTAGTTATTGTTCTTGTTCTTTCTTCCATTCTATCCTACTTCTGTCTTAGTCTGCTCTTTAAGAAAGTAAGTATACTGAGGTAAGGTAACTTCAGCAAGTGGGTAACTTGTAATTAAGAGAAACTATATTATATTTATATTAACTATATTATTTGTATTGACAGAAAGTTTAAGCTACAAAGAGTAACAGTAACATGTTTGACATTTATTATTTGTTTTGTATGTCTCTGTGTCTGTATATTTATTATGATTATTAGAAATTTATACCTTTCATTGGTGCAATCGAGGACACAATATGGCATTGAAGTTTATGCCAATACAACCAAACAGTTGATTCAACCCTTACATGTTGCATATAACCGTATTCTAAGAACTTTACATAATAAACATAAGTTTCATAATGTTAAGCAACTTTATATGAATTATAATGTGTTACCAATTTTTCAGTTATTCCAACTACATACTGGTAAACTTGTTTTTAAATGTATCAATTTCCCCGATCTGACTATGTCAGTACCCATAAAATGTATTTTTATTGCTAATCAGATATCGTTTGTGTATAATGCAAGACTCTCCGAGACCAATTATTTGTGTTCTAGAACAACTTCAGAATTTTTTAAATCTTATGTCTATAACTTTATCAATTCTTGGAACCAAATACCTCCTGATATTCGCAGTTCGAGGTCCCTAGCAGAATTCACTAAACGTTACAAATATATATTGTTTGATGGTTTGTAAATTACTAAATTTTGGTTTCTTTTGTGTAAATGTCCATCTAGAATTGTTGCTTAGCTAAAGTGTGTATTTAAGTTGATTTTGCATTAAACATGACATTAATATAGTTGTAGACGGTGGTCAGCTAGATAAGATGTGTATCATCTTCCCTGACGGCCGTTGTTCTAGTTTCTTAAGACTGTTTGATACCCTGTGTTTCTGGAAATTTCTTATTTTATTTTATTTTAAAATGTTTATTTCTATTTGTATATGTCAGTGATTTGGTGTTGATGCTGAAATAAACACATATCTCTCTCTCTCTCTCTATGAATAATAATTTAAGTTAGAAAAGGTCTGGTGTGTTACTGTAGGCTTAGGAGATACATATAGGCCTAGTTAGCCTCCACATAAGAAGTAGTTCCCATTTCCTATATATAGGGTCAGACCTATAATTAAATGTAGAAAAGGCCTTCGCGTTTATAACACAATTCTTTTCAAAATGACGTAAAATACGTGCTGATATGTTCTTAATCGACAAAGTTATTGAACTTTTAATGTATGCATTTCATGATAGCAGCTGTAGCCGGATATCTAACCAACCTGATTTCCTAGGAGTTGAAATCGTTTCTCTTCATACCGTTCATGCATTAAATGTTCAATAACTTTGTCAAGTAAGAACATATCAGCACCATTTTACGTCGATTTGAAAAGAAATCATTGCCCTTTGAAATAGCATTAGCAGAAATTTTATGTGATGTGTTCGCTATTACTTTTATAGAGATAATTTTACGCTGCATGTAACACGCCCATAATCCTGTACTGGGAATTTCTTCTCTGAACCCACTCCTATTCAAAACTGTAACTTTCACGTTATTAAAGATATTCAAACAAAATTCCTCTGTATTTGGTAGAATTGGCTGTTGGTTAAGTACAGTAAATTTCAAGAACATCGGTCAACTCTTTACGATTTTATTGCAAAAGGAATGTGGAGTATCAGTTATAAAAAACACATGTAGTGTATATACATGTATATGGAGCAGTGGCGATGTCAGTAAGACATTCAAACAGCAGATCAGTATGTGCGGGGTTGAAATCCAGGGTTCGCCCATCACTGATATCGTTTTCGAGTTAGGAAGCTGATGATAACATTAGCTGCTTTATCTATATATATATATATATATATATATATATATATGTATATATATATATATATATATATATATATATATATAAGCATCATATATATATATATATACATGTACATATATATATTCATATATATATATCCATATGAATATATATATATATATATATATATATATATATATATATTCATTATATTCAATATATTCGACCGCGGATCATTATGATTATGTGGGATTCAAATCATGGGCTTGTCCGTCACTGACATTGTTTTAGAGTGAGGAAACTGACGTAACATTGGCTTTTAATAAATACGGGCAGAAATGTAAAAAATCAAATTAAAAATGGAAAGAAAATTCGTTCAGTAGTATCTAAAAATTGCTTGACCAACAAGCTTACATGTAACATAATTTGAGAGCTGTAAAGTCATATACCGAAGTTGATGAGCATCATTAAACTGTAACTGAAACAATTCAACCATTAAAAAGTTAGTTTAGGAGAGCATTGGAAATGTAGGTTTAATGTTCATAATTTCTAAGCAACATTAGTTAAAGGACGGGTTATTATAGCGGTTTTCTAAGTTAATATTTATTTTAATTAACTAGTAAATATGACATGCATGATGTTTCATATGTTGATATTTCACTAATACAATTTTGTTCATCCAGTTTTGTAAATATTCCGCCTGTAATTGTTTCAAAGCTTGAAGACTAGTGTAATCAAATTCATATTCATTCCTTAGATAATAAAAAGTCAATATTTGGCCTTCTATCAAGCTTTGAATATTCTGCTGTTTTAGTCCGGACATTGGTTGCAAGCCAATTAATTAATCATTTAACAAAAACGGAAGTTATAATATTTGAACTTCATAGAAAAAATCTAAATTGATGAACGAATAATACAATATGAACGAAGACGAATACTATGATGATGATGACGATGACGATGAAATCGTCATAGTTTATGACGATGATGATGATGATGATGATAATGATGACGATGATGATGATGATGATGATGATGATGATGACGATGACGATGACGACGATGACGATGATGACGATGACGATGAAGACGACGACGACGACGACGATGATGATGATGATGGTGGTACCACGGTGGTGGTGGTGGTGGTGGTGATGGTGGTGGTGGTGGTGGTGGTGGTGGCGGCGACGACGACGATATGAAGTAGGAACAAATCTTTGTTAAAACTTGCCTTTCTGATCTCATAATCCCGTATCAACCTTCTTATAAGCTTCGTTCTTCTTATGCCAAACTGTTCAAAAATGTTTATATTCTCACCTCGGTCGTTCATTTTTACCTCCTGATGCTTGCTCATTTTCTATATTTCCACCTTTTATGGAATGTTGATATATTTTTGTAAAAAACTCTTCTCTATTCAGTGTATAAGAATTAATTGATATAATTTTGCCTGACCACTTTTTTTATCACCGGATAGGCACATTTTTGTTCCTACTCGTCAGCACATGCTTTTCGAATCACGTGACGGGGGAGTCTCTGATATCATCCTTGTATGAGGAAACGGACGTTAAGCCTTTAATATCATCATTTTGATTATGAGTATTTGTGAAGCCTTATATTCACTGAGTTAAACTCAATGGTTGCAAAACTCAGTTTTATATGAGCAAATGCAACATCAAACATAGGAACGACGATGTGCTTTATGCTGCCAAACTTCGGGTCTGAGGTTAATTGATACCAGCATTAAGTTTAATCCTAATCCTAAAAAATCATAGCTATCATATTAGGAATGGATTTGAATAATAATAATATGACTGATAGTGTTAGTTCTTTATATGCTATTCTACTTTTATAATTTATTCTTCTATCTGCATGCAAATTGTGCTAACGGCAGCTATGGCGTGGCGTGCTCAAGTTATTGTCCTAAATGTAGGAATGGATGTCACTTTACAACGGGGGAATGCAATGCCGATGATTGTAAATCTTTCTTTCTTATTTATATGTCCCTGACATGGCCTAATGACGAGGAAACTGACGTTAATTTCATATTGATTGATTTATTGATTGATTGATTGATCGATGTATTGATTAGCTGATTGATTAATTGGTTGATTGATTGATTGATTGAATGAATGAATGAATGATTGATTTGTATAAGAGAATTCGGAATTCGGTTCTGACTGCAGTTCTTAATTCTTCTAAATTTAAATTAAAACAGCAGATCAATGATTTACACATGATTAACAAAACATTACCCCAACTTAGTTACATTTATTGCTAGTAGTGTTGATTATTAGTTACGGATATACAAGCTTTCTGGCTTATTGTAACACATAAAAGTGTTTATTAATATTAGTTTAATAAAATAGTAAAGCTGATGAATTGAATAAACCATTCGTGCTCTCAAACATACGTGTATTTAAGTAGGTTTAGGAACATGAACTTAATTCTTATCAATTGTGTGTCTTGAAGCACATATTATGATAGGGTTCTTTTCTCTGGAAATAAAGAATTGCTAATGGGTTTTCTGAATTTTTTAACATCTAAAGGCATACTTATTATGTAATAATAATTAGAGTACAATGTAGCTAGTTGTAAGATAAACAGAAGCTTCACAAAAGGAATGTTTTAGGAATTCAGTTTTTCACTGTATTTATTTAGTTTACTTCTTAACTTAGTGCTATTTTGAAAACTGTTCAATTTTTTAAATTTTAATTTCAGAAGTTATTCGGCATTTAGTTAATTATCATCTTGCTTTGAAAATACAGTGAACTGTTTTATGGTTACCAAAGGTTTTGTTATATTTAGCAGCATAGAATAAATGTTAACATTTTCTTACATTTGCGATCTAAAATTTACATTATTAGAGCACACAGTTTGTACTAATTCGCGCAAACCACTGTTATACCACTTGTTATAACCACTGTTACACCACTTGTTAAAACCGCTTGTTATAACCACTTGTTATAACCACTTGTTACAACGATTGTTACACCACTTGTCATTATCACTTGTTATAACCACTTTCTATAACGACTGTTACACCACTCGTCATAAACACTTGTAATAACCACTTATTATAACCACTTATTATAACTACTTGTTTTAACTACAGTTATACCACTTGTATCCCAACTTGTTTGTTTATTTATTTACTATATACTTTTATAGTTGGACTTTTATCTGTTGGACTTGGAGATAAATTAACGAGCGAATTAGTTTGAAAATAAGAAACATGAAAACTTCTGACAGGCCTAATTATATATATATATATATATTTGTGTACACATTTTTATATCATAGAACCAATCATTACCTAGGTGCTCAGATTATAGCAAGTTTTTTATGGAATAATGAGTGTATGTCGAGAACAGCCTTGCTGCCAGTTCGCCTCGAGCGGTTGTCTACTTTTGGACTCGCTCGCCGGTCGGCAGTGCTTCGAGACGCAGCTTTTTCGTCGAATGTTTTACTGAGGGTACCGCTTGTCAGGAGGAACCGAGTTGCTGCGTCTTCGGATGATACTTCTTACCCGGTATCAACCGTCTCGATAGGCCTTTCTCGTTCATTTCCGTCTGAGTAGGCCAAGGTCCAACCCCCCCTTGTCTACTTCGTAATTGGGTTCTCGGGAACCCGGTGCACAGCGTCCGCGCTGGCCCGAGTCGGGAGTAGAAGCGTACTCCACGTCTTCTACGTATTTAGGCGACGACGGTTGAGTTTCTGCCATGCTCCCTTGCTAGATTCTATCGCGTGATATTCGTGGTTCTTGGGGGCGAAGTGATATGGTGACCCGAACCGGGAGTGGAAGCGTACAGCACGTCTGATATATATTTTGGGCGATTACGGTTTGATTTTCTACCCTGCTTCCTAGTTTTACAAACTGGTATAGTAGATAATTATATGATTGGTTGTTTTAACTGCGACTAACTTTATCTTCTTTACCCTATTAAAACTCCCCTATATCTTTTTTTAGACTTATTCTTCCCCATCTCTTTTCCTATATTGGTCTTTCCGTAGATTCTACTCTCGCCTTTGCTGAAGGTAGTATAATTGGCCTTCCGTGTAGTCGATGAGAAATTCGTTGATAGTCAACTGGTAATTGGTAATCCTACTCGCGCCTGCTGAGACTAACTCGACCCAGGCGCTTAGCAAATGCCTGCAGAGACGAACTCGACCCAGGCAATGCCGTTGTTAGGCTCCCGCCTGCAGAGACACCCTCGACCCAGGCGATTAGCAAATACCCGCAGAGACGAACTCGACCCGGGCAATGCCGTGGACTACCAGCCTCTTACCTGGGCCTACCCAGGGGGACACCGAACTCTCTTGCCTCCAATTAGCCTTCGCGGCTTTGGAAACTAGTCAACCTGAGGGGCCACGAGCCTAGGCTAACAAGCAAGCTTGAAAGCTTTCGGCTAGACCAAGACCAGATATCTGTATACTAATCGTTCTTTTGCCTTGGGATTGGGATATTACGTACTATCCTCCCTCGGTTCCCAGTACTTTCGCGTAGAAGGTTCTGGCCTCCTTGAGTTACTGCACAGACGAACCACGCAGAATCCAATCTGATTTTCTATGTATCGACGGCCGCTTTATATACTATTCTCGCGATCGGCTTCAGCCATTCACAGCATTTCTCGCTTAGTCGATTTACGCGCCAGCTGCGTCACTTTGGAAATACCCTGCGTAATAAAATAGCTATACCTACCTATAACTTCGGCTTATATCATCTATTATAAATCTTTGGAAAAACCCTACGTCACTTAATATTTATAAATAACAGCTGCATTATATCTGCATTCTATGTAAAATATATATTTCTTAATATATAAATTTTGAACAAGGCGTGTTCATTACAGTGTATACAAAATTAACTCTCAGCGCAGATGCAGTTTGTCCCAAAATTCTAATTTCTTGAAGATCATGATTAAATGTTATCAGTTAGTTTATGAAAATTGTCGTTCTGTTTCAGATGTTAGTACTTTCCCGAATGAGCCTAATGTTGCAACTAATCAGCCGAAAGACCCAAGTGTTGCACCTATTGTCCCGATAGACCCTAGTGTTGAGCCTACTGTCTCGAAAGAGCCTAATATTACACCTACTTTCTCGAAAGAACCTAATATTGCAACTGCAACTGCAGAAACAATTCTTTTCACTCCGATTTTTAGCATGATCGCTGTAGGCCTACCTGTTATCTGTGTCTGCGTCGCTGTTTTAATATGTTTCGGAATGAAATTCAGGTTAGTCTAATATATAAATTTTTATTACTTATTTATTTATTTATTACTTATTTATTTTACAAACTGAATTGTAATCAAGCGCTTAGAGTTTCAAAGCATTCAAATCAAACTACAGAATCATATGTGTACATAGGCAGTTAGCACGTATACATAGTCATGCATGGAAACATACATGTATTAGCAAATTAATTATTCAATGTTCAGAAAGGCAGTTTTAGAATTATTCTATATTTTATGTTTAACTTAAATTATAATTCACTCAATTTTCAACAATATTTAATATTGTTGTTTCATGTGCATTATAAAATTCAAAATCAGAGTTTGTAGCCATTTGTATTTCTCAAGCACAGAGACAGTAAGTTGGAAGTGGTATTTATATTTGATAGAGGCAGTTGCCTTGAACACATAGGCAGTTTCACAGCTAGAACTTTTGTATGCACGAATGGTAAATGCATTTGTAACTTTTTACATTTTTGTATGATAAGTGCACTAATAAATTGGAAGGAGAATTTATAGAACACATTCTGAGAGGGGATTGATTACCAAAGGAGGTCATATAGAAGGAGGAATGGGAGGAAAGACTAAAGGATATTCATGAATATTTCAGTATATCAACACTAACATAATCTTAACTATTACGTTAACATATAAATATTAAATATTAAGATATTCATATGTAGTATAAAGGTAAACTGACTGATCTGAATTTGATCGCAGGACTTTCCAACTATAGATACTCGTACTCTTGTAGTTACACATGTATGTAACTAGAGATTTTGTTTTTAATTTAGCAAAGTTGGCAGCAATCAAACTTTATAATAAGTAGAATTTTTAAAATAAATCAAATCTCATTGAAGTTTGAGTATTTAGAAGACATTAACCTCTGTACTACACTTTTACGTACAGAAGAACCAAAGCAAGACAAACCAAAGTCAACAACAATGTCTTCGAGGTGGATAATTGCCAAGTTGCGACTAAAGATAGCGGTGTGTTGATTACAAAATATTGTCTCGCTTTTACATGTTACAGATCTGTGTTTCTCACAGTTTACATAGTAGTGACAGTGTTCGATAAATTATTATTGCATTGTTATATGTTCAATATATTGTTCACACATAAATAGGTTTTCATATAAAATTGTATTTAAACCCTGGTCACTGGATGCATGATCCTTTTCTTCGTTCAATATTTCTTCCTATCTTCTTTTGTTTCGTATCTCTCGTTCTTTCTTTCTCTCTCTCTCTCTCTCTCTCTCTCTCTTTCTCTCTCTCGCTCTCTCTCACACACACACATTCACTCTCTCATTCTATCTTTTCGTTTCGATCGCCTTCTCTCTCGTTGCCATTGTTTTTTAAAATGTGTTAAATTACTAATAGGTCTATATCCTATTACTGCTCCTCTAACTATTACAGAGAACACTAAATATATAAACTTAATGTAAAAGAGAAAACCAACTATATATATAAGAGGATTTCGCTAATTTATAGACGACGTAACAAATAGCATGGCAACTGGCGATCTTGTTTCAATTGATGTCGGGATTCCAAAGAACGTCCCAAAGTCCCAAATGAGCGCTCTTCCGAAGACTCTTGAGCAAACCTCTCGGGTTTCTGGAGTAACTTCCACCAGTTTCTCGGTCAACGAATTGAGACAGCTAGCCATCGACGGGTTAAAACGTTCAGAGCGTGTTCGAGCTGAATTCAAGGTAAAGTCATTGTGTTGAAATTTAACATTTCTTCTAAATAATGGTACATCTGCATTAAGAGCTTTTATGGTTAGTTCATTTTCATCCTGTTCGACGTTTTTCTAACGATTTTGTAAAAAGAGGCAACAGCTCCGCAAGTGACTCGTAAGCACGTAGGAAATTCGTAGACATTATTCAGTTCCAACGCAACTGACGGAATCAAATCTGTTGCATGCTTTTGTATCTGTTGTAAGCCATACATGTATACTAGAATTTACCTGAACTGTAACCATCTTTCGTAATTCCATTCCTTCTTCACACTCAGATAGCAGGAAAAAGTAAAGCGGGCTCATTTCTATCCCCAACCGTGCATATTTACACCATACTGCTTGTATTTAAGACTACAACCTCCTCTCTCAAAAAGTTTCACCTATCAATGACCTCATGAGAAAAATAAATCTTTCCTATATCTGTCCTTACTTGTTTGGCTTATGCAACTTATAGCTATGACGTCTTAAACCATTCGTGGAGAAATTGAAAAATTCTATAAAAATATATATAAAAATACTATATATATACATATATATATAGGCCTATAAGAGAGTAATATACTTGTATATAACTCTCTATTAGTATATATGTGGTAACTACTTCCTTCTTAAAATTATTTAATGTTATTAATATTCATATTTTACTTGGAAATATTTTGTTTAGTTGCAACATCTTGATGTACAATTTTTATTTTGTTGACATGCTACAGATTTAAATTTGTAATTTTCTCTCAACCAAAATAACTTATAAAACTGAAATTGATATCAATCTATAAAAATTCATGGGCGGGGAGTTCTATATCAGTAAATGGATTAAGAGATTCTTTAATTAAACATTTGTGCTTGTAATTAATTGAAAATTTTCTAAAAGCAATTTTTGTTTACATTAGATGTTGCCGCAGTTTGACAAGGAGCCATGCACTGTATCACAGCAAGAAATGAACGTTGAAAAGAACAGATTCAAGAATATTAGAGCCTGTAAGTGATGCTTTTTGTTTTGTTTATCTTGCGTGTGTACATGTATCTGAATATATATACTGCATATATATATATATATATATATATATATATATATATATATATAATATAAAAAATATAAAATATAAAAATATATAAAATATTATTGGGAACAGTTTCTCCGCAAACTGAGAACAATGCTGAAGGAAGTAGAATTAAGTTTAATGTGTTTCCTAACGTCAAGAATTCAATCAGCGATGGTTGGTCTAATGGCTTTCTATACTTATCGGGCAAGCGCGCTAGCAATTCGGTCATCCAACAGGCCCATTAAAAAGACAGAATATATCCTATGTAATTTGAATTTTTTATATAAATTTCTAATTTCATAATGATACTCAATTGAAACTTCCCTCTTTGAATATTAATTAATCTTTATCTTAATGGTTTTCCTATATGTTTTGCTTAATAAAGGCATATATATATATACATGTATATATATATATATATATATATATATATATATATATATATATATTATGTATTATATGTATAATATATATATGTTATATATATATGTTGTATATATTAGATTTATTTTTATATATTTATAGACCTATATCAACATGCATATATATGTATATAAATATTCGTACATATAAAATGGCTTCGGCCTATATATATATATATATATATATATATATATATATATATATATATATATATATATATGCATTCGGGTTAAGGAGAGATGATATGGTCTTAAAGTTCAGATTAATTAATCTTTATCTTAATGGTTTTCCAATATGTTTTGCTTATTTAGCTTGAAATCACTCCTCCTCTTAATTTTCCTTGTCCCTCAATAAACACATACTGCTTTAGATGCCACAACTTCCTATTCCCACACTCATAGAGCAGTTAAATGAATAGATAAATATTAGTAAATTTTCTTTTAATGCTTTAGTATTGTATTAATATTGGCATATCACTTGTTAGAACGACAACACTAATTTCTATGAGAGTAAATGGATTACTATTTAAAAGGTACTCCCGTGGCAATAAAATTATATATATATTTCCTGAAGGTTGCAGCAGTCTGCTTTCATCTTATTAAAATTTGCGAAAATTGTGCTAAATTTTTATTGTTCAATTGTTAACGTTCGAAAAATGTTAATCCCTTCACAGAGGCAAGTCCATTTTCCGGATTTTTCCAAGCCCTCAAAATGAAATATAGTACTTATTAGCTGGTTCCTATTGATACTATACTCATTCCCTGCTTAGTCACCTCTTCCGATGCGTGGAATATCTTGATGGTCTATTCTGTGGTTGAACAGCATACACTAGTAAACATTATAGGCATAGGAAGTGTCAAATTAGCCGCAATTAAAGTTTATCGAATTTACTCGGATTACTTAAATTATAATCAATCATTATAATAAAATTTTAATTTGTATTTTATTTCATCTTCGCCATCTTTCCTTAAATTTTAAATTTTATTTATGTTAAATAAATTTGATTGTGTAATTCATTAGATGATCGAAATCGTGTAGTGTTGCAAGGAAAAACATCCGGCCAATCAGACTACATTAACGCCAGCTACATTACAGTATGAATGATTCATAGCTAGCTTTTCTGGCTTAAATTTTCTTCTATCGTTCTTCATGCAAAATATCTAGAGCTGTTAACAACGTTTTATATCAATTTATTGATTAAACTTTAATATCAATTTAATGATTGTGGAGTATAATCAGTATTAGCTCATGTGGAAGCCAGCTTAGCTCTCGTAGAATGAGTTTAGCTTAAACATTACGTTTAAAATGTAAATTAAATTTAAATTTGATTATCTGGAAACGGTGGGAAAAATATTTGTGCTCTATTATTAACGTTTAACTCTGCTGTTCGTACAGAAACCATTGAAAAAATTTCTAAGGCAGCGTTTGTAAATTAATTACAATGATTGATTCACTTGTCTTTTTAGCTGTAACTGAATGATTTACTCATTTCAATACAATATCCGCCAACGCCGCAGAGAAGTGAAGAGTTTTGTGCTGAGCGTTAGCCTTAGTTTACATCAGTACACGTTTATAATTAATAGCATAGTGAGTCATAAACAGCGTAATAATTATTTATTAATGAGATGGGAGGGGATTAGCGCACTCGGTTAAGCTAAGCGTCAATTGAACGAAGTAAAGCCACGTTGCGTGCGGTTAGTAATTTATGGACGACCACTTTGGAAGACCGAGTGTTGACTGCTTTGAATGTATCTAATCCATAGGGTGCTGGCAGGAAATATTCTTAACTCCGCGCTGGCTAAAATCGATGGCCAACAAAAGACAATGATTACTAATAACCATGGAGGGGAAAAAGAGGAAATAACGAAAACTACTAAACAGAAACCAAGAAAGGAAACTTTGTAAACATGCAGTTGTCATGAGTGTAACTTTATACGGAATATTCATAAACAACAGAGTGAACCATTAACAGCATAGTAGCACATACACGTAAATAACATACTAATTTTTAATATACTGACACCACGTTGTTGTGTTTGATGGAAACTGTAACAGTCACTGTTCTGCATACTTACATGTAGCTCTAACATGAATAGTAATAATTATTTAACTTGCAGTAGAGAGTATAGTATATGTAATAATGCGTGATGTACAACTTTTATAGGCAAATCTGCTCAAGGCATCGCAGTTAGATGATTTCTAAAATTGCTACTGTAGTTATTTGTATTATTACCGATACACAAAGCTTAGACAATGACTCACATAGCGCCAGAGAAAGAAATAGTGAACATTAAGCGGTTGTCTCAAAACCGGATGTTAACGGCAGATATTAGCTACCGATAGGCGGATATAAACTTGAATGTTACATTATTCAACAGCTGAAGTCAATTGTCCAATATAGTTGTAATTATGAAATCATAATTCTAGCACAATAACTTCAATATTTTTGAGTTTCCAACGAGTAGTGATTTCGAAGCTTTTATGTACATGTTTGTGTTACAGAGATACGGAATGAATGCGGCCATGTATATTGCCACCCAGGGTTTGAAAATTCTAAACATTTTTATCTTAAAACGTACATGTATATTTAATTCTCTAAATGCATCCTTAATTTACTAACTAAAATCGTTTAACCTAAACTTAATTAGGTTCATACACTGACCATTACATATATCATTCTCTCTCTCTCTCTTTGTCTCTCTCTCTCTCAGTACATTGTCTACTGGCAGGTCTATGGTACATGTATATAACGCCTCCACTCATCCCTATCTTCCAATTTCCTCTTCATGTCCACACATGGGTGGATCTTTAATTCATCTATAACATTCCTTTTGATATTTCATTATCATTAGCGCTATGTATTTTGAATAAATTAATCCTTAGGAATTAACATATTATGGAATTAGGTATTGTAATGAATTACCCTTCTCCTTTATATTTAAGGACCACGACCAAACACGGTGGAAGATTTTTGGCAAATGGTCTGGCAAGAAGGCGTCAGTACCATAATCATGTTAACTGGCTTACTTGAAGATGGAAAGGTTAGTTTTAGGACTATTTGTCAAAAATAAAGATCAAAAAAGTATATGTGATAGAGACTAACTGTGGGATTGCAAAATTTTGCACATTGGTAGTTTCTTTTTTTGTATTTTAAGTAAATGGTCAGATATTTCGTAGTAAACGTCTTTATGGTGCAGTCTCATTATTCACATTTTATTATTTCTAGAATTAAATGATGGGATTTTCCACCAAATGGCAATAAAATAAAGAGCTTCATTGACATTTTCAAATTATCTGCATCGAATATTCCTAATATCCTTTCACTAATCTGTTAACGAAACTATGAAAATATTGTTTTCTTGTAGGTCTATAATGGGTAACTTGTTGGGAATTTCATTATCTGTCTATAGATCTATTTCATCATTGACTATTTAAATTGATCTAATGTTAGCTTTCGTTTAATTAATTATTCTAAACAAATACTCTCGAAGCAAGTTTTTCATCGATCAAAAACTTCACAAACGAGCACATTTTCTAGATTAAAGGAATTATTTTACAAAAGAAACTGACATTATCTACTTATCTCGTAATTATGATTTGTCATTATTTGTGTACATAGGCTCCTTAACATCATCCCTGAATGAGAACGATTAAAAAAAATTAATTTATCTCTAACTTAGCTTTTTAAATGCTAAACACTAAAATGTTTTTAGTATACATATTATTACTGTTCTATAATAAGCACGCATTATAGTGAAATTATCAACTATGTTGATAGCTCTCTCTTTCGCTCTTTCCTTTTTTTTCTCTCTTTCTCTTAGTGCACTGCCTGTTGGCAGGTCCATGGTATATAACGCTTCCACTCTTCTTTATCTTCCGTTTATCTATTCATGCCCACATACGAGTGTATCTTTAAACCATCTATAACATTCCCTTTGATATACCATTATTCTTTGGAATTCTGCTTAGGATGAGATGGGCCCCTATGCCTTCCTTAGCTTCGACTAACATTTACTGGGCAGGGGCGTCATTCCCTGAGAAAGCAATCCTGTATATCCAAAACACGATGTAGCTAGCTAACACTACTAATATCGCACTTTTAATTATTAAACCGTTAGGCAATTTTAGTCCATTTTCATGTAGCCAGTGCAGCGTAGGAATGAGATTTTGCTCTAATATCAGCGAGTCTGGTGTTTGAACCCACGAGGATTCAATTCATATCTGGATCTGTCATTTTAAACTTCATGACATTACCATTAAGCTATCGAGACATTCTATGTGTATTTCGTCATCATAAATGACAGTAACAATCTCTTATTATGAAAAACTTTATTTGCACATTTATTTCCAGGTTAAGTGTCACCAATATTGGCCAAGCGAAGTTAATTCTAAATCAGACTATGGAACGTTTGATGTTCATATGTTGGCCTGTGAAAATTATGCCGATTACAGTCTGAGAATATTCAACATTGAGAATAAAAAGGTTTGAGAACAATAATTTTTCTACTGTAGTTATTCTTACTAATTTGGCATGTATGTCAAATAAACGAGTTTGCTGAAAGAACTTAAGTTACGAAGTAAATGCAAATCTCTAAACATTCCCTCCTCTAATTATAGAAGTAATTGTGTTAAGAGTTTGATGATATGACAGGATATTATATATTAATATAAATTCCTTTTTATTTATTTAAATATTTATCATTGGTGCTTTAAAATTCACTGACATAAAATGTCAAATAACTTGAAGTAATATAACTTACTCAGGTAGCATGAAAGTACATCCAGCAAATTGATGGCTATAATCATCTATTTTAAATAAAATTTGATATTCACAGGTATTGTGAAATGGAGTGCGTTCACAGTGCTTATCAACATATCAATGCTTCTATTTATTTCGCCACTATCTGGAGCCAGTGACGAAGTCGGTAAGATACTCTACCGCGGATCAGTATGTGCAGGCGCCCGTCACTGACATCGCTTTAGAGTGCGATAGCTGGCGTTAACCTTAGCTTTACCAACTTTTTTATATGTCGCCTCTCTATGTAGAAGGATGCAATAACCGCTATTGAATATGCAAATCACTGAGGAAACGGAAAAGCAGTATTGTAAAAGCTTGCAATCAATGCAATCAATGTAACAGCGTCACTGCAGAAATTTGGGTGATCTGTTGGCGCATTATGCAGAAATCACAGCCATTAACTCAAATATAATAAATTTTATTTTCACGTGTTTCTTAGGAACGAGAGAAAAGAAAAGTAAAGCAGATACATTGTCATTCCTGGTCAGACAACATGAGACCAACAGATACGATTAGTCTTCTTGACTTTCTTAGAAGAGTTCGATCTCTCAATTCTAAAGATAAGGGCCATCTTCTGATACATTGCAGGTAATTATTTGACTTTTACGAATAAAAGACTGAGGCCTTTAATCTTTAGACATCAGATCAGTAGATGCAGGTTCAAATCCATAGTTCTCTTCGTCACTGATATGCTGTCGAGCAAGACGTTAAAATTGCCCTCCACTGTTACTAATGAGCAATTTATTTTTTTATCTTTTTCCCATTTTAATGACTACTTATATGCATTAATACCACAATAAAAAAATTGAGTCCATTTTCTCATTAGATGATGATGTCAGCGACACCCGTGTACTACATATCAACACATCGAATCACCAAAAGAGATTTGTAAAAAATATCGCATCATCATATCATTCAATCAATATTAATCAATCTCATCAAATAGCTAACAAATTCTAAAGCTAATGTTAACGTCAGTTTCCTAACTCGAAGTCAATATCGCTGATGGTCGAGCCCAGGATTTGAACCCCCCACATACTGATATGCAGTCGAATATCTTACCGACACCGCCACTAGCTCTTGTAGAATATTGTCGTACAACAAGTAATGTTGTCTATAATATTAACATGATATTTATCAGTGCTGGAGTAGGACGCACGGGGACGTTCATAGCTCTAGACAAGCTGATGTACCAGGCGGAACAGACTCCCCAATCAGTCGATGTGTTCAGCTGTGTCAGTGCACTGAGGTCAGAGCGGATGAACATGGTCCAGACTGAGGTAAGCTGTCTGATGCACTTCTGCGCACCGATGTGTGCAATCACCACTTGCAATCGTAGGCACGGGAAAAGAAGGCAGCACACTAGTCCCAATCGTAGATTGGGAATAGTGTGCTGCCAGTAGCAGCTAATAGTGTGCTGTAGTAGCAGCTAATAAGCACACTAGTATACTCATAGCCACGTCCCCTCAGGACTGCCAATAAAATAGTATGCTTGAAGCTCTCGGTTAGGGTGGTTAGAATTAGTGTTTATGTGTTTAGTTATAGCATAGTATATGTAGATCTCAAAGATATAAATCATGATTCGAATATGTTAGATGAGAGCAACTATGATCTGGCTGAGGATGGAGCAAGGTGGAGTCAATTAATCTTGAAACCTACTGCAGGGTCCAAATAGAACGTAGCGCAGTCTTAGCAGTACAGTAGTAGTAGTGGTTTTGTGTAAGTCCACTTAGGCCACTTTGGGTTATGTTTGAGTTGTATCCCATGCCTGAAGGGAGTGCCTATGAATATTCTTAGTGTGCTAATTAGCTGCTAGTGTCTGATGTCAATTTGCATTAAAAATCTAATATTTTAACATTGCTTACGTCATACTAGTGAGAAGTACAGTATGCTAATCATATTTCTCTTGATTTTCTCATGGCGATTTACATGTATTCTCTTACTGCATGTATATTGGTGTTGCAATTAAAACGCACAATTTTATGAGCTTTAGCAAGATCAATAGATGTCAACAGATCTATGCCTATAACTTTTTCAATTAATTTTATCATCAACTTTACTTAGTTTCACCTCTAGTTACTAATTTATAATCTAAATTCTCTGAGTGTCTTTGCTCTGACTAGCCGTCGACCATTTTGAGTTGTATTTTTCATTTTTTCTTCAAGTGATATGCCTGTTCTAAGCCTTGGCGGACATGGCCGTACTTTTCTATATGTCTATGTCCATAATTGCTCTGATCATTTCAATTTCCGTTATCTGCATCCATGAACGACGGGATTTAGCGCACTTGGTTTAGTTGCGCGTCAATAATCGAAGTTAATCGACATCGGCCTCAGTTAGTACATGGTTACATGGTTGGGTGACCACCTTGGAAGACCGAGTGTTGACAGCTTTGAGTGAAAAAATCCCAGAGTGTTGGAAGGTTATTCTTACCGGCTGCAATCGGTGTGCCATCAAATGGCATCGATTACTAATAACCATGGAGAGTAAGGAGGAAATGGGCCTTAAACAAGCATCTGTGCTTCCTGATCCAGTGTTCCGTTATGTTTTTTTATTTGCTTAGACTACTAATTTTAACGTATGTCATTCACTGCCGACCTTTACTTCGTTTGCTGTCTATTTTTTCTGTCACTGTGGTATTTTCAGTAATTTTGTTCTTGGTAATTTGTCTGAAAAACTTCAGCTTATGGCGCCGTATTCGATTAAATAGATCATGACTAGTTGACATTCTTTGTCTAACTTCTCCATTTGTAACGAGAGCTATATGAGAAATGCGTAACACTGTCCTATAGAACCACATCTCTGTAGCCTCCAGTTTCCCTACCATTGCAGACGAATTTATCCAACATTAATTTCTACATAACAATATTAGTTGTTGATATCACTGAAGCAGTCTTTTTTGTATCTATAGGTTATTTATGACTTTGCAAATCTTTGTAATTCTATTGCAAGACTCCTTAACCAATTCTATCCTTCAGTCATATTATTCCTTCTATAACATCTCTTATCAACCCAACCTCCCTTAAAGTAAGTATCATTATTTTTATATTTTAGTTTATATTTATTAAAAACTGTTTATTTAAATGATGAAAGCTCTTTGGACCAATAATGTTACATGTATTTTAACAGAGTCAGTACGGATTCTTGTACGAAGCTTTGGCTGATTATTTCACATGTGGATTCACAAACATTCCATCTCTCGAGCTCGAGAAGTTTCTGCTTAACGAAGATGGCAAATCATCCAAGCAAGAGATTAAAAGACAATATAATGTAAAATATATCATTATTTCTTTATATCTAAGTTACATGTGTACGAGAGATTAAAAGACAATATAACTTAAAATTTAATATTTCTATTACTTTATGTTTAAGTATTATACAGTGTAGCTTCTATTATAGTCACCGCTAAGTTTCATTATGTTTTTTTAAATAAGGAACTAATTAATTATTAATTAGCAATTATAGAAAATTATCTTATCAATACTGACTGACATATGGTAATCAATGTGTGTTTAGAGTGTTCGCACTGGGTTAAACGGTAATGACATCTACTGCATCACTTTATTTATCCTAAAATTTTCATTTAGTTGTAATGATATTAATTGCAACTTATGAGTTTAATTTTAATGCATGCTAAGTTTTGTCGCTCTATATTGTGGACATTAATGTGAAACTAGTAGTTTTTAGTTTCAACTACTAAATCATGTTAAAGATATTAACATGTCAAATATATGATTTGTATTCCTGTCTCCCATTATGATCAATATTTCCCATTTTCCGACTATAGGCAAATTTCACGATAGCTTATTAAATTAAGCATATTTTCCTATTAGTATAGTGAATTAGCTATCGTACAGAAATTATGACATTTTCTAGTTTTACTTGTTGTATATTCTACGCTTTTACTTGGTATTATTTTTATTATATATTTTAATTAGATGTTCCTAACTTCATAGCACTTATTTTAGTGTTTGGATTTTAATACTTTTATAATTTAGATAATACTTATATGCGTTGCTTTTTATGTTTTACTTGTTTTATTTTTGTATATCTTAGTTACTCAAGCAGAAGTGCCAGCAGATTATGACTGCAGCTACTGCCTCCAAGGATTCTGAAGCATCCAATACAATATATTGTAAGTGTTTTAATTTTTCTGCTCCAAAATAAACTCTAATTCACTATTGATTACTTTCTCCTCTCTATAGCATAAACTGATCGGCTTGATTCACTAGAGCCTAAAATCTGAATGAATCTGCAAGTGATTATCTTTTAATTCTGATATCTAATAGGCCTAAATTGAATTATTTTAAATTCAAAAGGAAAGCTCATACAGAAAAAGCCAGCTGAAAATCAAATCAATTAATTTCTATTTTGCTCTTTGCGTCAGACAATTTATTCAACCTGGAAATATGCAACGATGGGCGATTTACCTCAAAAGTTAACTTTGAAATGTGTATAATATATCCAATAGGTCATAAATCGTTTTCTTTTTGGTCAATTAGACCTTCTTGATTCCGTTAAGTTTAGAAATTTAGCTGGAAAATTTTAGAACTAACTGCCATTCAATTGGCCGGAATGAGAAAAGTGTATCGAAAAAATACTTCAAATCATAAATGAATTAATACAAGCAGCTGGAAAGTTATATACTGGGAGGTTGTTGCCCTCATCAATGGTAATAATTTTTAAAGCAGCAGTTTCTAATACGGTAGGCTTAAAGTTTAGAAATTATAAATAGAAAAATAAAAATGACTTTGTCATTGCCTAATGATGAACCGCTTTCACTTTATTTAAATACTATATTATCGCACGGCCTTCTATTAATCATTTCCTTATGTCAGGCATTGAAAAGTCCTTAAGTACTTTGCAATATTATAAAACAAATAATACTGACTATAAATCGGTAGAAAACACTCAACTTACAAATCAATCTTTCATCCACTATCAGATAATGGCGACTGGAGTTTGACGCACGATCAAGTCAGCAAGCTTATCCGTGCACTATGGAGTATTGTGTCAAATAGACATCAATGACACTAATGTCGATAGGGAAACTAAATAGGAATTTAGTTTCCCTATCGAATTTTGTCACATTGACTAATCTTAAGCAAAGAACCAAAATCCCATACCTTGTTCTAGAAACTGACCTTAGTCAAATTGCACGGTTCAAAATACTTTTCAATACCCCATCATAAGGTACCATTAAAGATTTTTAAAATAATAATTTCATTTATCCTTGAATTTCAAAATTTAATCATTCTTACATCTACTAGAGGTTAATCATTGCAATGACCTTATGTCAAGGATACCATTTTATCGTTTGTAGTCAGTTTGGAGATTTAGTCATCATTGTGATATCAATCTCATGCGTGTTTTCTTTTTTTTATTATTAACTTAGATAACGCAGTTGGCGGCATGCCTGGTGATGCTGAAATAGCTTCTAAGAAATTGAAGGTATGATACAATCAATAATTATAGGCCTAAGTATTTAAATTAATGTCACATTGACTAATCTTAAGCAAAGAACCAAAATCCCATACCTTGTTCTAGAAACTGACCTTAGTCAAATTGCACGGTTCAAAATACTTTTCAATACCCCATCTATGAACAATTGTATAACAACAATAATATGCTAATACTGTGGAAGAAAATAGTAAAGCATTTCTTAGGTGCCTATTATATATATATATATATATATATATATATATATATATATATATATATATATATCTCGCTCTCTTACATTGCCAAGTCATTGTTCCGCAACATTTAAAATGTTTACACACAGATTTATTCTTGGCTATTCATACGTTTAAAGAGACATGAGCATCGATAAAGCAGCGACAGTTAGAGCAATATCGTAATTGTGAATTGTTGAAAATAAATTTTATATCATTCCAAATTTTAAGTTCTGGCTACTGACACTGCGACAGTTGTAGACCTCGAGACTAAGTTTGATTTCATTGCTAATATACCATTATACATTTAGCTAGAACACTCTTCTTTAAAAAATGCAAATTCCTTGCTTTATCAATTTTTTTAACTCAATTGTCAAATGATTGGAAGTAATTGTTTATACTCAGCGATTATTATAGAAGATACTGAATATAAAAAAGTCTTCCAATTGATTTAATTGGATCGAATTAAATTTAAGTGGGCGTAATTCGGAATAAAAAGAAGTCTTCCATTGATTTGATTCAATTGACGCTGAGCTGTTTCACTCCTCCAGAAACTACGTATCCCATCGGATATATATATAAGGCAGCATGAAGGCTCCATCAGCGACAGCTTGCGCTACAGCAGAGACTATTGTTGAGATTTGGTTTCCTACCAAGCGACTGTGTGCTGTGCTGTGAAGGATAGATTTCCTTTTCGTAACAGTTTGTTCAGTTAAATTGAATAGTCTTCTGAAACTAACCTCTGCAGTCCGGTAATTAATATTTGCGGTTCCGTAATAAATATTTGTGTAATTCAGTAATTAATCTATGCAATTACGTTAATCACAATCTGTAATGCAGTGATTCGTCCATATGATGAGAATTAAGATAAATGAATTCATTCATTAATATTTCAGGGTTTCTACATGACGGAAGAGTATTTAATCGTCAGTAAACCTACTTCCAAGACGATTGAACATTTTTGGAATCTAGTTAACGAAAACAACAGTAAAACTGTAATTTGCCTGAGTTGTGAAGCACCGAAATCATTTGGTAAATCATCGGTAAGATACCCAATCTGTAGTCTCTCTCTTAGTGCACCGCCTACTGGCAGGTCCATGGTACATAACGCCTCCACTCTTCTCTGTCTTCCGCCTTCCTCTTCATTTCCACATATGAGCGGGTCTTTAAAAATCTGTAGTTTCCTTGAATATTGAATATTGTTCATTCGTTAGCTTGTATGATAGTGAAGATTGAGGATACGAATTCGAAACTTATTGTGAGGAGAGTGTTGCTAAAAAACTTAAAGTTTTAATCTCTCTTGAAATCTACATGACACCTATTACTAATTTACCGACTACCGATTTCAATTTGGATGAACCGATTTAAATATGGCATAATCGGATTAAATTCCAACTTTTAAACAAGATGCAAACGATTCAAATAAAGCGCTCAACCCGTATTGACACTCTAGCGAGATTAGAAGCTGATTTTGAACTCGGCTATAGCCCTGTTATTTATTTGAATTTTATTTCCGATGATATTGTATTTGACATATGGGCGTAGCGAAGGGGGGGATATGGGGGACAAATCCCCATATGGATTTGACAGAGACTATCTAAATCATGATTTAAGTAGCTTAAATAAAATTATATCCAGCATTAATTTCAGGATTTAGTTGTCTCTGTATTTCTTTATTATTTAGTGCCCTAAGCATATTTCAAGGTTATAGTTTCAATGTGAATACGTTTGATTGGAGTATGACGGGGGGGGGGGGGGAGGCGTGGTGACTCAAGACATCCTGCATCAACTGTATCGTAATTTACATCCACACTCTGGTCCTATATACAAAGCATTCATTCATCGTTCATTCCCGCCTTTGCCTCTGAATTTACTTATCACAAGTAAAATGAGAATGTACCCTCTACCCTCAGGGTCCTCACCAGGTCAACTGTGATTCTAAAATCTTTATCAGCATCACCTGTTTGATAAATGTAAATGATAAGATGCCAGTAGAGCTAGTACCTAAGACACGCTCTGACAGTAACTGCCACTGCAGCACTGTCGTTGGTTAGGCCTACTGTTACATGAGTCACTTTAAG
The DNA here is from genome assembly GCA_905160935.1 of Enchytraeus crypticus. Lineage (NCBI taxonomy): Eukaryota > Metazoa > Annelida > Clitellata > Enchytraeida > Enchytraeidae > Enchytraeus > Enchytraeus crypticus. The sequence continues at coordinate 1,031,735 of CAJHZI010000252.1, read as the reverse complement.
GTTTATATTCACCTTCAGTCATTTTATTAGTGTGCAGAGGTCGAGTGAAAAGAATTACTTGTCATATGGCATGTTTCAGGATTACCTTTCTGCAGTCGCTTATTGTCTATGAGTGTAATTAAACAGTAATAGTTAAAGCCTCTAACGTACTATAACGTATACAAGTATCTATATTATAGATATTGATTCAGAGAAATATAAAATAGAGTATTTCTAAGCTCAATAGATTATCACCATACAGTATAGGCCTATAGTTCAACAGATTATAGTTTACATTTTCTCTATTAATTTAATATTGCTTCACTCTTAGATAGGCTGCTGCTTATATCTTGTCTAAGTTCTAATCAGGGCCGAGAGGATTGTACTGCATGTTTGCAATTAAATTATTGCTTTAGAAATAAAAGTTATATTTAATCTCTTATAAAAAGGCAAAATTGTAGCGACATTAATTTAAGATGGTTATTAAAAGATAGAAAATAAAAACTTAGAATGTTTCTCTTAGCAATGGTCTAGCTCTTCCCCCACGTGTTTCTGGCCTCATATTTACTAAAAAGAAGGCCTTAAAATGTTAATATCTGCGCTTAGAAAAAATATTGAAGCCACTGCAGTTGCACAAGCTCTAGTCTTAATATTGCATTATTACTGCAATGGATTGAAATGTCACTCAATCAAGAGTACCACGAACTAGTCATATTGTGTAATCCACTAAGATCTGCTAGATTGCGTTTTTCAATCCAGAATGCTAACAATTGCTACAATTTGCAGACATTATTTTCTAAAGTGCTTCAGCTTCTGGGGGACTTTGTGCCCCGGACCTCCTACCAGGACTCTGCCCCTGGACCCCACCGAGGGACTTATGTCCCCCGTCTGTGGCTAAACTAGAATTCGAAAGGAGAAGAAGATGATGATAATGGTGATGATGATGATGATGATGATGACGGCAACGGCGACGGCGACGACGAGAATGATGATGATGATGAGAGAGCGAGATGGGAGAGAGAGAGAGAGCAATAATCACGCTCGTTTATTTGTAACTGAAACAAATCTACACAACGCGCATACAACGATACAGAACACAAATAAAACGGCCATCAGAGAGAGCACAATTGAGCACTATCTAGCTGACTACCAAAAATATGGAACGTAGCAGCATAGTAACGCAGAAAAATTAGATTAGAGATATTAAACATTAATGATTACGATGACGATGATGATGACGATGACGATGATGACTATAATATTTGACATTTCAGAGCCGCTGCGTGTATTGGCCTGATGACAAGCAGGAGCCGATGATTGCTGGTCCCTGGTCAGTCCAGCTGATCGGCCATCAGCAAATCTCACCCAGTGTTATAAAGAGACAGCTGAGATTGTCGGCTGCTAATGTGCCCGGGGTTGATACTCTCTGTACTGTATACTGTTCTGTTGGTACTGTTTGTTTAGTGCTATATGTTTAGTCCTATATGTTTAGTACTCTATGTTTAGTACTCTATGTTTAGTACTGTATACATAACGGCACACTGGGTCAGGAAGCACAGATGCTTGTATAAGGCCCATTTCTTCCTTCCAATCCATGGTTATTAGTAATCGTTGCCTTTTGATGGCGCATCCATTGCAGCCGGCGCGGATTTAAGAATAGCCTTCCATCACCCTGGGATTTTTTCTTCCTAAGCTGTCAACACTCGGTCTTCCAAGGTGGTCACTCTCGACTACTGTAATTCATTATTACATGGGTTGCCTACTTCTTCTCTCAATCGTTTGCAGCACGTCCAAAATTCTCTTGCACGTGTTGTTTGTAAGTCCTCTAGACTTCAATTTCGCTCTCTTTCTCTACTTCGCAGTCTTGAGTGGCTCCCTGTTAATCAACGCATAAATATAAAATAGCTCTATTAACTTTCAAAACTCTACGACTTGGCAAGCCTTCTTACTTAACTGAAATTCTTCTTCCCTATCGTCCCTCACGTACACTTCGCTCCACCGTTGCCAATCTTCTCTCAGTTCCAAATGTTCTCACGTCATTGGGCAGACGTTCATTTTCTTACGCAGCACCCGCAATCTGGAATTCTTTACCTGCTAATCTTCGCTCTTGTTTTTCTCTTTCAAAATTCACTAGCAAGCTTAAAACTTACCTTTTCCCATCATAGACATAACCAATCTATCTTGATCATTTTTAGATCTCCGGACTGGCTTTCGTTTATGACCATACTGCTCCTCAGCACATTTCTTTCGCAGATTGGTCTGGGTGAATTGATCTGTAGTGGTGTGTGCTGTTGGGGACGTCCCTGACTTCATCCCTGGATGAGGAAACGAACGTTAAACCTTTATTATTAAACCTTTATTATTATTATTATTATTACCCTGGGATTCTTTCTTCCTAAGCTGTCAACACTCGGTCTTCCAAGGTGGTCACCCACAAAGTACTAACCGAGGTCGACAAAGCCTAACTTCGATAATTGACGCGCAACTAAACTAAGTGCGCTAATCCCCCCGTCTAATGTTTAGTACTGTGTGTTTAGTACTGTACAGTGTACATGTATGTAGGGTTGTAGTAGGACAAGACGTTGAGGTTTACACTGGGTAGATTCATTGAATGCATTATAATTAACCTCGCTTAATTAACACCCTAAGGTTTTAAACCTCTTAGCACTCGGTCATCCAAGGTGATCACTAAGCCAAGTCTTCTTCTTCTCTAAGTGTCGTGCCTGTTCCAAGCCTGGGCGGTCATGGTCATATTCCTCCTTATGTCTCTGTTCATTGTTGCTCTGATCATCTCTTTTTCCGTTAACTGCATCCATTTGCTAAGACTCTTAATAAACATCATTCACTGTCGACCCTTGCATCTTTTGTCATTTATTATTCCTGTCACTACGGTATTTTCAACTATTTTGTTCCGATAATGTGTCCGAAAAACTTCATCTGTTGTATAATACTTCATATAATTAACTGTATCTACTTCAAATCCACCCGAAACCCGCCAGGGAAGTTGGGAACGATTATATAATAAGCCTGGCTTAGATACATGTACCATTTCTACAAGACGAATGCTATATAGTAAATGCAAAGCTTTTGGCGTGGATACAGTGTATTGATATCTCTCTTAGTGCACTGCCTACTGGCAGGTCCAAGGTACATAACGCCTCCACTCTTCTCTGCCTTCCGCCTTCCTCTTCATTTCCACATATGAGTGGGTCTTTAAATCATCTAAATCATCTACCCCTGCCTCTTTTGTTACTGATATAACTTTTTATAATATCATTCAATACTTCGTTGCGAGCTACATAGCCAACCTGAAGGCAATGAAGCTGACAATGCTGCTTGCAACTCTGCCGCGAGTCCAAAGCACTGAAGAGTTAATTCTCTGACCACTGTAAAATCTTTCTGTAATTTGATCTCAGCCTTAAATTTGAAAATGTACACTTTTCACTTTACATACAGAGAGACAGAGAGAGAGAGCGAGAGAGAGAGAGAGAGAGAGAGAGAGAGAGAGAGGGAGAGATAAAGAATAGTTGAAAAACGTTTACAAGCTTGAATATAAGACTTCATCAGGCTATTTCATACCCTTTTGCACTCAATTATAATCCATGTCGGCATTGAAAATGAATTATTTGTACTGGTTGAATGGCCGAACGGATAGAACACTTGCTTGACAAGCAAGGCACCATCGATTCGAATTCTAAGTCTTCAAGTAAATAAAAACACCGTCTGTGACACTATCTCTTGTGACACGGGAACAGAGGTTACTCTTAGCTTAAGCCTACAGCTTTAACTGATCGTTTGCTTGTCGATTTAGCAATTATTTAATCACATATTTTAATTGTTTGATTTTTCAGGGCTCAAGCGATATAACACACTATGAGCTGCTATCCTGGAAGCCGGGCATGGACGTCCCGTCTGATCCTAGGGATTTACTAGAAATAATTGACGAGATATCCAGTCGACCTTCAGCTAAACAATCTGGACCTCTCGTCTTGCAATGCTAGTAAGTGAACCTCCTATACCGGTTGGATAACTGCATAGGTAGCATACTTGCCTGATAATCACAAGGCCTGACATTATCCGTCACGATTGGGAGAACGACCTTAAATATAGTTTTATAACTTTTAGAATAAAGCTAAGATTAAAGCATAGTAAAATGTCGGTTTTCTGCTCTACAGCATGGGAGTGACTTGGACAGAAATGGATTTGAACACTCTGATATAGAACGAGAAGTGCACAGTAAGGTTCCCTACCTCCAGAGATTAGAGGACTGTAAACTAACTTCTAAGGCTAACGAGGAGAAATTTATTTCATTATATTTCAACTCAACTACATAAACGCTACAAACAGCATATGAAAACATTCGTGCAAACAGTGAAGATGCATGCGCAATCAAATGTATACAAATAAATATTACGAGTACATGTGACCGTCAGTGAAGATACACAGTATCCTATCTAACTAAACACATCACCATTACTTGTAAGATATTTTAGAAAGAGAAAAACAGGTAATTGTAAGTGTTAGCAATTAACAGGAGTTCACTATCTATTATGGTTGAAATGAATAAATAAATTATTAATTAATTTTTAGATAACGTGACTTATTTATTGATAGATTTTTTTCATCGAATCGTTGATTGATTAATCGCTTGATTGATTGATTGATTATGTAATTTTTGATTATTTGACACAGTGATGGAGTAGGGCAGAGTGCTGTGATGGCGGCAGGGCTGATAATGATCGAGATGTTGAAGGTTGAACGCGAGGTGGACGTGTTCTACAGCAGTCAGTCCATAGTAGCCGATTGTCCCCTGGCCTTCAGATCTCTTGTAAGTTATTATTTGAAGCAGTTAATAATTACTTGTACAGTTTACTACTAAAATAGTAAACAATAGGTAGTTTTATAGTTTGCAGTAAAATTACTGCAATAGTTTTTGCAAAATTCACCGTTTTTCATCTTGTCTGTGCTGTATTCCACAAGACAGATTTTATTCACGTACGTTATCAGAATATTTATTGCGTCACTCATTAATAGAGGCATCATTTTATCATGGGCTGGAACCAATGGCGATGTCGGTATGATATTCGACCTCGGATTAGTATATGCGGGGTCGATTATCTTACCGACATCGCCACTGGCTCCAGCCAGAATTATATGCGTCAATTTCGACGTCTGTTTCGGTGACACAAAGAGACTGTCAGAGACAGCTCGTCCTATTATATACTTCATAAAGCCGGTTAAGCTTGTTTTCTAAATACAGATTAAGTCTGCGTTCATTTTGACACCGTTGATTGACATGAAGCTCAGATAAACTTAGAACATTTAATAACTCTCAGATCTTCTTCAAAATATTATGAATTATTAGAAATAAATGAACAAATTTAATGTTATATAATAAATGAAAGTAAATAAGGGAAGAAATAAATGAAAATAATAAATGTTAAATATTTTAGAGCTTTTTATTTGTGCGTGTTTGTCACAGGATCAGTACAAATTTCTGTATCAACTGGCCCTGAGGTTCATAAAACAATACGACAATTACGCTAATTTCAAATAAATTCTATCTTGCCACAGCAAAATATCGTGCAGAATGAACTTGGACAAAGTAGGTCTGCATGTAATTGAAGCTAGAGACTACGTTGATGCCGGCTTTATACAACAGCACAGTCGACATTTAATTTGCAGAGGACCTACAGTATTCCAGCACAGTATTAGCCTACTGATCAAATCTCGACCAACAGCGAACCGGTGATCAATATAGCTTAAAATACTCTGTAATATTTGATTAATCAAGATTTAATAATGCTTTTGATACACTTTTTGCTATTGCTACACTTTTCTGAACAGTAATTTTAATCCATTGGTTGCCATAGAATGAAACTCAGTCAATGATAGGAGTAATCGTGACCGGTTAAAAACTTATCAAAGTCGTCAAGAATTAACAACGCAAAATTAAATGAAAAATTGCCAACGAAACAAGAGAATAATTCATCAACTTGTCACTAATTAATGACTTCAACCAGAATTCCTTGAAAAAGACGTTAAACTTGCCTTTAGGCTTCTTTATATAATTAAACTTTTAAAGAATATAATTAATCAATATAATCAATTGGACCTTTACAAGTAATATATCGCTTGTTAGGAGACTCATAAAGTCTCGTATATAAGAAAGCATCTCTTAATCACTAGATTGTTAAATATAATTTTAACAAAACTGGGCATTTTTATTATCCAATTAGTTTTCAAGAAATAGATAACAAAAAACTGTTTATAGATCAACCAATAATTTAATGACCTGAGTAATAAATAAAGTATATTACAATTTATTAACCGCTTTATATTAATATTTACATGCTAGCCTCGACTTGAGGTTTCTCTTGATATTCGGTATGTTTAAGTTATACTATATTTAAATTTTTAATCTCGATTAATTTTAAAGTGATTTCTCTAGTGATTTATATGTGTTTATAAACGTTTTGTCTCACGTGAGAAGAGAAAGAGAAAGAGAGAGATAGAGATCAGATAGATAGAGAGAGAAAGATAGAGAGAGAGAGAGAGAGAGATATAAAGAATAGAAAAAAAATTATGGAAAGAAAAGAAGAGAGAGAGAGAGGAGAGGTGGGAAATATTGAATTATAGCAAGCAGAATACGAAGAAACTAAATGGGACAGGAGAGAGAGAGAAAGAGAGAGAGCCGAGAGAGAGAGAGAGAGAGAGAGAGAGATCAGACAGAGAGAGAGAAAGAGAAATAAATATAGAGTAAAAATGCCAAAATGCGATTCTAAGCGAAGATATAAAACACTGCTTGCACTAAATTTAGTTAAATATTATTTAATCTAATAAATCTTATGAATGAGCCTACAGTTTAGTGATATGTAATATTTAGTTCGTATGTTCTATTATGCATTTAGCACAGTTGATTTAAATAGGCTATTAGCCTGTTTAAATAGACTATCAATTTATTTAAATAAACTGTTAGCCTATTTAAGAGCTCTTCGAAATCGTATTGTTGGAATTAATATTGAGAAAACGTTCAATAATAAAACGATTAAAGCAATCTAGAGTTGTCCGTTGTTCAATTTTTACAACTGAAACAGTCAAGTAAATTACCAACTACATGTAGAGTGTTATTGTCATCCATGACAACATCTAGCACACAAATAGCCTATCAAATGACTTGTGTTGCGATATTATATCGACTTGTTTAATTTTCGAAGAATACTTAAAAAAAACTTGTTATAGGCCTATTAGGGCTGAAACGGTAGGTCTATTAGGCCTATTTTAGCCAAGTCGTGTAGGCTGTAACAAAAAAAACTCAGAACTATAGCAATAATTTTTTTTAAAAATCATACTACTACTGCAACAATTTTCTACATTTTGCGGAGCATTTTGTTTAAATTGATCACTCTTTAATATTTTAAGAAAATCATGCTGTCATAGACCTAAATATATACACCTCTTAATTAAAATTTGTATGTTTTTGTTCATTAAACTTTAAAATGAGAAAGTTGTATAAAATTGAGTTGGTACTATAAGAATTTCGATCTTGTCTATACGATATTAATTGAAGACTTACACTGTAAAATATTACATACGCGACTCATCCAATCATAGACATAATCAATCTACCCTAACCATTTTTGATCACCGGACTGGCTTTCGTTTAGGACCTTACTCTACTCAGCACATTTCTTTTGCAGATTGGTCTGGGTGAATTGATCTGTATAGTGATGTGTGCTGTACGGATGTCCCTGAGACCATCCCTGGATGAGGAAACGGACGTTAAACCTTTATTGTTTTTACTAATATCAACCGAAAATCTGAAACGCCTGGATATTGCGCGCCAGGATTTGATCATGCTGGAACTATGGAAGCTGACCAAATATTTAGGCCTAGTTCAGTGACCTTTTATTAATATTCCTCTTTATTTTAATTCACTTATCTAGTCTTATATTCTTATGCTCGAGTAGGCTCACCACTCTTAGTACGTTACTCTACGCTTCATAATTTTGGTTGGGCTTTAGTAATAGTACAGTAAGGCTCATGATGTAACTCCTGTACAAGTTTTTTACGACGTCCAAAAGGTCTGCGACAGATATTTATGTCGCAAAACGTTTTATGTAAATCTTGCATAGTTTTATAATTTTTGTTTGGGAGAGATTATGGACTAAAGGTTTGAAAGTTCATCTAAGATGCAAGTGGGTTGGTGGGTTCAAACGCCTAGATCAGCCACCAAATCATTTATATCCTTTTTGGCCAAAAGGGCCCGTGGAAGGTCAATCATGTATTGGGACTTAATTAATTTTATGCCAGTTTTCGCTCTTAATAGTAGAGATTATAATCTCTATTATTATAATCTCTATCATAATTATGATCTATTAATTAACTTAATGGATCATAATTATGATCCATTAAGTTAATTAATTGCTAATCTTCAAGGGCTGGTAAATCAATCCCACGGTCTTAATGAAGCACGCTCAAATGCTTTCTGACCCAGAATAAACTGTATCAATGCAAATGCGCATTACCGTTAATAAGTTTTGTCATTGTTGTTACAAAAATTAGTTAGTCTGAATTTTATTAAAACGTCTATATTGTTGAAATTTTGCGTGCATTTATTTATTAAACTTCATATATGTAGGCCTTTTTATCGTAATTTTAATGTGTGATTATGACTTTTTGTGAACGTGTGTATGTGTGTGCTTGCTGTCGTGTTTCTTTTCTGCTGTTCACGAATACTCCTAAACTGTTAAACATATGTTTTACTTACTGCGTTCAGAAGTAATCGAATGATTGAGTTGTAACAATATAAGTATTAAAATACAAAACAATTTCGTGCCTAATTCGGATTTTCAGCGAAAATTAGTTTTCAAAGCAATCTATAGCGGCACTAGTATTGCACACGAACAAGAAAGATAAGCAATGTCGGTGGTAACCAATGTCGGTGGAGAAGCTGCGTTCGCTAACAGTAGTCTTATTGATGTCAGCTGTTAGACATTTATGAACGGGAATGCCGGTTGGCTGAGTGGTGTAAGGCGTTATCTGACAGGATACTATGAGCAAACACTCGCGGGTTCAATTCCTGCCCGAGTGTAAGTTAAAGTTTATTTTGCTAATAATTAAAATTACATATAATTACTTTGATAAATTATATAGCTGCATTTATTATTTATAACTAAAATGACATTATAATCATTAAATGACATTAGCCTAAAGCATAAACTTAAAAGCTTGCTTTACATTTTAGTATTCTACCCTGATTGGTTTATTACTTGTGTTGTGTCCGGGAGACTGACGACTAGACCAACAATTCTCTGCACGTGTCACAAGATTTTATTAATATAAATCTATCAGTAGGCCTATGAAGATTACAATTATTCTTATTATTAATTATTATTATAGCTATTGCTATACATTTACATTAGACTAATATTAATAGTTTAAAGTTATTTGTTATTATTAATTTTATTAATTTTTAAATTAACTTTTAATTACCTGTTATAGGCCCTAATTATTTTTAAATTATTTCATATTAATTAATAATTATAACTAATTAGTAATTACTTACTACGTGAATCATTTATTATTAATTGATTGAATTTATAGTAAATTAATTAAATTATAGAATTAATTTATTTGGTGGTATTCCAAGCTGTTCCATTACCTTTTAACACTTGCGTTTCACCCAGTCATTTCTGGTAGGCGGAACTTATTGGAACACTGAATTTCTGACAAGGGTCATTATCACAATCTCGTAGCCTCGAGGTGAACCGAGTCAATCAATCAATAATAATTTAACGTCCGGTTCCTCGTCCTAAGGCAATGTCAGGGACGTCGGAATAATAAATAACGGAAAGAGATGAGTTATTAGCTTGCCTAGGAAAAAGTCATACAGTTACAAGAATCCATACTATAGGAGTAGAAAAAATGAATGAGTGTTTGCTCATGGCAGATTTAATATTTGGTACAGTGAGGACCCCTAAGAAAGTCTTAAAGACTTCTATATTTATATAACTACGTGAACTCGTGAGTAATGCAACAGTCTCAACATTATTTACTTGATTGTTTGGACTTATAATTAACCAATTCTATAAAAGAATAAGTATCATGAGATTAATGAACAACGTAACTAAGAAGAAAGGTATCATGATCATATTCCAATTTAAATTATTCAATACTAAGGAGTTAGTAGTATTCTCAATTTTGTACAACTCCCTACAAATTAAAAATAAAGTACTGAAAATGTGAACCTAAGTTCTATTATTTCCAAAGAACGGCATTGCGATTTAAAAATTCAATTCGTTTAGGGACTTCAAGCCAACGAAGTAATTCAGTAAACCAATGAATTGTACACGTATATGTACAATTTTTGTTATGCGAATTAGTGTCGGATGGATGACCGAATGTACAGCACGTTTGCCAGTGACGAGGCTAAAGATGAGCACAAATAATACAGAAATTAGCATTAAAATCAAACAAAACAAAAAATTCAAACAGCGAAATGAAGAAATCATGAAATATTTATATTTAAAAACAAAGCAATGGCGCTTTTAATGAATCACTTTAATTTAATCGCACTAATCGCTTTTAAGCGCTTTCGCTTTTAAGCGCTTTTAATCTATCACTTTGAACACTGAATTAAGTTACACAAGTACAAGATTGTTTAACGGCCTCAAACGAATATACAAATACGTCTCTGCTACAGAGTTGAATTTAACATTTCCAAAAGACTACACTGACTGAGAGAGAGAGAGAGAGAGAGAGAGAGAGAGAGAGAGAGAGAGAGAGAGAGAGAGAGAGAGAGCCATGATCATTTATTTGCAACTGAATCAAAATACACACAAAGCGCATAAAATGAGACAAAATGCAAATAAAACGGCCGTCAGAATGAGCACAATTGAGCTCTAACTAGCTGATTAGCACGGAAACATAGAAACCTAGCAACATGGGATTGTAGAAAAATTGGAGATAATAAACATAAATAATGAAAATAGCATTGAACTGTAAAGAGCAAAACAATACGCACTAACTAAAGCAGAAACTGAGATACAGATAATTATAATCAGTTCCAAGTATCAATTAAATGCTGTTTGTACATTTTGTTACAAACGGATTCAGTGGAACAGGTTCTGATTTCACTGGGTATATCATTCCAAATTGTACAGCAAGAGTTCAAAAAGGAGTTAAAAGAAGCTCGACTAGATTGTTTATAAAGGCAATTAGTTGATTTTAGACTGAGACCAACAGCCTCACACAAAAAAGAATGTGTGCCCGCCAGGTTCTAAAACTAACTCTAGACTGACCATGCTGAGTGCTTGAGCTCCCAGCATACACTAGTCCGAGGCTTACAATGTCGCAGTAGGAGACTTTAGACTAGTTGCTTAAGATGTCGTACAGACTTGACCCTGACAGTTACTCGTCATTCATTGAACTGTGGCCACTAGATACACCTCTACAGTAGTCACTACGTTTAGATGTCGTAAGGACTTGACCCTGACAGTTGCTCGTCATTCATTGAACTGTAGCCACTAGATACACCTCTGCTGTAGTCACTACGTTTAGATGTCGTACAGACTTAGCCCTGACAGCTGCTCGTCATTCATTGAACTGTAGCCACTAGATACACCTCTGCTGTAGTCACTACGTTTAGATGTCGTACAGACTTGACCCTGACAGTTGCTCGTCATTCATTGAACTGTAGCCACTAGATACACCTCTGGTGTAGTCACTATACACAACACACAACCAAGCAGATATGTTCAGTAATTACAGAAGATATTGCTCGATATATATTGAATTACTAAACTTATCTGTTCAATAATTTCAATGGATTCACGAACAATATTTCAGGCTAGGAGTCCCCCAGGATTGCTGATATTTCCAGTCAATCAGTCATTCTTCATCAGATATTGACAGGACTTATATACGACCATAATCAAGCAGCACCTATTCAGCAACAACAAGCAATCAATCTAGTAATAAATAGTAATACTCCACGTCAAAGTATCCATACCGATACGGAAGAGAACTTCCGTAAGTACTTGTGTCGTAAGAGGCGACCGCAAAGGAACAGAAGGGATCAACTTCTAGTTCAAAGAGTGATCTGACTGAAATGTGAAATAGAGAGTGAGAGGAAATATTGTTCCTTGAACCTGGCATTTTGTAGATTTCAGAGAGATTAACACTGAAATCACTAATAACAGGTGTCTCATACGGTCAACTAATATCTTTGCTACAAAATGAGACAATCAAATTTACTTTCATAAATTCAATACGCTGACTCTGAAAACATTCTGTCAAACACACTGCAAATCACTTTGGCGTCCACTGATTTTCTTTGTTTCTCGAGTTTATTTGCCCTGCTTCATAAAATAAAAATTAATAAAAAAATCAATAATCATTAATTTAACTGACACTGAAACGAATAATTAGACATGCATGAGATTACAATTATAAGTCAAGCTAACATTCAATCCCTCAATCAATCAGTCGGCAATCCTGTATTATCCACACAAAGTGGGGGTATCATGGGCACCACCCCACTCATTGTTGCTCCATTAAAGGAAATCTTAGTGTCAGCACCTAGAAAATATGTGAAGCAAAGTATACATATTAAGTAGCTCAAAATGTCGGAATTTGAGGTCATTGTTCTGGTACCCTGCGATGAAAGACAATCAATATATTTAGTATAGTGTTACTAATACACAATTAGGTTAGACTAAGACACATTACGACGAAACTATCAAAAATATCTGCAGATAACTTGACTAGGGGTTATAACAATAATTATAATAATCAAAAACTCAAAAGTTTTAACAAACAGCTTGACTAGGCTTAACAAGTAAAATCTTAATCACAGATAGAAAACAAATTGACCAATATAGTACAAATTAAACGATATGATAGTCGACAACAGCCAAAATTAATAACATTACATTTAGGAACATTTTATTAGAAAACTTTCTCAACCACAGTAACGACACATTAACGATATTAGTGAACTCAGTACTATAAATTTTTCCGATTTATGTAGGCCTTCTGTAAATTTTAATGATTAGGGACAAACAAAATGTGCAAGAGCATACTGAGAGTCAGGGAATGATAGGCCAAGGCATATGTTATGAAACTGCTGAAAGCATTGTCGGCATTCAATCAAACTATCAAAGGACTTGGAATTGTGACAAATTTTACAAGTTTTATCCAAGAAGTGAGAACGCTGCAAGCAATTGCCAGCTATCACTTTGAATACTCGACGTCTGAATTCTGAGGGAACTATATGACCAGTGATTTTTCTAGCATGGACAATTTGGTCTGCATACCACATAACAAAAGCACCACAATTTACTGAATCATTTTGCAAAGTTCGTTCAGGGATACAAATCTTCCAAGCTTCAGATGAAATATTAAAATTCACAGATAGTAAAATCTTTATCTTATCAAGCATTTCCATTTCTTTTACGCCAGGTTCTATGTTCATGGGATTTAAATAAATTAGCTTTAAGTCTTTTATGAAAGCAACAAATAGTACCCAATGATTATTCGAACAATTAAATGGAAAAAAAACTATGGATTTGGATTTAAGGTTTAAATGCTCCCATATCCTATGACATTCGCTGACTCTCAAAAACCCATTATCTAATGCTCTAGTAACAGCTGAGCCGAGATACAACACATGTGATTTGATCTGGCTTAGTTTTAGCATAAATGTATCTATAACAGGTTCAAATATTAATCCAGTAGAAAAATCAGAGCTTTGCTGTCTCAAGAATGTACTTTCTTTAGGAGACAGGCTAAGCTCTAATGATTTCAATTCCAATAAAGATATCAATTTATAGTCAGAATTTTGAACACGATCACTACAAGTGTTATCAGATAAGCAATTCACGCTTTCATAAATTTTAAGAATTGGTTGCAAAACATTATCGTGATTGTACATTAACGGTACTGTTATTGAATTTCTTTCAATAAAATCTAAACTTACACAAGCCTCCTCGAGTTTCCTCTTAGTGTTTTTGACAGGCAGCTTTGAGCTGGATTTACTTAGTAATTCGGTTGGATGCTGGAAAGTATTACTGATATAGTGGCAATTTACGTATTCATTAATATTACTAAAATTATCAACAGGTTCTTGGAGAGGAAGTGAAGGATCATTTTGATCAACAACAGCTTGAGTTTCATATTGACAGAGCGCGCTTAAAGCAGCCCTCTTTTCTGTATGACTTAAAGTTGGCAGAAACGATTTGCGTTTTTTAGTTGAAAGGCGGTTCATGCATTTCTGAACAGATTGCTTTTGTAGCTTTTCATTTGGGGCAAAAGTTTGTTCAGGAGCCATTTCAGTGACCGGTGTTGCACTTGTGACAGCAACAGCTTCACACTGTGCAACTAAATTAGATAAAGTACCTTGAATATGAGGTAAGAGTTCTTTAACAGAACTGTTGGTTAGCAGTGAACTAAGCTTCTCTAAATGTTTATTTATACTCCTAATAAGTTTGTCATCAGAATTTACAACAGGTGTATTAGAACTATACAAAATAGGACCAGAAGGTTCATCGTACAGCACAATCTGATCAGCAGCAACATTTTCAACATCATTAGTATCAAAAGAAGCACTTACAGTCTCGGATATCAATTCACGACTACAGAGTAAATCACAAACGCGAACCCTCATCGACTGTACTTTGTGTATATGCTTACAAATTCCAGACATATCTTGACATGAGCATGTGAACATATGTGCACACAGACCACCACAACTTAACTCTAGACATACTTGCATACATAAATCTACTGTGCAACAAAGAGAATTTAAATTTACTTCATAAACAGCACCAGGTTTAGATTGAGATAAAACAGCCCATCTATTGGCATTTCCAAAATGTGACATGGAACCGCTACTATCTACATACAATCCATTTCGAGTGAGTTCCTTAATCAACACTGTTCTAAACCGTAGGTGCAAAATTCTATAAATTTTATAATTTAGAAAAGTTAAATAATACAGCGCACAACAAATTTATACACACACTAGTAAATATATCTAGTAAATATCTGAAATCTCACTAGTGGAGTTAAATTGCAAATATCACCTGGTTGATAGTAAGTAACTTATTATATTACCAAAAAACTTAAATTGTGCTTAACTAAATTCACGTATTTGAATTTAAATAAATTAAAATGGCAGCTATCAACGTCAAACTAAAATTATGCAAACAAATTAATAATGGAACTTAACTGAATCACAATAAAAATAGGATTATATCTAGGAGAGATACAGATAAAGTATGAAAGAGAAACTGTGAGTTAAGTTATTCGAAATTATAAGCTATATATACTTGGAAATTTATTGTAAATAGGCAAAATTGGAAGTTTGATGATTAAATGAAGTATAAACGTATTGTTTTTAGAAGACTATATAAGTTAAGTTGAATTTGGCTCTCAAGTTAAGTTTGAACGAGTGTAAGTTATTCCAATCTATCTGCCATATACATTAGAAATTTAATATAATAGCTAATATTTAGTCAAATAAAAAACTATAAATATTCTTAGGCTTCTATTCTTGTAAATTATAATTGAATACTTTAATTAATTATTAAATCAATTTCCAATATTATAGTAAATGGAGAGTTAAGTTTAATGTGAGGAATTCAGTTTGCGTGAGTCAAATAATATTACGCTATAAGTTATATAAAATAATAAAAAATTAAACAGTAAATAATTCAGTGATTGAATGAAATACAAAATTATAAATATAAACGAATTATGTGAGGAACTTCTTAATTATAATATTAGCAAAAAAAGTTAGATGAGTTAACAAAGTATAAAACTATTGTCTTTAAACGTCTAAGTTGAATCGAATGAGTTAAATTTGCGTGATTTAGGCCAAAGTTATTCTAAAAAAGTTATAAGCTATATATTTTGCTTAAAATAAAAAAATTATTATATGATCTAAAAAATTTCTATATATATATATATATACAATTAGGTGAGAAACGTATGATCTGATAGATAGAAGTCTATATTAAAGCCGATAGTAACGTGAGCAAAGTTAAGCAAAATCGAAATCGTAATAATCTCAATCCAACGCGATCACAACAAACAACAAACAAGGGCTTCCGTTACACAAATGTAAAATAGAATTTCCGTTACAAAATAATAAAATAGAATTACGCAAACTACAAGCAGATTACTAATTTCTGTACGAATACAAAAGTATTCATTAGCTATTATAATTAATTAAATTCATTACCGTTCGAAGAGGAGGAGGCTTATTATTGCCGATACTAGAAAAACAGAACAGGACACTGGGAAAATGGTACCGTCCCTGACTGAAAGGCTTCCTTCATAAAACCATCATAATATGCTCGTAAGCCACGCCTCACAACTGCTCCACCGACATTGGTTACCACTGACATTGTTTGTCTTTCATGTTCGTGTGCAATACTATAGCGGCACACCCACTGGAGAATTCTGTTAAGAGTGAGTGACTATATTTTATTTGACAAATTTTTTTGTTATCAACTGTAATAAACTTTTAATATCTTCAATTACTGGATAATCTTATTTGCTTGTTTATATACGAGCCAAAATTAATGACAGACGTAACTAGGGTAATGAAATAGAAGGATCTAATTGCAGTGGGCCTGATTTTAGCCCCTCTATATTTTATATTTATAGGCCCTATCCAAAGGAGCTGAAATTTTGGGAAGGGGGGAGCTGAGCACCGAAGTTAGGTGACTTAGTCCCTTATACCCTTCCTTAGTCCCTTAGAACTCCTAGTCTCGTCCTGGCCGAAACCTTTTAATGAATTAGCACTTTAAAGAGTAAATTATTGGTTATAACAAGCTACGGAAATTAATTACTAGATCTTTAGTCTAGCTATTTGCAGTAGATAAGTGGGGGGGGGGACGTAGGGTAATTCTGTTCTACTGAAGCTCATTTTTCAAATGCGTTTCCATGCTAGAGGCTCATATTAACGATATTATACATAAAATTAAAGTGCCAGGAACCATGGAGATAAGGGTCATGAATTAAATAAAGGACGCTGCATGACTAGGGGGGGGGGGGTTAATAAATGGAGGAGATTGATTCCAGTCCCTATATATTTATACGGACAATTAAATAAAAAGCTAAATTAAATGACAATTAAATGGTTAAAATTTGGGGGCAGAGCACCGAGTTTAGTGGGCTTAACCCTCCAGCTAGTAGGCTACCCCTATAATCTCATCCCTGCTAGAGGCCTTGTATACTGTAGTAACTGGAAGGGGGTCCGAAAATTTTGACAGTTCTACTAGCTCTCAATTCCCACTTTAACTACTGATTAGGCTTAAATGCGATATCTATCACTGTATAAAATGCAAACTAGCGAAATATCGCAATCGAAATAAAATTTACAGCCGCGAATGAAGTCAGTTGCGGCGATGTTAGAGCTAACGGAAGCCTTTGGCTAGACTAGGCACTGACTGCGCGGCATGCCTACGTATACAGAACGGAACAATAACACAAGTAATGCATGACAATACACGTAGGCATAGCATATGGTATATCTGCTACGTGTGCATATTTATGCCGTAGTTTTGCATTTCAACTTCGCTGCATACTGCATTTCGTGTAGGTGATTATAGCTTGTCGTGCATTGGTATTTTGGCTTTCATTAAAATATATTCTCTGTACGTTTATTGAACCGGCGTATAGATTATAGGCCTATTTGATATTGATCACCCAGTGGGTAATATTTCTTGATTGAAGTAGCAATATAACATATAATAATAGTTGCAATTACTAAAAGTGTGATATTATGCCCATTAGACGGACGTTGGTAGAGACTAGGCTTCATTTTTTAGTGATTCGCTTCAAAATTACACCTTAAATTAAACCAGGTGGGGTGAGAGAGTAATACATGAGAGGATAGGGTTAGTTTAATTGTGACCATAAAAGTTATTATAATAAACATATGAGTGAAATTTAAACATTTGAGGACATTTGGAGAGGTTTATAGTTTATGCAGATGGGCCGGATAGTTGTACAAGATCTACATATAGTCTGACATTGCTGAAGTAAGTAAATATAATAAAAGCAATACATCATCATCTTCCCTTGAATTCCAGTTTAGCTAATAGCTAGGATCTGGTAAAAAAGATTTAAAAATAAGCAAAGAGAGTTTCAAAGACAAATATAAAAAGAGAGTAAAGACAAAAGTTAAAAATTTTTTAGATGTGGCACAAACCAATAATTCAATGATATAATTCAATAATTAATCATTAATTCGGTTCATTAATTCAAAGTACTATGTGTAACATGGTTTGCTATATCCTCTAAAAATGTTAACTGCTAAATATAATAAGCAAATATTATAGATTCTATATGGTATAACTTGAGTCTAAGTTTTGTAAATTAAATGTATTAGCTGTAAGTATCCAAATACTGAAATTTGTATGATTTTTGTTCAACTTAAACTAAATACTTTTAAATTTAAATTCCAAATGTAGGTCTTGAGCAGGTATTTGGAGCTATTTTATCCTGAAACTGAGCCTTCATATAATATTGTTTATTTAGCATTTAATATCAAGAACAGTTTGTGATCAGATATCAAAACTGATTTCAATCAAATAATAAAACATAATAAATATTATCGATATTGCTCAAACAGTATCTTTCTAGATTTTTAACGGAAAGGCAACAATTTTCATTTTAAAGACATTTATAGTACACCTGTTGAAGGTTGTAATTCGAACAATATAGACAGTAATCGTTGAATAATAATGGCCATAATGGAGCTCAACGATTTGTTTCTTGCGGTGATCATCATTATAGTTCTGGTGCTCCTGCTGAGCGTAATATACAAATTTGGAATGTCCCACAAGTCCTTTGAAGAGATTCTGGAGGAGCAGCAGCAAAACCAGTTTTCTCTTCTTACTAAACCTAAAGTGGAAAAGAAGAAAGAGAAAAAGAAGCAACCAAATAACAAAAAGAAGAACTCAGAAAAGGACAGCCTAACAGGAGATGAAACGAACCAAGAAGAAGATGATTTAATATTTGTCGAGAAGAGCAAAGAAGTGAGGGGAACAGTTGGAGTTGCTGTGATCAAATCAAGCGGACCAGCCAAGAAGAAAGTTACCAAGGAACATCAGGTGGATAAATTGATTGAAGAACTCGCATCCAGCGAAAAGACGAATAAGATCAAGACTGATCAAGCAGCTTCGAATGAAAATAAACGTGGAAAGGTTGATATTTCTGTGGAAAATAAAAGTGGAAAGATTGATGCTACTGGCAAAAAGCAACCAGTTCCTGTTGTTAAGGAACAAGTCATTGTGAAATCTGTGGCGCCCGCTGCAACTGAAAAGCCGACACCAGCTCCACGACAGAATTCCAAATCTCCCATAACCCAGACTTCATCTCGCTCAACTGATGCCGGTCCGGTTAATGTTGATGCGAAGAAGAAGAAAAGCAAAGATGCTGAGGTCACTGCTGCAGAGTGCGAGAAGATTGTTGCAGCTGCTGCACCAATCACAAAGGCTGCCCCATCGGTGGATAATGTAGCGGCACGTCAACAGCCCACTGAAGTCAGGAAGAACAAGGGAGCTGAGGTGAAGCATGATAAAGGTAGGGTATTAAATTATTCAATTTAATTTTAGAACAGCCAATTGTTAGCAAATTAAATCATATCTCTCATTGCTATAAGTTTTGTAATCTCCTGTTTCGATTTTCATTGGCAGTTGCAGTTGATGTCCTTGTTCTGGTTGATGATATTGAAGCATCTAATTACACAAATTTCTATTTCTCTCAAAGATTATTACCTTCAAGTCCTTGGCTATTACATAGTGAAATCTTATGCAACTTACGTAAATTTTGGCTGAACCTGTAGTTTGACTGGTAGGCGTTCAACTGCGTATCAAAGCAGAGGTTTGATCCAGAGCTCGTTCCGTTATTGAAATGCCTCCTAGTCAGGAAACTGAGGTTGAACTGTCATTTATCTCGTGGGCTATTTGTTAAAAGCTGTGGATTTTGTCTGTTCATAGGGAATAATTAATTGTTGGTGAGCGCGGACGCCTGCAGTGTTTAAGTTTGTGCAGGCGTGCGCTATGAAGCCTATGATTCAGCTTGGTCTAGCCGTGCAAACTTATAAACAGACAGAAAGAATGGCTTGAAAACTGATTAAGTGCAGACCCCTAAAGATTCTAAAATCTACGGAAAAGAGATATCTTGGATGTGGAATATCCATGTTTCTTTAAAGCGTTTAAAAATAACGTGTTTATTCTGAAGACTTTAGCTACAATTACTTCACATAATTTTTAGAAAGTGATTGCTTTTATGAATAAGAATTATAAAATTCAATAAGGCAATAAATTTTACTTTAAATATTTCAAATAATAGACCTAATAATCATATATGATACATATGATATATGAAAAGTTTGAAGATATAGATTATCTGTTGTTGGAGTATATCTTTTATCAAGCTCTTCTGTAAGAAGGCTAATTTTACTCCGTCAATTAATAATCGAGTTGCAGCCTTTTAGCAACTTGCATAGTTATTTTGATAATGTTACCTATGTTAATATAAAATAATATTAGGTAGTATCCAATTTATTCAAATTATATTCTGAATCAAATAATGTCAATTACAGTGCATTACGGTATATTACAGAGCATTAGGCCTTCAGTTTTTTTTATTAGTATTATAACCAAAATTTAAAAAATAAAGTAAATAGTAGAAATCCATTTCTTGGGCTCACCCTGAGTGACTCCTCGAATTGGCAAAATTTTGACAAATATTCCTGGCATTTTGCAATCAGACGTGAAAAATAGCCAATACCAAATACATGTAGGAATAATTATATTTGTGCCCCAATTTAACAGAGGTTTACCCGGTCTAAGTGGCCGTAGTGAACTAGATCCTACCCGCATTCCTTCAATCCTACTTCCTCGCGTATCTCCACCTCTTGTCTGCGAGTGTACGGTTTCCTCTTTAACTTCTAATTGACTTGTATAAATAAAGCAATAAAGTCATTAAGCAGTCCATAGCCATGTGAATATTCCCTGTATATCCATAGCCTTGTATTACATGCCTGGTTTTTCTGAATTTTCTTAATCGTAATATTGGGAGCAATAACGGACGAATTGATTTGCGTATTTATTGTTTGATTATCTGACTGATTTAACGATTGATTATATAAGAGATTGATTGTTTGATTGATTGACTGAGTGAGCATTGATTGATTGATTGTTTGATTGACTGAGTGTGTATTGACTGATTGTTGATTGATTGATTGACTAATTGAATATTGATCGATTGATTTTTGTTTGGCTGATTGACTGAGTGAGTCTTGATTGAGTGAGCATTGATCGATTGATTTTTTGTTTGATTGATTGTTGATTGATTGATGTCACAGAAGTGAATCAGAGGGATGCACCCGTGGCTCACGAGACACTCAATGTGGTCAAGCTGACCGGATCCACGGGGTCAGCCTTCACAGGAACTGAGTGGACAACGGTCAGTACTCATTCCTAGACATTTTTAATACTTGTTAATATTTATTAATACTTTTAATTTATTAATATTAGCTATTGAAATATATTAAGAATTAGAAAGAAGATTTGGATAGGACCCATTCTAAGAGGGGAAAGTCTACTAAAAGAGGTCATAGACGGCAGAATGGCAGGAAATAGAGACAGAGGCAGGCCGAGATTAGGAATGTTAGCTGATCTAAAGCTCCACTCATAAGTGGACATGAAGAGGAAAGTGGAATACAGAGAAGCGTGGAGGCGTTATATACCATGGATGTGCCAGTAGGCAGCGTACTAAGAGAGAGAGCTGCTGAAACTCCCCACCCAAACTTATACTGTATTCATTCTGTGTACATAATTTGTAAAGAACCGTGATCTTACTATTACATGTTTGTTTAAAATAAGTTGTCACTTCCTCTAGTAATCTGCCAAATGGCAGGTCCAAGGTACATATTGTTACTCCTTAGTTTGCTCGCCCTTTTTCTTCATCAACCTGCAGTTCAATAATAATAATGGTAAATAATAATAATAGTAAATAATAATAGTAGATAAAGCATAATACTATATCTGTTAGGCCTACTGTGTTATATTATTAATTTACTTTGCCATATAGTAATATGACTTAGTAAATTGCCATTTTAGTATATTACTACATATGTCATATAAATGTAACCCTGGCTTTGGGCATGATTATATTTATATGACAGTAATGTAGCTTTTTGTAATGAGGCTTCCGAATTTGTTCTGCAGAAGAATTTCTTTTCTTCCTCCTATAGTTTCTTCAAGGAAACTAGTTTTTACTATCTGACAATATTTTTTATTTTAAACTATTTTCAAATTGGCTTAAAGTTTACTCTATATATATATATATATTTATAGGCTAATATATATATATATATTTATATATATATATTATATATATATATATATATATTATATATATATATATCTAGTATATATTATATATATAATTATATATATATATATATATATATATATATTATATATATATATATTGGCCTATATATATATATATAGAATTTATATATATATAATTATATATATTAGTTACTGTATGTTAGATGTTGTAAGTGATTATTATAAACCACTTGTTAAGAAATCTGTGAAATTTGGATCATATTTCTAGATTAACAATTGTTTGATGGCTTTGAAACCGGTTGACTAATATTGATTCCCAGGCGCTTGACTGACATCGATATATGTGATTTCTATTTATCAGCTTATATGCTGTAGTCAGCAGTTATCAATGGCCGTTGCTAGTCAGTCAATTAATCATTCACAAAATGAATTGCTCAAGAATATGCTGTAATTAATCCAAGTGTGAATTCATTCTTGCTATTAAAATCATATTTTCATCTGTCACTTTTGAAGAAAGTTACATTTAGCTTTGAGGTCATTTTCTTTTAAAAGTTTCTTATTGCGCAATGGTGATACTAGTAAAATTAATTTAATTTCGTCCTTTTTCTTTTCCGTTATTTTTGTAGTGAAAACATCCACTTTTATATTTTTTACATTTTATCTTATATATATATATATATATATATATATATATACACTGTGTTTTTTATAACTGATACCCATAATTATTTTTACAAATAAGTCATAAGGAGTTGACCGATGTTCTTGAAATTTAAAGTACTTGACCAGCATCCAATTCTACAAAATCTGGAGAAATTCCGTTTGAGTATCTATAATAACGTGAAAGTTATAGTTTCGCGAATAGGAGTGGGGTCACATAAGAAATTTCCAATACAGGATTACGGACGTGTTACATTTAGCGTAGATTATCTCTATCAAAATACTAGCTAACACGGAATATAAAATTTCTGCTAATGCTATTTTGAAGAGCAATCAATTCCTTTCAAAACGACGTAGAATACGTGCTGATATGTTCTGAAATGACAAAAGTTACTGTCCTTTTTATGCATGCATTGCATGAAGAGAATAAAAGAAGTCATTTTAACTGTGGCTCTAGAGAACGCCGCTGCCGTGGCTGCGGTGACAGCAGTTGTACCCAGACATGCAATGAAAAGTTCAATAACTTTGTCAATTAAGAACATATCAGCACGTATTTTACGGCATTTTGCAACGAAGTTATTGCTCTTCAAAATACCATTAGCTGAAATTTCGTGACGTGTTCGCTATTATTTTTATAGAGATAATTTTACGCTGCATGTAACACGCCCGTAATCCTGTACTGGAAATTTCTTATCCGACCCCACTCCTATTCGCAAAACTATAACTTTCACGTTATTATAGATATTCAAACGAAATTTCGCTATATTGGGTAGAATTGGCTGCTGGACAAGTACTGCAAATTTCAAGAACATCGATCCACTTCTTACGACTTTATTGTGAAAACAATTTGGGGTATTAGTTATAAAAACACAGTGTATATATATATATATATATATATATATATATATATATATATATATATATATATATATACACACACACATACAGTATATATACATATCTTCCTAACTTAGCTAGGCTCGACCGATCAATGATGAAATGTGTGCAGAAAGAGTCAACCGCAAATATTCGATTAATCAATGTTAGTCCACACACGACATAGTCGTGTCGTAGGAGAGCTGACTGATGAAGATTCTATCTGAGGCACATGTATGCAATTGATTGGGCAAACAATTTGTGTATGACAATTTTTGGGAAGTTGCTGCTGAGTTGATATAATTAGTTAATATAGCTGCTCATTTAAATTTTAGCAGAGACCGTGAAATTAGCAGTGGTCTTGAATTTTGCAATGATATTGAATTTCGCAGAGATTTTGAATTTAGGAGAGATCTTGAAGTTAGTATTAAGAACTTAATTTAGCAGAGGATTTAACTTAGTTCCGAAATTAAGAATTAAGTATATCTATAAAATTTATTTCTAAAAAATCCACTGGCACTTGAGGGGAATCTATATCATCGTGTCATGTTGCTGTTATCGAACCATTCAAGAATCATTATACAATTAATGTGGGTGTTTGCCGCTTTAATGGTCGCATTCACTAGCGATATAAACCGCTCAGTAGTGGTGTAACCTACAGATTAATCAGAATTTGGAATTCTGTAAGCTTAATTTGTGGTTTAAAGTAAGGCCTAGCTGCGCCTATCTTTTCGGAGGTTTACTCAGCTGTTTAGTTAATCCACCGATTAAGATTGGTGTGGTCAAGAGTAGCAGAGGCACGATTGTCGAACAATTTATTAAATCCTTTAAATTAAATTAATTCGAGACGACTGTGTGTTTGTGTGTGTTCTGTGTGCGTACGTGTCTGTGCGTGTGTATGTGTGTGTGTGCATTCTATAATATAATTTTTATGAACTTCTATATATAAAACTTAGCGGAGATAATTAAACTTTGAAGTCTCTCCTAACATGAGATGGTAGAAATTATGGAAGGCCGCATATTAAGCGCATACGACGACATGGTATCATTGTTATGCGTATTCTGCTATTGTCACGGTGCTATACTAGAGCAACGACCTATAACTATGAGTCAGAGACAGAGTAACTCGTAATGTTGGGATAATTATAGTTGTGATAAAGGCTGTGATAATAACGCCTCATCGTTGTTTGTATTCAATTTTTTTCTTTGTATTCAATTTTTGTGTTCCGTTCTGAAGCAATGTGCCATATGACTCCTGTATGTCGAAAAACTTACAAATATAAATGGATAGATTTCCCTGTACTAAATATAATGATAGATTTCCCTTATGAAAATTATCTCTAATGAATGTATGTAAACTTAATCAAAGTAAATTGACAGGGGAAGATTAAAACTCAGTATAGTTTTTGCATGTACTGCATCTAAGGGAGAAGGCCATAATTTAAAGACATTCTTAGCCTATAATAATGTCCACCTGTAATAATTATAAAGTGTAGTCTATAATAATGTATAACCTATATTAATGTCTAGCCTATAATAATGTCTAGCCTATAATAATGTCGTAAACAATAATAATGTATAGCCTATAATAATGTCTAGCCTATAATAATGTCCTAACCAATAATAATGTATATATAGCCTATAATAATGTCTAGCCTATAATAATGTCGTAACCAATAATAATGTCTAGCCTATACTAATGTCTAGCCTATACTAATGTCTAGTCTATAGTAATGTATAACCTATAATAATGTATGGCCTATTGTAATATCCTAGACCATAATAATGTCCTAACCAATAATGTCCTCCCTGAGGTTATTTTAAATTTGAGGGTGTGTAGCGGCAGAGTAGGATGAGAAAGATAAGGGTTTGAGGGAATGTAGCGGCAGAGTAGGGTGAGAAAGATAAGGGTTTGAGGGTGTGTAGCGGCAGAGTAGAGTGAGAAAGATAACGGTTTGAGGGTGCGTAACCGTAGAGTAGAGTGAAGCATATAAGGGTTTGAGGGTGTGTAACCGCAGAGAAGAGTGAGAAAGATAAGGGTTTGAGGGTGTGTAACCACAGAGTAGAGTGAGGCATATAAGGGTTTGAGGGGGGTAACCTCAGAGTAGAGTGAGACAGATAAGAGTTTGAGGGTGTGTAACCTCAGGGTAGAGTGAGAAAGATAAGGGTTTGAGGGTTTGTAACCTCAGGGTTGAGTGAGGGAGATAAGTGTGTTAGAGGAAGGCCAAAGGGAGACAGAACTTGAAGAAGGAAGAGAGAGGAATAGAGGTAGAGGAGAGATGCAGAAGAGGCAGAGGGAAATAAAAGAAAGGAAGCAGAAGGAGAAGAACGGAGGTGGAGTGAAACTGATGGAGTGAGAGTGAGAGCGGGGGGGGGGGGGTAAAGCAGAAAAAGGTGGAGAAAGAATGTAGATAAATAATTGTTCACGTGGCGCGAGAGTAAGAGGAAACCGAGTGCGAGCAATAACAATCACTACGGGATAGTACGGAGTGTCTGCTAAGACTATGTCTCTTTAGTGCTGTTGTGTGCCAGGATGTGCCTGTGTGTCTGTATGTGACTGTGTGTGTCTGCGAGTGTCAGCTAGACCTTGTCTCTTAGTGCTGCTGTGTGTCTGTATGTGTCTCTGTGAGTCTGTGAGTGTCTGTGTGTGTCTGTGAATGTCTGCTAAGACTCTGTCTCTTTAGTACTTCTGTGTGCCTGAGTGTGCCTGTATGTGCCTGTATGTGCCTGTGAGAGTCTGCTAAGACTCTGTCTCTTTCGTGCTGCTGTGTGCCTGTGTGAGCCTGTAAGTGTCTGCTAGACCCTATCTCTTAGTGCTGCTGTGTGCCTGTGTGTGCCTGTAAGTGTCTGCTAGACTGTGTCTCTTAGTGCTGCTGTGTGCCTGTGAGTGCCTGTAAGTGTCTGTTAGACCCTGTCTCTTAGTGCTGCTGTGTGCCTGTGTGAGCCTGTAAGTGTCTGCTAGACCCTATCTCTTAGTGCTGCTGTGTGCCTGTGTGTGCCTGTAAGTGTCTGCTAGACTCTGTCTCTTAGTGCTGCTGTATGCCTGTGTGTGCCTGTAAGTGTCTGTTAGACCCTGTCTCTTAGTGCTGCTGTGTGCCTGTGTGTGCCTGTGTGTGCCTGTAAGTGTCTGCTAGACCCTGTCTCTTAGTGCTGCTGTGTGCCTGTGTGTGCCTGTGAGTGTCTGCTAGACCCTGTCTCTTAGTGCCGCTATTTGTTTGTATGTGCCTGTGTGTGTGTGCTAAGACCTCTCTTTGTACTGCTGCTTATGTGTGTCGATCAGTCTCCATGTGTAGCATTTAGTCTATTTGTTGCTACTACTTGTATATGTCTATCAGTATCTCTCAGTCTCCGTGTGTCTATAAGACTGTCTCATTGCCCCTACGTGTGTGTGTCATTATGTTTTCGTGTGTCTCTATACTTGTTTAGGACTTCTGCAGGTTCTGCTGTCTCTCTGTCTCTCTCTGTGCCTGTAGGACATGTTGTGCCTGAGATGACGTTTGTTATTTAGCTTTAGGTCATAAGTTTGCATTGCAACCGCGTGTGTGTATGTGTATATATTATTAACAACGAAAACTTATATAGCAGTGTCATGGCCGAACTCGGTCTTCGAGACTACTTTACAGGAAGAGTTCAATTGTATATATGCCGGTGTACCACTGTTTCTGCCTCGGTGTAGATTTATGTAAAGCTGGTAAAGCTAATGTTAAAGTCAGTTTCCTCACTCGAAAGCGATTAGCGATGTCAGTGACGGGCGAGCTCAGAATTTGAACCCTGCACATACTGATCCGCGGTCGAATATTTAACCGACATCGCCACTGGTTCCTGCCGGTGTGTGTTGCGTTCTACGTTCTTACTAGAACGCGATACCACTACCTTGGAACACGGACTACGTGGCATGCCAATATAAAAATAACAATAAAAAGTAAAATCGCTGAATTTTTTGTTGTTGCAGAAAAATCAGAAAGGAGATCCGATCCTTACATTGAGGAAGCAGTTGGATGAGAAGGATGGAGAGCTGCGCCAGTGTATGTGTCATTAGAATAAACAATGATATCATTCATTCAATCAATTATTAATTATGATAGAGATCAGTGGAAATATTTACTTTTCTCGATTGAAAACATAACAAGATGGAGATATATTTTAGTCTAAAGCAGCCAACAATTTCTTCAATCTTTCTGATGAATTTAAATGTAATTTAGGCGTTCATTGAAGCTCTGAAGGGGTCTGCAAGGGTTGCCAGTATTGACTAAATATTGATTGTTAAGCAGATATTGGTAGTTGTTCTAACGTTTGCCATCTTGGTAACATATGGTGTCGTACTGGCAACATATGATTGGCTAGACATGTCTGGCATTTAGAATAACGTTTGCCCTTAGGAACTAATCCCTATTGTGTAGTTGATGAATTTTCAGAATTAAAGAAAGATATTCTAATTATATTAACTACTACACTTTGTACAGATGAGCCTAAAAATCTTACTCGGAAATCATATGATTAGCTATCTATATATGCCGTGTCTAGATAATATATCATTTGTTAAGTCCAGATGAAAGTAATTTATGAATTCCGCTTGGTATTCTTCAGCTGGCGAACCCCCATTTAGTAAATTGTGAAAAACAATTATTTATTTTGTTATTATATTATTTATTTATTTTTATTATATATTTATTAGATGTTTTCTGTTAATTAATTTAATATAAAGCTTGTTATACTTTAAATGAACGTAGAATTTTAATTCATATGGGGAGAGGGGGATGATGACCACTGTCAATAAAATGAAATGTCTGATCACGTGATGTGTTGCTGTTATGAACGTATAATATTTTGCGTTAAGAATTAGGCTATAAAGTTTAACAACAAGCACAGCAACGTACATAATGTTGTTCTGATCATCATTTCTTTATATAATGTTGTATAAAGATAATATTATAATATTATCGGAGCTCGTTTCTCGGTTCTGTGTAAACTAGTACTGATCTAGATAACTTGCATGAGATATTTATACCTCATTAACTCTCATACGGCCTTTTCGAAAGCACTCTGTTACGCATGTAATTTATAAAGAACCAAATGTACATGTAGATAGATATCTAGCGATCTCGCCATTACGCTATTTACTTTAATAACAGTTTACATTGGCTTACTAACGCGAATTTATGATTTCCTAGTGTAGTCAAAATCAACAATCTCAATAAGACTGGCATTATAGTATTCGCTAAATATGACAGTATTTACTAAATATGACAGTATTTACTAAACATGACAGTATTTACTAAACATGACAGTATTTACTAAATATGACAGTATTTACTAAATATGACAGTATTTACTAAATATGACAGTATTTACTAAACATGACAGTATTTACTAAATATGACAGTATTTACTAAACATGACAGTATTTACTAAATATGACAGTATTTACTAAATATGACAGTATTTACTAAATATGACAGTATTTACTAAATATGACAGTATTTACTAAACATGACAGTATTTACTAAATATGACAGTATTTACTAAACATGACAGTATTTACTAAATATGACAGTATTTACTAAATATGACAGTATTTACTAAATATGACAGTATTTACTAAACATGACAGTATTTACTAAATATGACAGTATTTACTAAATATGACAGTATTTACTAAATATGACAGTATTTACATGACAGTATTTACTAAATATGACAGTATTTACTAAATATGACAGTATTTACTAAATATGACAGTATTTACTAAATATGACAGTATTTACTAAATATGACAGTATTTACTAAACATGACAGTATTTACTAAATATGACAGTATTTACTAAACATGACAGTATTTACTAAATATGACAGTATTTACTAAACATGACAGTATTTACTAAATATGACAGTATTTACTAAATATGACAGTATTTACTAAATATGACAGTATTTACTAAATATGACAGTATTTACTAAACATGACAGTATTTACTAAATATGACAGTATTTACTAAATATGACAGTATTTACTAAATATGACAGTATTTACTAAATATGACAGTATTTACTAAACATGACAGTATTTACTAAATATGACAGTATTTACTAAACATGACAGTATTTACTAAATATGACAGTATTTACTAAATATGACAGTATTTACTAAATATGACAGTATTTACTAAATATGACAGTATTTCGTTAAATATGACGGTATTTACTAAATATGACAGTATTTACTAAATATGACAGTATTTACTAAATATGACAGTATTTACTAAATATGACAGTATTTACTAAACATGACAGTATTTACTAAATATGACAGTATTTACTAAATATGACAGTATTTACTAAATATGACAGTATTTACTAAACATGACAGTATTTACTAAATATGACAGTATTTACTAAATATGACAGTATTTACTAAATATGACAGTATTTACTAAATATGACAGTATTTACTAAATATGACAGTATTTACTAAACATGACAGTATTTACTAAATATGACAGTATTTACTAAATATGACAGTATTTACTAAATATGACAGTATTTACTAAACATGACAGTATTTACTAAATATGACAGTATTTACTAAACATGACAGTATTTACTAAATATGACAGTATTTACTAAATATGACAGTATTTACTATATGACAGTATTTACTAAATATGACAGTATTTACTAAATATGACAGTATTTACTAAATATGACAGTATTTACTAAATATGACAGTATTTACTAAATATGACAGTATTTACTAAATATGACAGTATTTACTAAATATGACAGTATTTACTAAATATGACAGTATTTCGTTAAATATGACAGTATTTACTAAATATGAAAGTATTTACTAAATATGACAGTATTTCGTTAAATATGACAGTATTTACTAAATATGACAGTATTTACTAAATATGACAGTATTTCGTTAAATATGACAGTATTTACTAAATATGACAGTATTTCGTTAAATATGACAGTATTTAAGTATGATAGTACTCGCTGATTATGATAGTATTTTATAAATATAATAACGCTATAAAGGCATAAAGAATGTGTAGTCCAGTGTACCCTAAGCCGCTATAGATAAGCCTGAATAGGTTGATAGTCTTGTACTCTTAATTCAGGACTTGTATTGTGCTGTCATAGTTTAGTTGTGTGTTAAAGCCTAGCGCTATGATGGTAAATCTGTGAATTTATTACGAATGCTCTGATAACTGTGTGCCTGTGACTAGTATTTACAAATTAAAACGTGCGAACTTAATAATATTGTGATGCTTGTATGCAATTTTTAATCCGTTTTCTACTACCCTCACATTCGTTAATGAAAAAATGCTTTTTCAAGAATCCTACATTCTATTCTTATCGTTATTGAATAGAGTTATCAAACTCTATAGTTGTTTATTAAGCAACTTTTGTATTTATGAACTTGTTTTACCAAGAAGGTGAAATAATTTGTAATTATATAACTTCGTTGTGTTAAGCGTATTATGTTTTTCTGTTATGTTGTGCTGAAAGTCCATTGTGCTGCTTTAGACATTAGGGCGAATATCAGGCCAATGCTAAATTTTATTACGTAGTTTAGATTTTCTGCAATGTATCACGTGTTCGACATTAGAGGTAGCTTATGACCTGCCAACCAGTGAATTGAGTCAAACTTTAGCAGAATTTTTAAAGATTAGTCCACATGGCTTTTGTCCTATTTGTGAGTCAAGATAATTTTATTTTTATGGAATTCTACCCTTCGGTCTCTGACGTTTATTGTTGGATTTCATACTCTTTCTATTCATGTGCAATCCATGTATGCTTTGGGAGATAATTACAGAAAGTTGTGATGTTTT